>CM031698.1:0-600000 GCA_018466805.1 Hippocampus abdominalis | reverse complement strand
GTCGAGCTTTTTCGCGTTGTTGACGAGGATTCCAATTCGTTTTGTGGTTGTACGTGGTTCTTGAAGATTTTAGTTTTTCACTGTTTTGTGGTCTTTTTTTCACTAGACCTGTTTTTTGTTATTTTTTGACGTGTTTCCCGAACTTAGATACTTGATCATACGTGCCTGGTCTCGTGTCATACCGTACGCTCACGCCGCCGTTGTTGCTGTTGCCCCCCCCCCTCCCCCCCAGAGGTCCGAGACCCCGAGGAGTGCGCCCGGGTTCTGCTGGGCGTGGCCAGCTCCCCGACCTGCGCCGCCCAGTACGGCCTGACCCTCCTCAGCGTGGTGCGACACCTGGCTCGACTCGGCGCGCATGCCGCCCGCAACCAGCTCAGCGTCAGGGGCCTCGCCGAGACCTTCAGCCCGCTGCTTTTCAGGCAGACCGCCGCCGGGTTAGTCCATATACACACACACACACACACACAGACGCGTGACAGTTTTTGACTCTCGTTCTGAACCGTTCTTGACCTCGGTTCAGTCTCAAAGGGTTCACCTTTTGTCCGCCATATGACGTGTTTTCTTTTTGTTTTTCATTTTTTTGGTAAATGCGCCGCCCAACAGTGTCTAAAATGAATGCATCATATTCAATTCAATTGTCGTTTGCTCAGCTAGTTTGGTTTCAACCAAGTCCTGAAATGTGACTTCTTGCCCATTCAGGTGTGAGTCTAGCCCGGACCCTCTGATTCAAGTTCTGGAGGTTCTGATCAATAGCGAGCTCAACATGAACCAGGCTGCTCCAGGTAACATTGGCTCGCTTCTTTCTCCCCTCGCAGGATCGCTCTGTCGTGTGAGTCTGAGAATCATGTGAAGATGTCACTTGTCAATCAAGAGGAAGCCAGAGCGGCGCCGTATTAGTCAGACACGGCGAGCTGAGTCTCCATCTCTGTTTCAGCTTTGCCTCCCAAACCCGCCAAGCCGTCGCCGTCGCCGTCGCCATTGGCGTCGGCGTCCGCCGGCGAGTGCACGTTCAACAACGGCATGGCGCTTCACGACGCCGAGTGGTACTGGGGCGACATCTCCAGGTAATGCGAACACGCGGCGCCGTCCGCGCGGTCGCGCGCGCGCTCAAGAGACGTTTTCCCGCCAGTGCGCCGCTTCTCCTCGCAGGGAGGAAGTGAACGAGAAGCTGCGGGACACGGCCGACGGCACCTTCCTGGTGCGCGACGCCTCCACCAAGATGCACGGCGATTACACCCTCACGCTCAGGTGAGCGCCGACGCTGGCGGCGGCGGCGGCATGGCAACGGGGGAGGGCACGGGCGAATCTGACTGAATGTGTTGCGCGCTCAGGAAGGGGGGCAACAACAAGCTGATTAAGATCTTCCACCGCGAGGGCAAGTACGGCTTCTCGGACCCGCTGACGTTCAGCTCGGTGGTGGAGCTCATCAATCACTACCGGCACGAGTCCCTGGCGCAGTACAACCCCAAGCTGGACGTCAAGCTGCTCTACCCGGTCTCCAAGCACCAGCAGGTACACCCCCCCCGGGGGGCATGCGTGCCAGTCCCAAATCTTGGGCCGGTCTCAGATTCTGTCGGCGTGCGAACCTCACATCACATCAGCCTATCGCTGCTCTGCGACTACAAAATGTTGAGGTGGCAAAAGCTTTTTTCATTGAACGGGCTCCCTCAGTACACGGAAAAAGGGAATCGATCGGCGAGTGAGTTTTTTTAAAAACAAAATTTAGTACGACATCAAAAGTACTTTTTATTCAGAAAATAAGTTGCTGCTTCTCTGCTCTTCTCGACTTTGCGGAGACACATCAGAGGGGAAACAAACTTGGTGCTGTTTAGCCCGTCATCTGCTTTGGTTGCTAGTTTATAGTACAGTCAAACCTGGGTTTTCGTCCATAATCCGTTCCAGAAGGCTGTTCGAAAACCCAAATTGTTCGAAAACCGAAACCAGGCTCTTTTTAAAATAAAAATGTTTACTGAACAAGTCTGCTCACAATGGAAAGCAACCCGAGGAAGCGTCACTTTTTCGTGTAAGGAAGGCGAGAGGAGTCAAATGGTGCATTCAAGTGCGCTCAGTTTGTTCGAGAACCGAAATCTGTTTGTCATCCGAGGCATAAAAAATGTTGGGTCGAAAACTGAATTGGTCGAGAACCGAGACGTTCGAAAAACCGAGGTTTGATTGTACTTGTTTCACGATATGCAGACAGGCTAAGTCTCGCGGATGCTTCGCCCCTCCCCTTGGGAAAACGGCTCAGACTGCTGACGGAAAATTTGAGGAAAAGTGTTTTCAAAATGTTAACTTTTTCGAATTGCGCAATCACTTGAAACCAAACGGTAAACATCCCGTCCTTAAAAAAAAAAAAAAAGTTGCGACGCGCGTCGGCTTGCCACCACCGCTCCTGGACCTCACACCCTTGTCTTGTTCTTTTTCAGGACCAAGTCGTTAAGGAGGACAGCATTGAGGCGGTGGGCAAGAAGCTCCACGAGTACCACCTGCAGTACCAAGAGAAGAACCGCGAATATGACAGACTCTACGAGGAGTACACCAGAACCTCTCAGGTACGCACGCGCACGGCGAGGGGGGCTTCCTGTTTGGCGGAGGTCCGGATGGTGACGCGGCCGCGGCCACGCCGTCCGTCCGCAGGAGATCCAGATGAAGCGCACGGCCATCGAGGCCTTCAACGAGACCATCAAGATCTTCGAGGAGCAGTGTCAGACTCAGGATCGCTTCAGCAAGGAGTACATCGACAAATTCCGCCGCGAGGGCAACGACAAGGAAATCCAGAGGTGGGTTGTTGCCGAGGCAACCGCCAGCGTAGGCCTGAGGGATGTTGCCATAGAAACCTGGCCCGTAGGAAGATCTCCGATTGAAGCCGTAAACTGAAGTGCGCAAGCGCTCCGCGGTGGCGGGCTCGCTCCGCGTCACCTCTCGCTCCGCCGTCCCGTCAGGATCATGGAGAACTACGACAAGTTGCGCTCGCGCATCAGCGAGATCGTGGACAGCAAGCGCCACCTGGAGGTGGACCTGAAGAAGCAGGCCGCCGACTACCGCGAGATCGACAAGAAGATGAACAGCATCAAGCCGGACCTCATCCAACTGCGCAAAACCAGAGACCTGTACCTCATGTGCGTCACCGACTCCGAAACCGACACGGACGCCGCTACGTGATGCTAAAGCTAACCTACCCGTGCGCGCGCGCGTGTGTGTATGCAGGTGGTTGACCCAGAAGGGAGTCCGGCAAAGGAAACTGAATGAGTGGCTTGGACTGAAGAACGAGACCACCGAGGAGTAAGTTTGCTCACACGTGACATCAACTCACGTGACAGGAATCACATGACACACAAGTCACATGACTTGTCCCGTCACATTCAAGGTAGCGAGAGTCAGTCCACGTTTGACGGGGCGCATTTGAACGCACCGTTCGGACTTCCATTTGTTTGTTACCTGCGAGATGAACTTCGAAAGGGGGTGGGGCAAAGAAACACCCGACGGATTCCTGAGCGGTTAGAGGGGTCATACTGAAGGTCAGCGGTCGGTGGTTGCAGCTGTGCACCTGCGAAACGTCCTCGGGTCGCTATCTCCACTGCTTCTTTCTCAGAGGCTGTTATCTGCACCTCAAGGCTTCGAACAGGAACAGGATCGACCACTTTGATATGCGCACTGTGTACCTTAACCCATTTGCTATGTACTGAAATGAGGTCCTTGCGGGGTCGCGCTAGTCAATTGATGTATGACGGCGCCATGTCTCTTACACTGTATCTCTGCGGTGGTCCCTAGCGAGTACAGCACGGTGGAGGACGAGGAGGACCTCCCTCACCACGACGAGCGTCTGTGGCGTCTGGGCAACATCAACCGCGGTCAAGCCGAGTCGCTGCTGAGAGGCAAGAAGGACGGAACCTTCCTGGTCCGCGACAGCAGCAAGCCGGGATGCTACGCCTGCTCCGTCATGTACGTGGCGCCGCTGACATCCTTTCAGAGTTTTTTTTCCCCCTTGTCCAAGTCACCCCGCCCCCCTCACCCCCCCTCCAAACTTGCTCGCTAGCACCTCCGGTGGTGTTAAAAAAAATTGCATGCATTTGTTTGGAGTTTTTTTTTTTTTTGGGTTGTTTGGTTTTTGGGTATGTGTGTGCCTGCGAGTATCCACGTGTTCGTTTTGGGGCGTGTCTCTTTTTGCGTGTGAGCACGACAGTCCGTGGAGATGTTCACGCTCGTTTGTGTGCCCGCGTGTGCGTCTCTCTCTCCCCAGGGTGGAAGGCGAAGTGAAGCACTGCGTGATCAACAAGACGGGCACGGGCTTCGGCTTCGCCGAGCCGTACAACCTGTACGCGTCGCTGAAGGAGCTGGTGCTGCACTACCGGCACACGTCGCTGGTGCAGCACAACGACTTGCTCAACGTCAAGCTCGCCTTCCCCGTCTACAGCCAGCAGAGGCGCTGACCCCCCCCCCACACCCCCGCCGCTCCCCCTTCTTCGGTGTGGCTTCACGCTGCACTCGGCATCGGTCACTCCCCGAATGCTGATTCGGGAAATGATTCCCGCCCCCGCAGCTTGCTCCTTGTGGCGGAAGTTGTGAAATCGCCCCCCCCCCCCCAATCGTCCTTCCACTCACGGCTGACTTTCAAAATAAAGGTACTGAAATGGCAAAGCTGCATTGTGACATGCGGACGGCAGCATTCCAAAGACTTTCCTCCAGGACTCAGGTGCTTGACTCTTCCTCTTTTTTTCCATTCCCAACCAGGGGAGGGGAGGGGAGGAGGATGAAACATTTCAACTTCACTTCAGTATTTTCCTTCACACTCTTATTTTGAAATTATACAAAACACTTTCAAAGTGTTTCCGCACTCGGGATCAATAAAAATAATTTTGTCCATTCGTTTGTCAATTTTGTGGCCTGGTCCATCGGTTTTTGTTGTCCGTATCCCTTTTGCCACTCTTACTTTTTTGATACTCGCTGCTTGAAGGTGTTTTATTTTGTCATCCACTTCCATTTGTTTGCACTTATCCTTTCTTGTTCCTGTTAGTCTACCGCTTCCTGTTTGTTGTACAGTTTTGGTTTTTTTTTGGTCTTGTACTTCCTCCTCAATTTCCTTTTTATTTTGCCATCCACTTCGGGTTTGCTAGTTCCTTTTTTAATTGCATTTTGTCACCCACTTACGGTTTGCCCCTTGTTTACTTTGTTTTGAAAAGTATTTGTCACTTTATTTCTTGAGCTTACCCGATACAGGGTTCCCACTCTTCCACTTGCTTTTTATTTATGGACCTTTTGAGGGCTAATTTAGCAATTTTTAAGGACTTTTTTCCCCCATTCAGCAGGGGATTCCCGGTGGATTTAATGGCAATATTCGAGTTGAACAGAAAGCCACAATTCACTGAGCTGGTGTTCAAATCATTGCTGCCAAAGGAAAGGCACGTCTTTATGTTTAGGGGCAATCAGCTAGCACTTTATTTCACGTACTGCATGTCAAATTTTTGTCAAAATGTCAAAAAACGTGAATTCATTCTCATATAAAGTATAAGAACAATTTAAATTTAGAAAATATTAAACTTCAATTTATTTTTGAATAAAAAAAATAATTTTAAGTATTATCGATTTTAGAAGCTTTTCCCGAAAATTAAGGACAATTATGAACATAATTTTCCAACTTTTTTTATGGATTTTTAATAACTTCAAGGACCCGTGGGAACCCTGTGATAGTCAACAAAACTCTCCGCCATATAATTGTTGTCCACTTCCTGTTGTGGCTGCAATCACAAAGTCGGTGCACATATTGAAAAGAGACTCATAAGAATTGGGAAAAAAAAATCTTTATTAGGTTTCTTCAATGTAATCCGCTTGAAGATGACATTGGCACAGACTTAAAGGGACGGGACCTTCCAAAACAAACTCACGACGATTTTTAGTCCCCAACACACAAAAGAAAAAGGCACTTAAAAAAATAGAGAGAGAGAGAGAAAACCCCCCAAGATACAAACATGCAACAACTTAACGTACACAAAACGCACATGCACCCTCGACACGCATGTTTCAGTGGCCCCGCCGGTTGTTTCCATGCTAACGCAAAGGAGTCAAAATTCGCTACAACTAAACTTAACATCTACTCAGGGTTGAGAAGGTTGGCTCGCTCTTCACATCTGAGCTTCGCAGGTTCCGGAAGGTCCAAAAGGATTGTAAAAGACACAAGCCAGGAAGCACAAAGAAACAAAACATTCTCGAATGACACGAAGCGCACGTAATTGTTGTTCTCGTGCGCAACAAATTGACGAGATCGCCGGAGGGATTGGATTGTAACAGCACACGAACGCGTTCAAGAGCAACATGAGGTCCAAGAAACCGAGCTCAAATTCGAGAAGACCGATCAACAGCCGACCGGAACTTGAGCGGAGAACGTTGGAGAATATCCGCCGTCGGCAAAAACGATCGCTTTGTCTAACAAGCAGCAAAGGGGACGTTTGTTCGAGAATGACATCTCACATTCTCGGAGTCTTGCTCTTCAGACGGCAAGCGAATGTTGCTCTAGAAAATCCCAACGGCAAAAGGAACTTTCTGGAACGCCGACTCGAAAGATGCTAACATCGAGCTCGAGCACAGTCTCGGGGACCAATCATCACACCGACGCCGGACCCCATCTTGTTCTCCAGTCTGAGCTCAGCACGTCGTCGTACAACGTCAACGTCAAAACGATTGTAAAAGCGCAACAAAAAGCAAAACAAACATTCGAGAATGACATGCAAGAACATCGAGCGGAGGCAGATCAATGTCTGCTCGTTAGGTTCTCCATTTCATTCTTTTAGTCAGAGCTCACCGTCTTGTTTTAGAATATCCAATGAATGCGAATGCACAAAAAAACTCAAGTTCCAGAATGTCGTTCAAGAACACGCAGTGAGGCACGGACTGTATTCACAAAAGGCCCAATCATCAGATCAAGGCCAGACGTCGTCATCGCCGTGTTGTTCTTTTTCGCCAGAGCTGGGAACGTTTTGGAATGCTACAAGGTCAGCTAGCCGAGCGCAGGATGTCACGCCGGCCATTCCGAGGTTGCCTGACTTTGGCTTTGTCGACCGACTCATCGTCTCTGGCTCGAGTGACGCCAGTTTCGTCGACAACTGGAGCGCGAGCTGTGCGAGCTAACAACGCTTATAGTGCTAGCAGTCAAGAGAGAAATTGTTCCGTCAACCAACTGTTAGCTTGGACTGTGCGGGTCATCATGAACTTGGACTGCAGCTTCAGTGCTCGCTGCTCAAGCTAACCTTGTTAGCGGTCCAGAGAAAACATAAAACACTGTGATGTAATCAATGGCCCCTGCCTAGCTTCATTTCAACGTTAAACGTTACAATCAATGGCCTCCGATTAGCTTCATTCAACGCGAACTTGAAGGCTAGCCGCTCAAGCTACTGCTGCTGACGGTCACGACGGATCTTAAATGTGATGTCAGTGGTGACCGATGAGCCAACAAATTTTCATGAATTTCGGCAGCAATTTCCGTGCTAGCCAACGATGCTCGTTAAGATAGCAGTCCACAGAGCTTTATATGCTGCGCCGTCAATAAACGGTATCTGGCTTAGCTTGCTCACGATGCGTTCCCATCAATATCAACTAGAACTTGGGTGCTACTATCTGCACAAGCTAATAACGCTGACATCCGGACAATTTCTTCGATGTGACGTCAAACGCACCCGGATAGATTGCCACCAAATGACCCTGAATTTGGCATACAATGCGAGTGCTGGCTAACGATACTACTGAAGCTAGCAGTCCGGAAATCCTTCAATGTTGCGATTTCATCCGGTTAGCTTGCCGACGATGCGTTCCTCACGAATATCAACTCGAACTCAGGTGCTATCTGCGCAAGCTAATGATGCGGAGGGTCCAGACGGCTCTTAAATGTGATGTCGGTGGCATCCGCTGAGCTCGTCGACACGTTAGCATGAATTCGGACAACAATTTGCGCGCTGGCTAACAACGCTAACAAAGCTAGAAGTCCAGCGATATCCTTAAATGTTGCGACGTCACCAAGGGGGGGGTACATCCGCTTAGCCTGCCAACGACGGGTTTCCATGAATTTTGACTCCATCTTGAATTCACAGCCACACAACCTAAAGATGCTAACGGTCCAGAGAAGTCCAGTCAAGCTCTGCCGACAAGCTTCCGTCGCGTCATCCAAAGCCGACGGCGGCCGGCATGTTCTCAAAAGAACGACGGGCGGGTCCGCGCGTCTCAAAGGGTGCGTCGGCGGAGGCGGGAGCGGCCTTAGGTGGTCTTGACCAGGTCGTAGACGTAAATGTGGAAGTCGTCGTCAAACTTGATGAAGTAGACGGAGGGCTTGGCCTCCACCTGATGGATGACCATCCCCGAGCGCTTGCCTCCATCCTCTTTGGCGTACTCCACCTGCTTGCCCACCAGGCTGTCCACCACCTCGCCCGGCTCGCGCTCCGACGCCGCGCTCTCGCCTGCGGGGAACAACGGAGGGAGCAGAATGGAGATGGGGAAGCCAGCCGCAGCCGCAGCCGCCCCCCCCCGGTAACTCGACCTTCCCGTTTCACTCACTGGCGTCGGGCATGATGCGCAGATCTCCCTCCTTGTAGTCGTCCAGCAGCTGGTACATGTAGAGCACGGGGTCCTTCTCGTACGTGATGAAGAACCAGGACGTCATGATGGGCGCCCGGGCCAGCACCATCCCCCGCCACTCCTCCTTGGGCCCGTCCTCCGTTTCGAACATGTGCTCCACCGCCTTGCCGATCATGGCGTCCGCCAGCAGCGCATCCGTCACGCGGGCCGGCACTGGAGTCAAAGGCGAAAACGCGGCGGTTCGTTTGGAGTCTGTACTAATGCAGTCAAAGCACGGTTTTCGTCCATAATCCGTTCCAGAAGGCTGTTTGAAAACCGAAATAGTTTGAAAACCGAAACCAGGCTGTTTTTAAAATAAAAATGTTTATTGAACACGTCTGCTCACAATGGAAAGCGACACGAGGAAGCGCCACTTCCTCGTGTAAGGAAGGCGAGAGGAGTCAAATGGTGCATTCAAGTGCGCTCAGTTTGTTTGGAGAACCCAAATTTGTTCGTCATCCGAGGCATAAAAAAACTCGAAATTTTTGGCTCGAAACACCGATCTGTGCGTTTCCCTTTTTGGTATTATTTTTTTCAAGTGAACGGAGCAGACGTCGGCAAAAATCAGTGTCTAAGTGTTGTTTACGGTGCGTGCGAGTGTGTGCACCGAGGTTTCAAGCGCAAAGATCCACGTGGGGCATGTGTTGTGTGTGTGTGTGTGTGTGTGCGCTCTGTAGCCATGGGGCATTTTTTTAAATACGCGGCGCTTACTCGGCTCTCCTTGTAAACAAAACGGCAGCATGATTAGTTCCCAGTCTACATATTTCAGTAGGATACTCAAATATAGACAACCCTCTTCAAACACATGGACGGTTCAGAAATCTCTCGGCAGCCCCACACTCTTAACTCATTCACTCCCAAAGACGTTTTTAAACGTCTTTTCAGACTTGGTCCAGAATTGGCTGCTACTGAATGAGTTAAGATGGCAACGCCAATCGCCACTTCCTTACCCACTCGGTCGGGCAGCACCTGGAGTCCGAGGACCCGCTGGTCGCTGTGCAGTTCCAGGCCGTAGATGCAGTCGAAGCCATCGTACTTGATCAGGTAGAGGGACGGGTTGACGGGGACCTGGTCCAGAACTGTCCCCTTCCACTGGGACGACTTACTGCCTTCCTTCCACACGTGCTGGATCCTGCAGCCCACAATGTTGGTCTTGGCGGGGGACAAAGTCCCACTGGGCCCCACGTCGCTCTTATGCTTCCTGCCAAATGAGGACGAGACATTTCAGAACCTCTCGTTCTTCTTGGCCGTCTTCATCTTGGTCTTACTTGTGAGGATTCCTCCTCTTCATCATGTTGACTGACACACCAGAATGTTCTGCAACACAAAGTCGCCACCCCCCACCCCCGCGTCCGGTCAGCGTGGGCCGTTCGGGGAAAGTGGCAAAACGGTGGCGGACACTCACCTCCGTCCACTCGGAGCCGCGGGGCCTCTGGGCTCTTGAAGGGGGTCTTCATTCATCCACCTGGGTGGGGTGGGGGGGGGGGGCACCGGAGGGACGGGGCTGGGGAGGGAGAGGGGATGGGGGGGACAAACGGGGGGGGGGGAGGAACACCAGGTATTAGAGCAGCCCCTGAACCATTCACACTGGAGGGGGCTGACTAATTCCTGGAGAGAAATACCAAACTCTGGCTCCTGTTCAACCTGAAGACAGAAAAAAAAGAAACATTTCATCCTCCTGTTTTTTTTTTTTTTTAAACCGCTAAAATATGTACAGTTCTACACAAGAGCAGAACCAAAACAAGCTGAGACCAGGACCAAATTCAGACTTAGCCAGGAACACTTTGGCTGGAGCACATTGAAACCAGAACCAAGATACTTAGAGCAAAAGATGGGGGGAAAAAACAACACTTGGACCAAGACCGATGCACACATCACCGAGAACCGAAGCATGTCTAGATTAAGATCAAACTCAGACACTTAGTCGCAAGACTAGGACCAAACTATCATTAGACCGGAACCAAAGTAGACTTGAGCGCGATACAAAGCACACTTGGACCAAAGAACACTCTGAACACGGAAAACTTGGACCGATGGGCTCATAGACCAAAAACCGAGACACACTTAACAAATACCAAACTCAGACCAGTACCAAAACATCCTTAGCTGGGAACATGTGGATGGGAACCAAAGTGCTATTGAACCGGGAACTAAAGTTCGCTTTCGAACAGAACCACAACACACTTGGACCGGCGCCATTTACATTTCAATCATGAACTAATTGACTGTTAAAGAATCAGCAGTGGCGTCATTTTCCTGCGCCAAACAAGTTTTCGCTCGAGGGTGACGTCACGACTTCCCCCTCGTGTTTGGAATGCTGAGTCTTCATGGCAGGCACACAAACAAGGGGGGCAAAAATGTTTTTATTCTTTCCTTCGGAACATCGGGAAGCTAACGGGTTAGCCTGCGCACGTGTGAGGAATCTGGCTTTGCCCGCACGGTCCCACTGCGGAAAAACATTTCGGACGAAAATGCGCATCGTGAGTGCGCGGAACAAAGGAGGCGTCGAGCTGACAACACGCACAAGCCGTAGCGCCAAATGAGCCGCCGCGGCTTTGGGCGCAAAGCGCCGAAAAGAGCGCGCGGCGAGGCGCACAACTGCTCCGTTTTCTTACCGACTCGAACGTTCGGCGTCGCCGTTCAATCGCAGTCGAGCTGCGGGTTTCCTATTGATCAGCTTTTTTTTTTTTTTTTCCTCCGCCAGCTTTTTCCCCCGCCGCCACGCCAAGCTAGCCGCGCCAATAGCGGAAGCGCGGGTGAAGGAGGGACGCGATGCCTTTCAAAGTTGAACATTAGCTGCGAACGAGGGGACAGGAAGTGGGCCGCAAGTCGCTACGATGGCCTCGCACGCAGAACGGTCGTTCTTTAAAAAAATCTTTCTGATGGACGACATATGATCTTTAAACCCATGAGCCAATCACTCGGCCTCGTATTTCACTTTTATTTGCAAGTCTTACCGGAAGTAAGATGTCAACACTGGTCATCGTCCCGCCTTTTCTTATTTGGCGAAATGGTGAGTTTTTCCTGCAAAATACTGCGCTATTGCGTTTGCGCGCGCAATCTCTCTCTTTTTTTTTTTTTTTTAAACGCCCGATTGTTTCTCGAGTGGTCGAGCGGTTAGCACGTCGACCTCACGGTGCAAAAATTCCATCTCCGGCCTCCCTGTGTGTGTGTGTAGTTTGCGTGTTCTCCCCGACCCTGCGTGGGTTTTCTCCGGGTACTCCGGTTTCCTCCCACATTCCAAAAACATGCGTTGGCAGGCTGTGCCTTGGCCTTGCATGACCGCGACGCACTCGACTCCATCAAGCGTCTCCAGTCGGTCCAGAATGCCGCCGTCGCTCGGCTCTTGACTGGTCCTCTAATCAAGAGGGGGCGCATCACTCCCTACTCTGGCGCCCTCCACATTTTGGAGTTCTTTTGAAGATCCTCTGATTTATTTATTTTTTTCGCTCCAAGTGAACATTGGGCAAGCCCCCCTGGCTGCCCGTCTTTCAAACTCATTTTCACGTCTTTGGCTTTTGACTCCACATGCGAGCGGAGTTTTAGTTCTCCTGTTTTTGTGCTTTCTACGCTCTTTGTTATGAATGGATTGTTTTATCGTTTCTTGTTGGATATTAAAAAAATAAAATAATTGCTCCATGTACAGCACTTTGTATTGCTCTCCATTGGACTTCAGCAAAATGTTCAGGAATGATTCCTCTCTCTTCGTCGGATCCGACAGAAACAAAGAATGTCGAACATTGTTGAAGGATTTTGAGTCCTATTGATACTAATCTCTTTCCTGAACATCTGTTAAAACAAAGAATGTCGTGTTAACTTTCGATCCTATTCCCCCTTTGAGTGATTAACAGCCCCCCCCCCCCCCCCCCCGTGGCTGCCGAGTCCCTCAAGGTTCTCAAGTTTCTTGGGATTTATGCACAACGGGAGGAAGTCTGGATTTGGTCAACATGCCGAGATCGAACTGCATTGACCTTTCTTTGTTTCAGATTTTTTACAGAAGGGGAAGGATTGCCCGCCCCCTCATTAACATACTATGCCTATATAAACGTGAGACTGTATTTTTTTTTTTTGGGGGGGGGGGCTTCCTGACGAAATCGGAGACTCTCAGGAGCCCGAATCGATTCGTATTGCGTTGTGATAAACTAAAGAAAAGACGACGTGGTGTTGGGACCCGTGTCCAAGGAGGGCCGTAAAGGAAATGGACAGATGCCCTCCTCAACATAAGCATTTGCGACAGGGAGGGGGGGAAAAAAAACCCCCCCTCATGACTCTTGTTTCATAGAAGTGAGCCATTCCTCGTCGCTATTTGTTCTTGATGTGGGCACTTGTCGCAAATATAAATTAGTTTGGAGAAAGTTGACAAACTGCGCACTGGCCCGCAAGGATCGGTTTGTTTTTGGACAACTTTTTGCCCTACAGTCAAACCTCGGTTTTCAAACGTCTCCGTTCTCGACCAATTCGGTTTTCGACCAAAAATGTCAAGTTTTTTATGCCTCGGATGACGAACAAATTTTGGTTCTCAAACAAACTGAGCGCACTTGAATGCACCATTTGACCCCTCTCGCCTTCCTTACACGAGGAAGTGACGCTTCCTTGTGTCGCTTTCCATTGTGAGCAGACGTGTTCAGTAAACGTTTTTATTTTAAAAAGAGCCTGGTTTCGGTTTTCGAACAATTTCGGTTTTCAAACAGCCTTCTGGAACGGATTATGGACGAAAACCGAGCTTTGACTGTACTGTATTCCTTTTTGAGAATTGCTCCCCCGTTACATCAGGATTTTAACGGGATTGCCAATTTTGGAGGAATTTCTACCCAAGCTGCACGTGGGTAGAATGAATTGAGATATCGTCTTTGATTGTCATTTATTTTACGATGTTACAATCGACTTATTTTCACGGTTGCGGCCTCAATATTTTTTTATCTCACTCGACACAATTTTTGTAACACTTTTAAAAGACGTCCCTCATTGATTCATGTAGCCATTTTCTTGCCAAGGTGGGGGGCGGGGCTCCGAGTGGGAGTGAATTGTAAATCAGCAGTGAAAATGTTTCGACACACTCTGGAGCCAGGATCTGGAACATTGACGGTAAACGTTTTCAATTGAGTATTGACACCAATCGTTGCCAACCGCTGAGCCAGATTTTAAAACCAGATTGGATTTGCTTCATCCAGGTGGTGATTTGACTCCGATCAAAACTTCTTCATCCACTTAGAACTTGAAACGTTCATTACTTTGCTGTGGGAAATGTTTCTTGTCCAATGCGAGATAATAAAATCAGCGCGAGTGCCACACGCGTCTTTTCAAAATGTCTCATTTTAGTTACAAAAGTCCAAAAGCGCCGACTCACATCTGAGCCTGAATGAACCTCGACTCGGCAAGGCATCCGTGCATAATTCAACCGTGAGATGACCTTGACAACGACAACAAAAGATGATTCACATCCTATCAGGGAAGGAAAAAAAAAAACAACAACACCCCCACATTGGTGGCGGCACACTATTGCGGGGGAGTAGCGGCCAAAGTTTTTCCCTCTTTGTTGTGTCTCCGCATCATGTGCGCAGTCAAAGTCTTACTCTGGGCGTAGCGTCCGCCGCAAAGCGAGCAGCCGTAAGGTCTCTCTCCCGTGTGCGTTCTCATGTGCGAGACCAGATTTTGCTTCTGGGAGAAGCTTTGCTCGCAAACGGAACAACCAAAGGGTTTTTCTCCCGTGTGGATTTTCACGTGCGACTCCACGTGGGACCTGTGAAGGAAGGCCTTGTCGCAAAACGGGCAACCGAACGGCCTCTCGCCCGTGTGTATTCTCATGTGCTTGACCATATTTGGCTTCTGCGAGAACGTCTTCCCGCACACCGAGCACGGGAAGGGTTTCTCTCCGGTGTGCGTTCTCATGTGCGATTCCACGTGCGTCTTTCGAGAATACGTCTTCCCGCAGACGGAACAGCGGAAGGGATTTTCCCCCGTGTGTGACCTCACGTGCGCTATCATGGTCTCCTTGTGCGGGAACGCTTTACCGCAGGTTGAACAACTGAAGGGTTTTTCTCCGGTGTGTATCCTCACGTGCGCCTGCACGTGTTCCTTTCGAGCAAACGTTTTGCCGCAAAACGGGCAATCGAACGGCTTCTCTCCCGCGCGCGTTTGCGTTTTTTTAGCCGAACGTTTGACACGGGCCGTTTCCGCGTGGCCGAGAGCCGTCTCCTCGTCAGGGCACTTGGACTGTTTCTTGTCGCTTTCGCAATCCGCGCGGCTCCTCGGAGTTTCTTCCTTGTCCTCGTCGTCTGACGGTGGAGCCAAGAGGTCGTCCGGCGGGGGTCCTCCACTCCGACCGCCGCGACGAGGCCGCGAGCGCTCGTCCGGCTCCTTTCCGTCGTCTTCAATCTTCACACAAACGACGGTTATCGGAACCGCGCTGACGTCGGCCTCCTCCTCTTCTTCTTTCACGTGGGGGTGCCGTGGATCCTCTTCGATGCAGTGGAGCGGCGGCTCGTCTTTCTCCAAACGGGACCTTCCGTCCTCACGATCATTCAACTCCTGGACGCCTGGACGGAGTAGTCAACTTTCAGACATAGCGGTGGTCCGAGCACAGTAACAGACACTTGGGTTTGTCAGTCCCGTTAGCTACATACAAATGGAAAGTGAGCTGTTTAATTATTTTTTTTTTCAATGTGACACGAACAAAATGGAAAAGTTTTGTCATTACTCTTCCCTTTTGGAAACTTTTCAAGCTGACCGTGGCTCCCCGGATGTGTGCTCTTTAAATACAGTCAAACCTCGGTTTTCGAACGTCTCTGTTCTCGACCAAATCGGTTTTCGCCCCAAAAATTTTGAGTTTTTTAGGCCTTGGATGACGACCGAAAAATCAGTTCTCAAAAAAACTGAGCGCACTTGAATGCACCATTTGACTCCTCTCGCCTTCCTTACACGAGGAAGTGACGCTTCCTCGTGTCGCTTTCCATTGTGAGCAGACGTGTTCAATAAAGTTTTTTTTTTTTTTTAAAGAACCTGGTTCCGGTTTTCGGACAAATTGGTTTTCGAACAGCCTTCTGGAACGGATTATGGACGAAAACCGAGGTTTGACTCTAGTTTGGACAAACCGCTTGTAATGCTGCGGTCCAAATAGGTTTGGTCGCACTTCCCGGCACCCTGCTGCAACTTTATCGGGTGGCGTAAACGACACCTCATCGCGTTTCAACATCCGGCTGCCGCGCCGACCCGCAGACTGCAAACGCGCTTTTCCATACGCTTTTCGTATTTTACTCCAAATCGTTTGACTGTAACTCCAGGACAGTCTCTTTTCTCTACTCTGCAAGGAAAATCTTCAAAGTAGAAGACCGGCGTACTGACCTTGGATCGGGATGGGAGTCTTGCCAACGGTTTCCAGTTGTTTACGTTGTTGTGGTTCGCTCTCCTCGTGCCACGACGCCATAATTCAGTGAACGAGTCCCAATAAGTTCGCGTTCGCTCCCGTACCAACTATTTCAAACAACCGACAGACTAGACGGATGCTTCTAAAATCGATTTCAGGTGCTTGCCGCCGCACCGTGTTCGTGTCGTCTGAATCCGCACCAACTTCCGGGTTTCTCTTTTTCGGCTAGGAGGGGGAGTGCACGACTGCCATCTTGCGGCGGAATTCGAGACATGTCTTCTCGTTTGCCTTCTTTTTAGCTTTGCGTCAGCTTGACGACCTTAAAAGTGTGATTGCGGGAAAAAAACAACCCCATTCAACAAAATATCTTCCTCTGACTTGCATCTTGGGGGCAACATTATTCCCACCTTGAAATTTATGATTCTGATGATGAATCGGCCGTGCACCAAAAATGAACCCGAAAACTATTCTGCGCACTGTGCTCCACGGCAAAAATATTGACCTGATCTGCTATTACGGGCGATTCTGTCATTAAAGAACGCTTGAAAACAACGTGTTAAAAATAACCCTGAAGAAAAAGGCACCACAACACTTGAAGCCTCAGAAAAGTCCTTCGGATTGAGCGATTTCATTTTCGAAGCTTGTTCAATACCGCCGCAAGATGGCGGCCGAGTGTTACCGTGGCTGCTCACTTGCCGCAAAACCACCAGCGAAGAAGAAAAATGCGGAAGTTGGCGTGGCAAAGCAACAACAAAGAAAAAAGAGGCCGTAGACCAGGTGAAATCAGTGCGAGTCGAACGAGTTGGTCCTGCGGTAGCGACTCGCGACGCGTTTCCCGCCTTCAACAGAACAATGGCGTCGTGCCAACGACGAGGCGAACAGCCAGAAGCCGTTGGCGAGAATGTCATCGTCTTGTTGTCCAGCCAAGGTCTGTGCCCGGGTCCGCTGCTCTTCTTCTGCCTTTCCCGTTTGCAATCACGACTCAAATAAAGCGAGTCATCGGCATAAGTCAAAGAACAGACCATTCGGAATAAAAGACAATGCCGGCGCATAGCCGTGTTTGGGTTAAAAAAAAAAAAAAAGACGTCCCAGCAGTTTTTTTTTTTTACACCTTCCACCCAAATGGTTAAAAAAAACATTTGATTTCTTGAACCTATTCGAGCATGGTTTGAATTTCTTGTAGTGACTGGTGGTCGGGCTACACGAGTAAGTCGAAGTTTGTGATACGAGCAGGAACGCAATATTCGTCCACGGAAGAGGAGGGGTTGCCAGACCCATTCCGACACCCGTCGAATCCTACTCGTCGACGGGGAGGGTGGAGGGCTTGAATTCCGCGATGGCCACCACTTACACTTGGGGCAAAATGTTGGCATTTTCCCCAACAAGAGTGACTGCCTTATAAATGAAAGGCGATCGACTTATTTTGGAAATCATCCATGGAGGGGGAGCATTGACATTGACTCGCTTGTGTCCTGCAGGCGTTCAGCAGCCGGGCGGTCATCAGGAAGAGCGTTTAGAGCGTGGCGATCCTCCGCAACCCCACGTGAAGGAGGAAGAAGAAGAGGATCCTCAGATCAACCACGTTAAAGAGGAAGAGGAGGATCCACAGCCGCCCAAAGTGAAGGAGGAAGAAGAGGAGGCCGACGTCGGCGCGGTGCCCCTAATTGCTGTCTCTGTGAAAAGCCACGATGACGAAGACGAGCCACCCCAACGGTTCCGGCTTTATCGGGGCTGTCCGAGTGGAGGCCGGCGCGGTGGAGGACTCCCGCCGGACGACCTCGCCGCTCCGCGGTCAGACAGCGACGGCACGGAGGAACCTGGCAGGAGCCACGCTGACTGTGAAGGTGACGACAAACGCTCAAAGTGCTCCGAGGAGGCGACAACTCTTAGCGGCAAGGAAAGTCCACAAATGTTGAAGAAAGGTTTGAGCGGCTCCGTTTGTGGCAAAAGCGTTGCTCAAACAGCACACGCGGTCGGGCGCACGGCAACGCAGACTCGAGAAAAACCCTTCTGTTGCTCCTGTTGTGGGCAAACATTCTCTCGAAGGCCACGCCTACTGAAACACGTGGCAACGCACGCCGGAGGGAAACCTGTTAGTTGTTCAACTTGTGGCAAAACGTTTTCTCAGCAGACCAACATGGTCAAGCACATGAGAATACACACGGGGGAAAAACCCTTTGGCTGCCCCGTTTGCGGGAAGACCTTCTCTCGCAAGGAGAGCGCGTCAATGCACATGAGAACGCATACTGGAGAAAAACCCTTTGCGTGCACCGTTTGCGCTAAAACCTTCTCCCAAAAAGGGCACCTGTCATCTCACATGAGCACGCATACGGGCGAAAAGCCTTTCTGTTGCTCCGTTTGCGGGAAAACCTTCTCCCAAAAGTCAGACATGGGAAAACACATGACGACGCACACGAAGGAAAAAAACTTTTGCTGCGCGACCTGCGGTAAAACGTTTGCTCGCAAATTATCCCTGCGAGGGCACGTGAGAAGGCACACGGAGAAAAACCTGTCAGTTGCGCCACCTGCGGCAAGGCCTTCTCTCAAAAGGCCGACATAGTCAAACACATGCGAACGCACACGGGAGAGAAACCCTTTGGCTGCCCAGTTTGCGGGAAATCCTTCTCCCGAAAGGAGCACATGTCGACACACATGGCCATCCACACGGGTGTAAAGCCGTTTAGTTGCTCCGTTTGTGGGAAAACCTTCCCTCAAAATTTCCACCTGGCCAAACACGCGAGAACGCACGCGGGAGAAAAGCCCTTCAGCTGCTTAACTTGCGGCAAAACGTTCTCGCTGGCGATCTACCGGGCAATCCACATGCGAACGCACAGCGGCGAAAAGCCCTTTCTATGCTTGACTTGTGGCAAAGCGTTCTCTCGGAAGCAACACCTGGAAGCGCACGGGAGAGTGCACACCGGAGAAAAACCCTTCCGTTGCTCAACTTGCAGCAAAACCTTCTCCCACGACTCCAGCCTCTTACTGCACATGAAAATACACACGGGCGAGAGGGCCTACCGTTGCTCCGTTTGCAGCAAAACGTTCTCCCAAAAGCCAACGATGGAGAGACACGTGAGAACGCACAGCGGAGAAAGACCATTCTGCTGCTCCTTGTGCAACAAATCCTTCTCCCGGCGCCCAAGTGTGGTGCGTCACATGCGAACGCACACCGGGGAGAAACCCTTTAGCTGCTCACTTTGTGGCACGGCATTCTCTCGAAAGACCAACATGGTGGCACATATGAGAATGCACGCCGGAGAAACGTGACGCCCTCGCCCTGCGTCAGCCTACCGAACGCGTCGAAGACCGACGACGAAAAGGGAACATTAGCCGTGGCCCGTTTCGCCTTCTAAATGGGAATTTAGGTGTAATCTGAAGAAATCGAAGCTCTTGCCGTATGCACCTCACACTTTCGTCTCTTTCCTCAAACTGGCATAACGCTTGATCGGCACGAACCACTTCCTGCCATTCAGTGCAACCCTCGAATCTAACAGTAAGGGGCACAATCACCTAAATATATGTGGAGTCTTTTTACCAACCATCCATTCTCAACACCGCCTTATTATATATATTATATTATACAATACAATACTGTACTCTAAAATGAAACCGAAGCTTAAAACCTGCTTTTGTTGCAAATGTAATTTGGCAAGCTGTACAGAGGCTGTTGACATTCCTTTAGAGTCCCTCGGCCAATCAGGATGCAGAATACAAAGCACTGTTAGAAAAAAAAAACTGGATTAATGAGGGGGGAAAAAAAAAAATCAGTGAAACAGTAAAGCCGTGAAAGGTAGTGATGGGAAAAAGAACGCACTTTATTTCATATATTTTTTGGACTCCTCGAGATGGTGCGCTTGGTTCAGTGCAATGGAAAAGTATTCAAATTCCACTGCATCACAAGTGCTTCATGAAGCTTCAGTTGTCGATCACCAATGAAAGGCGAAGCGCGTGATAGCGAGGGTCCACTGTATTAATGTCAGCAGTGTTTGCTTGCACAACAGAGTGGTTTTCAATTGGACTTTTCATGATTTTACTTCCATACTGCTTGACATTCTGTAAATGTTGATTGTTGATGTTTGAAATGTCTTTTTAGTTTTTCACGGTGTTCCATCATGGAGGCGCAATAAAACGATTGTGGACATCATTACGCAGCGTTGTTCTTGACCGGCGCAGATACACCCAGGGTGGCGTGACACATGTGGACGCGCGCACCGGAGAGAAACCTTTCAGTTGCTCGACATGTGGCCAAACGTTCTCTCGAAAAAGCGAAGCACAGTGTCGCACATGACAACACACGTGTTAGACTTTTCTTTCGTTGCTCAGTTAGTGAATGTCTTCCTTCCATGCTGGCCTCTTGCGTAGCGGAGGTTGCCGACCAGGAAAGGAAAGGAGGCGTCTTTCTTTATCGGCGCGCCTCTTGAAAAGGCCGCCAGAGGGCAACCTTGCGTCACCGTGAACCTGCGCCTGCTCGGATGTTTTTCTTTCTTTCTTGGACGATATCTGCCTTCATCCAAAAGCTTTCGTGTCCATTCGTTCATCGCATGAAAAATCGCCCTTGTCATTATCGAGACAGGCCAAGTCGCATCGCGGTTTCTTTCTCGATGTTTAACGTTCCAGCTTCGTCTGACTCGGCGCTGTGGCCGGCCACCGTCGAACCTGAAAGTTGTTTCGATAGAAAAACGACCGAAGGTACAACAGCGGTGACGCCAATGGGTAACCCATTGTTTTTTTCTTGCAGATGTCCAGCAGCCGAATGGTAGTCAGGATGAGCTTCCCCCTCGCTGGCAAGGAGGGAGGAGCGCCGGCTCGGAGCAAGAGGGTCCGCGGCTGCTTGACGTCAAAGAAGAAGAGGAGCGTCCGCGGCCCTCCCGCGTGAAGGAGGAGGAGGAGGAGGAGGAGGAAGCCGACGTCAGCGCGTGGCCGCCGCTCGTCGTCTCTGTGAAAAGCGAAAACGGGGAAGACGCCTCGGAGCCGCTTTCAGTCAACGATGGCCAGGACTCGGAAGAAAAGCAGCACGCTATCGAACGCGCCACCACGCCTCTTGGCGAGAAACCCTTTTGTGGCCCGCTTTGCAGCCCGACGCGGTCTCCAAGAGGAAGGCTGGAGAAACGCGTGAGAGCGCACGCGGGAGAAAAACCCTTTCGCTGTGCAACATTTGGTCACAGCTTCTCGGGAAAGGTCAGCTTGGCGACACGCGTGAAGTCACACGGCGGAGAAAAGCCTTCTAATTGCTCGACTTGTGACTTGGAGCTCGTGCTTTGCCCTCGGCCGCAGGGGGCGAGCTCCGGTTTGGAGCAGGACGATCCGCGGCCCACCCATGTGAAGGAGGAAGAGGAAGAGGGCGAGGGGCTCCCCCGTGTGAAGGAGGAAGAAGGGCAGGAGGCCGACGTGAGCACGTTGTCACCCACCGTTGGCGCCGTGAAGACCGAAGATCAGCCACGCGAGCGGTCACTCTTTCGTCCGGGCGGAGATCACCGCCAAGGACGACCACGAGAAAACCTTTTGGCTGCGCGGACGGACGGTGACCCCACGGAAGAGCCTTTGAGGAGCGACGCAGACCGCGCACGAGACGACCAACGGTCAAAATGCTCCGAGGAGCCGAAGACTCTTGGGCATGTTGAAGCGGAAGAGGAGGAGCCGCAGCCCACCCGCCCGAAGGAGGAAGAGGCGGAGGACCACGTCAGCGCGTTGCCGCTGCTGCTTGTCTCTGTGAAAAGCGAGGACGAGGAAGACGAGGCGCCCGAGTGGTCCCGGCCTCATCGGGGCAGCGGAGGAGGACCCCCACCAGACGACGTTTTAGCGCCTCTGTCAGAGAGCGACGCGGCGGAAGACCCTTGGAGGGGCGACGCAAGCTGCGAAGCTGGCGACCAACCCTCCTCGACATGCTCAGAGGCGGAGGAGGCAAAGTCGAAAGCACGTTTCAGCGGCTCAGCTTGTGTCAAAAGCCTCGCTCACGAACAACAGACATCCGGCCGCGCTGGGGCGCAGCCCGGGGAGAAACCCTTCAGTTGCTCAGTGTGCGGCGCAACGTGGTCTCGGAAAGGAAGTCTGGAAAACCACATGCGAACGCACACGGGAGAAAAGCCCTTTTTGTGCTCAACTTGTGGTCAGACGTTCTCGCGAAAGGAAAACATGGTGTCGCACATGAAACTGCACACGGGAGAGAGACCCTTCGCTTGCTCAAGTTGCGGTCAGACGTTCTCCCGCAGGTCAAACTTGGAGAGACACGTGAGATCGCACAAAAGAGAGGTCGGCGGAGAGAAACCCTTTGGTTGCGCCACCTGCGGCAAGTTCTTCTCCCAAAAGCGCCAACTGGTGGCACACCAGACGGCGCACACGGGAGAAAGACCCTTCAGTTGCTCGACCTGTGGGCAAACCTTCTCCCGCAAGACAAACCGGGAGAGACACATGAAATCGCACAGGGGAGAAAAACCCTTCAGCTGCTCCGTTTGTTGCAAAACGTTCCCGCGAAAGCGCAACCTGGAGCGGCACATGAGATCGCACACGGGAGAAAAACCTTTCAGTTGCCCCACTTGCGGTAAAAAACTCTCTGGCAAGCCAAACCTGCTGACGCACATGAGGTCGCACGCGGGGGCAAAACCCTTCAGCTGCTCAACCTGCGGCCAAACCTTCTCTCGGAAAGGCAACATGGAAGCCCACGTGAGGTTACATGCTGGAGAAAAACCCTTCCGCTGTTCCATTTGTTGCAAGCGCGTCTCCCGAAAGTCAAACTTGGAGAGACACGTCAGGTCACATCGGGAAGAAAAGGACCCAGGTGCCTCGGCTTGTGGCCAAACGCTCTCCGGCATGTCCGAGGCGGTGACGCCCACTCAGGGGAGAAGCGGGAGCTAAACCAGCCGCCGCCGTTCAGCGCGCTGCTTTTTTTTATTTCGCAGATTGCCGCCCACCCACTGCAAGACGAGCGAGCGGCCCCATGGCCCGTGCTAAAAAGAGTTTCCCATCAGCGATGGGACATTGCGACTTCCCTGGAATGTTGTCCAAGTAACCATTTGGAATTTTGTTGATTAAGTGGTGAAATTGATCTATTTTTTCAATATAATCTTCCATCCCCTCATTCAAAAACATGACATCATTTCAATTTTCCAGCGCAGTAAATGTGCCGTCGTAGGTTCGTCATCATTCAGCTCAGGTGTGACTTCAGATTTTCCTTGAGCAAATGTTTCCTGACACCGCGAGCAACTAAAAGTTTTTGCTCCTTCATACATCATGTCCTTGTTTATCATAGTCGCTTGTTAATTGATCATACTTGTGTTGCCTGTACGAGGACCGGAGACAATTTCCTTGTGTGTTCTACATACTTGGTCAGTAAAGATGATTGGGATTCTGATGGGGAAGCTTCGGGTGTTCCTCTTGCTTCAAACCAGAAGTCCGCCTGCTGCAGGGAGGAGACCAATCAGCTGCTCAACGCCTCCAGGACACAAGGAAAAGGCGGATCCACAATCGCCGATTGGCGGACCTGTCGAGTTCTGTGGCCCATTTGGCCCCTGGCCGCGTGGAGCGACGGACAAAAAAAAAACAAATCCAAAAATATCGCAATCAATTTTTTGCGGATCATATCCATTACCTTCCAATGCTAACTCTACAACGATTGTTTTTTTCCACGTCATGATTAGATAAAGGACATCGCAGTAAATATTAAATTGCAGTTTTCGACGCGTAGCAAAATCTGAGTGTTGCAAACGGCTTCGAGATGTGGCTCGCTCTCCTCTCTGGCTCGACAAAGTTGCTCGTCGTAAGTCGCGATTGTTATTTTTTTCTCCCTGACCAACTCTCAACATTTTGAGTGGAACTACGTCACCCATCCTCCGTCCACGCGTAGGCGGCGATGATCAGGTGCCGCCTTTCTTCCTCGTTGGTATCACGTGGTGTGCGGAAACTAGCCTCGAGACCATCGAGCGCCACCCACAAAGCAACGAAGAAGAAAAGGCGGAAGTCAGCATCGCGGCTCCCACTTTGGCGACGAAGGACAAAGTGCGACGTTCGCGTGTTGTCGTGCGCCGGCTGTACTTTCGACAACAACAACAACAAAATGTTGAAAGATTTAGTCAGGGAGCGATTGGTTGCGGCCGCCGACGAAATCTTCGGCCTTTTTGAGAAAACCATCGCCGCCTACGAGGAGCAACTGCGCCGAGCCACGGAGGAGACGGAGCGACACCGACGGCAACTGGAAGCTGTTTGCCCTCCACAGATGGTGATACCCGTGGAAGGTAAGCCTGGGCACTCCGCGTCTGCTCCATATTTACATTCGACTCATCGGCTCAAACTCGACGCTAAATTGCGTCTCTTTTACCGAAAGAGCGAGCGCATCAATTGTCGCATTTTCCTTGTCAAAAATAAGCTCATTCGCTATCAAACAATGACGGAGGATCAGCGCACGTTGGGATAGGCGAGGAGGAGGCGAGACGATCACTTTCGCCGCAAATTTATTTCAACGGGCAAGTCCAACAAAAAGACGGCAGCCGTCCGGATTTTCTCCAATCACGCAGTCAGAAAGATGCCTTGGGCGTGACGTCACGTGGCAACTTCGACGTGGCCTCGGTCTCGCCATGTCGCCAAGATGGTGGCGTGAAGAGACGGAGATTGCTCCAAACAAAACTCGTTTACGGGCTATTTTATGGGTAAAATGATTGCTGAGCTCACTTTGAACAGATTTGAACCACTTGAAAGCTCAGTCGACTCAGGACCTGATCGGGACGAGCACCCAAAAAGGCTTCATGTCGGACTTGATCTGTATATTTGATAAATGTTTCATTATAAATCGTCAACATATTTTACAACAAATAGAGTCCTGTAGACATTCGTCCTTGTTTAAAGTCCCACTATGGTCTTGTCTCTGTGTTCGCCTCTTAACACTTTTTTTGTTTTTTGTAGCGAGTGGAGCGAGAGAAGAAAAAAAAAGAAACCATGTCTGTGTTGAAGCTGACCACCGTTATAGCTGAACGTTCTATTAATTTAGGCATCCAGGCCGGATGACTCTCATGCACTTGACTTTGGAGTCAGCCGATCCTCCATGAAGCATCTCCAGTTGGTCCAGAACACTGCCGCTCAACCTTTTGGAGCACGTCACTCCTACTCTGGCATCCCCTTTAGTCGCTCCCTATCCAGCTCTTTTGAAGATCCTGTTTTGTTTTCAACATCTTTCAAACTGGTGCTAAGTTGAATTGAATTGTTTGGGGACGACGCCCATCTGTCTTCCTTTTCGGGCGTCATAGCGGATCATGTGCTAGCGTATCTCGCGTAAGCGAAACTCTATTTGTGTTTCCTGTGTCCTGCAGACGCCGAGCAGCCGACGGCTCAAGAGAAAGACCGTTGTTTTCGGCCACAGTGCGGGAGCTCCCGTTTGGGGGAGGAGTGTCCACAAGCGCTCCTCGTTAAGGAGGAGGAGCCACAGCCACCCCGGGTGAAAGAGGAAGACGAGGAGGCCGACGTGAGCCGGTTGCCACCGACTGGCGTCTCTGTCAAGACCGAAGACGGCCGGGAGTCGTCGCAGCTTCATCGTGACGGTCCCAGCGGAGACCACCGCGGGGGTCCGCCACCGGACGCCCTCTTGGCTCCGCTCTCGGATGCTGACGACTCGGGAGAAAGTTTGAGGAGCGGCGTGGGCGGCGCGAGTGACGACGGGCGGCCCGAATGCTCTCGAGGGGAGACGGCTGGGAACAGCACAACTCGGCAAGAGCGAATGAAAACGGGCACCAAGCGAAGTCTTTTCGGTTGCTCGACCTGCGGGAAAAGGTTCTCGCTCAGGGAAAATTTGCTCAGGCACATCCGAACGCACACGGGCGAAAAACCCTTTAGCTGCTCAACCTGCGGGAAAAGCTTCGCCGTCAAGGGAAATATGGTGGAACACTTGAGAACGCACACGGGAGAAAAGCCCTTCTGTTGCTCAACTTGTGGCAAAAAGTTCACTCTCAAGGCAAACATGGTCAAGCACCAGAGAGCGCACACGGGAGAGAAACCCTTTCGCTGTTCCACTTGCGGCAAAAGATTCACGCTCAAGGCGATTATGGAAGAGCACCGGCGGACGCACAGCGGAGAAAAACCCTACGGTTGCTCCGCCTGCGGCCAAACGTTCTCTCAAAGGGTCACCATGGTGGCGCACATGAGGACGCACACCGGAGAAAAACCCTTCACGTGCTCCACTTGCGGCCGAACCTTCTCCCAGAGGGGAACGATGGTGGCGCACATGAGGACGCACACCGGAGAAAAACCCTTCACTTGCTCCACTTGCGGCCGAACCTTTTCCCAGAGGGGAACGATGGTCACGCACATGAGAAGGCACACGGGAGAGAAACCCTACGCTTGCCGAGTGTGCGGCGAAAGCTACGCCCATAAGGTCAGTTTGGCTTTGCACGCGCACTCGCACCACGCGGACGAGTGAAGCGGCGCTCGGCGAGCAAGGGCGGCTTGATTTCGCAAGACCTTTCGTACGCAAGGTGCTTCACGGAACTCGGCGCGGGCCTATTTTTGAACCTGCGTTGATATTTGGGGCGGACTTGACTTCTTTTGGCAGCTTTTATTCCATTTGCGTGCAGCACAACGGCTGAATGCTGCCTCACCATCTTTACTTTCCACTCAGGGCTCCCTTCCCTCAGAGCCCGACTGTCTTTATATTCAATGAGCGTTCTCTTTGCCTATTCAGAACCTAAAAGTGATTGATGGAGCAGCGGCAGTAGCAGAATTTTGAAAGCGTCTTCTCCTCGCCTGGTGTGCTTGTTAAACGTTCGGGGTGAAATCTGCATCAGTGACTGGAAATACACCTGAATGAAAAACGTTGTCCAATTTCGCGAGGCACGGGAGGTGACCTGAAAGCAATCGAGAGGACAGTGCGAGAGTGAAATGCCGGGGATGGTTTGAATCTGATATCGTTTGCAATTACTGTACATGCCGTCCGGCGGGATAATAGTGAGCGTGGAGAGGAGCAAAGCAGTTTTAAAAATGCCGTTTTGTGGATCTTTTTTTTTTCAATAAAGACTTGAAAATACGTCCCCGCCTGAATCCGTTCCCTCGTGCTTCCGTTGTAAAAGACGATGCGCACGTCCAACAGATTGACCTCATTGAAGGGGAGGAGGGGGGGCTCTTTCTTCTTCTTTCAAGTTCAATGGCGGCCTTTGCGCCCAACTGTTTGCATGAGCGCCCCCTCTTGGAGCTAACCCACTACCACCCATCATACGTGTGCTGCTCGATTCCAACGTGTCTTCATTGCGTTTCCTCCAGCGTCATCTTTCTTGCCACCGCGTCTTTCCTACAGTAGTTTAGTTAGTTAGTTAGTTCCACCCATTCCTATTTGGAACATTGGGCGACGAGTCTCCTCCATTTGCGCACGCGCGTGAACGGACGGACCAAAGTTGGTCCAAAAGTGTTTCGCGACGGTCGGTCCGCTCGCGTGGGCTCACGGGGCAGATCCGCCACACGCAATATGGCAGAGGCGCACACGTGTTTCAGCCACGGTTAAGCGGCTCATGGCGGTCTCGGGGATGTTCACGTGTCGCAGTGCGATGACGACAGAGAAAGGCCCAACTTAGCCGAGCAGCCAGCACCGCTTTTCCAGCGAAAGACCTTCTCGCGAGCTCGCACAACGCCGACATGTTGAAAGAGTTGGTGAGGGAGCGACTGCTCGCGGCCGCCGACGAAATCTTCGGACTTTTCCAAACCACCGTGGCTTCGTACGAGCAGCAACTTTGTCGAGCGAGGGAGGAGAGCGAGCGACACCGACGGCAACTGGAAGCGGTTTGCAAGACTCAAATTGTCATCCGCGTCGAAGGTATGCAAAGGCAAACTTGCATTTAACATTCGCGGCGCTTGATTCGGCGGAAAAGGCCTTCAAAACTACACGAACGGTATCTTTTGTTATAATGGCGCCCCGGAGTGTTGGAGTTCTATTTGGTCTGTGCGCGCACATTCCCGACCCACGAAGGGCTCCGGGTCGGGTCAGACATGGACAAGGCGCCGAACGCCCGAATGCGTCAATCGTATTCCATCGATTTTCCTTACGCGCTCATTTGAACACAAACACAACGGTTGGACGGCAGCCATCTTGAATTTTGCTTTCAGCCAATTGGAACAGCGCCTTGGCGTCACGTGGCGGGTCAACCTGCCCGGTCTCACCTTCTAGCGCTGTGGTCTTATTCTTGTCTTCTTTTTTTTTTTTTTTTTTTCACATGAAACAAAAGTTTCTTTTGCGGCCGAGAGAAAAACGCTTAATTCTGCCCCCCTGTATCGTTTTCTAGTCGTGTGAATTACGCCCTGCTTGTGTCCCGCAGATGTGAAGCAGCTGATGGGCCGTCGGGAAGAACTTCCCGACTTGAAGTCGGGGAGCTCCGCTTTGGAGCAGGAGTATCCGCAGGCCCACCGCATTAAAGAAGAAGAAGAAGAGGAGGAGGAGGAGGAGGAGGCCGGCGTCAGCGGTTTGCCACGGGACGGCGTCTCCGAGGAGAGCGACGACGACGACCGAGATCAACCACCCGAGTGGTCACAGCTTCCTTCCGGCAGTCCGAGCGAAGACCGCTGCGGGAGCCCACCGCCGGAGAACCTCTTCGCTCTACTTTCAGGCGGCGATGACACAGAAGACGTTTTGGGGAGCGCCGCAGATTGCCAAGGTGACGACCAGTAGTCTATTTTTTATTTTTTTTCTGCAAAATTCCTGGCTAGCCGTTGGGCGCCTCTTCTCCGTGCGCATTTTGTTAGCCACTCGCACAAACAAGAAATACGAGCGTTCATGCTGGCTAGCGATACGTCTGAAAACGCGATTTCACAGCAACTTGCCCTATTTGCGTCCCGCAGAGCTCCAGCGGATGATTGGCGGTCGGGAAGAACTCCCCACTCGGCCGCTGTGGGGCCACTCCAGTTTGGAGCCGCAGCGTCCGCGGGGGCTCCCCCGTTTTGAAGAGAAAGAGCGGGAGGCCCGAGGCAGCGACTTGCCCCCGACCGGCGTCCGCGTGAAAAGCGAAGACCAAGCACCCGAGTGGTCCGAGTACTGCGAAGGATCGCCGCGAGACAACCTCTTGGCGCCGATGTCGGACAGCGACGACACCGACGGGCCTTTGCCGAGCGACGCCGACTGCGAAGGTGAGGACAAAGCGTCCCGGGGCCCCCCGAACGACGGCCCCGCCAAGAAAAGGTCGCGCAAGCGCAACAGGTGTCCTCCCGCGCTCAAGGAACATTTCGGCTGCTCCGTTTGCGGCAAAACGTTTACTTGCAAGTCACACTGGATGAGACACGTGAAAACCCACACGGGGGAAAAATCCTTCTGCTGCTCGGTTTGCGGAAAGACGTTTTCTCGGAAGGAGCACGTGGAGCTGCACATGAGGACGCACACGGGCGAAAAGCCCTTCCGGTGCTCGGTTTGCGGCGCCACCTTTTCGGTCAAACAAAGTATGAAAAAACACATGCGGAGGCACACCGGAGAAAAACCCTTCAGCTGCTCGTTTTGCAGAACCACCTTTTCGCGAAAGGAAAGCCTGGATAAGCACATGAGGGTACACACGGGAGAAAAACCCTTTAGCTGCGCCGTTTGTGGCGGAAGCTTTGCTCAAAGGTCCAACATGACTCGACACATGCAGATCCACAAGAAGGTAGAATAAGCGAGCGGATCAGATGATGGATGGAACGGACGGACGGATGGATGGATGGCTGGCGTAATGTCGCAGCAGCAGTTGCGTTTTTCAAGTTTTTATGTGGTAGCTTAGCATGTGGCTAGTTGAAAGTCCTAGCTCGGGGGTCGGCAACCTGCGGCTCTGGAGCCGCATGCGGCTCTTTAGCGCCGCCCTAGTGGCTCGTCTGAAGCTTTTCTTTTTTTTTTTTAATTCTTGAAAAGGGGAAAACGATGGGGGAGGGGATTTTTGGTCTTCATATGGTTTTTATAGGAGGACAAACACGATATAAACATTTTTAAAGTTTTCCAATGCTGTAGAAATGCGTAGAATAAAATATTCAATGTCAAAGAAGATTTGCGTCATAGCCTGCGACACACGTTTCTATTAGCAGGACGGGATGCAAGGCAGGTGGCTGTTGTTAAAAACATTTTTTGGGATGTACAATTCACCCGGGGTACTGGCAAAGAATGGGAATCCAGAGGGCGGAGAGAAGCATTTTTAAACGCTACACGTTAGCTACGATAGTTAACACGCTTGCAAAAGTGCGTCCCATGCTTGGTTCACCTTAGCGGCCGTTATGGCTGTCGCTCACTTTGGCAAGCGTGTGTAAGTGTGTGCGGTAACGGGTCGATAGCGGGAGGTTGGTTGATCGAAAAAAAGGCCGTTTAGTCATTTTGATAGTAGGCTAATATAGCGAAGATAGATACAGATTGCCTTCATTTTTAGGCTTTTAATTTTTTGAGGCTCCAGACAGATTTTTTTGTTGTTGTTTTTGGTCCAATATGGCTCTTTCAACATTTTGGGTTGCCGACCCCTGTCCTAGCTAGACTGTAGTAAGTTGCAGGCTGCCTCAAATGCAAATCCTACACGTCACATTTTTGTCAATGAGCCAAAGTGTCCTTTCATCGAGGCTGGTCAGGTCACTTGCAATAATTACGGTCATCTTCCAAACACAAAGTCCTTTTGGTTGAAAACGGGAATAAAGAACCAAAATAGGGTTTTTGTTCCCATGTTGACAAATTCAAATAAAAAAGTTGAACAAAACAAGACTACTGTCGTGAATCCAAATCAATGTGTGTTAAGGCTGCTCAAGAGAGAGGGAGAGAGCGACGGTAAATGTGGGGTAAAACGCTTCTAATCGTATCAGATTTGAAGTGACGTCAGCTGATATTAGCTTTTACAATCTACAACAACAACAACAAAAAATCATCCGATGATTATTTGTCAGGATAAAATTCCGATAACAGATTCATTGGTCAATTCGTTTCAAAAATGGCTGAACATGAAACTGTTTTACAAGAGTTTCTTTTTCTATTTTTTTTTTGTTATCTTTTGACTTATGCTTTAATGCGTTCATTTGTAAAAGAAAAAAGCTGGTCAATTCCGGAAGAGTTAATATCGGCTGATTAAATTGGACGGCCCTCGGGATTGGATGAAAAAAAATATGTCAGTCCACATATTTTTTGGATGAATTGACTTTGACTCGACTTGCCTAACATTTTACAAGACGACATCAAAATCTTCAGCCTTTCTCCCCATGCTGCAAACGAAATGCGTTGTGCGGCATCACGGTCATCGCCGACGAGTTTTTGTATCTGACTGGTACGTGAACGACATTAAAAGGAAGTCACAGGTTTTGCAAGTATTTATTCTAGTTGACGTTTGTGGGGTTTTGTTTTTTTTTACTTGAAATATTTCACGATGAAGGTCTTTGAAAGCATTATGAAAAAGAATGTTATTTCTGTCACTTTGCTTTGAAAAGCAGTATAAAAGACCATAGAAGGAATATGAAAAAAAATATATTCTTACTTTGGTCGCGGGTTGACTCAAATAAGAATTTTGAAGAGGGTTGTCAGCGTGTGTGTTTCGGGGTAATACGTGGTTCACACTCCTTACCAGTAGGTAGCGGTAATGCGCCTGAAAGTTACTTTCCAACCGCCATAAAAAAAAAAACGAAGAAGAAAGAAAAGCGGAAAGCAACCTCTCGTTATCACGTTGGACTTTTTTGTGTGTGCGCGTCGTGCTGTCCAAAACATCAAAATGTTGAAAGATTTCGTGAAAGAGCGTCTTCTTGCGGCCGCCGACGAAATCTTCGGAATGTTTGAGCGAACGATCGCGTCGTACGAAGAGCAACTTTGCCGAGCCAGAGACGAGACGGAGCGACATCGACGACAGCTCGAAGCTGTTTGCAAGACTCAAATTGTCATACGCATGGAAGGTCTGTTCACTACATTTCCACTTCAACACCCGCAAAGGTTTCTTAGCTAATTGGGGTTTTAAAAACGACACCATTTGTCTCTTTGACAAAAAGGCGGGTCCGGCGGTTGAGGAGGTGGCTGAGTTGATTTCAGCCCATTCCCGGTCCAAGAACGGTAAAGTCGTGTCAAGTGTTGATATCAACGTGATATTATGAGGTTATTTTTGCCACGATTGTATAAATTACTGATGAGGTAAAAAAAAAAAAAAAAAACCCCCGCAGGCAACCATTTTGAGCTTCCGATTCAGCCAATCGGAACGCTTACTTGGCGTCACGTGACGGCCCGTGGCATTGAAGTCGTCACGAAACGAGACAACGTTGATCGCATTCAATTCTGCTTTCTTTTTAATCACTTTTTTTTTACAAGCAAGCACGGTGCAAACAAAGGCCAGTAATGTAGAAATGAAACCCCCATTAGGAAGGGGCAATCAAATTATGAATACAAATAATATTAGAAAAAATTAGTTTTCGTCTCACTGGGTGTCCAAGCCCAAGGAGAAGAGATGCGTTTGAAGCAGTCATTTGAAAATGACTCAAGTCTCTCCTGGCACGAGACAAGAACAAAAAAATGGAACGTACTCTACGTGGTTTATGACTTTATGCTGTTTGTCCACACTTTAGGTGGTTATCTGCATTCATTTCACAGTATTTACAGCGCTGCGTATCAATAGAACTTAATTTGCTTCTCAATAGAACTTAAAACTTCTCTGAATTTTCGGATCTTTTTTTAATGTAATTCTGTCAGGAATATTGAAGCGGTACTGTGCATGGGACAGTATTTCCTGTATACCTATTCAGTATATGTACATCGATGATGTCGGAAGCTTCAGGTTAGGACTTGACGTTTACGTTTGACCTGCACATACAGTTTGTTAAGTACGTTGGTGCTTAGGTTGGCCACTAATATCGCCGAGACTTCCGCTATTATTTTCACCACTCTTTTGACTTCACCCCTCGGGCCGTACGTGAGCAAAACTCTTTGTGTCGCTTGCATCCCGTAGATGTCCAGAGGCTGATTGTTCAGCAGGCAGGACTTCCCGCTCAGCTTCAAGAGCATCCGCAGCCCCCCCAGCAGGACGAGGAGGAGGAGGAGGAGGAGGCCGCTGTGAGCGCGTTGCCACCGAATGGCAACCCCGAGGAGGGGTGTAAAGAGGAACCGGCCGAGCTGCCTCACCGCAGTGCCAGCGAAGACCGGCCTGGCGAAGGCGCGGCAGAAGGCCTCCAAGCTCCACTCGTACAAGATGAAAACATACAAGGTGAAGGCGAAGGCGAAGGTGCGAAGCGCAACGCAGACGGCGAAGCTGACGGCGGACAGCGGGAGTGCTCTCGGAAGAGGACGACGACTCCTGACAAAGAGACGGCGGCACCTCCTGGCAAAAAGAAAACCTCTCAGCCGCACAAGAAGCGCCGCGGGCTCAGAAGGAAAAAAAATTACAGCTGCACAATTTGTCGTAAGCGATTTGCCCGAGCCGGACACAAGACGAGACACATGAGGACGCACACCGGGGAAAAACCCTTTGAGTGCTCCGTTTGCGGCAAAGCGTTCGCTCAAAAGACACACCTGGAAACGCACGCGCGGACCCACACGGGGGAAAAACCCTTTGACTGCTCGGTTTGCGGGACCAAATTTGCTCGAAAAACAAGCGTGGACATACACATGCGAAAGCACACTGGAGAAAAACCGTTTTGCTGCTCAAAATGCGGTAAACGGTTCACCATCAAGTCAAACTTGGGAACGCACATGAGAATACACACGGGAGAAAAGCCTTTTAGTTGTCTCGCGTGCGGTCAAAGCTTTGCTCACAACAACAGTTTGGCGCTACACATGCACACCAACCATCAGTGACAAGAAACATCGGACACTCGTCATCCGAAGCGGAGCCGTGTCTCGTTTTTATTGAATTGAATCCAACTTTATTGTCAAATGTGCCGTACATACGTACGTATTTATGACGATGCTTTGGGAGGTCTGAGGCGCTAATAAATGCTCTTCAGCTGCGCACTGCTGCGGTGGGACGGTAGAGGATAGGGTCCCTACTCTGTTTTTGGGCTAAGCATTCCATCCATGTTTACTACAAAAGGGGACAACACCCCTCTTCCGCCCTCTCTAAAAGTCAAACCTCGGTTTACGTCCATAATCCGTTCCAGAAGGCTGTTCGAAAACCGAAATTGTTGGAAAACCGAAACCATGTTTCCCATTGGAATCAATGTAAACATTTTTAATCCGTTCCAAGTCAAGAAAATAACCAGGCTCTTTTTAAAATAAAAATGTTGACTGAACACGTCTGCTCACAATGGAAAGCAACACGAGGAAGCGTCACTTCCTCGTGTAAGGAAGGCGGGAGGAGTCAAATGGTGCATTCAAGTGTGCTCAGTTTGTTCGAGAACCCAAATTTGTAAGTCACCCGAGACATAAAAAACGCAAAATTTTTGGTCGAGAACCAAGACGTTCGAAAACCGAGTTTTGACTGTATCTTGATTTCCATTTCATATTTGCGTTTTAGTTTGTTGGGATGAAAGTTCATTCTTATTTCTTAAGATCATTTTAGTTTAATTTTGTGAACCCAATGTATTCTTTTTTTTTTTCAATTTTAGTGATGTGGTTTAGTCTTTTGTAATCCCTCATAACGTTGCTTTGGATTTAGATGTTTGGAAGAATAAACGCAAAAAAAGGTTTAAGATGTCTCAGATTTGGAGGGCGGGCACATTTCATGTTAAAGTATCATGGAGACTCGCTTTCTTGACTGACTTGACCGCCTTTCCAAAGTGGACCAATTTAAAAGTGGCCCTCCCATTTTTCTGGATGCGAAAACGTTTGTCATTCTCCACGCGTGCTCCTTTTCCTTGGGTCTCGTGCGTCCGCACGGCGACCGATTTGGCTTTTGCTATTGATCACTTGTGAACAGGAAAGAACTCTCAAGCAAGCAACAGTTTTTTGATTTTTTTTTGGTTTTATATTTGAAACGTTTTTTTTTCTTTTCACTCTGATATTCACAGACTACCGGCGTCAACAGAAATGAACGATGCATTTCCAAAAAAACGGGCAAGCATACGACAAGCGACCAAAAATGGGCTTTTCCATTTGGGAATATCAAACCTTTGCTTGAAATGATGGATGGAGGATAAGCGACGGCCGTTCTCCGGAGGATGAACGAGGAGCTGCGAAAAAGCCGCGGCTGCGTATCGGTTTTGTGGCAACGTGCAATAAAAATCCTTCCTATTGGCCACCGGCGTTGTGCTTGCGCATGTGCTCCGTCAAACTGCCCTTGTGAGCGTAGCTTTCGCCGCACAGCGGGCAGCTCAGGGGCCTTCCCGTGTGCGCGCTCATGTGCGCCACCACCTGCGCCATTTGCGAGAAGGCTTTCCCGCAAAGGGAGCATCTCTGGAGTTTCTCTCCTCCCGCGTGCTTCCCCATGTGTGAGCGCAGGCCTCCTTTCTGAGAGAACGACTTGCCGCAAACCGAGCAGCCGAAGAGCTTCTCGCCCGTGTGCGTTCGCGCGTGCGTCGCCAGGTGGGGCTTCTGAGCGAAGCGCTTGCCGCAAGTCGAGCAACCGTAGGGTTTCTCGCCCGTGTGCGTTCGCACGTGCGACACCAGGTGTTGCCTTTGGGAGAAGACTTTGCCACAGCTCGAGCAAGGGTAGGGGTTCTCCCCGGTGTGCCAGCGCGCGTGCGTCGCCATCGCCGCCCTGTGGGAGAAGGTGCGGCCGCAGGTTGAGCAACTGAAGGGTTTTTCTCCCGTGTGCTTTCTCACGTGTGAGAGCAGGCTTCCCTTCTGGCGGAACGTCTGACCGCAAAATGAGCAACCGAAGGGTTTTTCTCCGGTGTGTCGCCTCACGTGGCCAAGCATCGTTCCCTTCTGAGCAAATTCTTTCCCGCAATGCGAGCACTTGAAGGGTTTCTCTCCCGTGTGCATTCTCGTGTGGGCCTGCAGGCTTCCTTTTTGGGAGAAGGATTTGCTGCAAACCGAGCAGCCAAAGGGCTTTTCTCCCGTGTGGATTCTCACGTGTTCCGCCATCGACCCCTTTTGGGAGAATTCTTTACCACAGTGTGAGCAGCGAAACTTTTTCCCCGCCGTGCGTGTTCTCACGTGGCGGGCCAATTTCGCTCGTTTCGCCGCCCCCTTCTCAGAGCATTCCGACTGCCCATCGGCGCCTTGCGAGTCCGTGTCGCTCCTCAAAGGTTCTTCCACGTGGTCGCTGTCTGACAGCGGCGCTAAGAGGCCGTCCGGTGGCGCGCGGCCACTTGGCCCGCGATGACCAAAACGCGGCCGGTCGAGCGCTTCGTCGTCGTCGTCGTCCTCTTCGCTCTTTGCAGAGACACCAGTCAGGGGCAACTTGCTGACCTCGGCCTTGTCCTCTTCCTCCTTCATGTGGGAGGGCTGCTGCGGATCCTTCCGGTGCAAACTGGAGCTGGCCCGCTGCTGCTGAGGTGGAAGTTCTTCCCTGGCCACGTGCCCCGGTGAGCTGCTGCCACGAAGCCGCGGCGACGGCGGCGGTTTGTCTCCGTCTCCTCCGTCGCATTCGCCCTTCACGACTACGGCGGTCAGCGGTAACTTTGTGACATCGTCATCCTCCTCTTCCTCTTTAATGTGGGGCGGCAGAGGATCCTCGGCTTCCTCCTTCACGCGAGGCGGCATAGATTCCTCCTGGCATCCACTGGGCCGCCGGACGTCTGGAACACACAAGACCTTCAAAGCAAATTGTTTGGTTTTGCACACGTGTTTAAACATCCGGTTCAAATGAGCGTTATCTACCCCGGTGAGCTTGCAATGTTCTGGTTTTACCGAAAGTGGAATGCTCAGGGTCTCATCTTTAAAAGAGCTATGACGTCAATCCTTTCATCTTCGAAATTGAACACAGATATCTTTATGTTAACGACGTCACCGACTCTTATCAGCTCTAATCTTGAAGGCACATATCAGAATCTCTGAAATTCCTGCTCATCGTCGACAAGTGGGACATGCGACCTTTTATTTTTGTTTTCTTTTAACCGACCAAAACATTTATGAAGAGAAGACTAGCAAACGGACCTTGGATGATCTGAGAGGGACAAAATGTTTCCTGTTGGCTCTCGTTCTCCTCTCTTGATGGCCAAAGTTCCCTTTTGGACATTTTCATGCCGTTTGAAGAATTCACCCCTCGCGCTTCGTCTTCGTCCACTTGAGACAATGCCAACTTCCGCATTTTCTTTTTCGGCGGCACCTAAAGCGTCAGCGTCACCGCGCGGCCGCCATCTTGCGGCGGTATTTATGGACGACCAAAAGTGTCCGAATGAACGCAAATAAATAAATGCGTCGTGAATTATTCATGATCATAATTGCTACTTATTACAGTACATCATATTAATACAGGTTTGGTTATTTTAATATGTATTGATTATATTGTGTGTTTATATTGAATCGAAGCAACAAAGAATCAAAGGAAAATGTCATGCAAAAAAAGACGCGTGCGATACAGTAGCAACGCACGAACTATTTGGGAGCGCACCATTTTTAAGGGTGACGGGACGAAATCAAATCATTTCAGAATAGAAACCCTTTTGCGCAAGGCAGTAATTGTTGCAAATCCAAAGGATGGCGGTGATGAAGTCGTACAGTTTGCAACCGCCGTGAAACACACCGAAGAAGATGGCGCGTAAGCCCCGCCCTTGTGGCACGGCGCATGCGCACATACATACACACCTTTTCGTGCAGCAACAGACGAGACCAGAAGAAACCGAGAAGAAAAATGACATAATGACCTCTTTTTTTCCCCCCCAGAGACTGATTGAAAGGATACATTTCCGATAGTTTGGCCCACTACCACTTGTGGTGAGTTTCCGCTTCTCTTATTATGACGTCCGTTTGGAATGTTTACGCTGGTGTATGCTAGCTCAAGGCTAACGTAACTGGGTGGAGACGACGACGCGGATTGCGTGTCAGTATTTAGTCATTTGAAGGAGGGGCAGGAAACTTCAGAGACCCGACCCCCCCCCCCCCCCACGCACGCCCCCCCCCCCCCCCCCCCCCACACACACACACTCCAAAGAGGAAGTGAAGGAGGCTGACCTCGTCCCAGACTCATCTCTCTGTGGTGCAGAGCAGAAGAAGACAACAAGCGATCCAAGTCGTCCCAGCTTCCACCAGCCAAGCTCTCGGCTCGACATGGAAGCAACTTTAAGGAGCAACGCTGAATGGAAAGGTGACGGCACACAATCAAAATGCTCTGAAAAGGAGGCGAGTCTCGCAACAAACAAACAAACAAAAACATGTTATCTGCTCACTTTGTGCGAAATGTTTTGCTACAAAACATTTGACACATGAGAGAGCAGGAGAAAAAAAAACATATTTTCTTGCCCAATTTGGTTTAGAAACTCCGTCCGATTTGGAGCCGAAGGACCCGCAGTCCGCCCAAGTCAAAGAGGAAGAGGAGGAGGCTGCTGTCAGCGAGTTGCCTCTGTCCGATGTCTCAGTGAAGAGCGAAGACGAACGCCCCGAGCAGCAGCCACGGCTTCGACCGTCAGACCGTGACCACGCGCAAGAACCCCGGAGCAGCAACGCGGACTGCGAAAGCGACGACAAATTGTCAAGCTGCTCCGAAAAGGAGACGACTCGCGGCGGCAAGAAAACGTCGCGGGGACCCGAGAAACGCGTGACCTGCTCACTGTGTGATAAAAGTTACACCAAAAAATCGACATTGAATCGACACATGAGAACGCACACGGGAGAAAAACCCTTTGGTTGCTCGGTTTGCGGCGCCACCTTCTCAAGAAAGCAAAGTTTGGTCACGCACATGAGAACGCACACGGGAGAGACACCCTTTTGTTGCTCCGTTTGTGGTAAAAGCTGCGTTACGAGACAAACTTTGGAAGCGCACGTGCGAATACACACCGGCGAAAAACCCTACGGTTGCTCCTTTTGCGGCAAAGAGTTCTCTCGGAGCGGACCGATGCTCAGACACATGAGAATACACACGGGAGAAAAACCCTTCAGTTGCTCGGTTTGCGGGAAAACCTTCTCGCAGAAGGGAAGCATGCAGTCGCACATGCGGACGCACACGGGAGAAAAGCCCTTTATTTGCTCGACGTGCGGCAAAACCTTCTCCCAAAAGGAGAACATGATGACGCACATGAGGACGCACACGGGGGAAAAACCTTTCAGTTGCTCGGTGTGCGGCAAAGCGTTCACTCAGAAAGGAAGTATGGAATCGCACGCGAGAGGCCACGCGGGCGTGAAGCCCTTTCGCTGCTCAACTTGTGGGAAATTCTTCTCTAAAAAACCCCATCTGGTGTCACACACGAGAACGCACACGGGAGAGAAACCCTTCAGTTGCTTAGTGTGTGGTGAAAGCTACGCTCATAGCGCCAGCTTGACGCAACACATGCGGAAACACAACACGGAGAAAGAATAAATGTCTTTTGGGCCCCTGCGTGATATTCAAGACTGAGTTGGAGTCGATGGAATCAAATCGGGTTTCATTTTTTTTTCTAAAATGTACGCATTTGTTCTCATGAGTGGTATAAAAATAACAAATTTTGTCCAAAGTCCCGTTTCATGTGGAGATTTTGTGCTCTTCGCGGCGCCTCTTCCGTCCACCGGTCTCTTCATGTTTGTCAATACCGTCCCAAGATGGCGGCCATGTGACGTCACGGACGATGTGCCTATAAAGATCTGCCAAATTGCAAGGGGAAAAAAACGGAACGGAAGTGATCAAAATAAAAGGAAATATTAAAGCCTTGGCGGAGGGGTAGGGAAATGACTGTCCCGTTGAGAAGATTCGAACCGTGAGAGCGTCGCCGAACCCCGGGAAGACTGCGCACGCGCACCCAACCTACAGGCAGACACTAGACGGGCAGAAAAATGAACGCCGTCGTTTCTTTAGCAGACGGTCGTTCGGGACGTTGAAGTCAGAACGTTGCTTGGTAGCAATTCCCAGATCAAATCAAACGGCAGCAGTTTTGGTGAGTCGACCTTTTCCTGTTAGTCCGCTTGTGATAGTTGTACGTGTGTGCGTGCTAGCTAAATGCTAACGTTGGAGCTGTGCGTAGATGACGAAGAATCGAGTAAAAAAAAACAAACTTGACTGACTTTATTGAGATGAACAATTTGACGAATTGCTTTTTTTTTATTGTCCCCGTTTGAAATTGAGGAGTTGAGAGTGTGTGTCTGTGTGCGCGTGCGCGTGAGGGGCCTACAAGAACTTAGCCCTCAACCAAAGGGGAGATCGGGAAGATCCAGAGGAAGACACCGACTGGGGTCTTTGCGGAGGGTGTGGACCACGAAGACGAACCACCCAAGGGGGTCCTGCAGCCTCCTGATCGCATTCGTTGACGACATGGAAAGACTTCCGAGGAGCGATGCAGACAACGAAAGTAACAACGAATATCATGCTTTTCTTTTTCATTGTCATACTTTTTTTTGTTGATATTGTGGCAGATGGGACTAGTGGCTAACAAACGCGTGACGCTTTTGCTGGCAACCAGCATGCTTGTTGTTGTTGTTGTTGTTTGGAAAATGCCCACTTTGACCGGGGCGGCATCCTGTATTTTCAAAGCAGATCAAACCACATCACGCGCTTTGGCTCGCAGAAGGTCGGGGATGTGGTGATCTAAACTGGTCTTGCTGTTGTTGCTTGTGTCCCGAAGACACCCGGCGGCTGATTGGTCGGCAGGAAGAACTTCCCCCTCGTCCGGCACCTGTGAAAGAGGAAGAGGAGGACCCACCGGCCCCCCGCGTTAAAGAAGAGGATGGCCGACGGCACCCCCGCATTAAGGAGGAAGAGCAGGAGACCGACATCGGCGAGTTGCCGCCGATCGTTGTCCCGGTGAAAAAAGAAGATGCCGAAGACGTACCGCTCCACCGGCTTCAACCTCAAAGCCCACCGGGCGGCGTCTCGGGACCGCTGTCGGACGTCGGCGAGACCGAAGAGCCTTTGGGGAGGGACGCAGACCAGCGGAAAGGCTCCGGAAAGGCGACGGCTCCCGGCGACGAGGAAACGTCACCGACGCGTAAAAAACGTGTGGCCTGCTCCCTTTGCAGTAAAAACTTTGCCACGAAACAAACGTTGATCACGCACATGAGAACGCACACGGGAGAAAAGCCCTTTGGCTGCTCCTTCTGCGGCAAGGACTTTTCTCAAAAAGGACCGATGCTAAGACACTTGAGAGTGCACACCGGGGAAAAACCCTTCGGCTGCTCGGTGTGCGGGAAAACGTTCTCGCAGAAGGGAAGCATCGAGTTGCACATGCGGACGCACACGGGAGAAAAACCCTTCCGCTGCTCAACCTGCGGCAAAACGTTCTCTCAGAAAGAAAACATGGCCACGCACATGAGAAAGCACACCGGGGAGAAACCCTTCCGCTGCTCAGACTGCGGCAAGGCCTTCTCCCGCAAGGAGCACGTGCTGACGCACATGAGGACGCACGCCGGAGGGATACCCTTCAGTTGCTCCGTGTGCGGGGAAAGTTACGGCCATCGGGCCAGTTTGACTGAGCACATGCGCAAGCACGTCACGGAGAGCGAATAAATGTTTTCGGGAACGAAGCGAGGAGGGGGCTCGGCGTGGCCAATCTTCCATCCGGGTTGTTCTAGACCGAAGACGAACTCACGAATTGAATCAGAGTCGGTCCACTTGGTTCTCAGCATGTCAATGTCGTATGCGTCGAGGTCACCAAAACACGGAGTGGCAAAATTCATTCGGCGGGAGCGAAGACGGAGACGCCCCCGCCGTCCCAGCATCTGCTGGTGTGATGTCAGCGAAGGAGCCGCAGACGATTGTCACAAGTTCCAAAATAGATGCTTACCTTCATCGACGGCAATCTCCTCCTCATCGTTTTTTGTTTTCCACTCGAAAAAAAATGAGCAAATGAATAAAAGGGCTGCTTACCTTCTTTTCTTCTCTCACGCAACCCTTTTTTTTCCTTTGATAATAGAACAAAATATAAGATTGACTGAGTGCCCTGCAAGGCACCAAGGGATGCTTTTGTGCCCCCCTCCCCAAAAAAACAGACCGAGACGAGGATGTCTGCATAAGGAGGTTTCGGATGATAGCCTGAGCCCAGAGAGCTGCACGGTCGCACCTCAACCGAAGCAGGTAAGAAGCCTTGGGAGGGGTATGGGGGGGGGGGGGGCGGGGCATGTATTGACGCCATCATCCAAGTCAGGATCGCTGAAATAATCGCTGCAAATTGAAGTCCGATGCTTGAAGCACTATGGAATGAGTTGATCTTGAATTGTGCGGCGGCCGCTGGATTCCCACCGTGCTCGGCGTCACCGATCACCGATCGCTTGCCGTTGAAACTGCGCTTCAAGAAGCGCAGTTTCCTCTCCGTTGGTGCCGAGAACGTCTGAAAAGCAGTTACAGACTATCGACTAGACACTGAAGTTACGGTCAACTTAGGTGGTCCTTTTATTGGGGACAACAGGTGAACATACAGTACAATCAAACGATGGCATTTTTACTAAGCTCGGACAAAAAAATAAATAAAACAATCCTTCAGACAGCTTTCTGAGCACTTTTGGGAAAATAAAATTCACAACACAGAGTCATTATTTCCAATTTACAAAGCAAAACATTTTGAGAAAGAAGAACATTCCTCAACCCCTCCCTTCACTGCTTTTGCGCGTAACCTGGGCGTCTCTCCCGAATGCGGCGATGAGTCGGGCTTCCGTCACAGAAATGAAGAAGGCCCGAGCCGTTTCCCTAGTCGGTCATGCGCCGCAGCGGCCCAGACGGACGAGGCGGGAAGCTTTCAATACCTGTGCGTCGCCAAGTGTCGGACCAGAGCGCTCTCCTAATGCGAATCTTTTGCCGCAGGCGACCGCCGTGCAAACGAAAGGCCTCATGTGTATGTGCTCGTGCGCGAGCAGATGAGCGTTTTGTTTGAAGGCTTTGCCGCAGAAGGAGCAGCTGAAGGGTTTTTCTCCGGTGTGGGTTCTCATGTGTCGGACCAAATGGGACATGCGGGAGAAGGCCTTGCCGCAAAAGGAGCAGGCAAAGGGTTTTTCTCCAGTGTGGATTCGCACGTGGATCTCCATCTGCGACTTCCGCGAGAAGGCCTTGCCGCAAAACGAGCAGACGAAGGACTTCTCTCCCGTGTGTTTTCTCCCGTGTGCCACCACGTGTGACCTTTGAATGAATTTTTCACCGCAAACTGCGCAACCGAAGGGCTTCTCCCCGGTGTGTATTCGCATGTGCGTGACCAAATTGGCCTTGTGCGAGAACGTTTTGTCGCAGAAAGAGCAGCCAAAGGGTTTTTCTCCCGAGTGTTTTCGCATGTGTATGACCAAATGCGACTTGAAGGGGAATTTGTCGTCGCACGATGAGCAACGGAAAGGTTTTTCTTCCTTGTGGGTACTCTCGTGCTCCATCAGAAGTCTCTTTTGAGCAAAGCTTTGGCCACAAATTGAACAGCTGGAACATTTTCACGCGCGCGACTTCTCATCCGTTTCGGGGAGGCTTCGTTCTTCGGCGTCGCGTCCGCCTCAGAACATTCCCGCCGTTTGTCATCACCTTCATAGTCTGCGTCGCTTCTCCGAGGTTCTTCCAAGTCGCGACTGACTGACAGCGGAGCCAGAGAGGTCGTCCGGCGGGGGTCCTCCAAAGTGGTCTCCGCTCGCACCCTCGCGTCGAAGCGGCGAGCACTCGGGCAGTTCGTCTTTGAACGCTTGCCTCGCCAACGAGACACCGGCGGGTGCAAACTCGCTGATGTCCGTCTCCTCTTTTTCCTCCTTAACGTGGGCTGAATTGGCATCTTCATCTTTTGTGTGGGGGGGCTGTGCATCCTCCTCTCGCTCCTTCGTGTGGGGGCGCTGCGGAAGCGGTTGCTCCAAATTGTAGCTCCGCCCCTTCGGCTGAGAGCAAGATCCATCCTGAGGAGCGATCGACTGCTCGGCATCTGCGGGACACGCGTCACAAGTTGATTTTGTTCCGACAACTACTGCCATGGGGCCAAAAATATTTTCCCAGATTTTAATTGAAATCAATCAATCAAACTACTGGACCTTGTCGCCGTTTGATGGAGAAATCAACAGATAGCAGCGATCACGCGCAAGATTGCCCCCACATTGCCCATAGGCAGCAAAATGCAACGGGGCAGTTCCACCATTTCGCCCATTTTCGAGCCTGGTGCATTGTTGTCAACGCAAGCGGTGCGAATAAAGGATTTCCAATGTTTCGGAACACTTTGATTCGATCGTCCCGAATAAAAGGCGTGGTTAAAATGAGCAAAGGGCACATCCATGAAAATGTTTGCGTTAAGCCAATGTTGACAATTTCACAAGCTCACTCCTGTAACATTGCCTCGAAAATCCAATTTTCGAACAGGCCGGCTTGCTATTCAAGTGGGCTTGACTAATGAGAACATCATTTAGTGAGTGTCTTTTAGAATAGCAAATAAATTGCTAGGGGGGGGGGGACTTAACGCTTTCATTCCACAAGACGTACTTGTACGTCTTTTGAAAATTAGGCCCCGCCTACCAAGGACGTACTTTTTTTGCGTCATAGGAGGGTTTGCTGCAATCTGTGAATGAGAATAAGCCGTTTGCATTGTAAATCATGTCCAAAAGCGACCAGTGGGTGGCAGTGGTGCCTCACGTGCTTGACAAAAAGCTTTTTTTTCTCCGTTTTTTGCCCAGGAATCGCCATTTTCATGAAGCTTAGCCTATTTTGAAATGCCGATTGCTGAAGAATGGAGAAAGATAGAAGACAAAATGTCTTTTTCTGCTGACAGAAGAGAGTCCAAACTTTATTTTGGTATGTTTATATATAGCATTTGATCCAAATATTCTGTGGGCCTTGCAAGATCAGTCAAAATCCAGTCAAACACTGGGATTGAGGGGCTTGCTCCAGTGAAAAGGGCTGCGATTGAATGAGTTTTAACTGGGGGCTACACCAGGTATGCCCCCCCCTCTCCTCTCCCCCTCCACCAACACAGCTGATTCGAATGAAAAGCTCATCAGGGAGCCCCGAGGGCCACCCGGACTCTTGGCTTGGAGGAGGGAGACGGAGAGGACAGGGCGTGACAGACAGCGGCCCCCGAGGACCGGGTTTAGACCCCCCCCCCAAGTCGACGTTTCGGGAGCAGACCTTGGACGCGTCTCGCCATTGGAGTGTCGCGAACAGCTTCGAGTTGCCGCCGATGTCGCTCGCTCTCCTCTCGAGCTCGACAAAGTTGCTCCTCGTACGACGCCATCGTGCTTTCGAACAGTCCGAAGATTTCGTCCGCTGCCGCCATCAGTCGCTCCATGATCAACTCTCTCAACATTTTGATGCCGTAAGACAGTCCCCGCAAAAAGACGTCGCGGTGAAGGGGGAAAACAAATTACGGCTCGCACTTTTCGCTGCCGTCTCGGCTTTCACTGCGACGCCGTCCGCCGCCTTTTATCTTCTTCCGCCTTTTTTTTTACCGTCTGCAAACCATCTTAAATGCGCATTGCTGCCATCTTCTGGCCTGGAATAGGTATTGGAAAAAAAAGTACTGTTGGAGGCACAAAGGGAAAAAAAAAAAAAAGCCCCCCACGACCCCAAACATAAAATGACGTCATACCCCGCTGTGCCTGGGAGGCTCAGAATTTCCGACTGACTTTCAAATGTTTTTCTAATGCCGCATACAGTGCCGCCATCTTCTGGCCTGGACCCGAGGAATCACTTCCTCGGTATCAAATGGTGAAAAAAAAAACGTACTCGAGAACAGAGGCGTTCGGAGGAGGCACGTTTTTGAAAGGAGATGGAACTGTAAACTAAATTTGTATTATCAGAGCGCGCCCCCCACGCCACACACCAAAAACAAAACCTAAACAAACACCCAAGACATGGAAAATGACGTCATCACATGTGAGGACCATTGTGTTATTGGAGCAACAAGCGACTTTCTTTGAATAGAGAATGCTGACATTAAAGTGGTGTCAGCAGCAAATCAAATCGGTAGCATTCAAGTGGCGCTCAAAAAATGGAAAAAAGTTTGTGGTCGATGAACGCCGGATTTTAACCCTAGTAGGCCCTAATTTTAAAAAGACGTACAAGTACATCCTGTGGAATGAAAGAGTTATTAAGTGCAAGAAGGCATTTTGTCGACTCCCCCCCCCCCCCTCCACAAAACAAACAGATCAGACAAAAATGTCAACACTGTTGTTGTTTTTTTTGTTGTTTTTTTAATGAGAAAACGACGTGACAACGAATCCGATTTAGTTTGTGCTGGTTTTTAAAAAGGCGTCTTCCAAAACAACTGCAACAATTTGTTGAGCTCATCATTTGTAGAAACATTTTTTTTTTTATTCCACTGCGTGCGACATGACACCAAACTGCTCTTCTGTCATCATTTTGACATTTTTAATTTTTTTTTAAAAACAATTCTCTCCAAGCACCGCCCGTCCGTTTCTTTGAGTTTGTCGTTTCCTGCGGGCTTGACGTCCCCCCCCCCCCACCTAGCAGCTTTTCATCCGTTCGCTCTGCAGCTCCAGCAGCTCCTTTGTGCTCAGTTCTTTGCGGTGGTCCTCGGGCCGCTCCTCCACCAGCTCCTCCACATCTTGCCTGTCGAGCTCCAAGCCCAGACTGGTGCCGATGGCCACGATGTCATCCACCACCGCCGCCGCCGCCGCCGCCGCCATGGCAACGCCGATGCCCTCCGAGTCCGTCTCCGGCAGGCAAGAGGGCCAAAGCGCCTTCCAGGCGGCTCGCAAGGTGAACTGCGAGACTTCCCTCCAGGCCCGGTCGATCGTGTGGATGCAGTGAAAGACGTTGAAGTGGTCCCTCCAAAAATGGCGGAGCGTCAGATCGGTGGCCGTCGTGACTTGAAAGCACCTGGAGAAAAGCGCCCTGGTGTACAATTCCTTGAAGCGGGTCACCAGCCGCCGCCCCACGGGCCGCAGCAGGCGCGCCGCCTCGGACGGCAGGAACTGCACCCGGATGAAGTTGTGCTCGGCGTCCAGCTCGTCCTCCAAGCCGGGCGGGCGCGCGGCCGCCTTGTCCACCACCAGGAGGCAGCGCAGCGGCAAGGCGTTCTCCTCCAGGTAGCGCTTGACGGCCGGCGCGAAAACCCCGCGCAGCCACTCGGCGAAAAGCGCCCGGGTGACCCGGATCTCGCCGTGGGACCGCCACAGCACGGGCAGCTGGGCCTTCAGCACGCGGTTGCTCTTGAAGGCGCGAGGGTTTTCCGAGTGGTACACCAGAAGCGGCTTCAGCTGGCAATCGCCGCTGGCGTTGGCGCACAGCAGGAGGCTCAGCTTGTCCTTCATGGGCTTGTGTCCCGGCCGCGCCTTCTCCTCCTTGGTGAGCGACGTGCGCTTGGGCATTTTCCTCCAAAAGAGCGCCGCTTCGCCGCAGTTGAAAACCTGATTGGGGAGGTAGCCTCGGCTTTGCACCAGGCTTTGGAAGTGAGCCGAAAAGGCCTGGGCGGCCTTCCGGTTCAAACTGTCCACGTCCTCGTCGTGCCGGACGCTGCGGATTCCGCTGCGCTTGATGAAGTTGTCGAACCAGCCGCGACTGGCTTTGAAATTTTCACACTGGCTTCCGCCGCCGTTGCCGTTGCCGGCGGCGACCAAGTCGGCGTGCAGCCTCTTGGCCTTTTGAATGACGGCGCCGGCGCTCACGCCGCCGCCGGCGAGCTCCCGCTCGTTGACCCACAGCAGCAACAATTTCTCCACCTCCTCCAGGATCTGAGGCCGCTGCTTGGTGAGAAGCGTGACGCCTTTGGCCACGTCGGCCGCCTTGATGCTCGCCTTCTTTTTAAGAATGGTGCAAACGGTGGATTTGGGCAAGCCGAACTGCGCGGCCAGATTGGCGAGGCGCACGCCGGCTTCGTGCTCGGCGATGATCTCCTTCTTTTGCTCCACCGTCAAACGAACGGGCCGCTTGGGGAACGCCTCGAGGGCGAAGCCGCCGCCCGGATGGTCCGCCGAGGCGCTGGGCGAGCCTTCGCACCACGCGGCGGCGGCGGCGGCGGGGGACGTCGCGGCCGAGCGCTCGGCATCGAGTCGGTTGGCGGGGAAATCGCCGCCGGGAAATATTTGCCGGCGCCCGGCGTCCGTATTCGGCTTTTGAACGAAGCCTTTGGCCCAAGCCGCGCACGCGGCGGCTCGCTCGGCCGCGTGCGTCTTGGCGTGTTTCGTTAAGGCGTGCTTATGAAGGAAGCCTTTGAAACAAGCCGAGCAACGGAGAATCTGCCCCGTGTGCGTTCTCGCGTGCCTCGTCAAATTCTTCTCTTGAAGAAATCGCTGGCCGCAAACGGAGCAGCGGAAAGGCTTGGCTTTGCGGCGCTTGCGCTCGCCCGGCGAACGCCGCTCGCTGTTCAACGTCGGGTTCCCTTTCGAGCGGTCGGAGTCGCTCGTCTCTTCCACGTCGTCGCTGTCCGACAGCGGCGCCAGGAGGCTGTCCGGAGGGGGGCTTCCCGCCAGGGGGTCGTCGTCGACGTCGGGCGTCGTCCTGCTCCAATGACACCGCGACCAATCGGGCGGATTGTCGTCCCGGTTCTCGGTCTTGATAGACGCGCCGGTCTGGGGAAACCTGCCGCTGATGTCGGCCTCGACCGCTTCCACTTTGATGGAAGGGGGCCGTTGATCCTCGTCTTCGTCGTGGCGAAGCCGCGGATCCTCTGCCTCCTCTTTAATGGGGGGCCGCTGAGAGGAGAGCTGATCCTGATGACCCATCGGGTGCCCGACATCTGTGGGACAAAAAACAGCCAATTGAGTTGCTGGAACCCCCCCCGGAATATATTTGAGTTGTTATGTACCCGACTCTGCAGTTTTATGGAATTATTTCATATTTTGAACAACAGATACAAATGAGCACACGGATATGATATAAATTCATCATACAGTCAAACCTCGGTTTTCATCCATAATCTGTTCCAGAAGGCTGTTCAAAAACCGAATCCACGCTCATTTTTTAAAATAAAAATGTTTATTGAACACCTCCGCTCACAATGGAAAGCAACACGAGGAAGCGTCACTTCCTGGTGTAAGGGAGGCGAGAGGAGTCAAATGGTGCATTCAAGTGCGCTCAGTTTGTTCGAGAACCGAAATATCTTCGTCATCCGAGGCATTAAAAACTTTTGGGTCGAAAACCGAGACGTTTGAAAACCGAAGTTTGACATTCGGAAGGAGGAGGGAGATCAACAACACACCATGTTATCGTGGAAAATATCTTTTCAATGTTTCTCCCCCGTTGAGTTGAACGGGCGTCACTGAATGGCTCATCGCGTCCGTGATGCAACGCGACGTGACGTAACGACACGGTGCCGAGTTCTTCCACCATTCTGGCGGCGTGAGAAAACAACTTTCGGGCTGGGATCGAAACATCTTAGTTTAGGAGCGACGAGGAAATGCATCGATGCGGATGCTACAGAAAGCTAACAGAGTTCATATTTTCAAGCTAGGTGCCGACGCAGTCGGAGTACATCTGTTTAAAAAAAATAATAATACAACTGCACGGACAGGAACCCCCCCCCCCCCAGCTTATCCACGCATTGTCGTTTGTAACTCGAACCTATTGCTGTTATTTTTGCGAACATTACTATTCCCTTTATTCGTGAACGACAATGGTAAAAGTTCACAGACCTTTGTGGCACAGCAGTTTGGGATTTTCGCCAAGAGCTTCCATTCGCTTCTGCTGGTGCTCGTTCTCCTCATATGACGTCATTATGTCAAACAGTCATTAACCGTTACTTGTTGCGCGCATAACAATTACGTCAACTTTAAAAATATATATGTATATATATATAAAGCTATATATATTTTCCCCTCCACCGATTTTACCAGCCGGTCTTCGCGTCCTTTTTGTCTATCTTGACGCCGCGCAAACGACGGCGCTTCTTCGATGGTGTTTTTTAATGACAGGTAGAGCCCGGCTGCCATCTGGTGGCGGTATTAAAAACGACTACAAATTTGAGTTTTTGTGTGCGCTATTTTTGCAAAGAAAAACATATTTTTGGCCGACTCAAATATTGGATGAACAATAAAACAAACAAAATGCAACTGGATTATTTTCATCAAGTACGTAAAAGTGAACTATCTCTCCACAAACACCCCCACGCCCTCGCCATTTGCTTTACGGCGCATATACAGTACGTACACAGTTTGTTTCATCACTTTTTCGAAAATACAGCTTTTATTAAAACATGTAAATTTAACTAACTTTTGTTATAGTTTGCATTTATTCTCATTTTTATGAGGACCGAAGAATTCTCGTTTCTTTATCTCATTTTTCTTTCTCGGCGCTCAATGTTACCGCCGCAAGATGGCGTACGTGACAACATGGGTGCTGTTGAACCACCACCGAAAGAAGAAAGGCGGAAGTTGGTGTGGTGGTGTCGCCTGGACAATTCGGAAAAAAAAAAACGAAAAGCAACGGTGATGTCGTGTAATCGCTTCAACGGAAAAAACATGAAGAAAGACGTCAATTAAAGGAGCTTTTTTTCGAGTAAGAGAAGAGCGCGAGCCACGGCGGGAGGCGCAGTTTTGCTCCACTCAAATGGTCTGAAGTGTGCTGCGTCGTCTTCGATTATCGGAAAAGGCGAGTATCGTCGGAGAGCTCGAGAGCGCTTCGAGTGTGTCCGGATTACCCAGAATGCACTGCCAGGCGGCCAAATTGGTCGGAAAGATGGTTATTGCCCATGCCTACGATATGATATTGCTGCATTTTCGCTTCTACAGTAATGTTGTCAATTCGTTAGTTAGATTAGGCTTGTTTCAAGATGTAGGAAGGTGATTAAAAAAAAAAAAATCAGGATGACCAATGTTACTGGAAAGAGTTGGAATAACGGGACACAACAGTGTGTACATTTTGCCCCAAATTCTAAATTTAAAGCCCGGCGTCCACCAAGCGGGTTCGAGGATGGCCGCCACCCCCATCCCACAACTCCGTTTTAGCCGCCTCAACATTAAAGAGGCGGAACAAGGTCCACTCGGACCTCAATGTCCGCCCAATCCCCCCGGCACGTGGGCAAAGTTCTGCCCGAGAGTGCTGTGATGCCGCCGAAAAGGCGGCCTTTGGAGGAATTAGGACACGGACGATGTCTCGATGGATCCCAAAGTGAAATCACGAGAACTCATCATAAGAAGTCAATCCTAAAAAAAAATGGATTACTGCAAGGAAATGTCCTTTAGTGCGTGATATGTGCAGGGTGCCATGCGTTTACAACAATGTTGACCTTTTATTTCCAGGTCAACCTCATCCTTGGAATGAAAGCGTCATCAAGTGTCATCAAGCGTCATCAACATCAAGAACGTTTTTGACTTTCCTCTTTAAAAGTGAGACTTTTGCTTCAGGTCTCGGGTAGAGAGTCCTTTTTGTGTCGCTCGTGTCCCGCGGACATGCAGCAGCTGAGTGGTGGCCAAGAAGAATCCGCGCCTCCTCGGGTTAAAGAGGAGGCCGAGGATCCGCTGGCCTTTCACATCAAGGAGGAACAAGAGGAGGCTGATGTCACCAAGTCGTATAGTCCGTAGTAAGTACTCGACTCCACTCGAGTGTATTTCTCCAGCAGTTGTGATTAACTTGGCGGAGCCAAACTGGCGCTTTTGTTCCCGCAGGCGTCCGGCGGGAGCGACTTTGCCGTCAGCCCCGGCCGGAGCGGGCGGATCAACGGCCCTCCCGCATAAAAGAGGAAGAGGAGGAGCCGCGGCCACCCTGCGTGAAAGAGGAAGAGGAGGAGTTGCCGCTGCATGTCATCGTGATGAAGAGTGAAGATGACGAAGACAAAGCGGGCGAGCGGTCGCAGCTTCACCAGCAAAGTCCAAGTGGAGGACCGCCACCAGACAAACTCTTCGCTCCGTTGTCAGACAGTGACGACGTGGAATTCCCGTCGAGGAGCGACGCCGACCGCGACGACCAAGCGCCGAAAGGCTCTGGGCGGCAGACGGCTCGCCGCGGGAAGAAAACGTCCCTCGCCACTAAGAAACACGTCGTCTGCTCAGTTTGCGGTAAAAATGTGGCCAAAGAAAAAATCATTCGACACATGAGAACGCACACGGGAGAGAAACCCTACAGTTGCTCGGTTTGCAGTAAAACCTTCTCGTCGAGGGACTACGTGAGCACGCACATGAGAACGCACACCGGAGAAAAACCTTTCGGCTGCACGTTCTGCAACAAAACATTCTCGCACAAGTCGCACGTGATCACGCACGTGAGAATACACACCGGGGAGAAACCCTACCGCTGCTCCGTTTGCGGGAAAACCTTTGCGTCAAAGGATTACGTCAACTTGCACATGAGGACGCACACGGGAGAAAAACCCTTCGGTTGCGCCATGTGCGCGCGGACGTTCTCTCAAAAGACGCATCTGGCCACCCACATGAGAACGCACACGGGGGAAAAACCCTTTAGCTGCACCGTTTGTGGGAAAAGCTACGCTCATAAGAACAGTTTGACGACACACATGTGGGGACACTGCTGAGTCAGGCCACGTCCTTTAAGCCAAAGCGCCCCGCGCATTCTTTTGAAGAAATTTGATTCCCAAGAGTGAGAAATGCTCCGTGCGGCGTGGTGCGGGACACGGCATGTTGTCCCCTTCATCGCACCTCACAACTGATTCCATTTGACAATAAAGTTGTACTCAATTCAATTCAATTCAATTCAATTCCTCATCCTGATGGTCGCCGCTCCATTTTCGTTGACCGGTAGTGATTTCCTCCCGTTTGCGGCGTTTTCGGGCTTCACCTGGAGAGCGACGAGCTGTCGTACGGGCGTCAAACTCTCTCTATCCGCGTTACCTATGGACCCAGCGCCATGTTTTTGCGAAATGTGACATGTCACATGCGAAGGAGACAAAAGTAGTATATAAAGTACATGTGCCCCATGATTCATATTTTTCCAATGCTTTCTTTTCTCCCGGGACAATTCTGCCTCCTTGGCAGCTATTTGTCTTCTTCTACTGTCTGCTATCGAGTCATCAGCAATATCCCTGCAAAATGGCAGTGGCCGACATAAACCATACACAGACCCCGCCTTATCCTCTCATGTTTTCGCATGAGAGCGTTAACTAGCAATATATGTATTACACCCTATTACATACCATTGGGCAGAATATGTCTGTAAAAGCCAGATTCTGAAATTGGAATGAGACGAGTGGTTTTCTGAATAAAGAGTTCAAGCTCAGTTCCATTGAAGTGACTTGGATTAGTCCTGTTGACGTTCTGTCGTCGGTCATTTATATGAATTCAAGGGGTGGGGTGGGGGTGGGGCATTTTCCCACTTTCCACCAATCACGGCTCGGCAGTTTTCTGAAGTTGAGCCGTGATTGGTGTATTACCTGAGCAACTGTGATGTCATTTTCAGTCGACAGCAAGTGGTAAAGTAGCCGCCTCACGAGATGGACAAAAACAGCAGAATTTGACGTTTTACCCATATTTCACCAATGCCACATCAGAATTTCGTGTTTAGACTTCTGGGGCTGCATAGAATATATTGTAAAGAAATGTTTGGGGTCGAATTCCCCTTTATGGAAAGCTTTATGGTTTCGCCACGTAGCGACCGCACAAAGGTTCTGATACTGGCACCAATTTTTTTTTAATTAATATTTTACTCTTGTTCAAATTATATACAGTCTGTTACAAATCTAATGTGTGGTTTTTAGTGTTCTCAGAAGGTGTTTGAAGCTAACGCTTCTAATTTTTCGTGTATTTTGTCCCCGAAGGCGCGCCGTAGGTGTCCAAGAGAGCAGCTTGTATTGTACGCATGCGCAGTGCTGCTTTTCGGCTTTTTTTAATTTATTTTTTCGGCGGCATGAACAGACGTTTCTCTGATTTATCTCACTGGTTCTTTTGAGTCTAGTGCGGTGTAGTGTTAGGAGAACATTGATTGGCCGTTGAAATGCAACTGGCGTGGCGAAACGTTGTCACGTCATCGGTCAAGCGACAGTAGTGATTTGATCCAAGCGGCCAACTCGCGGCGCTTCGGTGTCATTTACCAAGCGATTGGATTCATAACTCCTTCAAAATGTGGAAAGAGTTGGACGATGAAGAACTATGCGTGCCGAGAAAGGAGAGCGAAGGAAAACAACGACATCCGGAAGCTGTTTCCAAGACTCGAATTGTGCTACACATCCAAGGTAAACGTGTCGACTTGCCTTCTGCTTCGTCGTTTCACGAGTTTTGCATTTCTTATTAGACGGGTAGAAAATTGTGAACGTTTCACTACAGTACTGTGGTGGACATGTTTTCTTGGCGAGATTGTACTGCGCAAAAGCGCACGCAGTACAATGAGCTATTGTATATTATTCTATACGGCGGACCACAGTATTCTGCTGGCTCCTTTGCAGCACCGGGTGGGCATTAGCGGCAGCGCCCTTGAGTGGTTTGGGTCCTATTTGTCTGACTGAACATTTTGTGATAGCCTAGCTTGGTCCTGAGTCCCGCTCTGGCCCTCTGTGGTACGGTGTTCCGCAGGGTTCTCTTTTGGGGCCTCTGCCGTTTTCACTCTATTTGCTGCCCCTTGGTTCCATTCCAAGAAAACGCCGCGTTTGCCTTCCACTGCTATGCGGATGACATTCTATTTCTATTCGATAGCTACTTTCTAGTCGTTCACAATATTTGGATGTGTTTTTTTTTTTTTTTAAACTTGACTTGCTTGTGTGCTGCAGATGCCCAGCAGCGGATTGCTTGTCCAGTCAAAGAGGAAGTTGAGGATCCACAGCCCCCTCATGTTAAGGATGGCGAGGCACAGCCCGACAATGTCAAAGAGGAAGAGGATGAGTTCCCGCTGACCGTGGTGGTGGTGAAGGGTGAAGACAACGAAGACGAACCACCCGAGTCGTCACGGCTTGGTCGCCGCAGCCCGAGCGGAGACCGCCGCAGAGGACCCCCGCTGTCGCCTTGCGACATTGACGATTCCGTCGATCCAGACGACGACCGGCTCTCAGACAGGCGGGCGACGGGCAAAGGACGATTCAGCTGCTCCGTCTGCGGCAAGAGCTACGCGTACAAGTGCAGCTTGACGCGCCACGCGCAGACGCACACGGGAGAAAAACCCTTCGCTTGCTCCGTCTGCGGCGCCAAATTCGTCCGCAAGGTGGCGCTGATGGCGCACGCCGCCACGCACACCGGCAAGAAGTTGTTTGCGTGCGCCGCGTGCGGTAAGAGCTACTCTTACCAGAGCAGTCTGAACGCACACGTGCAGTCGCACAACACCGAGAAGCCCTTCAGTTGCTCGCTGTGCGGCGAAGGCTTCATTCAGAAAGTCGCTCTGATTGCGCACATGACGACGCACACTGGAGAGAAGTCGTTCTCGTGCTCTGCGTGCGGGAAAACCTTTTCGTATAAGAGCAACTTGAATATACACATGCGCACGCACAAAGAGGAAAAGTCCTTCAGTTGTTCCGTGTGTGACAAGAGATTCTACCTCAAGTCCATCATGGTGCTGCACATGAGGACGCACAGCGGGGAAAAACCTTTTAGCTGCTCCGTTTGTGGTCAGAGGTTCACGCGGAAGGTGAACATGATGAAACACAAGAGATCGCACGCGGACGAAATGACACTCCAGATGTTTTAAAGTCAAACTGAAGGTTGTATTTCAAATCGACTGTGGTGCTGTGTCAAGGTAGAACACTATGGGTGTGTATTTTTCGATGTCTATTAAAGTTCTCCTACATGTTATTCTAAGCAGTTTTGTGTTCCGTCACACATGGTGGTGATGCTTTTTTTCTGTTGCCTTTTCAGATCTTACTGTTTCATATTATTTGAGTCTTAACCGTCAAAAACTTTGTGTCTGGGGGGGGGGGTTCCTCTACATGTACCCTCAAAGTTCACATTATACGTTTGTATTGTTCATATTTGCAAATACAGTACACACAACAGCTCTCCCTCAGGTTCTTGAGCTAGTGGTGATGATAAGTACTGCCACTAGAGAACGCGCGTGCGTTGCATGCCACGCACACGCGGCTGTGTAAAACTACCACCGAAGAAGAAGAAAAAAAGGCGGAAGTGTGGGTCGCCCGGAGACGGAACCTAAAATAAGCGAAGCTAAATCGAATGGGGGGGGAAAAAAAGCATCAAAATGTTGAAAGGTTTGGTAAGGGAGAGACTCGTTGCGGCCGCTGACGACATTTTCACGTTGTTTGAAAAAACAATCGTGGCGTACGAAGAGGAAATTTGCCGAAAAAGAGAAGAGAACGAGCGACAACGACGAGAACTGGAGGCTGCTCGCAAGACAGGCTTTGTGCTCTCCGGCGATGGTATGTTGTCGAAGATTGAACCAACCATTAAGCGTTAACCGATATATTCAAAGTTAACGGTGATTGCAGAATGTTCTGGAATCGACTCAAATGCGCGCGCCTACAAGCAAAACCAAGCAAGCGGCGGCGTTAGCGCATTAAGTTGAATTTCCCATTGACATGTCCTGAAATTCCCCAAAAACACTAACGAAAAAGTTGTAATCCCAAAAATGACAGTTTGCAGCGTTATGCTTCATAAATGCTGAAATAGATTGTAAAAATAATAATAATAATATAAACTGGTTTGCGCGTCACGAGGCCATTCTGGTGTCTTTCACTCTGGTGTGCTCGCCTTGCAGAGGCAGCGGTCACTCGCACCAAAACACCGACCAGGAACCAAATGAAACGACATGACAGCTGGGTGACACCTGAACAAAATGTCACATGGGGCCAAAACGTCTCCATGGATTGTGAATCACAATGGTGTTCGGTGCCCCCCCCCCCAAAAAAAAATCACTATTTGTGATTGTGTTGTTTGCCACTTGCAGATGTCCAGCAGCTGATTGCTGATCAAGAAGAACTTCAAGGCGTCAGCTCCCGTTTGGAACCGGAAGGTCCAAGGTCCCCACAGGTTAAAGAAGAGGAAGAGGAGGCTCCACAGCTCCTCCGTGTGAAGGAGGAGGAGGAGGCACTAACTGTCATTGTCGTGAAGAACGAAGACGAACCACCCGAGAAGTCTCAATTTCATCATTGCGGTCCAAGTGGAGGTCCACCACCAGACAAACCTTTAGCACCGTCACCGCCACTCAGTGACAACAGAGAAGAAGCTTCAAGGAGCAAAGCACACTGCCAAGGCGACGGCAAACCTAAGGAACACTTTGCCTGCTCGCTATGCGGAAACATCTATTCCTACAAGTGCCAGTTGACCATTCACACGAGAACGCACAGTGGAGAGAAACCCATTCGGTTGCTCGGTGTGCCATAAGCGATTCACCCAAAAGGTCAACATGGTGACGCACATGAGGACGCACACCGGAGAGAAACCTTTCACGTGCTCCGTGTGCGGGAAAAATTACTCCTACAGGAGTAACTTGAACGATCACATGAGCACGCACGAGGAGAAAACCTTTAGTTGCTCCATTTGCGGGAAGAGGTTCACTCAGAAAGCAAACATGGCGACGCACATGAGAACGCACACGGGCGAAAGACCCTTCACCTGCTCATTTTGCGGCAAAACCTTTTCACAAAAGCCCACCATGGTGACGCACATGAGGGTGCACACCGGGGAAAAACCTTTCGGTTGCTCCGTCTGCGGGAAGCGCTTCTCCCACAAGAGCAATTTGAACGTGCACATGCAGTCGCACACGGGAGAAAAACCTTTCAGCTGCTCCATTTGCGGCGAAGGATTTGTCCTCAAGGTGGCTTTGATCGCGCACACAGCAGCCCACACCGGAGAGAAGTTGTTCACGTGCGCTCTTTGCGGGAAAAGCTTTGCGTACAAGAGTAACTTGAACGCACACGCACGGAGACACAAGGAAGAAAGTAGTAGCAGTGGTTGCTCACTTGATGAGGAAGTGACCTGATCACAGGTCATTCATGTTGTATTGCACTTGTTTAAAAAAAAAAAGTTTTGTTGCGTTTAGCTGGTACAAAAGTAGTAGTAGTATATTTTTTTTTGTATATTGCACAATTTTTGGTCCAAGAATGGGAAATTTAATTGCTGGAGGCGGCCACAATATTTAATCCGTGCTAATGGGGGTCAAATAAGACCACACACACTTCCTGAACAGATGTACTGCGTGATGTATTGTTTTTTAATATACGTGCAAAATCCGCGCGCTTAATATAAATATCAAAATTCAGTGCATATATAAAAGAGGGACTTTCTTCACCCAACAACAAAGTGTTTGAAGGGGTTGAAACAACAAAATAACCAGATGGTTTCGTTTTTTGTTCCAGTGAAAACGGACGGCTCTTATAGAAAAACTGCCGAGTACTTTTTTATTTTTTCACTTAAACCAAGCGTGAGGATCCTCATTTTACAATTTTAAATGGGTCGGAAAGCCACGCGTCCAGCATATGCCCATCTGCATAGTCGTCAATACCGCTTCAAGATGGCGGCCGCGTGTGACGTAATCTCCACTCGACGATTGTAGAACCACCACAGAAGAAGAAGGCGTTGGAAATAGACGCGTGAGGAAGACCAGGTCGAGCGAGCGTATCGAAGCGGGGAATCAAAAATCGTCCAAATGTTGAAAGATTTGGTGAGGGAGCGACTGCTCGCGGCCGCCGACGAAATCTTCGGCCTGTTCCAAAGCACGATGGCGTCGTACGAGGAGCAACTTCTTCGAGCGAGAGAGGAGAGCGAGCGGCAACGACGACAACTGGAAGCTTTTTCCAAGACGCAACTGGTGTTGCACACCCCAGGTGTGTTCGCACGCTCACGCGTTTCTCCCGAGGTGGGACGCAATTTAGTTACTTTGAAGCGTTCTTGGAAAGTCACAAGGACAATTAACGCTTCGAAATCATTTCAATAATAATAATCCTCATCTTGATTGGAGACAAAAAAAAGACAATCACATCCGTGGGTAATTTGGAGTCTAAAGTGAACCGAAAAAAATGAATGTAATAAAATGCAAACGAGCCCAAAATGTGAACGCCGAAGCCCCTCAGAAGTGTGAGGCAAAGGTTCGAATCACCGACCCACCCGCCATGCCGCCGCCTTTGGAGGCCACATCGTCACGTCTGTGCCACATGTTCACACAACCGTTGTCGCTCGTGTCCCGCAGACGCGCAGGGGCTGATGGGTCACCAAGCACAACAACTTCCCCCTCAGCTGCAGGGGGGGGCCCCCCCAGCCGGTTTGGAGCACACGCAGCCCCTCCAAGTGAAAGAAGAGGAGGAGGAGGAGGCGGCGGCGGCGAGGGCTGTCCCCACCAAAAGTGAAGAAGAACCCCGAGAGTCGCGACGCGTGATGACGGAGACCAAAGGACGCCGCGGCGCCGTTCCGCAAGGAGACCACCTCTTTGCTCCGCTGTCCGACAGCGACGACATTGAAGACGTTTTGAGGAGCGGGACGGACAGCGAAGGTGAGACAGACGAGAGACGTCGTGTTGACAGAAAAAAACCCAAAACAACAACACCTCATTATCAACACAACCATTCATTGCTCGTATCCCACAGAAGAACTGGAGGGAAGCTCCAGTTTGGCGCATGTGCAGCTTCGCCGCATTAAGCAGGAAGAAGAGGAGGAGGAGGAGGAGGAGGAGTCCAGCATCAGCAACATGCTGCTGAGCGGCGCCCTGGTGAAGAGCGAAGATGACGACAAATCGCCCGACTGGTCCCCGCTTGAGCATCCGATCCGACGCCGCGCGGCCAGTCGCACGTGAGCGCCCGCGCCGGGGAGAAATCCTTGAGCTGCTCCGTGTGCGGTCACAGAGTCTCTCGACAGATTCACCTGGCGGCGCACATGAGGAAACACAGGGGGGGGAACCCCTTGGCCTGCTTGGTTTGCGGCCAAAGGTTTAGTTCCAAGGCGGCTTTGGCGGCGCACCGGGTCACGCACGGCGCCGGCAAACCTTTCGTCTGCCCGCTTTGCGGCAAAATCTTCTCCTGCGAGAAAAACGTCGGCGACCACATGCGCACGCACAGAGAGGACTCCTTTCGTTGCTCCGTTTGCCAGAAGCGCTTCGCTCAGAAGGTGACCCTGGAATGGCACATGAAAGCGCACGCCTTGGAGCAAAGCTTCGCCTGCTCGTTTTGCGGCAAAACCTTCTCGCAAGAGGCCTCCGTGGCGAGGCACGCGCGGATACACACGGGGGGGAAAGCCTTCGCCTGCGCGGTGTGCGGCAGGAGGTTCTGCGTCGAGGCAAACATGGCGGCGCACATGAAAACGCACGACGGCGGGAAACTACTCTCGTGAAACCCGACTCGCAACCGTGCATTCGGAGACCTTCGTGGTCTAGCGTTGGCGCGTGTCCGACTTTCTTTGATATACCGTATTGGCCCCCGAATATAAGACGGTGGTTTTTTGCATTAAAATAAGACTGAAAAAGTGGGGGTCGTCTTATATTCGGGGTCTAGGCGTCATACCCATTCACGACGCTAGATGGCGCCAGATATCATTGAAGCGAATGCTGAACTTGACTCCCCAGGCCAAAGTGAAACCCCTGCCACGAAGATTAAAAATAAAAATAGCGCTAGCACGAATAAAAAAAATAAAAAATAGCGGTAAGAAAGAAAAAAGAAGAAAATAATAGAAAAGATAACAGAAAATGGAGAAACGTAGCGACAATCTGGAGAAAAGTGGGTCCAAGATCAGCCAGGTGAACCGGCAGCTGAGGAGAAGTTATGGTGTAAACTTCAAGATGCTTTGTCTCTCAAATATGTTGTTAGAATCATTTGTTTCAGATGTACTGTCATTATTTTCTGTATAAAAATGAATTTGGTGTTCCAAAAGTCTTTTTTTCAAACTTGAGTCTTGAAAAAGAGGGGATGGTCTTATAATCAGGGCCGTCTTCTATTCGGGCCAATACGGTAAACCTGCTGTCAAAGTGGTCAAAGTCAGATGTCAAATACAAAACGAGCTTTTGAAGATCATCACAGGACCGTAGTTTGTCGTTTTGTGTCGTGTCATCTTTACTGTACATGAAAAAATTGTGCGAGTTTTTAATTTGGTTGTGTCATTGGAACATTTAATTTTAGGAACAAATAAAACGACATGTTTGCGTCTCACTTGATTTTACAATAAAGCCCACCTGGATTCTGACTCGTGCGATTTTTCTCGTTTCCATATCGCTCCAAAATTGACTTGTTCAATAAAGATTGTTTAAAAAAAAAAATATATATATATGTATATATATATATATCGCTTCAAAATGGTGGCAGTGTGACGTTGCCGCCCAGACCGAGGGCAACCAAATCCACAAATATCCGAAAACCTCAAAATAATAACAAATCGGATCATTCTGGAAAAAAAAAACCCTAAACGTTCGACCAAATGATACAAACGTCCATTTTGAAGAAATTCGACGTTAGTCGGATGCGCCGAGGTGAAGCCTGAAGTGGTGTGAGGTCGTGGCGCTCTTTGGAAAACTCTCTTCTTTGCGCCCCTTTATCGAGAACAACCTCCAATATTGACTTGCTCTCTCATCCAACAGGCTGAAGCGGCGCGAAACCAAACGCAACTGTTTGCGCAGAGGTCAAACTTCCACGCGCGTGCCGGGAGTCGTCACCTTCCGCCACTCGAGCGCAACCAAATGGGACCGGCGAGCCGCTTTCAGTTGGCGTGCGCGCTCGCTTATCGTGTCGGCGCGACAAAAGTCAGCTCGCTCGGGTTCGCCGCGACCTGTCACACCGGCTCCGACGTTCACGGCATTTAAAATCAACGTCGAAAGGTCATATGAATTGACAACGACAAAAACGAAAGACGCCCTTCACCTTGCTTTTTTTTTTTGTCGAAGTGTGAGGTTGCCCCGCATGCCAGCCGTCTTGCTCACTAACCCTCATGAATTGTGAGCACCAAAATAAGGCTGCGGGTAGGTGAGTTTTTCACTCAAGACTTATTTGTGAGGTCCTACAGAAAAAAAATGGGGAATGATTCAGCGCAAATCAGCGTGTTGCTGAGAAAAGTCATACGTAGCTCACCAGTCTCGAATGAGACTCATACTTTTTCCTTTGTGGAATTTGATGCGAATAGTCCGGAAAAAAATGGGGTAATTCTCAATTGTTGGTATGAATGCGTGTGTGTGTGTGTAGGGCAACAAGGAACGCTACAAAAAGGGCTTCCGCTCACTCAATCACATACCGCAAAGTGACAAATCAGCCTTTGGTCTCGCAGGGGTGACTTCCGAAGAGCTGCAGAGGTTTCGGTTTCACTCGCACGACCTAAAAAGGAATTTGGAGACAGTTTCTCGAAAGCAGAAGTTCTGCGGCTTCCTTTGAGTTACCCTGAAAAACAAACACACACAACATTGAGGTCTTAGTGGTAGCAGGTCCTTTGACATGATATCAACCATGTAAAAAAAAAAAAAAAAAAGGCGATTTTCCTTGAAAGGTGACCGTTTTTAAACGACGCCACACACGCTAAACAAAGGTAGTTTGCGTCAAGTTATGGCCGTTTATGACAACTAACCAAATAACGAAAACAAGAACTGGGGGGGAAAAAATGGTGAAAGGGACAGTGTGTCGAATGTTTTGGTTTTTCAATGTCAATTCTTTGTTTAAAAAAATAAAATAATCAATTATATGCCAAAATATGTCACATCAGGAGATATATACGCGCGCCATTTTTGTTGCTACGGATTCCCGAAGGAGACACATTTAGCCATCGCAATCCTAATCAATCTGTCAATCCGCCATCTTTCTGCTACGGATACCCGAAGGAGACACACTTAGCCATCGCAATCCTAATCAATCTGTCAATCCGCCATCTTTCTGCTACGGATACCCGAAGGAGACACACTTAGCCATCGCAATCCTAATCAATCTGTCAATCCGCCATCTTTCTGCTACGGATACCCGAAGGAGACACATTTAGCCATCGCAATCCTAATCAATCTGTCAAACCGCCATCTTTCTGATACGGATACCCGAAGGAAGACACACTTAGACATCGCAGTTCCTCATCAAAATGCCAGCAGTGGTGGAACAAAAGGCAAGCACTCACTTGGTCACTTGAGGGGACTCCTAAAAGTCCTTCGGGATCACATCTTGCTTTCGCCGACCTTGAACATGTTGGTGGCGGGCACCGGAGGAGTATCACTTGAGTTTAGGTCGTTGCATTCTCTGAGCCCACCACTAGGTGACACTAATTTCTACGCACAATCCCCGTAACAAAACCCAAAGGAAAATGCAGCATTTTACGTGATAAAGCGATTACGAAAAGCCCCTTCATTTTCACCATGTGGACGGCCCACCCCCAGAGGAGAAAAGGAGGGAACCTCCCCAAAGGTTAAAGTGAGTTGAAATTTGCCGCGACGATACTGGAGCGGATCCATTTTCTTTTCGCTTTCAACTGGAGCGCGTGACGTGGCGCGTTACGCAACACCAGCAGGCTTCCTTCCCAGAAGTGGTTTACGCAAGACCGCCAACGTGGCCCCTTTTTGGATCCGTTGACAGTGCAAGTTGGAAGTTCGCGAGACCAGATTTGGATTCAAAGTCGCCTTCTGCAGTCCACCTTTTAAGTACAGCCGACGTTATTTGGTTGAGAAAACATTGGTCAAGGGGAGCGCTGGATGTCTTTGGCAGCACAGGACGCCACAATAAACTTGGTCTAAGTGACTAAGAGTTGCCATTTGGGAATGTCAACATTTAGATGAATTCAAGTCCCGTCATGCAAGCCTGTGCTTCAAATTATGAAACGAGACAAAAATTGCAATGCAGAGGTTTTTTTTTTTTTAATGCAGTAAGACTACAAGGAAAGCGGTCAACATTTGCATACAGGCGGACATACAGCGACCCAAAAATCAGAAGACACAAATAAATAGTATTTCATATTTAAATGGGACCCCCCCCCCCTTTTCTTTCCATCTTTCCCCAGTCCACTATTTGAAGCAAACTCCCATCTCCCACAAGCCATTGTGGCATGGCGAGCGCTACAGACCTGCTGTAAAATGGAAGGGAGCTCCATCGTGCGCTTGGCCAGAAATACCAAAACAGGCGAGGCGACACGCTAGCGCCGATATTAGCGCTCGCGTCGAGCACGCTTCCTAAATTGTGGCTTTTCAGGAGACTCCCCTCCAAAAGAACGGCACGTTTTGTTTCCCAAATCTGCGGTGCATCGTCAAAAGAGCGCCAGCCATTTTCAGCACTTTCGATTGGTCGATGAACACGCGCGCGCGCGCGCGCGCGCACACACACAGAAAAGCGGAAATTCACTCTATTGTAACAACGGAGGTTTCTGGCTCGACTCCGACGGGAGGTCGGATCAATTTTCGGGGCGAATGGCGAGAGTGTTCAAACGCTAATGAGCTGGGGGAAGAGTTCGTTGGCAAACATGTCATCCCAGGGGCTGTCGGAGCACAGCGGGGACGACATGTCGCTGAAGGGGGACGGGGAGCCCTCGTATCCGGAGTCGCTGTGGGCGTCCGCCGGCCGCAGGCTTCCTTGTCGGCGCCACTGAGGGCGAACGAGACGGAGGTGAAGGAGGAGGCGACGGCGGCAGCGGCGGCGGGCACGCAGAGGAAGTCGTCCATCTGTCTGGGGATGAGCACTTCCTCCGGCTCGTCTTTGACGCAGACGTCCTCCTCGTCCTCCACCACCACCTCGGCGACGGGAAGGAAAGCCAGCGCGGCGGCGTCAGTCGTCATCGTCATCGTCGTCGTCGCTTTCCTTGTCGTCTTCTGCGCCGCCACCTCTGCCGGCTTGGTGTAAATGTGATCCAAGTGGATCAGTCCATTAAGGGTCTCCAGCTTAATTGATGGGGGCCCCAGAGGCGCAGGTGCGGCGGCAGGTACTGGGTCCCCGCCGCCGCCGCCGACCAGGAGCACCGGCGGCTCCTCGCAGGACTTGAGGAAAAGCTCCGGGTCAAGGATGTCCAGAATGCCCAGCAGCAGATCAGACTGGCGAGGGGGGGGGGGCACACACCAAAAAAAAAAAAAGGGGGGGGGGGATTAGCCTTGGTGAACTCACTCCCAAGAAAAAACGATGATCGCTACAACATATGGCCAGCAGATGGCAGCATGGATGAGCTCACCGTGCGTTACTGCCAACGCTCGCCATTGAGCAAAAGTGTTTGTCGCCTTCACTCGACCACTAAAGAGAAAAGGTGGCGGACGTTTTCATGTCCAAGTCGACGAGATGACGTCACGTACGTAACGTGTGTGCACGCACACGATGCTGCTGCTACTCCGAAATGGGTGCAAATAGTTGGTCAGGTTCATCAAATGTCAATTTTCTTTGACCCGTGATTTTTTGCATATTCAATATCAAAAGCACCTTTTTATTCTTGTTGGTATTTTAAAGATGCCAAAGGCTCTTAAGGTGTTTGAGGGGTCACTAAAGCTAAATTTGAGCACCAGAGTAAAAAAAAAAAATACTTTTTAATTAAAAAAAACTTGTTTTCTGCAATTTTTTTAATCCAAAATGATTAATAAAAAACGGACTAAGGTAGAAAAACTTTTGGGTGATGAAAGAGGAGAGTGTTTTGGGAGCTTGTGTTGGAAACAATATGCAGCGGGCGTGCAAAGGTCGGTCAGAATGCTCGCCACACTTTTTTTTTTTTAATTGTCGGCATTTTAGGGGAAACTTATGCGTTTGGTCGGGTTCCCATGATAAAAGGTGCCCCCCCTGCCCCTTAGCGGAACCTTTGACTGTGATCAGAGGTGCTCGGCGCCCCTACCTCATTGTCTGCAGCATCAGGACCATCTGTATCCATTGGGAAGTTTTCAGGTTTTGGGACTGCTGGGTCTGCACCTGCTGCAGAGGCACACGTAGCCTGAGTGCTGCGGACTCAGAAGACCCGAGTCCCAAACCTGCTTCTTTCCCATTCGACATCCCATTCGACACCAACACCTGAACCGGGAGAGGGGGGGAGGGGGAGGGGGGAGGGATCAATTTCTTGTTTGCAGTGCAAAGACGCCCCCCCCCCCCAAAAAAAGAGTCGCACCTTCTCCTTTGTGTCAAGGCTGTACAGCCGAAGTCTTAGCTTGAGCTCGTCGTTTTCGGTCAGCAGCCCATTGTTTTTTTCTCGCAGGAGACGGTTCTCGATGTGAAGCTTTTTGTTCTGGACACAACGCGCGCGGCGGCGGCGGCAATACAAGTTTATCCTGCTTGCTCGGGGGGAGAACGGGAAGTTGTATTGTCGAGCGGCTAATTGAGACGGCAAGAACTGAATGCCGGCATTCCGACGATCAGAAAAAATACCTCCAGTTCCAACTCCAGGACCTGCTGCTCCAGTTCGCCCATTTTGGCTTTTTTTCTGTCCCTGGCGGTCTGGGCTGCCACTCGGTTTTTCAGTTTCCTGTGAGGTGGGGGCAGGAGGAGAAGAGAAGGAGGAGGAGGGGGGGAGGAGGAATAAATGAGGGGAGGCTAAGTGAGGGCATTCTTTCCGCGATGCTGCGTAATCATCTCAACCGGCCATGTTCCTGCCACGCAGGCACGTCCTCGTCCTGCCGGGCGGGTCCAACTCCGGCCCGATAAGCAGGTTTTAAAGTCCAATTGATACAAGCAGTCACTCGCCTTCAAGGCAACTCTGCTATCTCGGTAAATAATGAATTCCTTTTACGCTTCTTTACGGCGCCGTACGAACACAAATGAAGCAAACTGCCAAATCTCGATTAAAAAAACAAAAAACAAAGCACAAACAATTGACGACAGTTTATCCACTAAACCACGCAGGAGGTTGGAAGCCAATAACTAAAACTGGCTTTCAAGGAAAGTTTGGGGGAAGAAAAAAAAAAAAGATTGTCGCACGAGGGAAAAAAAACTCATGATAAAATGCAAGAACAAGATGGACAAGTTTATTACGCTTGAGTTAAACGTCGCCGCCATTTTGTGTGATTTAATCGATACTGTATTACGGCGTTCACTCCGAAGGGTCTTCAAAAGCGAACGCATATTCAAATTATCAAACCAAAAAAAAAGAAAAACTACTGTACGTAGATTCAAGGCGAACCTTCTGAGCGCCTTTTCCTCGGGGCTCAAGTGTGTGAGTCGCTGCCTTTTGCGCACCGGCTGCCCCGCCGAGCTGCTTGACTCGGAGTCCGACGACGCTTGGCTGGGGGAGGGCGGCAGGACCACCGAGATGGGGCGGCCGAAGCTCGCCGTCGAGCCGCCGCCGCCGCCGCTCTGCTTCCCGGAGATCAGGAGCAGTTTCTGGGCGCCCCCGCTCGTTGCCGTTACCATCACCATGTTCTTCGCGATATCCTCGGTCTTTGATCACCCCTTCCCCTCCCCCCCAATAAAATAAAAAGAATGACGAAACTAAAAATCCTCGAGGACTGGTGTCCTTTGTTGTTACAATCGCGGAGTGACTTTCTTCTGACAGGCTGGCGACGCGGCGTCGGCAATTTTTCTCCTGTCGTGGTGATCCCTGATAGGCTGAAAGGGACGATGGCGTCACGGGCGTCGCGGCGTGTGATTGGACAAGGCGCTGACCCCTCAAATGCATTTACAAGTTTCATCCACTTGTCAGACACTCTTCCCAAAAGCTTTGATTTTCACATCGACATCCCCCCCCCCCCCCCCCCGCCACACACACACAAAAAGTCAATAAATCCTGTTTATTTAATCTTTGGTGTTTCTTTATGCAGGAACAGTTCTTGAATGTAGTGTGGGGGATTCACCGAAAAGAACACGAGGCAAGCTTTCGGGAGGAGGGGGACTTGAGAAAGTGTTGCGTCATACTGTACTTGGGTTTTTCCCGGTCGAGTCACCAAACACGCTGTGTGCATTCAAAAATCAATTGCTAAAATATTCAGCACCAAATACAACTGTCACCGAGAAATGTTGAAAACAATCGTCAGAAAATAAATTATCCACTGTTTGTAGTAAAACGAATATATATATGTATATGTGTATATATATATATATATATATATATATATATATATATATATATATATATATATATATACACACACATATATATACATATATATTTATATATATATATATATTTGTGCGTGTGTGTGTGCGTGTGTGTGCGCGCCATGCTTGAGCGCGTTCGCACATCACGATGCGTCATAGATCGTCACCGTATCATAATTGTATCATGATACCATTTATATTAATCAGCATTCCTAAAACACTGGGGGTGGGGTCATGATCTGACCCCAATCCTTTACATTGGCAGATCATGAAATTTCTACATCATGATACGTAATACCACACAATCCATATATTGTGATACTATTGATATCATTGTCCAAATATCAGTCTGGTTTCAAAGCATTCCTCACGTCTTTGAAACTGGAACCAGAATCGCAAATGTCTTGAATGTCTCATCGAACGTTTTTTGTTGTGACACGTTCATGACTGTTTTGCGCCGTGTGATTAGCTCAGCGGGAAATCAAGCCTGTATTAAGTAAGTCAACGTTACACAATCAATGTTCGTGTTCAGGAAAGCCTGTTGAAAATGCCTGACCTCCTTTTGTAGTTTCCGCCTTCTTTTATGACCTTTTTTTTTTTTTTGGGTCACCTCCTTTGGTTTTTGTTATTTGGGGATATGAGCTAAAAAAAAATCCAATGGCAAGTAGGCCATAATATTTTTGTCGCAGCATTCCACTTTGCTTTTTTACTTTTTGTAAGACTCTGTGTCGAGCCGTCCCAGACGAAAGCATGTGGGATCGGGTGGCGGCCATTAGAAAACAACCCAGAGAGAGCAAACGTTTGCCGGGCTTTGGCTACAATCCGCTTGTACGACGCACAACATTCAACAGGGAAGTGAGCACTTTGGCTGAAGTGTTTGTTCCTTTGCTCATGTCGCTCAAATGCAGCAGATTGAACCGTGTGGGAAACAGCTCTTGCAGTACCCGACATCTCAAAAACCGAGGAGGAACTGTTTTTGGTCACCGAAGTGAGTCTTCTCGCAAGCAATCAATTGCTCAATGTACCACAATAACAAATTCATCAAAAAAGAACCACCCCCCCACGACCCTTGTGAGGATAAGCGGATCGTAAAATGGATGGATTTGAATAAAAGCAGCAGTTAAACATTAATCTTAAAATGGTGAGAATATAATGCAATAAATACATTGTGATTAAATAGAATTTTTAAAAAAACTATAAAAGTTAAACCTACAAAAAAAAAAAAAATCTAACAAAACCGCACAAAAATTGTAAAGAAAAGTAAAATTGTAAACGTGGCTTAAAATCGAGTAATACTGTACACAAATACAAATAAATTAGCAAAAATAATGCATATTTCCATGTTCCATATGGAACATGGCAAGGTCATTGGGGGCATTTACATTTTGTTCTTGGGAGAAAATAAAAAAAATAAATGAGTACAAGTTGCAATGAATAATACTAAAACATGATAAATACAAATCGTGCAATTTATTCCATGAGCAAAAAAAAAAACCACCACAACATATATTGTGTATATAACAACAAGAATCGTCAACAATATTAGAATACTAACAGAGAACAAGTCATTTAGAATAGATGCAATCGTATCAAATTCAATCATGGAAAGGGAATACAGTAAATAATCATCATCTCAAGTGTTTGTTTCCCAGTAATCCCAACAAAATGTCTCACAAGTTCGTTTTTGTTGTTGTTTGTTTTCGAAGGCGCTTGCAGAGTGCACACACTATGCACACACACTATCTCCCGGCGGAACCGCAAACAAGAAGCAGCTCACATAGGACGGACGACGCACTTGCCCAGGCGCCTTAAAGGCTCAAAGTCCACAAAGCTTTGCGGGATTGTTGGGACCGCAAATAGCAGCACAGCCTTTACTGGCTGCTCTTTGCCATTTGACCGCTTCTCCTATTCAGCACTTTTCAGTTCTTAAGTGCAAGCTCAACTCCAGGCACATATTTGATGAGGTCTGAGACGTCTCATTCGCTATTCTGCGGCACACTAAAGCAACTCATTTGTTAGGCTTATTATGGTGTTTATTTTATATATACATACACACACACACATATATATATATGGGAAGTAGGCGGGGGACACCCCAAACCGGTTGCCAGAGACCAACAACCAGCCACGCTCACACTCACACCAAGGGACAATTTAGAGTATTCCATTAACTTGCCAGGCATGTTTTTGGAATGTGGTAGGAAACCGGTGTACCCGGAGAAAACCCACGCAGGCCCGGGGGAGAACATGCAAACTCCACACAGGAAGACCAACTGGCTGGCAGGCACATTTTTGCTTTTGTAGCTCAGTATTTCACTTGCAACCTTGTTGAAAACCGCATTTATATTATCTCTTAACTTTGTTGAAATTGTTTTGGTTGTTTCGCTTTGGGAAAAAAAAAAAAATTGGCCTCTCCTAGCTTTTTTACTTTTGGCTCTGTTGAAACTGTTGTTTCAGTTAGAAAAAAAGTCAACCTTTGATTTGGCGCGTACATCACTGAGGGATAAAATGCTAACTAGCTAGCGCCTTTATCGTTCACTATTTCACTTTAACTTGCTTGAAATTGTTGTTTCACTTTGGGAAAAGAAGGCCGGGGGATAAAATGCTAACTAGCTAGCACATTTGAGCAATTGCAGCCCAGTCTTTAAAACGTGCTTTATTTAAATAGTTTTGGTAGTTTCACTTTGGGAAAAGAAGGCCCCTGTCTTTACAGTGGATGTCTGTGACGGACAGAAAGATAAATAACAAGCACATTTGAGCGTTTGTAGCTCACTACTTCCATCGTCGTCAATTTGAAACAGTTGTTGTAGGCCGAGGGTGCCTCTTGAGTGAGAAACTGCATACTAGCTAGCACATTTTATGATTTGTAACTCGCCCTTCGACTTTTGTTTATAGTTTCGGTTGTGTCACTCAGGGGGATGGGGGCAGGGAGGGAGGGGGAAGAAAAAAGTCCCCTAACTCCCAACAGATGTCTCTTGACAGATGAAATGCTAGCTAGCTAGCACAGGCTTTAGCATTTGTAGCTGGCGCTTTGAACCTTTACTTTGTTGAAACTGTTGTTTCAGTTTGAAGGAAAAAAAAGAGGCCTTTCATTCGGAGTGTCCTCGAGCGCTACAACGCTAACTAGCGCTCACATTTGAGCATTTGTAGCTCACTCTTTTAACTAACCATTTTGGTCAGAGAGTCCATTTCACTTTGAGTTGAGCGTTAAGTGCAGAGCGTGAGCATTTCACGGCCGGTTCAACGTGCACGCGCTTGCACACAGACAAATAAGCAAATAACAGAGGCGGAGATCCTCCCTGGGGCTCAAAGTCGGCGCGTATGTGATTAAAGGGAGGGCGTTTCCCCGCAATGGGCCAATCCCAAAAGCAACTAAGCGGGTTTCAAAAGAGAAATATGTAGAAAAATACATGTCATTTAAATGTATCGTAGTCACATGTTGGCGAGGTTTATTACTGCATTTAATGAAAAGGCTAGAAGTCAAATATTTTGAAAGTCACACAAAACTAGGACAAATACTACTTGCCCAACTACAAATCTTACATTTGATACTAGTGTGAGAATTCAAATATTTATAAAAAGCAGATACGTTTGGAATGTCAATCATCTGATTTTGAACGCAAGGAAAAGCCGCTTTATTTCTCCAGCACATTTCCGACACCGGGCAACTCGGTAAGCGTCGCACAACGGCAAAGCCACCGGATCAAAAGTGGCGTTCGAAGAATCACGAAAAGAATGTACATCAACAACATTGACCACAGCCGCACCCCGGGTAGAAACAGGGGACAGTTTTGTGGCAATGCCCTGGGACAGCACCCAGCTGGGGAAATACGAGGGCTTGAGACCCATTTTGTTTACCCAACAATTCACACTCTACTCCCGACCCACAATGCACCGGGGGTGTTGTTTGCTGGACCTGCGGGTTTCCCACAGCCCTGGATGGACATAACTCAGTGACACTTTCCCCTGACGCTTGATTGGGTCTCAGCAACCTACCTGACCGTTATGAAACGAATGGCTTTTTCAAAGGAAACTGTCAAGATTTGGGTTTTGAGCCCAACGTAGGCTTTCTAGACTGGGTTCGGGTTCTGCGGGTGGGTTTGCGTCGTGGAGACTTTCAAAGTGGCAGTGAGCCCCCTTCCATCCTTCCATGGGTTCTTCCAATGCCCCCCCTCTTACTCCATTTCTTCTGTCCTTTGATTTTACTGGCTTCCTTCCTTCCTGATTGAATCCCTCTATCCTTCCTGCCTTTCATCCTATCTGTCTTTCTGTCCTTTCCATTTGCCCTGCCCTCCCTTCCTTGGCCATTCCTCGGCTCCCGGCTGAATGGCAAATTATGTCATGCGATCGTGTTCCCCTCTGGTGTTTAAAAGGAGTAACTACAACATTTAGACCCCTTTGCTCTCTACAAGACCACGCCGAGGGACTTGAGTCATCGATCTTCACCTCTGCGACCATTGGGACAATTTAAACAACTTGTCGCACTGTTACGGAATACAGCTACATTTTGGGGCTACAGTATTTTGAATACATCACGCCGTTATTCCCCAAGGCTTTTAGAATACAAAACAAAATACAGAGAGTGGGCGTTAGCTTAGCAATGGCAAAATCAGTATTTGAGGGTGGAAACTGTGACGGTTATGTTACGGATGGTTTCAGATTGACACTAAAAAAATGTAGCTTAGCATTGTTAAAAGAAAAAAAAAAAAACAGACGGTGGTGGCTGTTTAGCGTCGATACTAGAAGGAGTAACAGTCAGCCTAGACTGCAGTATACTACCCATGACAGTTAGCTTGCTTTAGCATTGATAATACTAACAGATGTGGATAGACGTTAGCCTGGCACCGATATTGGGAAAAGGGTTAGCTTAGCATTCATCTGATGATTGATGCCTGTCAACCTCGGCTAATAGCTGCCCTTATACAGTAAAACCTCGGTTTTCGTCCATAATCCGTTCCAGAAGGCTGTCCGAAAACGAAACCACGCTCTTTTTAAAATAAAAATGTTTATTGAACACGTCTGCTCACAATGGAAAGCAACACGAGGAAGCTTCTGTGTAAGGAAGGCGAGAGGAGTCAAATGGTGCATTCAAGTGCGCTCAGTTTGTTCGAGGACCGAAATTTGTTCGTCATCCGAGGCATGAAAAAACTCGAAATTTTTGGTCGAGAACCGAGACGGTCGAAAACCGAGGTTTGACTTAAATGATTAAGATTCCCATTACAAAGCAACGAAAACCCGTACAACAGCTTGCCGCTCATGCGCACATCATGCTTTATCAATCCGACCGTACGCAGCGATGAAAAAAAAATACGATTGATGATTACTTTTGCTGGTTTCCCGTGACAATAGTAGCGATCGACGACGGCATTGTCGTTGGCTACCAGCAGGTGAGACGATCTGGATTTGAGCCAAAATGGCCTTTGTGAGATCGGTTAAAAAAAATTTTTTTTCCCCCGTATAAAAGTTGTAATACGCCGTACATGATTTGAAATGATAAAAAAAACGTATAAAATACGGGGAAAACGTACAAGTTGACAGGTACTGTATGCCATCATCAAAACAATGGGCAAACAGGTACAGCGTGTGTTCTCGCAACAAATGTGTCATATTCCATCGTGCAGCAGAGGGCAGTGCTCTTCCAAAAGTCGGGATCATCGCGCCTGAGTGAACTTTTCAACTGCCTGTGCTCACCGATGACGTTATTCGTCAACGTTCCTTATTCGGGTGAAAAAGAGCCTGAATTCAGTCAAATGTTCCGGACGAAGTTTTAAAGTCCACTGCGTATTTTGTCCGAGGCTATTTGCCGCACTCGGTGACCTTCTGCGCCCGGACATGGATAAAAAAAAATGGTGGCCTCTTCTGCTGAAGTCTTAATTTCACAAACACAATATTAATCATAATACCGTGTGTGTGTGAGTGTGAGTGCAGAATGTGCTATTGTAATAAAAAAAATGGAGTTGCCCTTTCCTCTCACTCATCTTTCCAGTAATTAGCCCAGTTTGATGGTTGTTTTAAGGTAGAACGGCAGGTCAAGTTGAAATTTGAGATGAGGAGAAAGCTTAAATGCCAAAATACTTACAACATGTTATAGTTTACCTGTAAACTATTCCTGTTGTTATGAAAAAAAAAAGATGAATAAAGTCAAACTTCTCTGCCCCAACTCTCATTTGCAGTCATTTATTGAAAATCAGACCTGTTTGGGTCAAGTTTTTTTTTTTTAAGGTGGAACGGCAGCTTTGAGACAACCGAGCGAGAAGACATTTTGTGATTTTATATACACACTCTCTATCTATCTATATATACATATATATTTATAAAAACATTCATCCATCCATTATCTGATCTTCTTATCCTCAGGAGGGTCGCGGGCGTGCTGGAGCCTCTCCCGAGACGAACCACCAGTCGCTCGCACAAACACACCACCTCGGGATAATTTCGAGCCTTCCTAAAAGCTATCATCATATTTACAAACTATTCTGGTTATTCCAAAAAAAAAGTATACTCGAACTAAGTCAAACTTGGGTGCAGGTGACGTCCCTGCCGAAGACTAGTGTGCCTCTTTAAACAAGCCGAGTGCCGGGACTTGAGCGTGAAAGGAGGCGGGGCCAGAAGCCTTTGGGAGTGAGAGAAGAAGAAAAAAAGTACCAAAAAAAAAAAAGAAAAATCACGTGTTTGAGATCAAAGGAGATTCGCTTTGTAGAGGAGGGAAGGAGGGGAGGGGAGGGGTGAAAAAGAAAGGGGAGGGGGCGTGGAGCAGGAATGGGTGAGCGAGGGACGGAGCGGGGGAGGAGGCTTGAGCGGCAGCCAGTGTCATTGACAGACTCTCGGTGAACTAAACACGCTCCCCCGGTGCGTTTCCGCACATTTTCGCTCCTCGTCTCCCCCCCACCCCCCCACCCCCCTCCCCCGAAAAAAAACAAACAAACAAAACAAAAAATCACATTTCGGCACATCGCATCACGGCCTCGCCTCGCCGTCGGCCATGCCGTTCCGCTCGGTGCCTCAAAGCCAGCCGGCGAGATGATAACGACGACGACCAGGACGACTACCAGGACGATGCTGCTGCTGATGCCGACGATGGTGGCGCCGTGGCGGGGCGGCTCGGAGCGGGAGCACCCGCACCCGAACCCGAACCCGAACCCGCCTCCGCACCACTACCACCATCCCGGCTCGTCGGCCGCGGCGGCGCTGCTCTTCCTCGCCGCCGTGCTGGCCTCCGAGCCCGCGTCGCCCTCGCCAAGGATACGGCCTATGTGGAGGTGGTCCTGTTCGAATCCAGCGCCAACGGGGATTACACCACGTACACGACGGGCTTGCAGGGACGCTTCTCCAGGGCTGGAGCCACCATCAGCGCCGAGGGGGAGATCGTCCAAGTACGTGTCAAGTCTGCTTTCTAACTTCTCCTTGGCGGAGGTTGACAGGAGTGACTGCTGCGTGCGTGCGTGCGGGTGCGTGCGGGTGCGTGTGCGAGGATGAGACGAATTTGCAGCCCCAATGTGGTCACAAGATGGCTCCTATCTGGAGGAATTCATTCACGCTAGCAACTCTTGTTTTGCTCGTTTGTTATCCAACGAAAAGTTTGTCAAGTTTATCGGAGTGGCTCGTGCACGTTGGGTGCACGCACGTGGTGTTTTGCGTGGTGCAAAAAAAAAAAAAAAAAAAAAAGTTTGTTTGTTGTTTGGGAGGTTTTTTTTTTTTTTTTTAAGGGGGCTCTACTTCCGGCGTGGCAGGCAGAAAACACGATGGTGCGTTCAGGTGCGCAAGGTTTAATCTAAATTCGCCGTGTTCAAAAATCGCTTCTTGCTTTAACGTTGCGTTGAGAGTGCCTCGTAAATCTCGCGTTTTACAACTATTTAGCTATCCATTGATCCATCGATCTAACCAGATAGATAGATAAATATGTACCCAAGCTTGATTGTGTTGTTGATAAGAGTTGTAAGGCTCGTTTTTTCCCTCCCGACGTTTACGCCTCGTGACGTCACATTTAATGACCGGACTGCCAATTAACCATCCTCACCCAATATTTACCATGTATATGAATCTAAAATACCACAGTTACCTCATTTATGATGACGACTAGGACACATGACAGCATTTAGGCCTCCGGTGAACTTGATGCTGTGCAATATTGTTGTCATCTTGAACATCTCCCCACCCGTGATTATATTCAACGACAACGCTCAAATGTACTGTTACCTCCATCAATATTTATGTCGACGGAGCCATTTTTAAAGTAGCACCAGGGTTATCTCATGTTTCTTTCAAGCCCTTGACTGTCTGTGCAGTCAAATGTACCTTATTTACATTGATGGTGCCTTCAGGTGCTCGGCTTTTGTTGCGGTGAGCTTCGAATTTCAATTGATTATTATCCCCCCTGTCTCGAAATGGAGGTCGGGATCTGCGAATGGGGAAGAAGGCCTATCAACTATCGAAAAAAAACCCCCGCTCCATTTAACACCTCAGGAGGCTCAAACAATGCTGGTTTTGTGTTTCGAGTGTTTTGCTTTGCTCAGTTTAGCATAGCTTAGCAGGTACACTGCAGGTGCCCGTGTAGGAGCAAATGTGGTGTGTTTACATCCCTGCGCACATGTAAACCAACATCCCATTTTTTTCCTGGGGCATATTTGGACCCCATTTTAACACCCCTGTTCCATATTGAAATCAGATTTAAGGACAAGGACAAGCCGTGTGCCCATATTTACACCCTGTTTTGTGAAGGGACCTTTCAAGTACTATATTTCCATCATGGATATACGTACACACACTCACACATTTTTCTATAAAATGACAAAATATTTCTAGTGTAGCATATTTCCATGATATTTCAGTTCCCCGTAGTCGATTGACATGACAGGAGTGTCAAAGTCGCCCGCTTCCATCGTACGCCGTGCCCATACACCTCATATGCGCCATATTCGTCATCATATATCATGTCTGTGTCACGTATTCACAGTACAAAAGAATTATGGATTTCGCGGATTTTCATCACGATTGTTATTTACATATCGAATGACCTTGAACACGACGTGTCATATTTACATATGAAATGCTCCTCCGACGCAGCATATTTCCCTTCCTGTTTCCCATCCTGACATCAAACGGAATGTTTTTTTTTTTGCGTCCGATGGAATGTCGTTGTGGCAAAATATGGGACCGTATTTTTGATCATATTCCACACCTCTCGTGTCATTTCATTTGTTTGTACCATATTTAATGTCAGCGTGTCTCAAATGTACACGGGATGTAAATGCACCTTGACTTCCTGTCTGATGTTCTTGTGCCAATATGTGACGTGTGTGTGTGTGAGTGTATGTATATTTATTGACATAGATATGTCGATATCCCGACCTATACACCAAAAGTACCCTATTTACGCCCCATTCAATTTGCCAATGTCACATATTTACACGTTGACTGTCTAAAGCCCTCGAATGGATCATCGTTCCACAAGATTGAGCCGCTTTACGTAGCACGTTTAGCGTCGCATGGCATCGACACACCTCCAACCAAGCGTGCGCGCGTCCTCGAAAAAAGGTTCCGCGCCTCCACCCGGTTCATCGCTGTGGCATGAGTGACACACGGCGGAATGAAAAAAAAAAAAAATCTCCCGCTCGTGTTTCCTCCTCCTCCTCCTCCTCCGTGGCCGTTTTGGCGCCGCCGGGCCACCACGCACTAGCGCCGGACGGAGCTCGGCTTTACGCCGGAAAACCGCACGCATTCTATTTAGGTTTGCCCTAGCGTAGCCGGCGACCGCTTGGAGGTGGCCCCGTCCGTGTTTGCTCTCCGTTTATAATGACACCGTTTAAAAAAAACAAATTTTTTTCATTTGCATGCGTATGATTGATGCATGAAGAGTATAGTTAGCTACGCTGTTGTCGTAGCACGCGGCCAGAGAGAAAATATTTGGCTTGTCCAGGGTGACCTTTTCGGGATGTTTTATTCTATCAACTGTTTTTTTTTTGTTTTTTTGTTTTTGACTTAATGGATTATTTCCGTTCTTCCGTCCGTTATCTCCTCGCGAGGGTCGCGGGCGTGCGGGAGCCCTCTTTTCGGGAAGTAGGCGGGGGGGCACCCTGAACTGGTCATCAGCCCATCGCAGGGCACACGTCGACAAACGACAACTATTCAAGGGACAATGTAGAGTTTTCAATCCGTCTGCCATGCATGTTTTTGAAATGTGTGTGTGTGTGGGGGGGGGGGGGGCGGGAAACCCGCACAGGGAAAACAGGCAAACTCCACACGGGAAGGCGGGGCCGTGCTAAGCAATCGCCCACCATGCCGCCTTCTTTATTCGTATTGCGCAAGGTGGAACAAGCGAGAGAAGCCATCGCATGGATCCGATGAAATTGCTGAGAAAAATCAACAGGCTCCTTGCTAGGCTCTGGCCACTCCATTTTTGCACTGAGTTTAATCGATGATCAGCGCTTCCCCCCCCCCAAATTTTGTGACAACCTTTCCACATTTTGTCCCCCCACATTGACTCGAGACAACTTTAGATCATGGCATTGAGACAAACTAAGCATGTTCGATATCTTTTTTTTTTTCCCCAACGGAGTCGTCACTGTTCGACTAATCGCCGCGACCAAGTACACTGATAGCTACTTTGGATTTCTTAAATGTCATTTTTAGCACGACGACAACAACTTGTGACTCCAATCATGATTTGCTGACGTGTCAGACTGCCGGGGAAAACTTGCTCCACGTCAACTTTTGTATTCTCTTAAGTATTTGACTCGGCATGGACTCAGACTTTGTTCTTGGTTTTTGCTTCTTCGGTGCCTTCTACCGTCTTTGTTACCGATTAGTTGCTTTGCTGTTGTATATGTTAGTTGTTCCATGTACGGCGCTTTGTATGCAGCGATGGCTGTTTGAAAGTGCTCGAGAAATACAGTCGAGTCGAGTATCTGTGGCCGGTATCAGCAGCCTCAGCAGTAGCCGATAGCTTCAAATAAGGCCGGTCGCGGTACTCGCCCGTTCTGAAAACAAACGGAGAGAATGCCAAAAATGGGAGCTTTTGGCCCATTTTTCCTCTCTGGTGTTGAGTTCAATACTGAAGGACAAAAGCAAATCTTCTGTCTGTTTATTTGTGTCTTTGTTTCGACAGCCGATTAATTGGTGATCTCAATGACATTTTTGGGCGGGCCGCCCCCAAAAGTTGTAGTTCTTTCTTCTGGCCTGTGCAGTAAGTAAGTAAGCAAGCAGACTCTGACGAGGTTGAAGTTTAGCGGCCGCCCGCCACCGCCGCCGCCACCGCCGCCGCCGCCGCTATACCTTTTGGAGCTGGCAGGACTTGTGTCGCGCCGCATTTAGACTATAATGACAGCTCTGGCGGTTTGAAAAGGCATCCGGCGCTCCTTCTCCTGCCCGCCGCACGCTGGAAAGGCCAAAAGCTGGGACGTAATGGGCAACTCCCAGCGCGACGACGGCGGCGCGTACGCCAGCCAGAGTCTCTCCGTTTCGCGGCCACATTTGACTTTCATGTCCGGGCACCAAGTCATAGCCCCCCCCCCCCCCATCCCTCGCCACCGATGCCGCCGCAAATTTGTCAGCACATGACCTCAGCTGATGCTTTCCACTACTTCATGGCTCGCTCTCACTTGTTAACTCGACACCAAAACGTCGCCGGGGTGCCTGCCCAACGGAGAGGCGGGAAGCGGACGGAGCCAGTCCCGGGGGCCTGGCTATGTGCTGGAAGGCGGCCTCCAAGAAACGCTCTCTTGTTGATCCAAAATCTGACTTTGGCTCCGTGAGCGGGTGAGCTAGTTTGCCGTCTGAAGAAGGCGACGTGGGGTCTGGGCTCAATACGAGCGTGAGGGGTTCCATCCAAGACAATTGTCATTTTGTTTCCTGACCAACACGTTGGCTCCTGACATTTGTGTGGATTTGAGCAAATATTTCTTTGAAAACTCTCACCAAATTCCTCAATTGATCGATCGATCGTTCTCGCATGATCGTCCTATGATGAGACTTGAAACAAGCCTCCCTGTATGAAAAAAAACCCAAAACAAATTTCAACTCATTCAGTAGCAGCCAATTCTGGACCAAGTCTGAAAAGACGTTTAAAAACGTCTTTGGGAGTGAATGAGTCAAATCCCTCCATTTTGCGATTGACATGATTTTTCTCCCCTGCGTTTCCGTTTGATTCATTCTTCAGCCCGAAGGACCACAAATAAAATTAATCGCGCTACTTGTGGTCAAGGCGTGACATCGATCGGCCACGCGTTCGGTCCCGGTGACATGGCGGGCGGGGGGCCCGCCAAAAACAAAGAGGCAAAGGAGTGAAGGGTGACGACGCCGCCGCTACGCTCGCTCTCAGGGTCAGTCAAAGCACTCGCACAGATGACTCGGCCGAAATCCCGGGGCGCTTTCTTTCGTCCGACAAATGCTTTCAAAAATTCACCCGGGACGATCCGTCCGTCCGTCCCGTCCGTCCGATCACTCATTGACAGCTCCCGTGACGGACGGATTGGCTCTACCAAAGGTTATTTGAAGGCCCCGCCCGCTTTGTGATGGCCGCTAAATAAGTGTCAACGGCTGCGCTCGTATTTATTCAGGGTTCACGTCGAGTCCGGCCGGCCTTTTTGGGAGGTTGGGGAGGGGGCTTTCTGCGTATTTGTGGGTCCCAGGACGTGCGGACGCCAACGCAACGCAACGCAACTCATGGTGGGCGCTTCAAACCTGCCTGGGGGGGGGTCGAGGGGGGGGGGGGTCATCCGCTCGCCGAGGCGCCAACTTCCTGATCCGCAATCAATTCTTGCTTTGTTTTAATTGGGTCTCGGGTTGTCTTTGCACACTGCTTCTCTGACTGGCGTGGTTGGGGCGGAGCTTGAGGAAGGGGGCGGGCGGTCATCGAATACTTTGCAATAAGTTGTCCCTTTTTAAAAAAAATTGTAACTTGACCTCTTTAACATTAGCTGTTGTCTCAGAAGTTTCTTTTTTTCGTTGAGTAAAACCAGCCAAACGTGTTCTCAAGCCTCAACTATGATGACGAGCTAATTTGTTGACACGAGCGTCAAAGTTTCTCAAACTTACGATTCGCCGCAAAAGCCGAATAGTTGTTCCATTCGATAGTGTTCAATCCTCATTTAAAAAATTTTTTTTGGAACCATCAAAACAACCAAACATGTTCTCAACCTCAACTGCAATGACAACAAGGAATGCTAACGTTAGCTTCAGAACCGTAAGCTAGCTTCTGCTACCATTCGTCATGAAAGCCTTTGTCCGCACGCTGGTCGACATTTCGGAAGAAGTCCTTCAGTTAGTGGTAGAAAATATTTTGGTTGGTACTGAAAACCACCAAACGTATTTTCAAACCAATCCAGAATATCAACTAGAAATGTGAACGTTTCGCTTCAGAATCTGAAGTTTCCCCGATGGTACGATTCCTCCCAAAAGCCAATCGCCGCACTCCATTCAGCGTTCCGTCGTTTCACTTCGGAAGACGCTTCAATCGGTGGCCTCACGCTCAAAACAATCAAAGCCGTTCTCATCTTCGACGACGATGATAGGCCAGAAATGCTGCCGTTAGCTTCGGAGTTGCTAGTTTCCCTGCCTTACGACTCGCCACCCGGAAGCCTTCGGCTGCGCCACGATAAAAGCAGTGTTAAATCCTCCATTTTTTTTTTTCTCTCATGTCGACATTGAAAACAACGAGATTGTGTTCTTGGACTCGAGCTAATGCAGCTAATGCCAGCTTCAGAATCGGAACCTTTCCCCGATGGTACGATTCCTCCCGAACGCCTTCATCTGCACTTTGACCTTGTTTTTTGTTTTTGTTTTTTTTTTCGTTCGGGGCGCAGTGGAATGGAAACGCACAAAACGGCGACTTGTCAAAGAGAGCACGGGCGGGAAGGACGGAAAAAGCCCCGGGGGCCAATTCAGCCCTTTGCTGCATCCCGCAGGCATGCGACGCGGCCGAGGTTGTCACGCCGAGGGCGACGCTTTACATCCCGCAAAAGCATCTGGAAGTAAACACGCGGCGGAATGCGACATTTGGACTGCGGCCTGGCTTTGAAGTGCACAAAAGATCAAAGCGAGGAGCTGCGGCGGCAATCTTTCATTTGCACGTCGCCCGATGAAACGTTGGCCCTGAGACGCAAATAGAGCTCTTCTTTTTGCCGCCGCCGCGCGCAGGAATTTTTAGACATGCTCCTTTTGTTCTTTGGAGGCTTCTCTTCTTAGCTTTTGCCGAAAGCGTGCGAGCAGACAGTGGCGCCCGCTCATCAAAGTGCCAGTACGATCTTCTCCGGGGCGATTTTTCAGTACTTTGAGCCGAGGGAAGTATTTTTAGGTCAGAAAAATGCGCAGCGCCAATCAAAAATAGGAGACTCAAATCGTCGTTTTTTTTTCCCCGTCGGATGCTTACTTGAACGCAAAGCTAGCGCAGTGGACTTCGTGGATTTTTCTTTTCTCTCATTTAAAAAAACAAAACAAAACGTTTTGCTTTGACTCGGGAGCAAAACATTGCGATCGAGGCCCGGTATGGTGGGAGTTAACTCCACAAGAGGGCGCCACCTGTTTATCGCCACAAAATGTAAAGTCCAACAAAGCATAACAAAGACAATCGCGACCCTCGTGAGGATTTTCCGAGGACGGACGGACGGGCGGATGCGTGAAAAACAAAAACACACAACTCGGAACCTTTGGAATGCTCCCTCGCGTCATGCTAACACACAACACGGAACCCCAATCGACGGGCTAACGAAACTAGCGTGGACGTTGCGGTCGGTATCGACCTTGAAGCGGATCTCGACGTGTGCGTCTTTCCCCCCCCCCCCGCCCCCCACTTTCTACTCGTGAAACGTCTTTGTGTTGGGTTGCTGTCTGTATTGCGCCACCCCCTGGTGGTCAAGGCAAAGCGCAACGGGTACAACAATCGACTGGACGAGCATTCCATTGTTTGCCGACGTCACTCGGTGATCAAAATGTGACGGTTTCTAGCTTTTGGTTTATTATTTTAGCCCCAGCCCCGCCCCCCCCCGGGGAGTCCACTGACCTTAGTTTGAGAGTTGCTGCCCTCCCACACTGCGCAGCAAGCTCCAATTGGATTCTGTGCATCTCTTCGAATAGCCAGCCCCCCATATTGCGCCCCCCCCCGCCCCCCAGTCAGCCCAACACATGGCCCCCGGCTTAGAGGGTCCTCTTTTAACGAGAGGATATCCGGGCCGCCGCGGTATGCAAAGACCCTGTGGATTCCTGACACGAGTGGCTCGCCTCAAAGGTGACTTTCAGGCGAGCCGGACAACTGTTGGCTCAAGCGGGGACTCTTGCTCGCTCGCTCGGCTTTGACCGCCGACCAGCCGGAGGATTTGCGCCCGGCCGAAGGCTCCGCCCGAATAGATCCCACTTTGATGGCTTTTTCAGGACACTCCCGCTCAGTAAACACACATTTGGTGGAGAAGAGCATATCGGAGGGCGGGCTCAATGATGGGGGTGGGGGGGGTGGGCGGTGAACAGGACCAACTGGTTTGTCCCAATCTTGAAAGGGGACACCGCAGATGGGATGCATACGTCCCGAGAGAGGGGAGGCGTTCGCGGCACCTGTCCCCTCCGCTCAACGCCCCCCCGATGTATTTACATTGACGCTCTTCGCGGTACCACCTCCCCCCCCTCCCCCAGCCTTTTTATTTTCCAAAGCTGAAAGCCCCCCCAAATCCCTTCGCGCCGTGCGAAGAGACGATTTTTTTCCCGTCACGTATTCGCAACTTGTCAAACGTGTGCCTCGCTTCGGTCAAAGGCCGCAAAGCGCAGTTGCGGCGTCCGCTTCCTAGCGTGCGCGGCATTCGTTCGTCGGGCGTCGGGTTGTGGATTACGCGGCGTTCCGCACACTGGTTTTCTTGTTCCGTTCGCTTCTCTCGTATGCAAAGTGGTGGATTTGACACGCTAAAAGAAAAGACTTGACGCACCACACAGAAGAGTGTTCACAACCCCGCCCAATGATGACAATTCTGATTCAGTTCTTTGAAGCGGCGGCGATTTGAACTCAAACAGTGCAGCCTGTGCCGGACGGATCATACGGCCATCTATTCTTTATCCTCTGCGAAGAGTGAGCGACATGACTGCCCCCGATCCCAATCGTTTTAGCCACGACGGCCCCTCCCCCAAGCAACTCCCGCCGGCATTTATTCTTTATCCTCTGCGAAGAGTGAGCGACATGACTGCCCCCCGATCCCAAGTGAAGTCTTTGGGCGCTGTTTTAGCCACGCCCCCCTCCCCTTGTATTTCTGTTGTGCGCCGCGGCGGTGATCGTATTTGGTCTGACTTGGCGAAGATAAGCGTTGCGCCTGGCGACCCGACAACCTCGGCGGCGGCGGCGACAACGGGCAAGACAAAGCGCAGGCGTGCCAAAAAAAAAAAAAAAAGCCTCAAAATGATACGGCACGTTTGATAAGCGGATTCTCGGAAATGCCTTGCGATTGGTCCCTGTGTGCTTTTGGTCTTTGTTTTCCGGAGGAGGATGAATGGAGAACTCTGTGGCGGCGATGACAGGCAGAGCTCCCTCTCTTTGGCTCTGCGCTCATCCTGACAAAAGGGCCTCTGTTGTCAGACGCCGAGCCGCCGCCGCCGCCGCCGCTGCCGACGCCGACGGCGACCCGTTCCGTTACGTACGCTGCGGTTCAGCTCATTGTTATTCATTTGCAAACCCGATTCCGAGGAAGCGTCACTTCCTGGTGTAAGGAAGGCGGGAGGAGTCAAATGGTGCATTCAAGTGCGCTCAGTTTGTTCGAGAACCGAAATTTCTTCGTCATCCGAGGCATAAAAAACTCGAACTTTTTGGTCGAAAACCGAATTGGACGAGAACTGAGACGTCCGAAAACCGACGTTTGACTGTATTCAATGAAATAGAGGCTGAGCATGATTTGCATACAGCGCCCCCTACGGAACACATAAACCAAAACAGTCGGGATTAAAAAAAAAAAAAATCTTCAATGTGGGTCGTAAAAAGATTCAAGATTTTCTCTTTTCCATATCTTTCTTCAAATTTAAAATCCACTAGTTTGATCCATTATCCAGTGGAGCCGCCTAGCTGGCTAGCTTAGCACCAAGCTAGTTAGGCGCATTCCCCCATTCGCCCATCCATCCATTTCCGAACCGCTTCATCCTCAATCCAGCCTCCCAGCAGTTTCGGGCATAGGCGGGGGACACCCATTATCCAGTGGAGCCGGCTGCCAGCATGTTTTTGGAATTAGCACCGGGGAGAAAGCTCCACACAGGGAGGCCGGAGTGGGATCGAACCCGGTACCTCGCATTGAAGCCGACGTGCTAACCACTGGACTACCGGGCCGCCGCCCATGGGAATGTTCATCGATATTTCCGATTGATTTCAAGTTTTGTATTTTCGGCGCAAATGCTTATTGGCGGATTCTTTTTTTTTTCCTGGGGACATCCCGTCGATCAAATCAGCTTTCCTCATTGAGATGAATTGAAAAGCCATTGATCCGTTCCAGCCCGCCCCCCATTAAAAAGCGTCCCACTAGAAAACGGGGTCAATTCCACCCACAACATAACAGGAGGGTCAGGGTGGGTCAGCCAAGGAAAAATAGCAAGCGCTCACTGGACGGTGTGAGTCACTGGCGAACGTGTTAGCGGCGCAACCTCAAGGGACCCTCATGGCCTGAGCTCGTCGTCGTCGTTGTTGTTTTTTTTCATTATTCACCCAAAAAAGCTCAAGGAAGCTTTAAATGGTCCAAGCAGGCGATGGGACTTGCACGACGAGAGCTTGTACTCTTTTCTTTCTCACACCCGCACACACACACCGGAAGCGCTCCCCAATCAGGCGCCATTTCCCCCAAAAAGTTAGTTTGATCCCACCAGAGAGGCCGCGGGGATGCGAGCGCAGGATCGATTTTCAAGGGGCGTGCGGCGGGTTCCTCTGCGGAGGAGCTACTGACCCTTCACGACATTGGAATTCCTCGCAATGGAAATAGGCCAGACGGACGACTCCCAAGTGCCTAAGCGGGGGGATCCTCGCCATTTGCGTACCAAAAACGCGTCGCTACCCGGACACGAATGCCATACGAAGCGTACGCGTCCGTGCTCCGAAAGGAAGACGTCGGGAGGCGGAGGCGCTGGAAAAGCTTGCGCCGAAACGGGCCCCGCTTGGCTCAGTTGTTCCGGCTTGCTTGTTTTTGCAGGCGCGGGAGGGGGGGGGGGCGGCGGGCGGGGGCGGGCCGGCGGGTTTTGGTGTGTTTGCCGTGCCCGTCCCTCCTCAGAAGAGCGCTCGCAACCTGCGGCCCCCTCAGAAGTGGAGCCAAAATGCCCCCGGAGGTTCCAAGCGGCTAAGTGCTTGACTCGTCTCATAAAAACAAATCAAATAACGCCGATCCCTCTTGGGGGGGGGGGGGGGGGGGGGGGGCGTTTCCAGGCCGCAATGTCGTGACGCGGCAACAAGAGCCGCCTTGCTTTGCTTTGCTTTGCCTTCCATAATGACTTTGCAGCTTTTTTTTTTTCACGTGTTCAACCCCCACAACATCTCTTCCGACTTTAACTGTCGACATATTTCGTTCCCATTTGTGATGTTGAATATTTGGAAATGAACACAATCACTCTCGTTTTGGATTGTCATTTATTTCTAGTTGATGGCAAAGATCAAATTGGGTAGAATGTGGAACACCAAATTTTTTTTTTTTCAATGTGAAATTCATTCTTTCAATCACCAAGAATTCACTCAACGTGCCGCGCACGGAACTTGGACCACCGACTTTGGGGCGGAAGGCGGACGCGGCCCCCAACTGGTCGCCGGCCGGTCGCGCGATAAAATGTCAAAATATTGACCAAAAAACCCATGAAAAATGTGTTTTTATTTGATCCAACATATTTCACAACACCCTAGTGAGGATCAAGCGGTTGGGAAAATGGATGGATGGATGGATATTTCACAACATAAATGACCCCCCCCCACCCCCACCCCAAAATGCATGAAAGAAAATATCTTATAATCAACCAATTATTGTTAAAAAAAAAAAAAAAAGCTAATTTCTGCAAGATATGTTGCAGGACCCTCGATGACATCGACAAAAGAATTTGAGGGGGCCATATCGGGCCGTCCTTTGCTCCCCCCCCCCCGATCTAATGTGTACAACGTTGCGTGTCGCCTTTGCTTCGCCGTCTGCGGGAAGTGCCGGCGTGTAAAACGGGTTTGATGTTTAACTCCTCGGGGACTAATCCCCCCCCCCCCCCCCCCCTTCCCCCAGTTTCCCCTCATTCTCCACAGCCGGAGCGAGAACTGGGGGGGAGGAACAATGGCACGTTTGTGCAGCGCGGCGCGCTGGGCCCACCGCTAAACAAATGTTCCGAAGAGTCCCGGTGGCGAGCCTTGCCCTCGGCCCACAATGACTTCATAAACAGTCGTCAGCGGAGGGGCGACCCCAAGAACAGAATCGCCACTGTATCCGCCGCCGGCGGGGGGGGGGGGGACGCTTGCACGCCGGTTAATGATTTTTTTTTTTTCTGTCGCCCACGTACCCCCCACCGGCGCGCTTTTTGTGGCGGCGTGACTCATTGACGCCCAGCGAATTTGGAATTTGTCAAATCAGGAGGGAGGTCGTCCGCCCTCGCAGGGGGGTGCGGAAGGTCGCCCAAAGCCCCGACTTGCGTGTGACTTGAGGACGGATCGAATGGCCGGCCGGGTGACGGACGGCTACGCGGCGGCCAGGCCCTCTGGGCCCCTGCTGTCCCTCCCTTCAGGCGTGTGCGCACGTAGCCCCCAAGCCAGTGCTCGTTGTGCCTGGGACCAAAACCAAAACAGCCCCGTTTTTTCGCTCTTTCTTCATGATATCCCGTCAAGTGCTCTCACCTTCATTTTCTTGGGGGGGGGGGGGGTAACCACAGGCACGTTGAATGGTGGCAAAGGTTTCCGCAGCCCCGTTTTCACAAGAGTTTGAATGTGATGCTTCTCTCTGAACACAGCCACGGTCATCCGTTTGAGGGTGTGTGCACTTTTGCAACGGCGTGATCGCAACTCGTGGGAAAACAGAGATCACAATATAGACATCAAGAGACTTTTTGTCCTTCATTTAAAAATTTTTTTTTGATGGAATAATTTTTTTGGGGCCGCTAGCCGCAAATTGCATCCGACTTACTTTGAGGCGTCAGTGCGGGAACGCGAGCCCAATCCGAGGCGTTCCCGCCACTGAAAGCGTCCTCGCGAGGACTCGCCGCCACCCTGGCGAGGCCTCGGCAGGGCCCCGCCGCCTTGCGCTAGCCTCTTTCCCGCAACCGCCGACGGATCCTCGTCCTCCGCCTCGCCCCCCCCCCCCCCCACCTGCCTCTGTGGCACAGTGGCCGGCTTCCCCTCGGCGCCGTTCCAAGAGAAGAGCGTTTGTCCGCTGCCCGCCGCGGCCCCCGACCCCCATTTTGTTTTTTTCTGGGGGCCGTGCAGCCACAGCGGTTGGTAGGGCCCCCCCCCCGAGTGCAAACACGTTTCCGAGGGAGGACGCGGGTGGAGCCGCAGCCCCGGCGCTTGTTGTTGTTGTTGTTGTTATGCGACAAACGTCCTTCGACCCGGATTTGAGCTCTTCGCCGCCGGTGGGTCGAGGTGGTCTTTTGTTTCCCCGCAACTTTGGATCTCCGGCGTCCACGCTGGAATGTCCTCAGCCACGCTTGAATCTCTTTCTTTGGCTTCCCCCCCCCCTTTGTCCCCGCTCCGCTGGCGAACCTCCGAGCCAACGGGGGAGCGCACCTCGGCGGGGCCCGGCTGGCTATCCGGCCGGTTGGCCGGACGCTTGATGCGGACATTGTTGGAGCGGCGGGTCCCCCTCACCCGGGCAACCGGGCCCCTTTTCCAGCCCTTCCCTGCTCGCTGTGCGCCCCCCCGCCCTCAGCCCGGGGCCTCCGCTCCCCTCCCCTGCCCCCCTCGCCGTGGGACCGGAGTTTTGAGAGACGTAAAATGTTCACTGAACACCCAAATACGTGTCCCCCCCCCCCCCCCCCCCAAATATTCAATGCTTTAATCCTTATTTAGCATTAGGGGCCAAATTTGACCCTTTGGGATTTAAGGGGTAGCATTTGAGGAGCAGTATTAATAGGGGCCAAATTTGACCCCGTGGGTTCTCCAGGGCTAAAAAAAAAAAAAAAAAGACCTCCGCATGCTTGAAGATGGCCGAGTGAAGATGCTGAGATGCCTCCAGATGTCTGCCATCATTGACTTGCCAAGACGGGCCCCAGAGTGGGCAAAATCGCCCTCAGAGGGGCACCTCAAAATGCACCTCGACAACCACCACGGTCACATCGACAGTCAATCGAGGTCAGGCTCGGAGACCAGGAGGAAAGAAAAAAAGCCCCCCAAAAAACTGACGTAAGGGGCTTAAGAGAATCTCAACCCCCCCCCCCGCACTCCGACGACGCCCACTTCCCCTCCAATCTCCCCCTCGAAACAAGTCATGAGTTTTGGGGATGACTTTTTTTAAGTAGCGCTGAGACCCAAACTGCAGCGGTGGTGGCCCCCAAACAAAAGGAGCAAAAGGTTTATCATTCAGTGATTGATTGTTTTGGCTGGGGGGGGGGGGGGGAGCCGGAGATGAAGGCAGCAGAGAAAGAGGGGAGGGGGGGGGGCGCTGGGAGAGAAAAGAAATCCCAGCCTGAGCGAGCGCAGAGCACAAAAGAAAGCTGGGACGCCTCCAGATTCCTTCTGGGCGGCTCTCAAAGCGGGGAAGATGGCACCGAGTGAGCCGGTGAAGCCGGCGCCGGCCCGGCCGGGTGCTGCTTGTTCAACTCTGGGGGGGGGGGGGCTATCGCAATTGCGGCCCGGGCCCTGAATGGAGGCGCTTGTCTGATCCGATCGCTTGTCGGAGGGAGTGCGTGGAGAGTCGCCCCAAACATGGCATCCCTTGCTTTGCACGATGAGGGGGGAACCCGCCCTCTGGGCTGGTCTCAAGTCTCGCGTGGCTCCTTCAAAATGTCCTCCCCCCTTCCCCCCCCCAATCTGATCGGGTTTCTCCATGGACTAGATCCCCAGAATGGACCCTGGTCGGCGATGCGACTCATCCTTCGCAGAATTCGGTTTTGAAAGCGTTTGAGTCGACTGCGCTGCAGCTTTGACCGGGGGGGGGGGGGGCGGTTGCTTTACTTCTCCTTTCTCCACTTCTCCGTTCAAATGGCCCAGAGTTTTGTTTTGTTTTTCGACCTCGGCCCATCCTGAAAACGGGTCCGCTCAAACGCGGCTTTACCTGATTGTCCAAAATTCAACCGACTTATTTGCCTTATTTTGGGGCTCCGTATTGACTTTGTATTGATCCATCCGTCTCTTCCCCAGTGACCTCCTTAACCGGCTCTTCGGGGGCCAGCAAAGTGCGGCCGTCGTAAAACATTCCGCGCGTCCTTTCCTCTCCCGGTCTTCTCACCTTCAGGCCCCCCCCTCAGCGTGCCCCCCGACCCCGGAAGCGGCGTAGGTGACCACTTGCCGCTAGTGCGGTCCGGAGCCCCAGTTTGGGTTCCTCCAAGATAATCAAGTCAGAAGCCCCTGAAACCCAAAACTAATGCTGGCGAGCTCCACCTCGGCTTCCCTCCTTTTCCGAAACACGGAAACCCGTTTGGAGTCGGACGAGGGGGGTGGAGCTGGTGGTTGTGGTGGTGGTGGTGGTGGTGGTGGTGGTGGGGGGGGGGGGTTGTGCCTGGATGGCTCATAGTGTTCCAACTCATGCACGGGCGTGTGCACGAGTTTGTTGATCTGCTTTCCAGTAAACAGCCACCACTTTATTAGGCACACCTTGTCCTGGGGTGAACCCTGCTTTTTGCTTTTTGCTTTTTGCTTTTTGCTCTTTCAAGGACGCGGCGCGCTCGCTCGATTCTCGGCCCGTGGCCAGTCGTGCCCGTAATAGTAGGCGCGCCTCGACAGTCGCAACTGGAGCGGCCGTTCAAATGTACTTTTCCGTCTCCAAAGTCGAGCACGTCGAGGCATTGAGTGGAATCGCTCTTTAGCCTGATTTTGATGACAACTGAATCGCAGGGGGTGAGGGGGGGAGGGGCTCAAAATGCTGGAAAAAATCTCACCCATTTTTTTTAAAAACAAGACTCACTTCATGGTTCCTTCCTGCAATCTTGGGGAACCCCCTCACCCCCCTCCCCCCAGCACAAGTGAACACCTCTCTTGGCATCAAACGGGCCCGCCTATCAGAATGGGTCGCGCGAAAACATTTTAAGGGCCCGCGCGCTGAAATATGGTGCGTTTTTTGTTTGGGAGCAGCCATTTTAGATGAAAGCAACATGGCTGAAGCCCAAATTGCAAAACGGTAGGCGGAGCAATTGGGAGGATTCTCGGAAAGCGTTTGGCTCCTATTGCCAGGCTAGCCGGTTAAGCGCAAAGGTAGCGACACCCCCCAAAAATATACACATCCAAATATTTTTCCTCTCTTTGAATATTCTGAACTCTTGCGGGTTGCCCCGTCCGACTGCCCGAAAAAGGGAAAAAGAAGAGCGAGTAGCGAGCGTCCATTCGCCCCCAAAAGGAACAAAATGTGTTTGATGTCGTCGGCGTTGCGGTTAGCAAATGCAGCACTCGTTGAAATCTGACAAATACTTTCCACGAGTTGCCCTTTTGGTTCAAGTCGCTGTTGTGCGCGTTGGGTGTCAATCGGTCTCCTGGTACTGACCGGCGACCGGTTCAGGGTGTGGTTTGCCCAAATTCATGCGTCAGCACGACTCCAACTGGTCGCTACACGTTGGTCTGACCAAATGGGGGCCACGTCGGTGTCGTCCGAGGTCGGCGTTGGGTTGCGGTCCCAACGCTGATGTCATGTTGCCCTTCCTCAGTGAAAGAACAGAGCCAAGTTTCCCCCCCCCCCCCTTCCCACCCCTTCCCCTTTTCCACAGGCTGCAAAGTATGACAACGTTGTGACTTTTGAACCTTCCGTGGAAAATAGCAATTAGCGCCGGGGCGGACTTGAAAGGCGCACTTGCCGCCGCCATGTTGTCCGGCTCAAGAGGGAGGAGGGGGGGGGGGGTGCGAAGGAGGGGGCGGTGCGAGCCCGTCCTCTAATCCTGCTCCAGCGGGCCGAGTAGCGGCGGCTTGCGCCACATTCCACAACTGTGGAGCCCTTTTTTCTTTTTTTTTTTTTATTGGTGGGGGGGGGGGGAGTTGAGCGAGCGAGCGAGCGGCATTCCTCCTCGGCCGGGGCCATCAAAGACGCGGCGGTGCTTCAAAGGCCTGTCAGAGCCTAGGTGTTGATGACAGCGATCCCCCCCCGGCCCCGCCCCCGCCCCAGTCGCTACTTTTAGCTCAGGACTCCGACGCACGCACATGCCGAGCCAGGTATGTGCCTGCGGGGGGGGGGGGGGGGGGGCTTCATGCTGCCATTAATCACAGCTCATTAACAAGTGACTCTGGCATTTTGTTGTGGACCCAAACCAGGGAGGAGAAGACAGGACTTACCCCCCCCCCCCACCCCCCCAAAATAAAAAATAAAAGCAGGAAAATGAGGACCGATGCTGATTTTGACAGAACCCGTTTGCCAGTCAAGCAGCCCCCCAACCACTCCGCCCACGTCTTGGAATTGCGATTTGATTTGAATTCTGTAGTAGCGAGCGTCTTTTCGTGAAATCCACGACAGAAGTCAATGCGGCTTTGAAGTCGGTCGAAATCATTTCTTCTCCTGTAAAGAAAGTTCTTTGAAGGCATCCCATTGCTCGTGTCCGTGGGAGCAAAATGTTTCCGCATCTCGCCCTGTGCCTCTTTTTTCCTTCAAGAGCTCGCGGCGGCGTCCCTTTCGTACGCAAGCTTCGGGGTCGGTACAGAACACGGCGGCTGGAATGCGGAGCGAGCTAGCTTGGCAAAGACAAACAAAAAAAGTTTTTTCCGCCGATACAGATCCAACGCATGTGATCGGCTCGACTGAAGGGTGAGCTATTTCGACCACCTCCATCGACAGGATTATTTCGACAGGATAAAAACCTTCTCCTAACCGCTAATCGTCTTTGTTGTCGTTAGCGACAGAATTTCACTCTGCCAAATATCAGAGAGGGGATCGACCTGACAAAAAAAAAAAAACACCCCAAAAAAATCCATATCTGTCCAGTCCTAGTCAAGAGTGAGTGAGGGACTCGTATGGTTTAGCACAGGGGTCGGCAACACGCGGCTCCAGAGCCGCATGCGGCTCTTTAGCGACATCTAGTGGCTCCCTGGAGCTTTATAAAAAAATGTTTGAAAATGGAAAAAGATTTTGATAGTAGGCTAATGTCGCTCAAATAGATCGAGATGCATGTTGAAAGTTTTAGAGAAGGCTTTTATTTTTTTTTGCGGCTACAGACAGATTTTTTTTTTGTTTTTTTTGTCCTATGTCAACATTTTGGGTTGCCGACCCCTTGGTTTTGTATGATTGCAGATTCCAAGAACAAAACCGAGCTTGTTCGGTCCCCTAAAAATCAAGCCGTGTTGACTCTGACGAGAGATTGGAGAAAAAAAAACACAAACTGCTGTTGAGTCTTGATAGTTTTGTCGTTGATTCGTGAGCTGGCTTGTCGCATTCCCGCCCGCCAACAAACGCTTTTGCCACCTCTGCTCGGGGGCCTTCCTTGCTTCCTCTTCCTCCTCCTCCTCCTCCTCCTCTCCATCCAAAAATGTTGGCATCCCGCCCAATGTCGACCTTTGAACTTTGTCGGCCTGTCCTTTGTTCGTATCACTCCGGATTTGAAAGCCTCCGAGAGCTGAAAGTGACGCAGGAGGGACTGCAAACAGTGCACGTGCGTGCGTGCGTGCGTGCGTGCGTGCGTGCCTACACAACGCGGGCGCGCGTGCGCGCCATTCACACTTTCGGCATCGACGTCATCGCGTCCCAAGCCGGGCCGTCGTACTTCAACGTTGAAGCCTGTCAAGTGTTTTTTCGCCCCCGTGCCACAGATCAGGACGTGGACGTGAGACGAGATCTCCTCACTTGTTTTGCGGACGATGGCGAGGGTTTCACCCAAGCCAAACGGATTCCAAAGTCATCGAGGGCGCCGTTTTTTAACCGTTATTGATCGGCGGCACCTTCATTTACGCGGGAAAAATCTCACGCCGCACAAACAAAAAGTATGCACGGGGCTGCCTTGAGATAGCAGGGAGCCGCGGCCATTGACGGGCTCGTACAGACGTTGAGCGAGACCGTCTCGGTTCTCGACCAATTTGGTTTTCGACCCAAAATTGCGAGTTTTTAATGCCTTGGATGACGAACAAATTTTGGTTCCCAACAAACTGAGCACACTTGAATGCACCATTTGACTCCTCTCGCCTTCCTTACACCAGGAAGTGACGCTTCCTCGTGTTGATTTCCACTATGAGCAGTCGTGTTCAATAAACATTTTTATTTTTAAAATGGCGTGGTTTCGGTTTTCCAACAATTTCGGTTTTCTTCTGGAACGGATTATGGACAAAAACCAAGCTTTGACTGTATATTCTGCCGCAGAAATGGCTTATCCTCTGCGAAGAGCGACTCGCGCTATTACTGCAGCTTACTGAGTGCTGTAACCGTTTGTGCTGGCGGTGCCCAACCTTTTGGGAGCCGAGATCGACTTTTCAACCCGCCAACTTCCCCCCCAACATGACTGAAGGAGAGAAGCAAGGCCCACGCAAGAGTTTGTGAGGTTCTGAAAAGGAAATCCCCCGCCTGGCTTCGTCGAGATCCGCCGCCGAGGCATCGGACGCGCTAAAGTGCAGAAACTAGCATACGCGTGCGCGTAGCGTTTGGAAATGCTTCTCCAGACGCCGCGGATCACCGTTCGCTGCCGGTGCCGTCGGCCGTGAAACAAACTTTGAATGAGAATCAAACATCAAACACCGAAGGCTCAAGGGCACCCGCGTTTGGTTTTTGAAAGACTTTTTTGGGGCGAAAGTGAAACTGAAAGGACACAGACATACACATCTTTTTTGATTTTTTTCCATTTCCATCTCCGCGCCTCGGAATCGACTTCCGCGGTCGATGGACCGGTCGGCGCTCCTGGTCGATCCTTTTTTTTTTTTTACATTTCTACATCTTGAGGCTGAGACCAATGACGACATTTGTCAGAAAAGCACATTTTGGAATATTAGTGAGGAAATGTAGCGTTTCAATTGCTTGGGAAAAAAAGGACTTCCTGCTCATTTTCAACCCAACCCGATAAGAGGATATCAAAGGCGGTCCTTTCTTCAGGATAAAAGGGGACCTTGAAGCCGAAAAAGTCTCCTCCCTCGGCTATATTTTCTTAATGACGACCCCCCCCCCCCAACCCCCCCTCCCTTTGAACATATGGACTGCCAAAATAAACAGCGGACGTGGCGCTAGCCTGGCTAATTGGCCCCGCGGTCGCCAAGGAGAAGACAAAAGAGAGGAAGTGCTCATTGTTGGCCAGGAGCCTCGGCCCGGGATCCCTTTCCAACGCTCGTGTTTCGGGAGGAGGAGCGCAGGGCGGCGAGGGCGAGGGCGAGGGCCCCCACCTGTAGGGCCCTCCCAGCCGCTCCCGTGAAACCGGATCCCCCCCCGGCCGCGCTCCCCCCCGGGCATCCGGCTTGCGCTTTGAAGTGATCTTCCGCCGCTGGGGGAAAAAAAAAAAAAAGAGCGGCGACGCAGAGGGAGGTGCGTCGCGCCTCTGTTGCCTGTCGGGCTCGCAGGCCGAGGCTTGCGTGTGACCTCCAGCGAGGGAAGCGCCGCCGACTTGCTTTTGACTCTCGCCGAAATGCTCGGCGAGAGCAGCCGTTTCGGAACGGGACGTTCTTTCCGTTTGCGTTTGGTCGAACGCCCGGGGGAAGCGATCGGTCCAGCGATTTCCACGGTGTTTGGGCGGCAGCATCTTCCCGACCGACTTTGGAAACAAAACGCCGCCGTCTTTCACCTCAGAACGCGCGAGCGTGCTGACGTCATCTCATGCGTATGTGGAACTGAGAGTCGCGGCTTGGAATTGAAGCGGATTTCCACGGGACGGGAGAAGAGAGCCAATCTCTCGTTTTCATTCATGGATGCTGCAGCTTCCTGTTGCTTTCAAGCTTAGCTTGTAGCAGACGTGTGCGGGTGTTGCGGCCCGCCCGACTTTTTCCACTCGTGCGCGTGCAACTCTCTCCGATCAGCATGGTTGTTTCCTCCCCTTCATACCGTCAGACTCATGCATATCAGACACGAGGCCAGCAAATTAAATTTCCTGGAAAAGGAGCGCAGGCTCTCCAAGTGTACACCTGGCCCTTTTTTAGCTACGTGCGACGGCGGTTGAGGGAGACAAATAAAGGCGTTGCGGCTGTGGCGCAAAAACGATTTTGTCATTTGGGAAAATCCCCTCAATCTCTTCGGATGAACAAACAAGACGCGTGACATTGTAACGTGTGCAGGGCGTGTTCGCTCCACCAGAGATCTCTCCAGCGTGGCTGATTAAGAGCCAATCAGCGTGATCATTTGGGGGGGAGTTTTAGGGGGGTCACCGCATCGTTCTCCACCCTGCGCTCAAAGACAAAAACCTCCCAAATTTAGTGCGCTCGGGAATTTGGTCGTCATTCCAAACGAGGCCGACGAAGGAGCCATGGCAGCTTGAAACCAAAACGCTTGACTTCCCAAAGTGTGTCTTTGGGCCTGCCTGGCTGGCTTTTTCAGAATTTAACCCCCATGCGGTAATTATCCCAAAATTGGACATTTCGGACACTTTGGACGATTTTGGACTGTTGGACAAATGGACACCACAGACAAAACAGTGACAAATAACTCCACCAAGCTGAAATGTTGCATAGGGTGTCTATCTATGTCTTGGCCAATTCCCACTGAACATTTTGAGGGGTTGAAAGCGAAAAACAATTAAAAGTGAAAAAAGTTGTTGAACGCCGCTTGAAGGCGGAGCTTACTATTGGGCGGCGGGCGAGTCACTGATTGCATTTGAAAGGTTGATTGGCCCTTCCAATTACATGATTAGGCCTCCAGAACTGCCGCCTGCGATTGTTTTCCAATTCTTTGGCGTGGCTCTGATCCTTCATTCTGCGGCCGGATGGCGTGGCTTTGTTTGCCACGTACGCATTTATTTCGGATGGATACGGTGAGGGCACGATGGCGCCCCGCGTAGCAGGCCCGCCCGGGCGAGTCTCGGGCTGGAAAGGTGAATACGCGAGACCCCACGTTGTGTTGAAAGTCAGATCAGGGCTCCAGGATGCCCCTCGATAGTTTGGAGTTTTCACTCGAGCCTCTGCGCCGGATGTAGCAAAAGCACCCCCGGGCCATCTCCCGAGCGTCCGCCGCGCTTCGAGCATTCGGGTATTCTCGCTTGCTCGTCCCCGTGGCGGACGTCGCAGAGGCAGCCCCAAAAACGAGGAGGCCTCTTCCAGTTTCAAGCTTTTGGACGGCGGGTGGTTCATTGGGCTCCCGAAAAGGCCTCAGTCGTCCTCGAATGTTGTTGTGCTTTGCACAGATGGCGGACACGCGCCGTCAGCTGATTGACTGCGAATCGACACAGACCTAGCTAGCAAAGGCTATTTTTAGCGAGCAGGTTTGGCCTTTTCATTGATATTATAACAGACTTTCGCGCCTTTTTGTTCCACAAATGTCTTGAAATGATCACTGTACAAGCCATAAACTGAAGATTTTTTTTTTTTGCTGTGTGCGTGGAGTAGCAAAGCGACCCCAGAACCTAACCAAGCCGCTTCCATGTTTCCATTTTTTTTTTTGGGGGGGGGGATGATAGTTGCCTTGAAATTTTTAAAATGTTTCTATCCAAGCCACGGATTGAAAACATTCTGCGGCCGGGTGTAGCAGAGCCGCCCCCGGAAACGTAAGCGAGCCTCCTCCGTGTTTCGAGGGAGCCGAGAACGGGGTCAGCCGGGGGGGGGGGTCTTCTTTGCAAAGCCTGCGGGGTCAGCGGCGGGGCGTCGGCAGACAGGCGCTCGGAGCGCACGCCGCCCCGGCGCTCAAACGCGGCGCCGGGGAAGGCAGGTGGGCGCGAGGACTGGCACCGGGCCCAGGTTTGTCTTCCTCGAGGTTCTTGTGTGCATGCGATCCGCAACACTTTGCTTCAGTTGACTTTGTCTGCCAGGACATCTTGCAAAACCTGCTTTGGAGGCGAGGCGCTAAAAGAAGAAGAGGAAATCTGCCGCCGCTCTCGCTCTCTCGCTCTCTCGCTCTCTCGCTCACTCGCTCACTCGCTCGCTCTTTTCTTATTTTTTTTTTGTTGTTGTTTGCCTTGGACAGTCCGAACGTTACGCGACATGCTTCGGCAAAAGCCGCGCTTGAACTGGCCGTGCCATTCAGCCAAGATCTTTCTGTGAAGTTTTGCCCCCCCCCCCCCCCCCTCCTCTTTCCCCGAGTTCAAAAGGCCCTCCCTCCCGGCTGGTGGCAAAACAAGCGGAATGCCTTGGCGCAATGCGCTGCCTTGAAGACGTTTGGCCTCACTTCTTTTTTTTTTTTTTGTTTTTTTTTCCAAAGAAAAGCAATCGGGGGCCAGACCCATGTACAACTCTGGAGACCACTGCAGAAGGATTTGTGGGAAGCAAAAAAATAAATAAATAAAAAATACGAATGATTAACCCCCCCCCCCCCTAATCCAACTACAAATATAAAATGACAAGACTTAACCGACGACATGACGGGAATAAAGTTGAGAGAGAAATGGACACGTTCTTAAGTCATTAAAAAAAAGAAGTGCACAAATCGAGCGCGCCCATGAAACAAACTTCAGTGGACTTTCCCCCATCCGTGATACATTTTCACCTCGGGGACCGTTCTCGAAGGATACGCCGGCGACCGGTCGAGGGCCCGACAAACTTTCTCATTGTTCTGTGCAGTGTGACGGTTTTTCAAACTGGGGCCTCATTCGGGTTGTGCGAGGCGACGGCTCTCATGGCCAAGCGAGGATGGCGTCTTTTTCAAATGAAAGTAGTCGATGGTGTGGTCTTGATGCGACAGGTGGATCGCACCTTCGGTGATGATAGTGGGAGGAGTTTCGGGCCGAAGGGGGCGGTCACAACGAGTCGTGAGCGGTCACCGCCTGATCAAAGGCTCGGCGAATTGTGTCACAGGAGGACAGAATAATAGCCGGGCCGGGGGTGGTGTGACTTGCACTTTCATGTCCTCAGAGTCCCCCCCCCCCCAAATCCCCCTTGACAAGTCTTTGGGTCACGCAGCGAAAGTTCTTGGCCAGGCACCGGCATGAACGAAGCGACAAGTTTGCCGATGTCGGCCGGCAGGCTCCTGGCGGACTTGAAATCCCCGCCGGGGATCACATTGAGAGTGTGGCCTGCGTAACGGGATACTCATGTGAAAGGCTGCCCCCCTCCCAGCCCACCCCTTTGCTACATCCCCCCCCCCCCCCCCCCCAACATACACACACACACTCCTACTCGGAGGCACGCCAACAGGCAGTGCAGGACAAAAGCTGCCCCCTTGTGGCTGCCACAGAAGGGAGACGAGAACATTCTGTGGAAATGGCAAGGCAGCTTTCTTTCATTTCATTCAAAAATTGGGCAAGGACGGAAGTGGCTTTTCATCCCTCCCCAATTTGCACCCATTTTGATCCCTGTCAGGGGGCGCGGCCATTTTGCTTTCTGACAAATTCCCGTCACGCTTTCATCATCGTAGAAGTCCGCAACGCATTCCTTCCCGAATGGCGCGACACCCTTGCCAAAGTCCTCGACCGGAATCGGCCCAAAGGCCCTTCAGGTCGGGTTCTTGATCGCCGAGTCTTGGCTTGCATTGGCCGCTAACCGGCACCCGGGTCAGAGGTTAGGGGTCACCTCAGGGAGGAAGGGTATCTGGGGTCATCAGCAATGGCCGGTCAGGGGGGGGTGGGCTGTCGGGGGACGGCGACCCTGTCCACTGCATTCGAATTCTAAATACCGAGTTCAACATTTCAAATGAATTTTGTGAAATGAAGACGCAAAGCTAAGCTAGCATTGATTTCAAGTCCCGCCTTCAATCTCCTGCCTTCTATTGCACTTGCCTCCACCAAATGTTCCTTTTTTTGGACACTAACCCATCTTCTTCCCCCCCCCCCCCCCCCATCCAGATGCATCCGTTGGGATTGTGCAACAATAACGACGAGGAGGACCTGTACGAGTACGGCTGGGTGGGCGTGGTCAAGCTGGAGCAACCGGAGCTGGACCCCAGTTGTCTCACCGTGCTGGGAAAGGTAAACAAAGGGCGGGCGTGGCCTGGGACGCCTCGAGCGTCCCCAAATGTGGGAGGGGAGTACCGTAAATGTGTGTGTGTGGGGGGGGGGGGGGGGGCTATAATATGGTGCTTCTATCCAAAAATATTTGAACAATAGAAAAAAAACCACAATACTACATATGACATAACAAAATAAGATCCCGATTTTATGATAAATACAAAAAACGAAATATTTGACTAGAATCTATCGAGTTCATTTGAATAACAAACAGCAGAAATTGCAAGAATACCGTTGAAAATTTGACACCGTGCCCGAGCCCCCCGCCACGCAGCGCGCCCCCGCCCTGCGACCGGGCAGCTCGACCGTCGCCAGCGCTGGAGTCTTTTCCGCTCAATTTAGATTCAATTCAATGACAAAATTCTTGTGAACGCGCAGAATGGAATGGACGGGAATGGGGGGGGGGGGGCAATGTTGTTTCCTCGTAGCCGTGTCTAAAAATAACCCGTGTCTGGGAACACTTGGCAAAGCAACGGGCACGTTGCCCTCTATTTGAAGTTGGCCGCGCACCCAGACGCGGACGGCCTTCGATTTGAAGTGGCCCCCATGCCGACGCTTCCAACTCGAAAGGAACCCGAGCTCACCTCAAGCCGGCCGGCTCGAGGTGTTTTTCTGAATCTCAAGCGGTCTCAGTGGAAAGCCGAGGTGGCAAAGCGGCACCATTCACAAAGAGGCGTCTCACTCGCCACTGACCCGCGAAGATAGGAGGATAAAGAATATATGTCGGTGACATCCCTTGCTGACTACCGCAAGACGGATGCTAGTTCTGGTTAGCCCATCTATGGAGTTTGCTATATGTGTGTTAGCATTAAGCTATCAACCCCTTCCTCTGTTGGCTGGCTGGATGAAATACGGTACACACCTTTGCGTTGTTAGCCAACATGAAGCTAGTTTGATTGACTGGCTTATCCTGTCTTTGTGGGTGTGCGAGGAAGGAACGGTGAATTTCCACCTCGCGGTGGTCATGTTTTCAGTTGTCAAGTCAAACGGAGTCTTTTGGATGCCCTCAAAACTGCCAGTAAGTCGAAAAACGGACTCCGGTCATGTGACTCGAGTCCCCCCGCGTCTGTGTACCAAATGGCAGACGGATGAGCGCGAGCAGGAAGTGGAGGAAGCCATGAGGGGCTTCGGGATTCGGGGGGGGGGGGGTCGGTCGGCGGGGCCAAGCTGACCAAAGTGCTGGCCTGTCACATATCTGATGGCGGCTCTTTCCTGCCTTTCCTGTCGGCTTTGTGTGAGCTGCGCCGGCTCGGGGAACCCTGAGCCTCCCGTTTTTGAACGTCTCTGTTCAGTTTCCGACCAAAATTTTTTACAAAAAAGTTTTTTATGCCTCGGATTCTCAACCAAACTGAGCGCACTTGAATGCACCGCTTGACTCCTCTCGCCTTCGTTGAAGGCCGCAAGTGGTCGCAAAGACGCTCGGCAACCTTTCTGATGGTGGCAAATTTTGAACATGCCCAATTTTGAGCCAACAGACGTGTTGCGGACAAACGCAGAGTCCCGAGCCACGATTTTGGACTTGTTTTGACGCGTGTGGCGTGACATATACTCAACGTGTGGTTTGACAAAGGCCATTAGCATTAAGCTAGCAGAAGGCAAAATTGTCTGGTTGTTTTCAACGTCCAACTGTGGCATTCATTCACTTGGTTTGATGTTTAGTTTGACAGTAAACCTCCCCCCCTTCGGCGCGCCCTTGAACATCTTTTTTGAACGCCGTCCGCCAAAGTGCGGCTTGTTATGAAGGCGGTTGGAGTCGTCAGCGTAGCGCTCGTACCGTCAATTTTGCCACGACTGCAAAAATAACAACAGCCGATGAATGAAGTGCTTGTCGTTGCGAGGTCATTTTTTGCCGCCCGTAATTTTGACCGGAGCGGAGTGGGCGAGGACAACGAGACACGGTGGTGACTCACGCCGCCCGCCGTCTGCATCCCCAACCGGCCCGGCAGGCTCCGAACTGACCTCGCGTGAGCCGACAAACAGCAGACGAGCCGACCGGCCGGCGACAGGCGACGGGCGCCCCTCCCTCCCCCCATCTCCCACCCCCGCGCGCGGCTAACAAACAAAACGCCAGGGAACGAGAAGGAGGCCGACGCGAGCGTCTTGACATGACACTCCCGTGGCGCTGCCGTGCCCTCCGGACGACCTCCAACACAACACCTGAGTGTGCGCGACATCGTTTTGCTTCCAGGCTGGGGAGCCCGCGTGCCCGCCCCCCTCCACATCACACTCAGCTGTCTGCTGCCCCCCACCGTCTTCAGAAATTCATGTCACCCCCTCCCCACCCTCATTTTAAAATGGTAAAAATAAAAACAACAACAAAGGAAAACAAACGGCTGATTTTTCAAATGTGCATTTTAGGTTGTGATCCTATTCTTTCATTGGTTGCGTTTTTTGGAAGTTTGGTCAGGAGTAAAAATGTGTTAGCTTGTTAGCCACTGAGGGGACACCCTCAACTGGTCGCCAGGATTTGGAGTGTCCAATCAAGCTGGCGTGCATCTTTTGGGAATGTGGGAGGAAAGCGGCGGAACACCCTGGAGAAAAGCCAGGCAGTTGAACCCTTTTCTTTTTTTTTTTCTCCGTGATATCATGCAGCCCTCCGACATCTTGTTTCATCTTGTGATCAAAAGCGAGGGGGGGGGGGGGGCGGACATCCAGCCGGCTGCGGCTCCACCAAAACCTCGTCCCTCCCCTCCCCCCTCCCCCTTCATCTCCGCCCACGCTTTTGTCGGGGAATGCGTGCGTGAGAATCCCGGCGGCCCGCGCGCCCCGCTGCGTCCGGCCGGGCCGCGGAATCTCCGAGAGCCCCCCCCCCCCCCTCCCAACCCCCCCGCGCCGCTAATCTGAGGCCTCCTCCTCCTATCTGGAGATGCTTCCAGAGCCGGAGGATTAGCGGGGGCCAGAATGGCATCCTCTGCCCTGGGGCCCGCTTTTATGCTCGGCCGGCAAGCCTGCAATTGTCCGGCAACACGTGATGAGGGGGGAGGAGGGGGCGAGGAGGGGCAGAGGGGGGGGGGCAGGCCCGCTGGCTTCATTGCGTCCGGGCCCCCAACATTGTGAGCACGTAGCAATCCTTTGCATTCCGCCCCTTCTTGGACTGGCGCGTTCCCGTTTACATTTGTCGATCAAATAAAAGCCCCCCCTCACCCCCCCCCCCCCTTGCCCCTCCCTCCCCCGTTCAAAAACACACGGCAACATTTCCCATTTTCCTGCCTTGCCTCTGAAATGACAAGCAGCAATTGCTAACCACGCCTCCGTTCTTATTTCTCCATGGAAAGGCGCGTTTTTTTTGGGGGGGGGGGGGGGTTGTTTTTGTTGTTGTTTTTTTTAAAGCCGACAGCAACTTTTCTCACGGAATTGAAATGAGAAGTGATCGATTTTCGAGCATTGCCTTTACATTTGTCCACCGGACGAGCCTTTTTTCACTTGGATTTGCTCATTCAAAGCACGCAGCAACATTTCATGCTTTTCGTGGTTTCCGGCGATTCACACGATAATAAGGAACGTCGGATGTTAGCGCGTTGACATCTGTCCGGCGATAGTTGGCATCCGTTCCCGCAAGCGGCGGCCGACTCCTGAAAATGCCAAGCGAGTGTCGCTTTTGACGTCCGGTCACGTCGCCGTTTGCATTTGTCCGGCGTTATTCTCTTCTTTTTTTTTAAAGGCCGAGCGTTGTGCTCTCGCCCGTTGCGCGTCATCCGTTTAATTGTTGAGCGACCGCCAGGGTCCGCGCCGCCAGATAAGACTAACAATGGAGGCTTGTGTGGAAGTCAACGTTGCCTCATCGGGGTTTTTTTTTTTGCACGGGCCGCCGCCGCTCAAGGCCGCTTTACAGTCGTGCTCGGCTTATCTTTATGGGGACCAGAACAACAACAAAAAGAAAAGAAATGCGCCAAAGTCGCGCTCGCTGATAAGATCTTTTGAACGCTTTGTCCTCACGGCGAGCACTTTTTTGTTCAAAACAAAGAGAAGAGGATGAACTTGAACCCCCCCAGAGAGGTCCAAGGTGCATTTTGTGACACCTTTTTTTTTTTTTCAATCTACACAACTAGAATTCAAAGCACCCCTGGCGACGTTTTGCCTTGCGACTGAAATGCTTAGCGTGTGCGGCGATTGATGTTGAATCATTCTTTGTTGTCAAATGTCCATCCGTGCGTTTCGGCTTTTGCCCGTTCTGTCATGTTTCGGTTTGTGACCAACAGGTGGCACTGTGGGGCTTTTTCCCCTGCAGCTGCACACCTGTTGGTCGTTAGGCAACTATGGCTTTAAAATTACTCCCAGCCCCCGACCGCTCATGGTCAGGTCATTGTTTGCTTGTTAGCAGCTGTCGGGTTTGTTTGTCGTGTTTGTTCCGGTCATGTTTTGTTTAGTGATAGTTTTTGCTTCAGTCGTGGTTTTGTTTGATACTTTGGAATTGTTTTGGTTGTTAGCGCTTTGTTTGTTTTGGATTCAGTTTTCTCTGTGTTTTATTAACCCCCCCCCATGCGGTAATAATCCCAAAATTGGACATTTCGGACACTTTGGACGATTTTGGACTATTGGACAAATGGACACCACAGACAAAAGAGTGACAAATAACGATCCACGAAGCTGAAATGTTGCATAGGATGTCTATCTATGTCCCACTGAACATTTTGAGGAGTTGAAAGTGAAAAAAAAATTAAAAGTGAAAAAAGTTGTTGCATATTTAGAAGAGGGACATTTTTGGGACGTAATACCCTTCATGCAGCCGCTTACAAATACTGCATGAGGGTTAAATACAATTTGTCAAGTTCACCCTGCTCCTCCCTCCTGCCTGCTTTTTGGGGGTCCACCACCACCACCTTGCTACGTGACACATTCAAAGCATGCAGCAAAACAAAAAGCAAAATCAAAAGACCGTTGACTTTTGACAGCAGCGCTGCCTCGCAGCTTCAACAATTAGCGGCTAGCGATGTTGAATCGCGTATTCGTCCACCAAATGGCTTTCGACGTTTTTCCCACATTCAAAGCGTGCGGCGACATTTGACCCCTTTTTGTTGCCATTTTCTGCAATGTTGCCTGATTTTCATGGCAACATTGAGCTTGAATAATCGCTTGCAGCAGCGACGTGCGCTCAGGGGATTGTATTTGTCCATTAAACTCCGCAGCCCCCCCCCCCCCCCATTCATTTGACTTTTTACTCAATCTTAAAACTTTGCCACGCTAGTGAAATGATGAGCATGTGTGACTACACGAATGTTGGATATTAGTGTGTGTGTGTGTGTGTGTGTGTATATTTGTCCACCAGGCAAGGCTAGTTTTTCACCATTCCAAGCACGTAGCAACATTTTACACATGGGGAGCGGCGTCATTTTTTTCCATGGCCGCTTGTCTCGGCTGCCAAGTGAGCTCAATGGGTTTGGGAACTCGTGTGTGTGTGTGTGTGTGTGTGTGTGTGTGTGTTTAATTGGGGCCCGCAGCTTGTTTTGCCCTGTGACCTTGTAACACAACTGTTAAGGCCTTGTATGCCCCCCCCCCTCCTCTCCCATGCACCCCCCCCCCCCCCCCCTCCTCCACTCTACCTCCAAATGTAAGCGTCCTCATTTATTTGTGTCAAGGCCGTAGAGTCACTCAGTAACTGTCGTTTTTTTCATGCTGGCTATCGTTATCTGATAACAGGTTGAGGAGACGGCGTTAGATCGGCGCCGCGTTTTTGGGCACAATTTCGGATGAGCCATTGAGGCCACGTCGCCCAAACATCCTCTGGGCGTCCAAAAAATCAGATTCCTGTCAGGGAAAGTTTCTTGGTTTTCCCCGCAACTCACAAAGATCGATACGCACGTCGCACTGTTGTACCTTTCCGGTCTCTCCACAGAAGGTGGACATCCGGGATGCCAGAGACCTTTTTGGGAAGATGAAAACTCCTCTCCCTTCGCGCCCAAGGTCAGGCTGTGGCACACGCTTGCGCCGAGCTGTTTATTTGTCACTCCCAGTTGAAGACGATTGCAAAACGGAGACATCAAAGAAAAGAGGAAAGAGGATACGGCGCAATACAGCTTGATTTCTTTTCGCGACAGCTGCAGCTGCAACAAAAGCGCTTGACGGAGCATCCGACATCAAAATAAACACCGCGATGATAGACTGGACCGCTTCCCCGTAGTCTCTGACCGACCGCCCCCCCCCCCCCCCCACCCCCCCACGTTGACTTGAAGTGAAAGTTAAAGCTTCCAAAACGCGGTGCTTCCTGCAAGCCCGACAAAAAAGCAGACCGCGCTCACCCAGTTCAAATGGAGCGTGCGACACATTGCTACGCTTGCTTTTATTTTGGAGCGCAACTGTGGCTAAACAACAGCGAGAGGGGCGACCGCATAGGAGAAAAGTATGCCTTTATCTTTTAATAAAGCCAGCAGGCAACATGGAATTATGGCGCAAGAGCAGTGCGCAGTCCTCTGAAGCCTTAATTGCTTTAATTATAGCGGGCGGAGGCGGGCGGGCGGAAGAACGAGACCAAAGTAGCAGCAAAAGTTGGGGGAAGGCAGTGTGAGTGCGGAAGCAGGCGCGGTCCAGGTGCGTAAACGTGCCGCACGCACTTGGATGTATGTAGATCTTGGGAGGGTTGCGGGGGGGGCATTCCAAGCTGCCAGCCCAAACGCGCGGAGGCTAAAGATAGCTTCCATTTCCCCTGCCGTCTAGACTCCGCAGCCGGCTGGGCTTTTAGCAGCTGCGGTTTTCGTCCTCTCGGCCCAGGGAAGGCTCCACGCTTGGCCTGCCGAGCCAGCGGGAATGTAGCATAGCTAAACCGCCCCCCCCGCCCCCACCCTTCCCCCGCCATACCCAACAGTGCAGAGCCTTCCTTGGCTGTCGTCATATGTGGGCGATGAATTTTTGCTCCTTGCTTTGACAACTCTTCCCGCTGGGGCAGTTCGGATTGAGCCCCTGCCAACTCTGCCTAGCAACAAGTGACAAAGGGTGAAAACCCCGCCTCTTCGCAGGAGATAAGGGACTGGGCCCACCTGCAAATAGCCAAAATCTGCAAGAAAGCCTCTTGTCGCTTCTTTCGGTGGCTTTTAAAAAAAGATATTTTTATTGTTATGATTATGATTATTATTATTAGCAAGCTGGTTTGCCTGCGGGGGACATTTTTGTTGTCGTCAGGCAAGTCGCTGCGCTGCTGATTCTTGCACCGGGAGCGCGTCTTTTTCTTCTTTTTGTTTTTTTCTTTTTTGGGGGGGGAGTCTCAGCCACAGCTATTAATTATTAACTGGGAAGGCTGACATCAAAGCCAGACTAGTGCCGAATTAAGTCTGTGCACGCCTGTGTGTGTGTGTGTGTGTGTGTGTGTGTGTGTGTGTGTGTGTATTTGAGGGAAAAGAAGCTTTTTGAACTTTCCAAGTGCAAAAAATGCAGTGAGCAGGAAGAGAAATGAAAAGTTTCTCTCTCTTAAGTTTGAGGTTACGAGGGGAGCAGCTGCTCCGAATCTTGACCTGCCGCTCATGTAGCGAGCAGATGACAACAAATTTCCCCAAATAAAAAAAATATTACCGCCAATATTACGTCTCGTCTTAAGTCTTGTAAAATGTATAATATATATATAGAGAAATGATTTAGCTCCTATTCCAACTTTATTCCCCTAAAAGAAGTTTCTCTCTCTCTATTTATCTCAAATCTGGGGGAGATGAAAGGATTCCACTTGGTCTACTGGCCTCCGCATTTTCCTTTTCAACATCAATAAATACTAATTGCGTTTTCAGGCCAAGCGAGCGGTGCAGCGAGGAGCGACCGCCGTCATCTTCGACGTGTCGGAAAACCCGGACGCCATCGACCAGGTTGGTAGACTTTGAACAAGCCCCGTTTGCTGACAATTTGACCCTGGGACGGGATCAAGCGGGCGTACCCACTGAGGCGTCCGCTCCCCGTGCACGTCCAGCGGCTAACGCGGCGCGGCGGGCGCTTTGTGTTGTCTCAGCTCAACCAGGTGGCGGACGGCCCCCTCAAACGTCCGGTGGTCTACGTGAAGGGCAACGACGCCGTCAAGTTGATGAACATCGTCAACAAGCAGAAAGTGGCGCGCGCCAGGATCCAGCACAGGCCCCCCAGGGTAGGATTGAACACCCCCGCCCGAAGCCCACAAACGCACCCTCGGCTCGTCCCGTTGTCATCCGCGCCTCCGTTTTCGGAGCCGCTTTGTCCTCATGCACCATGAAGCTTTGCTTACATGTGCAAACCAATTGGCTGCAAAGCTTCATGAGGCTTCATGAGGCTTCATTTGGCCATCACGACCCTCTACACAAAAATGTTGAGGGTTGTTTGAAAAAAAAAAAAACACAACCGTAAAGTTTTTTTTCGACATAGAAATTCTCGGTCGGTCGGGTTACCGGAAACACTACACTACTTTTTTTTTCTCCGCCTTATGTGAAGAAAAAGAAAAATCTCTCAAAAGTCGAACATCAAGAAATCCCATTTCCAAAACTTGGTCAGTAGAAAGAGAGAAAAAGAGTCCGGCTGCTTGCGTAAAGCGACGGCGGCAAGTGGGGAAAAGTGCGCCGGGCCGTCGGTGTTTTGCTCTCGCTTCCACCCGGAGACTCATCCTTTGGCGCCTGCGCTCTGCTTTTGTCGTTGCGGCGCAGCAGCCCACCGAGTACTTCGACATGGGCATCTTCCTGGCCTTCTTCGTGGTGGTGTCGCTCGTCTGCCTCATCCTGCTGGTCAAGATCAAGCTCAAGCAGAGGAGGAGTCAGGTGCGCCCCCCCCCCCCACTGCCAGCTGGCGGCAGCGGTGCTCATCTAGTGGTTTGCTTTGCGCAGAGCTCCATGAACAGGATGGCCAGCCAGGCGCTGGACAAGATGGAAACGCGCAAGTTCAAAGCCAAAGGCGGCAAAACGGCGGCGATGGCGACGACGACGGCGGCGGCGCGCGAGAGCAACCGCGGCACGTCCGACTCGCTGAGCAGCAGCTCCACGGCCGACTGCGCCATCTGTCTGGAGAAGTACATGGACGGAGAGGTGCGCTCATCCACACTTCCTGTTTCCCCTGCGCATGCTTCAAAAAACAGCGAGCGAGCGAGCGAGCGAGCCTTCCTCTGCGACTTGATCTTCCTGTGGCGGCTTTGACTTGCGAGCGTCCCCAAATGGAGGCCAAAACAAAAAAGTGTGTGAGCGCAGCGCCGCGCGCAGGAAGCCGAGCCGTCGAAAGCGTGAAAGGCATCAAAGGCAAAACTTCAAAGATGGAGTCGGGAGGATTTATCGGCGTGAGGAATGCCGAGGAGTTGGACGTTCCCAGTCGACGCCGCCGCCGCGGCGCATTCTCGTCATAGTCGCTCGGCTCCAGCGGGCGCCCGGGGGCGCCTTGCGTTTGGAGTTTTCCGCTTGACTTGAGTCGGGAGGAAAAGCGACGGCGCTCACGGGCTCCCTCTGGTGTTAGGCCAGGAAAAATGCGCCGCCGCCGCCGCCTCGTTCGGCGTTTGTTCTTTCCTTCGGCCGCCAGCGGGCGCCTCCCTTGGACGTTCTCCTATCTTGAATCCGCTACGCCACCTTTTTGGACCTTACTGGTTCATCCGGAAGGTCCTGAATAAAAAAAAAAACAACTCACGTTTGAATTGAACATTAGTTTTTCTTCCCTTGAGAAGTGTGGCATCAAAGTTTCAAACGTGCGAGTTTCAAATATCAGAACTGATCAGACGACGGGGTCAAATTCTGATCAGTTTTATGCAAAATATACTAAGTAGCCAAATTTTATTTTTTTTTTAAAAAGTCGGACTTTTCTTGATTGACTTAACTTCACTATGAGGTTCCGTTTTTGAACGAAAGGAGTCCAGGCTGCGGTCTTTGCTGTTCTCCATCATGCCTTTACTCATGAATGACGCCCCCCCCCCCCCCTTGCCCTCCCCCCCGCAGGAGTTGCGGGTTATCCCGTGTGCTCACCGCTTCCACAAGAAATGCGTGGACCCCTGGTTGCTGCAGCATCACACCTGCCCCCACTGCAGACACAACATCATCGGTAAGGTTTTCCACGCTTTCGATTGCGGGAAATGCTCATTTGGTCTCATCCAAAAAAAAGCCAAAAAAAGCGGCATGTGGGGGGCCGCCATTTATTATCGGGTCGCCCAGTTCATCGTTCTCATGCCAAACTATCATCGCTGCCCCCCCACATTGATTCCATTCCACCTGGCATTTGAGTCTGCGGCGCTGATCGGACCTTGGACGCCGTTAGCCGTTAGCCAATCTGCGCATCCGAGAGCATCGCGGCTTCAGAGGGTCCCATCGGCGCTCGGAAATGGCGCCTTTTGGCCTGGCCGCCGAGCTGCAGAGTCGTCGGTTGCGACACTCGATGGGCGGTGGGGTTGGCGTCGCGCAAATGAGCCCATAGTGGGACGGGCAGAGTCGGCGAAATTGTTTGGCCACAGATGCAATTTCTGAAATTAATTCAGAGGAGCTGAGCAGATCCACAAATAAAGACAAAACTTGACAATTGATGATGAGCTTGGAAATTGGAAAGACATTTTTATTTATTTATTTTTGCTCGGTTGGAGGCAAAACTTGAATGCATCCCCCCCGCCCCCCCCCCCTCCCCCCACCCCAAGTTCATATGATGACGCCGTCTGCGCTTTGTGTCCGCAGAGCAGAAGCTGGGCCCGCCGGCGTGCACGGAGCCGGGCAACCCGCCGCCGCACGGGCGGCAGCAGAGGCTGGTCCTGCCCGTGGGCCACTACCCCGGCGGCCGGACGCAGCAGCGTGCCGGCCGGGTGACGGCCTACCCGACCCGCACCAGCGTGGACCCCCACGGCAACGCCGTCACCGTGCTGACGGTGGAGCGGCACCCCCACGACCCCGCCGGCCTGTACTCGCCCCGGGCCGCCTCTTCCTTCCTGCGGAGCTACCACGCCGCCCTGCACCTGGACCACTCCCTCAACCCCCACCGCTGCGCGCTGCAGCACGGCGGACCCCCCGCCTACCAAGCGCGGCCGCCGCCGCCCCCGCCGCCGCCGCAGCAACCCGCTCTGAAGCGCCCCAAATTCCACGGCCGCAACTTGGCGCGGCCGGCGTGTTACTCCCAGTACGAAACCATGTATCAGCACTACTACTTCCAGGGCTTGACTTTCCCCCAGCAGCCCCCCGAGGTGGGGCGGGGCCCCCCGGCTCCGGGTCACGGGGCCTTCCGGCAAGGACTCTTGTACCCTGGCGCCACGCACGTGCTTCCCGCGGGCGACGGGGGCCCGAGCTGCTACCACGGCCAGCGCTCGGTGTGCAGCGGCTACCTGGCCGACGGCCCCGGCAGCGATAGCAGCAGCAGCGGCGGCGGCGGCGGCGGCAACGGCAACGGCGGCTCGGGGCCGTGCCACTGCTCCTCCAGCGACTCCATGTTGGACTGCACCGAAGTCAGCAACCAGGGCGTCTACGGGAGCTGCTCCACCTTTCGGAGCTCGCTGAGTAGCGACTACGACCCCTTCATCTACCGCAGCAAGAGCCCGTGCAGGGGCTCGGCGGGGGAGGCGTGGCCAACCGCCCCCGAGGAGTCCACGCCCTCCTCCGCCGGACACGGCCGCCCCCCTCCTCCCTACAACTGCGGGGACCGGCTCTCCAACTGCAGCTTGGAGCCCAACTCCAGCAGCCGCTCGTCCCTGGAGCCCGGGGAGAGCTGCGCCGCCCCCGAGGCCGACGAGCTCGGGGCGGCGCCGGGAGCCGCCTGCACCTGCCGCTCGCGGGCGCTTCCCCGCAACGCCGAGTCGGAGGCGCGGCACTCGGAGCGGGGGTCCGCACGTTGCGCCCGGGGCCCTTCCTCGGAGCCCTACGAAGGGCGACCTTGCTGTTTCTACCAGGAGGTGAAGGTCCACGGGGGGCCCCGCTACGCCGAGGACTACGCCGTCAGCGTGCAGTACGCCGACGCGGAGGCCCGCCCGGCGCCGGCGCAGACCTGCCGCGAGCGCAACCAGCGAATAGCCATCATCCCCGAGGACAGCGACTGCGAAAGCAGACTTTTGCCCGACTCCGTCAGCTCGGCCGCCGGCGACTTCTTCGCCCGAGGTCGCCCGTGCCCCCGGACCGAAGAGACCAGGCCTTTGTTTCCGTCTCGGAACTCGGAAAACACTTTGGGCCCAAGTACTGAGAGGTGTCCGGCCGTATGAAGTTGGCAGTGGGAAACCTTCCGTGGCCTTGCTTTCTGCTGAACGTGCTCGCGCAGACAAAGCGGCGGGTGTCTGGCGATTTCTGCCGAATGTCGTGGCGCCGCCACGCGGGGCTTTTGACCGAAACGCGTTCCTGTCGGTTCCCGTGGGCCGCGATGCCGCGCGGGGTTCCCAGGCTGCCTGTCACGCCGCCTTCGGAGCTTCGACGTCGTTTGTTCGGGCGTAGCGATACCAAAACGAGCGAGACGTGTTTGCGCGGTGTCGAAACTGCGCCGTCCATCGACTCGTGTTTTCACAAAGAAGACAAGCGAGCGCAACGTCAACGGGGCCGTTTTCTTGCGTTTGGTTCACAAGGAGGCAAGGTGACATTTTTTGGGGGCTTCAGTGCAAAGAAATCGTGCAGGAGAGCCAACAATCGCTCACATTTGAGTTCCTACTAGTGCAGAACATTTTTTATTTTTGCCCAAAATATTTCTTTGAGAAAAAAAACATGAGGTGGGGGGGGGTATTTATTTCTGTCGTTTTCTACAGGGTTCCCACAGGTCCTTAAAGTTCATAAAAATCCATTAAAAAACAAGTTGCAAAATTATGTTCTTAATTGTCCTTAATTTTCAGGGAAAGCTTCTAAAAATCAATTAAAAAAACCTTAAAATTTTATTTTTATTCAAAAAGTTTTATATATTTTCTAAATTAAATTTTTTCTTAGTGTACTTTATTTGAGAATGAATTAAAGTATTTGTAGGAAAATGAAAATTTGACCTACAGTATGTCAAATCAAGGGTTAACTGATTTCCCCTAAAAATCAAGCTGTGCCCTTCCTTTGGCAGCAAGGATTTGAACACCAGCGCGGTGAAATGTGGCTTTCCGTTCATTAAATCCACCGTGAATCCCCTGCTGAATGGAGAAAAAGTCCTTAAAAAATGCCTAAATTAGCCCTCAAAAGGTCCATAAATAAGAAGCGAGAGGAAGAGTGGGAACCCTGTAATCTAAAACAACACAAAACAAATGCCCAAAAAGTTGTAGTAAAGAATCAAACCCTCACGTTGGATTGAGCACAAGTTTGAAAAACAAAGAAAGTCGGACAAAGATGCGCCGCCGCTCTCATCACTGCTCAAAGGTTTTCGTTGTCGTGGTTGCACCAGAAGGCCAAAGCAAAAGTCAAAAGGCTTCCGTCGATTGACACACGTCGAAGAATCCCACATTTGCGATCCATTAGGCAAGCAGAACACTTTTTGCTGCATTTTTTTTTTGGGGGGGGGGGGGGTATGCTATTTAATTTTTTTTTTGGGTGGTGTTTGTAGCACTTAAGATGGAGGATGAAAATGTGCCACGCAAAGGAATGGCTCTTGTTTTCACATTTGTCATTCATTCAGAAAGCGGGCGTTTTCCCAAGAAGGCCTCGGCGGTGTCGCTTTGTGTACGTCGGACAGCAAAAGGCATTTCAGGATCGGAAAGATGTTCTCGCAATATTTATTGACTAATATATTTATCTGGAAGCCGCGTCTTCTGTTCGCGGAGAAAGCGCTTGAGCCCTTTGTACAGACGCAATGAATTGCACACCAGGCGAGCGAAACCGTTCAACCTTCTGACCAAAAACAAACAAAACCCATTTGGTCACGTACCTTACGCTCCTTTTTTTGTAATTAGAGACATGTCAAATAATACACTCAAATTCAAGGAAGAAACCAACGTGTCCCGTCTTGCTCTTTGCTTACTGCTCATTCAGTCCAATTGGGTTTGGGAGGAAGTCCAAATATTCTGGAAAAACATATTTGGCAGGGAAACACATTTGAGGGGAGGGGGGGTTTCAAACTAGGGTTAGGGGGTTCAAATTGGGGTGTCAAAGTAGGGTTCCAAATTAGGGTTCCATTTCCAAACCTGGGCTGGGTAATTAAATTCGGGTTGTGAACTAGGGTTGGTCTTTCAGATTCGGGTGTCAAACTAAGGTTTGTGTCCAAATTTAGGGTTTCAAACTCGAGTGAGCTTTTCAAATTGGGCTTTCAAACCAGGCTTATTTTTTCCAATAGAGTTCAGACGAGGGTCACGTTTTCAAATTAGAGCTTCAATCTCGAGTTGGGATTTCAAATGACGCTAACAAACGAGGGTTCGGGTTTTTTCGGCTTCCGAATCTGGGCTTGGGTTTCATGACCAAAGGTGATTATGAGGAAAGGACAACAGATGAGAATGGATGACAACAAAGAGACAAAAAAAAATAGCAGCATCCTCCTCACACTGCCGATCTGGGGTCAGGGGTCACCCGAGCCCCCGGGGATCATCCAGGGACGACGAGGTTTTCCTTTCCGGGTCTTCTCAAAGGCACGGCGTTCGCAGTCGTCCGGCGGCAGCGCACAAGACGGCGTCGCGCAGACGCGAGCCCTCGTCGGCCATCACAGCTTGAAACCCGAGTGAAGGGAGACCACACCGCCGCTCAAGTTGCGGTAGCTGACGCGGCAAAAGCCCGCATCCTCCAGCAGCTCCTTCAACTCCTCCTGCGCACCAGACAAACGGCCAACAAAAACGTTGTTCCGGGCACACTTGCACAAGAATCAGGGTGGATTTCCACAAAAACAAATGTCGACATTTTTTTTGGATTGAAACGTGAATTAAGGGCAAAGGTTGGATCGTTTCCAACGTGGGAACGTGACGCATTTGAGAGGAAATTTCAGACAAAAAGTGGATTGACCAGAAGAAGAGAGGGGAAAAAAAAAAAGAATCATGTGTTTTTGAGAATGTCATGGGCAACAAAAAAAAAAAGCTTGACAAAAAGCGCTCTACAAAACCAAATGATTTCCCAGGGAAATTTATTTTTTTCCCCCGTTTCTGGAGTCAAAAATGTCCACCGCAAACGGAACCGTCGAACGCCGACGACCGAGGTGTTTTTGTCGCTACCTGAGCGGGAAACTTGCGGATGCTTTCCACCAAATAGCGGTAGGATTTCCAGTCCCCGGCGATGACCTCTCCCAAAACCGGGATCACCTGGAAGCTGTACGCGTCGTAAAGCCTCTCAACGAAAAATCAGAAAGCAGATTGTGAACATCTCGGTCGAGTGTCGACGGCACGGCGCAGCACGGCGCGCACTTGCGGCTCACCTGGCTAAGACGGGATGGGTCACCTTGCTGAACTCCAAGCAAATGAACCTGCCCCCGGGCTTCAGGACCCGCAAGGCCTCGCGCAGGGCCTGAAGAAAAGACGCCAGTCATTCCCGCCAATGGGGTCACATCATTTGACTGCAAATACCCCCCCCCCCCCAAAATGAAATGATGGAAGCGCTTACCAGCTCCACGTGCGTGACGTTGCGAAGGCCAAACGCGATGGTGTAAATGTCAAACTGAGCGTCGTCAAACGGCAGCTCCTCCGCGTCCCCCGCCACCCACAACACACCTGACATGTGAACACACACACAAAAAAAAAAATAGATGCACATAGAAAAACATAAAACCATATAACGGACATATTCAAAAGAAAAAAACAACAGACATCCAAAAACACGCATGGAAAAAAAACCTAAAAAACAATTGGCACACAAAAACAAAATCACCGGCTGCACAGCCAAGCAAATGGAGCGCACCCTCACGAAGAAAGCGACTTGGCCGTCTGTCACTTCCGCCAAGGGTGCGCTCCATATTTGTCTTGGTGGCGAGCGCGCATGACGTCCTCACCGTCGGCAAGGCCCATGCGCTGGGCCTTCCGTCTGCCCACTTTCAGCATCTCCTTGTTGATGTCGCAGACCACCGCCCTGGCGTCCCGGGCCGCGCCTTCCTCACCCTCCTCCCGGTTGCCCGGGTCCTTCTCGGAGATGATGTCCTGCCACGACGCAGAGCGCCCGGCCCACCGCCCTTGCTGGGAGCCGACGTATTCCAGGAAACGGAAGGCGATGTCGCCTGAGATGAGGCGACACGAGATTAGCCACGCCTGCCTGATGACGACATATGCAAAACTCTCTCCATTTGGTCAAAAAACTGTTTTTTTGGGAGGGGGGGGGGGGGGAGATAGTCAAATTTAATTTATTAAAAAGTCCAATATTTTCAAAAAGTTGCATTTTGGGGGAAATGGAGATTTTGAGCGAAAGACACACAAAGTCCCATTTTTGAGAAAGCGCTCAGTTCAAGTGAAGTCAACTTTATTGTCAAATAACAAACTCGAGCGCGGGTGTCGACCGGCGGCGGGCTATCCGGCACATTTTTTTATGCCGTCTTCCTCCTCCAACACGCCCGATTCAAAGGAAATTCAGCAAGCCGGGCGGGCGGGGGCCCGAGAAGCATCGCGATCATTTGAGTCGGCCATGTTGGAGGAGGGCCGAGCGCGGTTGCTCGTCAAATCCAAGTGGCACGCAGGCGCGCCCTCTGGTGGCGCGTCAAACAATCACCGCCCAAGTCCGACGCGGTGACGTGGAGCTCCGTCGCTCGACCCCGCCGAGCGCGCCGTCATTCGGAAGGGATGTTGTTGTCTTTCTTTTGGTGCGCACCTGTTCCGCCGGCCACGTCCAGGAGGCGCGCCCCGGGCTGGGGGTGCGCGGCACGCAGCAGCGCGTCTTTCCACAGACGATGGATGCCCAGACTCATGGCGTCGTTCATCACGTCGTACTTGTGCGCCACCTTCTCAAACACGCTGTACACTGCGGCGCGGACAAGATGGCCAAGTTGTCACAATTCATTAAAAAAAAATTTTTTTTAACAATCTTTAGTGAACAATCCATTGGAAAAGCGCGAATTCAAAAGAATGATAATAATAGTCATTAGCAAACGTGCACCCGATGCCATCGCGCCTGGAAAAAAAGCGGGCCGCTTAAGTGCAAACGGATGAGCAAGCATTGACCCGGGCGACGTGGCTGCCCTATTAGCTCATGATTTAAGGAGAGGCAAACGCGGTCCAGGTACAGTCGAACCCGCTTCCTTTCGACGCTTTATGGACAAAATGTACAGCGCGGGATTCGCCTCCGTTGCGTAGCAACGCTCACCGACCGACTCGTACCCGGTTGTACTGCCGTGTTCATATTTTCACAAGACATCGGAGTCGGCGGACATTTGATTGGAAATGGTGACGACGCACTGCCGATATAAGGGACAGATCGTCCCTCCGTGTACGTTGTCATGAGGTTCGACTGTCTCCGATGGAAGACGACTTCCATTCACCACCACGGTTGGTGAAACGCAAGCCCGTCACGTCTACCTTCGTATTCAGAGAAGCGCTTCGATATTCGAGCTATCAGGCCATCAAGGCATTCGATTGACTCCGCCGTGACAAATTGACAAAGTTTGAGCTACTCAACTCGACTGCATTATCTACGAAGTTGGCCGTCGACTCACCTTTCTTCGCCTTCTCGGATTCCGGGACGGTTTCGAAGCCGAAATGGGTGCTTTTCTCCGCGGCTCCACCGCTAAAACTTCGGTAGGACGGCGTCGCATAGCAGCGGGGCGACGGGCGCCAGCCGTCCGCCGCGGAGACGCAAACTGCCCCGGTAGATTGACGAAAAATCATCCGCTCCAGCAGCCGCCGAACGGGGGCCGCCATCTTGACCGATGCGACTTAAGTGTGCGTCGCTGTGACGTCATCAACAAGAGACTATACCAGTTGCGTCTACTGTGTAGAAATAACCAAATCCCCAAAAAAATAGTAACCCAAACGGCCCAAGAGAGGGCGCCAGAGTATAATACAAATAAAAAAGTTAAGCGGAAGTCTTTTGAGAGAATCCAACTTGACATGTGAACAAATTTAACAGAATAAAAATATTGATCTAGTTTATTAAGCTTTTATATCATAATTCCGCGTTTTAGTCCGAAGAAGTCTTGGTTTGTTGTGTTGCACGCGTGTTTTAAATAGACTCCCGCGGCTCGTTGGCGTTGGATTCACAAATGCGGAAATAACCCCCTCCCGAGGAAAAAAAAAAGTGCTTTGTCCTCTGGTTGGTCTGGTCGAGGATAATGATGACAGTGTGAGTGAGGCGCGGGTGTACGACCTCCATGTGTGTTTGTGCGTGTGGATCTGTGAGCCATTTGCCACATCTGAGAAGCACTTGAGTGTCAGCCCCCACCCCAAAGAAACACGTCACGCTGAATTTGTCGCAAAATGGTTCGGATTTTCCCAGAAAGAAAAAGACATAAATGGGGGGGTAAGCAAACAGCCCTGAAGGAACATGCACATTTTGTTTTTGCAACCAGGACACCGTGGAATAAAACAACGCAGCTACTACCCTTTTTTTTTTCTTTGTTGTATTTCAGTTTTTTCTTAATACAAAAAAAAATGGTACCCGTTCACATGGACAATAAACAATAATTTACCGTATAAATTATAGATCTCACTATGTACATATTTGTTGGATGAGCAAGATGATGAAAACGATGCCGATGGTGGTTCTGCCTGTGGCACATTCACACGCGACCACAAATCATTTGCATAATTTCGTCCAACAGGAAAAATGCTGACTGGTCACATTGATTGTTACCGCACAGTCAGTTCCTCTCAAAAATGGCACGCAGCCGGGAGGCGGGCAGGATGCGGGCGGTGTCTCGTCGGTCCCTGCTCCACAGCGCATGCAAAATGGCCGACGTTTGTTTTGCATTTGCTACCCAGCTGTATGCAACCGCGCCGCCATGCAGTATCGGTTGCTGTTGGCTTGAAGAGACGGATGTTTTTGGAATGTGGGAGGAAAGCGCAGGACCCGGAGAAAAAAAAACCCCCCCGCAGGCACGGGGAGAACACGCAAACGCCACACAGGAAGGCCAAAGCCGGAATCGAACCCGGTACCTCTGCATTGTGAAGGTGACGTGCTAACCACTGGACGACCAGGTCGCCCAAAGATGGCGTTGTCAGTTTGGACATCAAATGTCTTGTCTTTGCTCCGTCTTGAATGCAACGAAGGTGCAACGTGATTTTGACAAAAGAGCACGCACACGTCCGTCGGATGCGACGTTTCCCCACCCCGCCCACGTTTCAAAGTTAAGGTGAACAAGATGTTCGGGAAAGACAAAGAAGATAAATGAGCTGCTCATGAAATGCCTCATCCCGACTATCTACAAAGCCTTACAAAAATAAATCCCCGTCCCGTTATGAGGCGTGTTAGTGGGGGCTGGGGGGGGTTTTGCCATCAGGCACTTGAACGCCACGCGACGCGTCCGCTGCCGCTCGTGAGCAGCCCATCCTCTCCCCTCCGAGGGCGAGCGGTCGCCCTGAAAACTTGAGCATTTGATGCCCAAGTTCCGAAGAAGCGGCACCGCCCTGACGGAGAAGCTTCGCCGAGGGGGAAGTCGGCATCCGTCCCGGCCGGAGGGCGCCGTACCCGCATGAGCCGCGAGTTAGCTTAGCGCCTTGCTACGCAAGGAGTTCGGAGGAAAGCGCTCGGCGGGTTGTGCTAGTTGCCCACCAGGGGGCTGAGGTCGCCGTGGTGGTGGTGGTGGTGGTGGTGATGGTGGTGGTGGTTCTTGAGCTTCTTCTTGAAGAGGGAGATGGTGGAAGGCCGGTACAGGATGATCCACGGCTCCGACGACGTCGAGGCGCTTTGGCCGCAGCTGTCCGAGCCGCTCGCTGCGGGCATTCGGGGAGACCTGGGGGTGCCATACGAGGGAAATGTGACCCGGGTTTCTCAAGTCTCAAATCCTAACCTTGGAGGTAGCGCGCGTTCGACCAATTCTTCGGTTAGCTGACACGCAACATCGTTCATTTATTTAAAAACAAAAAAAACACCAAAAAAAACAAATAGACTCAAACGCAAGTGAGCTAAACTGAAGTCCAACTACAAAACGGGAGAAAGTTTGAACGTGCTATGGTCCGCTTTTGAATGGGTTGATTTATACGACCATTTAGTGCCGTTTTACATGATGCGTGAGCACGAAGCCAGCGACCTCAAGGCAACACTCGACGTGTCGTCGTCTTTGTTTGATGTTTAGTTTGACAGCAAAACCTCAACCGGGCGTGACATGAAACGGCGTTGAGCATCCATTGGAAAAAATCCTGACTCCACGTTGCTCACTTCATCATCGGTCAAAGAAAACAAACAAAACAAAAAAATCCTCCATTCCTGCCCCAAAATCGTGACAAAACCTACTTGAGCGTAATGTGCAGCAGCAGCTTGGCCAGCAAGGCGACCACGGTGAGGATGAGGAGGCCGGCCAGGGCGTAGATGGTCCACACTGTACAAAAAGACAAAACAAGGAGGGGCCGGCGGTCAGTGCGGTCGGTCGCCTGGCCAGGACACCCCCCCCCCCCCCGACTCCCCCACCAAAAAAGGGCAGCGGGCCGCAAGGACGACGAGCATGCGAGGAAACACCTGCTGGCAAAGGCCGAGTGAGCAAAGCGTCAAGAATTGTTGAAGCGTTCTCCGTGCGCATCGGTTGGAATGGTGGCGTTCGTCACCCCCGCCCGCCCGCCCGACTGGTGTCTGCAATCGCTTCAATCAAATATCACGCAATCTAATGATGCAAAAAAAAAAAAAAATAAAAAGGCAATTGCAAAAACCCCCACTTGACTTTGGTTCCAGGAATCGGCAAGCAAACATCCTGGAAAAAATGTCATTTCTTTGCCCGCCACCGCCGCCGCCACGCCCTGCATAGAGCGGCCGCGTCGCCGGTGACGAGAACCCGTTTGACATCTGACTCAAGTCAAAGCGATGTTTCCAACAAAGCGCTTTGGAGGCGGCGACATCGGCGCCGCCGCAGCGGCCAAAACGGAGCATCTTGGCAAAACATCCGTCTGTGTTTTGTAACCAATCAAAGAGAATGGAGACCCAATTTAGCTTTTCGACAAACCCCAAACCTGATTTTGATGTCTTTGGCAAGCCTAATGAACGTTTTGTAAAGATCCAAAACAATTTTGCTTTCAAAAAAAAAAGAAAAGCCTGCTTTTGTCAAGATAATTGACAAAATCGTGTTTTTGTTGAGGTAGACACAAATCAAGCATTTTGTTGTTGCCAATTTCCCAATCGTGGGACTGGTTCTCAACACCAAAGGCCATTTGGTCTCGGGCGGCACTCATCTGCATGTTTTTGGTGAACGTCCAAAGGCCGTTTGGAGTCTTTGCCATCGGCACAGTTGCGTTAGCAACGGCCATTTTGTCTCGGAGGACCCCAATATGTGCGTTTTCGCAAACACCAAGGTCTACGTGTGCCGTTTGTCGACATCATTCACTCCGTCAGTAGCACCCAATTCTAGACCAAGTCTGAAAAGACGTTTAGAAACGTCTTTGGGAGTGAATGAGTTAAAAATGATTTTGTGCTCGACAGACCAACCGTCCACGTTTTGGAAGCACCAAATACAATTGACCAACCCAACCGAACGCATGCATCTTGTCTGGCGTCGATCAAAGGCGGGTGGTGTCGGCTCAACGTCAACTTGCCGGCGTTTTGCGAGGCATCCGAGAGGACCGACAAAAACTAGCGCAGCGTAGCATGCGTGTTGTCGCATCTCGAGTGCGCAGAGGCGCAACCAAGGTGAAGAAAGCGAGAAGGAGGGCGGGAGCTGGACATACTGGCGCCGCGTCCGCTGCTCCGTCCGGGTCCAGCCCACTGACCTGGCACGTTGCGCCGCGGTTGGCCGGGGCTGGACGTGATCACGTAGAGCATCTGCGAGGACGAGGACGCGCGGCCTTTGCCGGTCCCGTTGGTGACGCCGGGGGGCGCCCGGGGCGGCGCCGTGCCGGAGAGGCCCCCTCGGCCCTCGTCCTCGGCGCTCTCCTCCTCGTCGCGGCGGCTTCTCAGCGCTGCAGCCACACAAAAAAACGGATGCGCAAATCCGTTTTTGGGGGAAGAGGCGGCGGAAGAGAAGGTCGACGCCTACCTTGGTAGAGCAGCACAAAGCCCTGCGCCTGGTTGCTGCCGTCCGAGTAGAAATAGAGGATGACAAAGTCGGAGGTGACGTTGAGCGGGCGGCGGGGCGGGGCGCGCCGGTCGAAGCGCGCCACCACCTCCTTGGTGTGGCCGTTGAGCAGCTCCACCATGTCCGCCTGGTCGGTGATGTCGAAGAGGGTGAAGTTGAAGAGGATGGCGGACGAGCCCGGCACCTGCACCGTCCAGTAGCAAGCGCGGCCGGCGCCGTATTTGTCCGGAAAGTCCGGCGAGTAGATGACCCCGGAGGGCGACGAGTAATTGCCGCCGCAGGAACCTACCCGAGCTGACAAAAAAAAAAAAAAAGGGGTCAACTATCCAACTATCACGTTTGCCTCTTCGCCCGTTCCCAACGGCAAGTTTCAAGACACAAACAAAACATTTTTGTTTTTTTTTTTCTAAATTCCAAAAATTGAAACAGGGTTCCCACTATTTATTGACCTTTTAAGGACTTTTGAGGGCTAATTTTGCAATTTTTTAAGGACTTTTTCTCCATTCAGCAGCGGATTTACGCTGGATTTAATGTCAGCAAACTTTTTATTTGACATACTGGATGTCAAATTTTCTACACCGGTAGAAAAATGAAGAAAAAAAAGTTCCATCTAAAAAAAACCCTTAAATTTAGAAAAAATAAAACTTCAATTTATTTTCAAATAAAAATACATTTTTAAGGATTTTTATTGATTTGAGAAACAGAATTTTAAATTTTTTTATGGATATTTATGGACTTTTAAGGACCCGTGGGAACCCTGTGAAAAATGAAAAGTCTGGACGACAAAGCAATCATAGCAAGCGCCTCAAATGATCGCTTTTGTATCTTGGAGCAGGAAGAAAGGGCGGTGCAAGACTTTGGCGCGTCGAGCGGGACTCACTGTCAAAGACGATGAGCCAGCCGTCTCCGCCGCACGGCTGCCTGTGGTCGCCGAAACAAACGTGGTTGCAGTCGGTGCCGGGGGCCCGGCCGCGCTGCGCCAGGTCCGCCTCGTTGCCGCAGAAGCAGGCGAACCCCGACTCCATGCCGGCCAGCTGCACACACGGCGGGACCGAGGACTTCATCAACAAAAAGCGCTCGGAGGAGGAAGCCGCGAGAAGCCTTCCACTGGATTTTCCGACTCTGACAACCGCGCCGACGCCATGGCGTATTTGACGCAAACGGCGTACGCGTCACGGCAAATAGTGCACAATGTTGGTCAAGCCAAAGTCAAGGAGCAGCGCGTCCGGTTTGCGGACACCAAACGCGGCTCACGTTTTGGGAAATCGGACACGTGTTTCTGGACACGTGGTTCATTTCGCCATCTGGAAAGCAAACAAACTCTTGCAGAAGATTCGCTTCATTGTTGTGTGAGAAATGTTGTCCGGATAAAAATCACTGCTGGGAACTCGGAGAGTTATATTGGCGCCATTCAAGCTGGATCGGATTTAGTCCACCGTCAAAAAGAGTCGTCGAGTCCTCAGTGTTGTCAGTTCTTGCCCCCCCCCCCCTCACTCCCCCTTCTTTTTGCAATTGGCCTGAAATGAAAGCCTTCTCTTCCCGTCTTGTCACGAGCAGATGTCGTAACTCACATGAGCGCGGGGGGATAAAATGGGACGGGAGGAATGCGGAAAACGTCCTCACGCTCAAAAGTGCGATTGTGCCGCCATCAAAGGGAAGCCATTGTGCGACGCTCCGACGTCCCACCAGCCCAAGGTACGCGCATTCCCAACCGCCCGCCCACCCGCCTCCGCTCACGGGCCAGGAATTTATGGGGCCGCGCGATTGTTCGGCCACCGTTTGTTTTGTGGAGCAGCAGTGCCGGCACTTGGCTAGGAGGAGGGCGGGGCTTGAAGACCACATTTTGCATTCCAAGTTCATGTGAAGCTGGTGCACTTTGGTTTGCCGATGACCCATCGGAGCGTTTGGGCGCGGATGGCGGCACGGCACGGCGGGAAATTCTCGGGGTGTTTCAAGGGTCACTTTGTACACGAGGCTTGAAACAAGCACGCCGTGCCTCTTTTTTGGGGGAGGTCCCTTAACACTTATTCAAGAGATTCAAGATGTCACTTTTTTAAAATGTTTTTGGGCGATTTGGAAGGATCTCCTCATCTTTCCTATCGGCGGTTTCACGGCTCGGTTTGGGTCTGGAGTCGCAAGGTTGACGTCGGAAGGGCGCTTTTGTGCATGAGCTGAGAAGAGCGAGGCCGACCTTGTATCTCTGCTTCCTGCAGAAGCCGATGCAGGTCTGGATGGTCTGCTTGTTGGAGGTCTCGGTGGGCCCGGACAGGGTGGGGGGGTTCCCGCTGTCGCGGAAGCAGCCCAGGTTCCCCGGCACTGGAAAAAGCACAGCAAAACGACAACAAGCGTAAACGACGGACACGGTCAGCTTGCGGGATTTGCCGTTCCGTCGGCGGGAATGGAACCGCGGCGACAAAGTCGGCCCGGGCCTCGTCTTTGGGCAAAGGGACTCGGCAGAGTCCTTTCAGCGGCGGCTTCAAGCCCGCCCGAGTTTCAAGATCGGGGAAAAGGGGCTCCGAGTCGCCTTTAACGGTTCTGCATTGGGGGTTGTCATGACTCTCTGGAGCGCCCGGCCCACCGTTTTGGAGGAGGCTTTTTAAGGCGGACTTGGGGTTTTGAATCCTCGCCTTTCAAAGACGGGCTCAGTTTTTCAAATGGCACTTTGGCCTTCACTCAAGGTTCCAAACGAGGGTCTCGAGTCAGCGTCCCAGGATGGATTTTTAACCCCCATGGAGTAATAATCCCAAAATTGGACATTTCGGACACTTTGGATGATTTTGGACTGTTGGACAAATGGACACCACAGACAAAACAGTGACAAATAACTGCACGAAGCTGAAATGTTGCATAGGATGTATATCGATGTCTTGGCCAATTCCCACTGAACATTTTGAGGGGTTGAAAGTGAAAAAAAATGAAAAGTGAAAAAAGTTGTTGCACATTGGAAGAGGGACATTTTTGGGACGTAATACCCTTCATGCAGCCGCTTAAAAAGACTGCATGAGGGTTAAAACCAAGCTTCGGGTTTAAATTGAGAAATGAAAGTTCAGGTTTTTCAAATGTGGGTTTCCATCCAGGACTGGGATTTTGACGGAGGCCTTCGGAACCAGGGTTGGGGTCTTATATTAGGGTCACCCTCCTATGAGGAATACAACAATAGATGCACATGCGGCTTCCCCAACACACAACTGGCAGCAGGAAAAAAAACAAAAACCCCAACAAGTCAACACTGGAGCCAACCCCCCCCCCTTGCGTCACAGGCGATGTTGTTGACGGAAGAAGCGGGACCAAAAGGCAACCAGTGGACTATTTTGGATTTCGCTGGATTTCTACTGCGCCCGCAAAAAAAAAGCCGTCGGCAAAGCGGAAACAAGGTCACGCTTTGTGTCTGGAATCGGCCATGCGACACTTCGATTCGTGCTTCTTTACATTTTCATTCATCACTCGCTCGCTCGCTCGCCCAAGTGGCAGAGCGGGTCAAATATTTCAGCGCCGGAGCACAATGCGGGCCCGGCTTTTCCCGGCCCATTCATGCGCCTGCGAATCACCGCGCCACTAAATCTGGAATCTGCGGGCGCAAACGTGGGACTCCAGAGTCAGATTTTTCTAGTTTTCCTCAAATTGGTTGAATATTTTCACACCGGCTGGAGTAAAAGGATGGAAATTAGCGACAGAGATGACTCACAGTGTGCTCTCGCTCGCGCTCGCGCGCGTGTTTTTTTTAATTTTTTTTTTTAACCGCCTCAAATGACAGGGCCAAACTATCGAGATGGCCAAAGCGCGAGCGCGGGGCCCCCGACCACAAGGGCCGGGAGAACGGCCAGCCTCGGAAAAACAAGGAGAAATAAAAGCAGCGCAAGTTGAAAGCAGCTCGTGGTCGGAGGGGGGCCGTGGAAGGAGGGGTGTGGGGGGGGGAGGAACTCCGGCGGGGCCAGGCTGCGGTTCTCCCGCCTGCTTTTGCGCCGCCAGACCACATGTCCAACATGTTCCGCTGGCTTATTTGGAACAGCGCTTGTTTTCTTCTTTCAAGGCCGCGTTTCCCTTCCTGTCATTCTCCTCAGAAAATCCACCCCCGCCCCCCCACACTTTTCCTCCCGTCACACACACACACACACACACACACACACAGAGCCCATGCACTTTCTTTCCCGATTCATTTCTTTGTCAGTTTGGACACGACGCTCTTGCTCAATTTTGGTCACGAAGGAGCGCCGCGTTTGATTGCACCTGCTCGTCGTGACTCGCTGAAGCTTGTAAACATGAGCCCACGCTCCAAAAATACGACGCAAACACATCCAGAAAGAAAGAAAAGAAACGCCCAGAGGAAATAACATCAAGGCTCGAGGAAGCGTGCAAAATTGACAGTCACATTTTCACTCTGCCGCAGCAAAATAAAGTCGGGAAACGTACTCAGCCAGGGCCACGTAGCCTTTTTGAGTTGGAATATTTTTTTTGGGGGGGGGGGGATGTGAAAATATGCAATGAAAAATGCACCAGAATTAGAGGGAAAAGAATCAATTACCACAGGAAAAAAAAAAAAGACACAAAAATGAGTCATAAAAATAATAATAAAATGAGAAAAAAAATAACGGCAATAAATTACATGAGAAGCAGTGCCAAAATATTCGGGCAGAAATGGAAAACTACTGTTTAAAAAAACAGATACAGTCTACATATTTACATATTACAGTCAAATTTCTAACGTTTTTGAAATTGAAAAAACCGTTGAAATTGTTTGAAATGTTTCAATTTCAACGAAATTGAAAAAAATTTTTTTTTCAAACGGTTTTCAAACGTCTCTGTTCTCGATCAAATCGGTTTTTGACCCCAAATTTCTGTTTTTGGTCCCAAAAAGTTTTTGATGCCTCGGATTACGACGGAAAATCGGTTCTCGCCCAAACTTGACTCCTCTCGCCTTCCTTACACGAGGAAGTGATGCTTCCTCGGGTAGCGTTCCATTGTGAGCAGGCGTGTTCAATAAAGATTTTTTTTTTTAAAAGAGTGTGGTTCCGGTTTTAAAAACATGCTTGCTAGCGTACCTTTGACCATGCCCGCGTCCAGCAATGCACTGCGCCTTGTGTGTGTGTGTGTGTGTGTGTTGTGTGTGTGTTGATTCCTTTTCACAGGATGCGTTTCTCTTTGGGGGCTTTTAACGCCGTCATGAGCCTGCTACTGCAAAACGGCGTCATCAACAAAGCCCGCCCCCGTCGTCGGAACGCAACCCGGATCCCCAAAATCCCAACAGACGCGTGGAATCCGATGGCGGCCGTCAACTTCAAGGGCGCTCACCGTCTGGATTCATTTCTCACTGGCGGCGAGTTAGCGCAGATGTTGAGCCGTTCCAAAGCGCCGTTTCACCGCTTTATAAATCAAGACTTAATGAAAGCAATCGCTCCGCGCCGCATACTAGGCTTCGTTCGCCTCGTAAAATACGACTCCAAACACCTCACTTTATGGCTTCAAGGTGTGGAGGCAAGAGAAAAAAAAAAAAAATGAGTGCAACTAGAGGGAAGTCATTGTCGTCGATGAACATTCATAATCGCACTTGTGATAGATTTTTTCGTGCTTTCCGATACGCAAGTAGGAAAAAAAAAACAAAAAAAAGCAGGTCCTACTATGAGGTCCTACACTCCTCGTAGCGACTCTGTCAGGGTGCCGAGGCCAAGGCGGCAAACCCGATTGAGTTGATTGGTCCTTGTTACAATCCAGGACACACGATCGATCCCACAGTCTCCCCTTTGCTGTGGGGAGCCCGGATTCTCCTCTCCTGATCGGAGCGAGAACAGTTTGGGGAATTTTCATTCGGGGTCCATTTCATTTCATTTTTTTTTTTAAACATACCGGTAGTTTCAATTTTTTTTCAGAGGGGGTTTGTTATTTTTGTGAACCATATAAAAAGAAAACAAAAACAACACAGTAAGTATTGTCGAGTAAAAAAAAATCGATCAACATTTGAAAAACAACCATCTGGAAATCAAATCCATCCAGTCCAGTCCAGAGACTTACACCAAGTGCAGTACTAGTATATATATATATATATATATATATATACTGTATATATATCTGGCTCATGTGCCGGCAACCCAAGTTGAAGGTGCGGCGTCCTCCGACACGCGACAAGGTTCGAGCGACCAAGAGAACGGAAAAAACAAAGACAACCGTGGCGGCTTTGATTGTCCACAGCACTCCCAAAAGCATCCTTGCTTGACGCTCGCCCTTTTCAAATGGGCGCAGCCGCAACGTGACTGCGCCCGTCCTCGGAGAAAGGTACACGGAGTGACACGTTTTTGGCGCACCCGTCGAGCGATTCGGCAGACAATGGGAAACTTCGCCGACCTGCTCGAGGTGACACGAGGTGAGCAGCTGTTTACACAACCCTGAAAAAGCGATTCGGACGGACGGCGGTGGCGTGAAGGCCGAGGGCTTTTTTCCGGGAGGCGGGGCACTGTAGGTGGGCGGGGCTTTCCCAGACTGTCAAAGGTTTCAAAGAAGAAGGCGGGACCTGGCAAAATGGGAAGTCCTGGCCAGAGGGCGTGACCTTGGCCAAAAGGGGCCTTTCACCTGCTTGACAGAAGGGAGGGCAGGAACCCAAAGGGTTTCCTGAGCGGGTTCGGGTTTGCGGCCTTTCCAGGGTGTTTAAACTTTGCCAGAAAGGGAAAGCTGCCTGGTGGAAAGGGAGCTCTCACCCTTTCGTTGACACAAGGGAAGGCCTTCCAAAACAGGAAGACCGTATTCGCCAGAAAGCGCCTGAGGCGTCTCCACTCCAGTTGGTCCATAATGCCGCTTCTCACCTTCTGACTGGCGCTCGGAAGAGGGAGCGCATGACTCCAATTCCGGCCTGCCTTCCCTGTGCATTTGCCTTAGTTCTTCATGAACAGACTTGATATGGTCTCGCCCCACCCCGCCCCCGTCTCGCTGAGCTCCAACACCCCTACGCACCCGCCTCTGCGGACCAGACGCGACCAGAGGTACAGAGGACGAGGTTCAATTTATTCGTTGCGCGAGGTGAGGCGCAATATTCTTGCGCTTGCGGTTTCCCCTTCACGTCTGCCGGGGCCTGCTCACGCGTTTTTCGTGAACAGACTTGTTTGCATGACACCCTGATGCCTCGCAGCGAAACATAACCTCGGTCTTCCCATGCGAAGTTGTTGTCGAAAACGGCCTAAAGAAAGGCAGGGTGGGTGCGCACGCGCAAGGTTGACTTTCGGGCCAAACCAAAACACGGCTACCCCGGACGGACAAAGGCTGAGCTCGTTCCAGCAGAGGCGCAGGACAAGAAATAGCATCTTGACATTTCATACTACGTTGAAAACAAACAACACGTAAGAGCTTAAAAACGCACACACCCACACAAGAAAATAAATGATTCCATGCTGAGACTAGTCAAGCGGAATGTGCAGAAAGGTCACGGCAAAAAAAAAAAAATCTTTCACGTGGCGACGATGGTCTGTGGTTTGGGAAAACAAACAAACAAAAATGACCAGATCCACTCGCGTTATCAATCACACAGCCGAGCATGCGCCAATCAACTCGGGGAGGGCCGGACAATGAGGGGCAAAAATAATGGCCATGATTATTTTGAAAACAATCGTCATAGCCTGCACGTTGAAAAACTTCGTTTTCCACAGGGTTGGGTCGAGGCGTCAAAAGGGTGACAATAGGCGCTAGGCCAATGTAGTGCCGGCTAATGCTAACGTTAGCGCACGTGCATCGGTAGCAACAGCGGGAATTAAACGGAAGGAATGAACAGCAACGCATTAAATGGCGGCGCCACTCACCTCTCGTGGTCGCACACTGGAAAAGGCACAAAACCAAAAACAAAACAGGAATGCTTCAATTAAATTGTTGAACAAGCTACTCGTTGCGCAGGTGACTCGCCCTATCTCTCTCTCTCTCGCCTCTCGCTCGATCGCAATGCCACGCAATCTAAGGAATCCGTTCCAGGACATTTTCCATGAAACGGGACGAAAAATGAGCGGTCCAAAGATTGAGCCATGCGGAACACCCGCTTGAGCACTCGGTCACTGTCGGGGCAAAGTGAAAAAGCGCCACTCACTCTGGCACGTTGGGATGTCGCAGTACCTCCAGTAGATTCCGTCTTCGTGGTCTGCGATGTAGCACCACGGCTGGACATCGCCGTCGGGGTTCCTGCGGAAAAACGGCAAAACAAAAGCAAACCTTCATTTCTTGTGTGCAACCGTCCCTCCGACTCATTTGGCCCTTATCTCTTTTTGTTGTATGGCAATGGGCAACTCAAAGTAAGGTTTTGAGACAGGGTTCCGATTTCATATGAGGGGGTCCAAGACAGAGCAAAGGTGTTCAAATTTGAATTTGGGCCTGTGGCGAGGTTTCAAACAATGCTTCGGGGTTACCACAGAGGTTCACGTCGAGGGTGCGGCTTCAAACCTTTCAAGTTCGGGTTGCGATTGATCTGCTTTAATTCCTTGTTGACGTACGAAACACTTTGACTCGCAGTCTCTGAAGCGTCCGCAACGACGGCCTCACAAAATTGGTGTGTGGCCTAAGCATGAAGCGGATGACGAGGCCAATCTGTTATGAACCCGTTTTTTCTTCCTCCCCAAAATTGCAACCTTTTGAAAATTGCCTTCTACTCCATCGCGGTGTTGATTTAGATTTGATGAATTGCTCGGTTTACAGGCTCGATTAGGTATTTGGAGTCAGGTTTTCTTAGGATAAGGGGGACCGTTTTGAAATCCAAACAAAAGGAAAGTCAACCAGCGCCTTCGTGGTGTCGAATACCGCGGACGAAAAGAAGCGTCTCACATGACACGGCCACTCTTGTTCATTCTTCCTCTGCTTTGACCGTTATTGCCGAAGACCTTTTTTTTGTTTTTGTGTTCCCTTTTCTTCCGACACAGATCGTTGCCTCATCTCCAGAGGAGGGGGGGGGGGGGGGCTACGGGCCGTATCCCCTTACAGTCTTTGTCAACACACTTGTCATGCGGGTTGTTAGCGTTGCCTTCTTGCCCTCCCACAGCAGACGTCAGCCACTTTGCTCTCGGCAAAGCCAGGACGTTTTTCACCCGAGCTTCAATTTGAAGCGGCACAAAAACTTGGGGGGGGGGGGGGACAACCAACAGGACAATTAGATCAATGCGGGCAGAAAGCCTCCCGCATCTCCTCGCTTCAGTCTTGCGTGCACACTTGACAGTCGCGGCTCTCACCTTTTCGACTCGTTTGCCTCGTTTCGCTATCCCGCGGTGTCGGAAAATAGCAACGGCGTCACTTTCAACACCGTCCTAACTCAACGCGCCTCGCGGGGACCTGATCTGACATCCGATAAATCATTGTTTTGAAATGTGCCGTTGTGTTTTGAACTCTAACTCAACTAATAGTAGGCTTGAATGTTTCTTGTCACCGCACGGGAACAGACGTCTCACTCTGATGCTTGCGCAATACTCCGATGAGATTGAGTGCGTTTGGCGCGGGCAGAGCGAATTTCCAAGATGGCCGTCGCACCGCTTGCGACTCCAGCGCGTTCAAGCCTGGCTTGTGGTTTCAAAGCAGGGTTTGGGTATAAAAATATGGCTTAAGGTTACACAGTCGGGTTTCAAGCCGGTCTTTGGCTTTCAAGTAAAGGCTGGGCCAGGGGTTGGCAAGCCAAAATGTTCAAAGAGCCATGTTGGACCCACAAAAACAAATTTGTCTGGCGTTGCAAAACATTAAAAGCCTAAGAAAGAAGGCAACACACGCTGTATGCATTTATATCAGTCTATTATCAAAATGACCCGGAATCCCAGCTCAAGTCCGGTTGAGGTCTAACCTGCAGTAGTTGTGGCTCCCCAGGCCGCCCTCGCCGTTGGGGTACTTGAGGGTGTTGTAGGGGTGCTGGAAGGTCTCGTTCCAGAAGAGGCAGGCCTTCCCCTCCGGCAAACCGGTCTGCTTCTGGAAGCCCCTGTAGTCCTCCCCGTTGGCCGTGTAGCACTCTGGCGGGCGGAGAGGAGAGCGGAGAGCCATTAAGACCCGGCGGCTCGCGAGGAAGCTTGTTGCAATGCTAAAATTGGCCAAAAGTCAAATATGTATTCCATTGTTTTTCCGCATGATATCAATTTCGTCCCGATTGATGGTGGGACGGCTGATTCCAACTAGAAACCGCTCAGCTTCTTCCAAACATTTTTTTTTTATTTTCAAAACAACCGCCAGAAATGACTTTTGGGTTTCGTGCGCAGCAGGCCAGGCGATCCGTCACGACAGAGGCGCTTTTCGGAGGATTTGGCACAGAGCGCAGGCCAAGGCCGCGGACGGTGGCAAGGCTGGCGGCTCCCCACCTTGCTCTCTCTTTCTCTCTCTCTCTCATGTGGCCTGGCTTTGATTTGGTTCACTGCGGTTCGATCCAACGTTCCCGTTTGCGTGGGACAGCCGCAATGAGGAAACGACCATCCCGCGTCGAAAACATTTCATTCCCGCACGTCTCAATTAGACGGGGCGGGCGGCAACCTTACTGCCAACATCTGGCACGTACAGTACGGAGGACACGGGTGCCGCCTTTGCCTCCCTTGTGATTTTTTTCAGGAGCATCCGGCACCATTAAAATGCTTGAAGCTATCGGGAGTGACGGCGGAAAACACAAGTCGGAATATTAGCGCTCGTCTTTGCCAAACGTGTTGGAGCAAAAAGAAAAAAAAAGGGGGGGAGAGAATAAAAATAAATAGCCGAGCGGAGTATTGTTTCCATTAACATCAAGGCACGGCTCCGGTTTCCAGGAAGTGGATGACAACCATATGGGCCGCGCTCATTTCCCAGGAAAAACAAGAGCGAGTTCAAACAAACAAAAGCAGCTCGTCAGCCTCGGCCGAGTCCTCACAGGGGGGGGGCGCTTTTCGGAGGATTTGCGCATTTGAACAGCGGAGGAGAACCCCGCTCACGCCGCAGGTGCGGCTGTCCACTGTGCGAGAGGGACCTCCCCGCGGGAACAAAAAACGGCCCCCAAACTCGATTTGCATTGTCACGCTCTGGCATGTACAAAGGCGCGAAGGATCGGAGGGCGCCATGCGACCGGAAAACAGAGACGAAATGTTTTTGCTTTGTAGGAGGCTCGAAATCCTCCTTGATGGTGAGAAATAAATCCAGAACACACAAAGTCTGGAAAACAAAACGAATCCAATGTAGCAAACAGAACCATGGCATAAGCAATAAACACAAACCAAGAGAAACTGTGACTAGCAACTAACATGACAGAAGCAAACAATGACCCGACAATGATTGGTCGGGCGAGAGTCCTTTTATACAACTAATTACATAACGACCAACAGGTGTGCAGCTGCAGGGTGAGCCCTACAGTCCCACCTGTTGGTCCCAAAGCAAAACAAGTCTCGAAATCATCTTTAATGTCTCTTTCATTTCAAGTGTTCAACACACAATTGGACAGAGGAACCTTCCCCGCGACAGAAGCACGTGTTCCACGAAAATGATCTGGCAGGTATAAGCTGCGCCCTTTCTCGAGTTGATTTCAGTTGAGAGCGTGAGGTCACACATTCTCACACAGGCTAGGCAGAGTCGCAGCGACTGTTGTCAGTTCAACGTAAAAGAAAAAACCCCCAACAAGTCAGCCAAACGATGCAGCCTGGATTTCTTTGCCTCTCCATTTCAGACAGAAGGCGTCCAAGCTAAAGAAGCGTTAAAGCTTTGTTTTTAGCCTCTTCGTTGCAGCCGATGTTGACAAAAAGCGGTTCTTGAAGATTCTTACGTTGTCTGTCAAGCTGAGGAGGGGCGCGTTCCTTCAGAGTACATTTCAAGATGACGGAAGCCATGGCCCCATCAAAGAAACCAGCACTGCAATTTGAGGGTTTGGCGGCAGCGCAAAACCCCCCCGACGGTGAGTCATCGGCGGCCAGGAGCGAGGGAAGCAATCGCGCCGCTGAGCGAGTGCAGCGGGACAACGTCGGGCGGTAGGTAGACCGCTTCCCCAAGGAGCTCTCGTCCTTCAAAACATCTTGCAAGTTGGCTGAAGGACTTTCCGGACGCCTCCGCGCGAAACTTCCTGGCCGAGTCCACCGCCCCGCCCCGCACACGCTTGGGCCACCGGCGGGGTGTCCCGCGAGTTTTTACAGGCAGGCAGCGTTTGCTGGCGGCCGGGAGATACCTCAGGGACCATGAAGACGAATGGACAGTTTGGACCCACCTGGTGGCGGTCGGGTGACACGATGAAGGCGGGCCGGGGTGGATATGAGGGGTTGAGAAACAACCACAATAAAGCAATTAGTCCTCCTGACCATAGCTTTGGCCAATTACAATCTCCGATACGATTGCGATTTATGGTCACGTCAATCAGAGATCCCCCTGCGTGCATTTATTCACTGCCAGAACAAAGTCATCTTTTTTAAGGTTTTACGTCAAAAGCCATTGTAACAATTTAGGATTAGAGCAGGTACAGTGAGAACAGCAGAGGCCCCAGAATTGAACCCTGGGGAACACCACACAACCGCAGGAACAGTTCCTGTCTCAGAGCAACCAAGGCAAACAAAAGGTTCTGTTGGTGAAATAGAACGTAAACCATTCTTGGGCGCTACCGCTAATGCTCGTGAGGCTAACCGCTATTCTGCTCTACCGCCGGCTCACCTCACCCTTGCCGACATATGAAGACCGGGTCGCCTTGTTGGCGCACATTTGTTTTGGGCTGCGTAGAAGACACGCGAGTCAAAAGTCTTGGGTCATGAAAACAAACAAGACGCAGAAAACACGCGTGATTAGCCACTAGACATCTGCGAGTGTTAATCGTCGATGCGGCGTCATGACGCCAACTCGTCGACTCATCTTCAAGCCCCGCCGTGCACAGGCGCTCCAAATGTCAAACCGGTGCCATAAGTGTGGCCACTCCTCAAGATCAAAGTCATCTCGCTCGACAGAAATAAACAGAGGTCCTCAAAATAATCCACATCACGCCGGCTTTAGCCGAAGCCTCTTCTCAAGCGAAGGGGAAAAGAGCAAAGCTGAGTTAATGGCCCTGTTATTACAACGGCTGGGATTTGTGGCTCGTGAATTCCACGTCGCCACTTGAAATAAGACCGAAGCAAAAAGAACCTGTCGGGCTTTTGGGGCACATGATCTCAGAAACGCAAACAAACAAATTAAAAATAAATAAATAGAAAATTGCCTGCCGCCGCCTGGTCACACGGAAACCAGCGAGTAGCCATTTGTCATGTTAGCGAAGAGGGATGAAACGCGCGGCTAATTACAGGCGACGGCTTCCGCGCTAGCATTAAGAGCTTCCCTCTAACTTTTTATGTTTGCAGCCTCGGTGGACTTTCAAAGAAAAAAAAAAACAAAAACCGGCACAAATTGAGTTCAGAAGCAGCAGAAGATTTGGCATTTAGCCGCCTTGAGCCTTCTGCGCAGAAGATCATCTTGAGACTGCGACAACAGCTTTCGACACAACAGGACAAAAGAAGTGGCTGGAGTTCAACTTCCCACCCCATGCGCCACGGTCAATACCGTCAGTCGCCTTTAAACAGAGACCCTCCCCCGAAATTTGGGGAAACTCGCAATGCTAACACAAGAGCATCTGCATTTAGCAAAGTGGGACAGCGGCAAGCGCTTCCGACACAATCGGGAATTTCAGTCCCGGCGTCGGGAGTCGTCCCGTCTTTGCTAACGGTTGCCGCAGGACCTCAGAAGTCGGGAAATCGCCTTTCCTGACACTTTTCCAAACAGGGGCTTCCTTTCATAACACTTCCTGCAAAACAATGATGATACCCAAAGCTTTGCACGCAGATGGGAAACACTGACAACCGGCAGGCAAAAACAATGAACAGAGAATTCCCCCCCCCCCCCCACCCCCCCTCCCGGATGATTATTAAATGCATGTGAACCGCTTCCCACTGCTGCATCCTGGCAGCCATTACAGTTGTGACGCTCATTAACGTCGGCTGGCGCCCAGGAAGAGAGAGCGGGGGTCAAGCCAGATGTGGCGGTTTTGCGGCGGTACCAAAATGGAAGTCGGGTGGGCGCGCAGCTGCTTTGGTAGAGCGCCTTCACGTTTTTTTGCGTCACGCTCATTGCCCAGAAAGACACAGGAAGTCTGCCATTTTGCTTTGGAGTCCACGTTTGAGCCCGATTTTATGCTAATTTGGTGGACGCTTCACAGACACAGTCCCTCAGATCCTGACCCAACGCTTCACTTGGAGTTTGGTAGCCATGTCTCTGATGGACAGAGCCGCAAAAAAAAGAGAAAAAAAATCTGCAAACGCACAGGAAATCTGCTGGTTTGTTTGGCGGTTTGTTTGGCGTTTCATTGGCAGCCTTGAGAGATCGATTGGAAAAATCCAGCCCCAAAGTCAGTTTTCGGTTTGCAACATGAAAATTTGGCCATCATGGCTCTCATGCGTGGAGCGGATGAGGGGAGGAGTCGCCACCTCCTCACCTTGCTTCTTTCGCTTTGGTCTTTTATCCGCTGTGCCCTGGAGCAAGCGCAAATCCCACGGGGGGGGGGGGCAGACGGCTCGGATGGGCGCTGACCGCCTCATTTTGCGCTCAATGACTCCTCCGAGGGATTTCTTTGACGGACGGTCCCCTCGCAGCTTTGAATGTCTTCGGTTTGCAGCCCCCATAAAGCAGGACCTCCTTGGAGGCCGAAATAGCCTCGCCTCGAGCCGCACTTCCTCAGCACGCGAGCTTCAGCCGCAGGACCGCGGTGCCAGAAGTCGCAGGGGCCGCACCTATAAAAACCCGTCGGGCCCCTGTTATTTCACCGCGTGATGGAAATCATCGCCTGTGCCGGAGCTATTTTTGGAGCTAATCTAGAACGCTCCGCCAATAGTCTTTGAAGTTCCTTGGCAAACCATTTTTTTTGGGGGGGTGGGGTGTGGTCAAATTACGGGGCAGGACATCAACATATGGAAGCCCCTTTTTGTGGCCGCGCAGGAATGGAATGAGCCGACGGCATTTGTGGCTTTTCAACTGGCAAAAGTTCAGGTGGGCCGGCGGATGGGCCGGAGAGTGCGACAGTGACGTACGGGGGGGGGGGGGGCAATCGGACACCTAAGGAGGCCATCCAAATATCACCCGAAGCGTGTCACGTTCCGGGACTTCCCGCCGACGCGTCGCCTGCAGTCCACTTCCAACGTGCCAGGTCCTGTTTTTTGTTTTTTTTACAGTGGGCCACTTCAACAGCCCAAACTCGAAGGGAAGACATCCGACGACGCCCGGAAAAAAAAATCCCCAAACATCACGTAGGCCCTTCCATATCACCGCCATCGGCCACACGTTGCTGACGGCCCCGCCATGGGGGCCTCGCAAGTCGAGGGAAGACGAGCCGTCGGCTCCCTTGCGCCTCACACAACACTTGGGCTGCAATCGTCGAGCAGATTGAGCAGCACAAGTCAAAGGCAGAAGTCAGCAGGGACAGATCGAAAAACATTTTGACGTGGTTGCGTCTCATCGTGACGGCTTGCACTGAAGAAAGTCTCCTCCTTGAAAGAGGGCGCCGTGTCTCTTCGCACTTGGTTCTTGGCAATTTCACCTCTTTATGCTCTGCCCCCCAAAAAAACAAAGTATGACGCGGGGATCCATTTTGACTGACTGGAGAAACCGGCGTGGATGTTGGGGCGGAGCCAAATTTGGCCCGGGTTGTTCAAGGCAAGTCTTTGCCACCTGCTACGGATTCTTTTTTAAAAATTTTGTTTCAAAATCAAACCGACTGTCGAGACCCCGGTCAAGAGAGAGGAGTCAGACGGAAAATTGGCCCTCAAATAGTCAAGCGGCCGTGGGCCACCGGGGACCTCGCTCAGGGGGCTTTGAGCAGCCGACACAGGAGGTCCGATGGTCCAAGGCCCCCCCCCCCCCCCCCCCGGAGACTCCTCGGGGGAATTCAGCCAGAGTGAAGCGCTGTCCTCCACGGCGACGGCATCCGAGGAAGCATCCGACGCAGACGCTCGCAGGCCGCGCCAAACACAAGCGCCTTTTGTCCGTCTGGGACGCGGCGATGCCATTCTCGCCCGCTCCACACCGCACTGGACAGAGGACCCTTTTCTCTGTCCGTACGATGGCGAATCCTTGAAAAGCCTCGCAATCCCGTTCGTGCCGCTTTGGGGCCAATGCGCATCTGCCTGACGTCCCGTTGTTTGAGTTGGGCGGTCTCGAGCGGAGCCCGGTCCTTCGCTCACGCGGGTGTGCTTTCAGAGCGTGAAGGGTTCCCCAAGCCGCTCTTCCTGCCAGATCCGGGTCTGGTCTCGGACTCGGAAATGGGGGACGTTGCTTCACGTCGACACCGCACGACTGTGTTGCGGCGTTCGGTTGCAAAAAAAGCTGAACCCAGTCACGGTCTCGGGTCATTTGATCTTGACCATAAACGACAGACCGTTCGAAGCCCGAATGAGGTCTTCGCTATCCGTTGATTTGATCTCGACGACACCACGGCGCCACATCCCGGGCCTCTCGACCGCGGACGATTTTTGGCCGCCCGAGAAGAAAGATGGGCAACGGTGAGACAGCGGCGGCACGTCTCAGAGCGAGACCGGAACCGAGGCCGCCGAACGGAAGAGATTCCCGAACCGGGTTCTTCCGATCTGCCCCCAACCCGAAGCCTCGTCGACAAACAATCGGCCGGCGGAGCTCAATCCCCGTGTGGGCCGCGGCGGCGACGAGGAGCGTGACCCGTTAATACTCGACGAGCCGTGGCGCCGGGCCTCGCGTCTCCGACATCAAAAGCAGGCGGCACCGGAGAGTTAGCGCCCGGCCAGACGACGCAACAACACACCTGTTTTCCATCCCGCTGTTTGTGCGCCGCAAAGCTGGCATGTGAGGAATGCCAATTACATGCGCTTTGGTCGCTTGCAAAGGGCTCCTGGCGCACCCCCCACACCCCCACCCCCACCCCCCTTCTGCAAACTACCGCCGCTATGCTCGTTTGGTTCGCAGAGGTCCGACGTGACGACGGGTTCCAGGGACCAGGAGGAGGGAGATATCAAAGGGGTCTGTGGCCCAGAGCGGGGGCGGCGGCAAACGCAGATCAAAGGCGCGGCTTCTCTTCCTTGTTTACGCCCGACAGGCAACACGATCGCGTTGCCTCGTCGTCTCGTCATCCCGACGGCGAGGGCGACACACACTGAAGCCATTGTTTCAAAGTCAAGCGGGAGGACTTGAAGAGTCGATTGGCCCCGCCCTCCCCTCATGGTTTTGGATCCTGGCGTGAGCTGATGATGCGGGTGCCGGCGGCGGCCATCTTTTCAGCCGCCGCTGGCAATAAGTTGCAAGCTTTTGCAGGAATAGTCTCTTATTTATTCATTTATATATTGAAGGGGGAGGGGCATAATTAGCAGAATAAAAGGTGTCATGTCAACCCAATAAAGTTGTAGTTTGGAACCCATGGTTGTCTTTCCTCGTTTAATTTTGACCATAACATTCTGACGTTATTTCCTGGGAAATTGCGACTTTTTGTCCTGACAAATGACATCTTTGTTCTTGTGCAGAATACATTTTTTTTTTTATACTTGGATAGAAACAGATCAAAAAAATTGTTCAAATCATCATAAAGAAGGAAAAAAAATGATCTTCACTCGAAAAAAAGTGTATATAGCGTCAAACCTCGGTTTTCGTCCAGAATCCGTTCCAGAAGGCTGTTCGAAAACCGAAATTGTTGGAAAACCGAAACCAGGCTCTTTTTAAAATAAAAATGTTGACTGAAGACGTCTGCTCACAATGGAAAGCAACACGAGGAAGCGTCACTTCCTCGTGTAAGGAAGGCGGGAGGAGTCAAATGGTGCATTCAAGTGCGCTCAGTTTTTTCGAGAACCGAAATTTGTTCGTCATCCGAGGCTTAAAAAACTCAAAAGTTATTGTCATAACATTTTTTAAACTAGCACGTATTATTTCAGGACTAAACTGTGGAGCAAAAACTCATTCCATATGAGGAAAATTAAACATAATTGACTTTCAAAATGATTATTATTGTTTTTTTAAACCTGACCTACAAATGACCCGAAACTCCCAACGTGACCCTGGAGGGCAAACGTTTGCCCACCGCGAAGGCACCTCGACGCCTCCTCCTGCCCGCAGCACACTTGCTGCTCTTCGGATTCGTTATTTCCTCTCGCGGCGACTTCCTGTCAGTTGTTCTCCGTGCGCGTGCACCCGCGTGCGTTTTGTACGTGTCTGCGAGCACACCACACACACACATGCGTGTGCAAAGTTGAACTGTTTTTGTTTCGACAATGGCAACTTCCTGTTGCCTTTTTTTTTTTTTTTCATCCAACGGGTTGGTCCGGGTGTGACCTCTTCAGTGCAGTTTCAGTGACACGCAGACGACTAATTGCGCTTCATTCCACGGCTGACTGCACGCGTCCTTTTGCGATCCGGGTTAGCCGGCGCGGCTTCGGGTGTGACGCGGCCGTTTTCTGCTCTTGAATGGCGCGATTTTCCAACGTGGGTCGCGGCATCGATCGGGAAAAGACCGACAATTGCTTGGAGTTCGGATTCATTGTGGAAGCAAAGCCAACATGCCGAGCTGATTTCGACAAGCCATTGTGCAAGTGTCAGCGAGAAAAAAAAACAACAACCAAAAAACATGTTTTCTTCCATGTGTTGCTTGGGCTTGCGCAACCATCTGAATCCAATGAGTCTCCATTGGCGATGCAGCGCAGGCAAGCAGCCGCGCCGTGTTTGTTGGTTCTACCCAACGTATAGGACATGCTTGGGGGGGGGGGGGGTATTTATTGGCCCGATATCGAGGGGGGAAAAAAATGACGTCACTATTAGCAGTCGGATACTGCAAAATGTCACATAAAAAGAGACTCACGTGGAAGCAGCTAATCGCTAATAGCGAGGAGAAGCGCTTCGGAAAATGGATGGCTGCAATGCAAACGCTTTGCGTCCGGACTAAACCCGTTGAAATACTTTGCCGCAGCTGCACTCCGGCGAGCGCCATTTTGCAAGATTTTTGTCTTGGCGTCGCCCTGTCACGATGTCGGCCCGCTTCCGCTGCTTAGCGAGACCCTGAATGGCTTTCGTTCTTGATTTGGAGCGGCCCGGTCAAAACAAGGAGACGCGACCCGTTTGCGGCGTATCCGATCTCTGCTGAACATCAGCTCAAAGCGTTTTTTTTGTGTGTTTTTTTTGTATGCGCGTCCGGAGTCACAATGAGGGCGCCACAATGGGCCGCTAAAGAGGCGGCCGCAATCTTCCAGAGCCCTTTTTGAAACGGCGGCGTCTCCGATTCCCGATCTGGCTTGTGAAAGTGATCCCCTTTCACCGCGGTTTGTGCGACTGTGGGAAGAGCAGCGGTACCGGGAAGCAGATGCTTCGGTTCAAGGAGGGGGGGCGAGGGGGCGGCGTGGGACCCCGACCGGCCTCAGTTACGGAAGATCCATTGAGGGCCGGCGGATTCGGTTTCATGGCATTGCGAGAGTGCGAGCGCCCCGCTGTCCTGGGATTCTGCAAGCCGGGGGGGCTTTTATCTTGACCTTCCATACGGGGAGGCCACCTGAAGACTCGGATTTCAGCCCTCTTGAGCGCAGACCCCTTGGGTCGCCGCGGCTTTGTCACGGGCCCGTCAACACCAAGGACAAGGGCCGCCTTGTTCAAAGTGGGACAAGAGTCCAGTTCGGCACCCAAATGCCGGACCGGGCTAGCAGGTGTACGCGTAGGCCATACTAGCTAGAAGTACAGATAGTACTAATGGGGGATCCGCGTGGTCCTGTGATGGTCAACTGACTTTTCCCTTCTCTGACACGGGGGCGGGGTTGGGAATAAAAAGGCTGACGATCGCAGAGGGCTCCAAATAAGAACCCTGTTGGGCAAGGGTGTCAAACTCATTTTTGTCGCGGGCCACATTGTAGTTACGGTTTGTCTTGGAGGACCACTTTGAATTTGGGGAAACCATATACAGTCAAATCGGTTCTCGACCAATTCAGTTTTCGGCCAAAAATTTCGAGTTTTTTAATGCCTCGGATGACGAACAAATTTTGGTTCTTGAACAAACTGAGCGCACTTGAATGCACCATTTGACCCCTCTTGCCTTCCTTACACGAGGAGAAGTGACACTTTCCTCGTGTTGCTTTCCATTGTGAGCAGACGTGTTCAGTCAACATTTTGATTTTCAAAAGAGCGCGGTTTCAGTTTTCCAACAATTTCGGTTTTCGGCCCGGCCCGGGCTGCTTTGCATGCCGGGCCGGCGAAGCTGCGGCGCGGGGCAGGTGGCGATTTGCGTGACACGTCGAAACAGAAGAAAGGAAAGGAAGGGCAAAAAAAACAAAACAAGCGCGGCGCGCGGGGAGGTACCGCCATCAAACGAAAGGAGGCCTTTGAACACGACGGGCCCGCAGCCGCGGCGGACACCATAATAAGCACCTGCCGCGCGCTTGTAATCACCGGCTACATTTTCTGTAGGGGGGGGAGGGGACGGTCCGATCCTTCGGCACGGTCCGTTGCATCTCCTCGTAGCTCACGGATAAATCCACAGCCGACTCCAAAGCACAACTGCCACAATTCAAGATCGGTTCCCTGAAAAATCCGCCAAACGGTGAGCAAACGTCCTAGGCGATCGTTAAACGCACAGATCGGATTTTTGGAACCATTTTCAAAAGGTGACGCACCGACTACAGGACGATTAAACTCGAGATGATTCGATGATTTTCCGAGCAGGTCGGGGAAGAAAAGGGGTTTAGCCAAATCATCGGAAGAGACATCTGACAATCGGGCGCAAGTGAGATCAAAGGTCGGCGTGTGCTCGCTCGAGCTATCCAGAAACGTTCGCCTTTGGAAACCTTTGCGCCGTCGCCACTCCAAGCGGTTCAAGCGTCCGTCAGAGAGGGCGGCGGCATTCCTCGGCAGGCCTCCGCTTGACGGGGGCCCGAGCTAGCTAGCGCCGTTAGCCTCGGAGCGCAAGGGCAGGATGCGACGCGCCGGCGTTAGCCCCGCGGGAATGACCGCAATCCTTCACGTACGCCATCCAACTTTGGCTTCCAAAGGATACGTTGCAACGTTTGTCAAGGCGTTCGACAAATGTTTTTACGGCGGGTGAAATTTGGAACGTGTCTTATGACCCTTGTGCGACAATTTCGACCATTTTTGTAGATTTTTTGCGTATTGTCATCTTTGAATCAAAGACAAAGCCTAAAAATGGTGTGATATGAAATATTCCGATTCATGTTTTATATATATAGCTAGATATATTTTTATGATTCGGGAGTTCAAATTGGAACAACCCCCCCCCACACCCCCAAAAAACTCAATATTGGAGAGCATTTGCAAACGAGCTGTCGGCATCGCACGATGCGGTCTGAGCGGCCGCTGTTGAGATGGCGACACCTGCGCTATCGCCGCCACATCACTCCGGCAAAGGAATCCAAACAAACACAAGCGGTCAGGCGTGTCATTTCCCATGCAAATGCCGCCGCCGCCGCCGCCGCATGCGTTGGCCAACATGGGCGGATGCTCCACGGGCAGCTTGTTTGCCCCCCCCCCCCCCCCACCAAGAGCCAAACTGAAACGAATAAAAAAGGCTCAAGACGCCGTCTTGTAAAAGGATCATGGAAGAGGCAGCTGACCGCCTGCTGCCGCCGCCGCCCTCGCCCCCCCCCCCCCCCCCCTTCCTCCCCTTCTCGGCGTGCTGAGGGGGAATACCGTGGCTTGAAATACTTTTGTGTTAATACCTAGGTACACATGGGAGCAGTTACGCGGCGGCCCAGATGGCCGAGCCTCTAATTTGAAAGCCCGAAGGCTGTCATTAAGAAGACTCAAAAAATTAAAAAGGAAAGCCTGCGGATTTTTTGGGGGGCCGCTTCGGACATGAAAGCCGGCGCAAATTACAGCAAAAAGGCGGGCGGGGCTCGGTTTGTGCGGGCGGCCTTATTAGATATCCGCGAGGAGGTTATGACCCGCTATTGTGTGCAGGGGAGGTGACGCCAAAATAAGTAAATAAATAAAAAAATGAGGGCGGATGTGTCGAGGAAAAAAAAAAAACAAGAAAGAAGCAATGAAAAAAAAGCAGCGCGGAGGCACGTGGGCACTGGCTTCAATCTGAGGCGCCCGCGCAGGTCATCCGGTGGCGTCTTTGCACATATGAACCAATTCCAATGCGACGTTAAGGAGCCGGGGGGGGGAGAAAAAAAAAAAATCATGATTTTGCTGCATCGCTATGATCAATATTTTCACAAGTGATTATTTTCCCATTGACTAATCAGCCAATATTGATCCAAAATATGCCCGTGAGGCATCAGCTTTGGTCACAGGGAGTCGCCCTTCTCACCTTCTAAACGATATCGGCGGTGACTTTGAGCGTGTGTGTGGCTTGAAAGGGCAGAGGGGGGGGGGGGGGGGCGGGTCCGGGTTTGGCCATCGACGCGTGCGTTTGACTGCGGCTAGCTCAGCTTAGCCAACCTGGGCATCGTGCGCCCAGGAGGGGGCGGACGATCAGGGGGGGGCGTCCGTTCCGGCCGTTGCCGCCTGTGTGCGCTCAAGACGTGTTTGTTTTGTTCCCGCTGGCGCAAACGGAGCGATTCAAAACACACAAACATTGTGTGCTTTGCGCTTTTGATGCGCTCGCTCTTGCTTGAATTGTCAATTTATTAATTTCCCCCCCCCAAATGAATCGCTTCTGCGTTAATCATGACGCCTGAACAGACCTCGTATTCCAAATTTAAGAGCGCTTCTCCAATTGCTGTGGAATCGATCCATCAAAATTTCAACCCCGGGGGGACAAAGTGTGACAAGACGCTGTGAAAGCGTCGCAGGATTTGCTGGCGTTTGCGATCGAGCCCGTGGAGCTTTGCTTCGGGCCTCATTCAAGCGGATTCGAGTTGACGGTGGCGCACATGTTGGGGGGGGGGGAAGGCAATTGGGATGAAAATGGAGCTTGGTCTCATTTTCTTGGCGATCGCTCACGAGCATCAGAAGGTCACGCAACTTGAGGCAAGCCGTCGAGAAGTCCAAGAAAAACAATCTGTTCAATGCCGTATCGGAATCAACACAGTATGGCCGAATTTGACAGCACCCCCCCCCCCGCCCCCCTCAAAAAAAAGGATTTAAGGCTAGAAACAAGTGAATTTCCATTTTTGTAACATGGGTAAACACAAGGTGTCACGGGTCCTAATTCTAAGATTTTCGTGCTAGTGTTGACATTTCAAAAATGCCATCAAGTCACCTAAAAACAAACCAAAAAAAACAAATTTCCAAGAGCACCGTTGGAGCTTTGGGTCACCGATCACGCAAACAGCCACCACGGCAAAGACCTTTCGGGCCCAGAAATTGCGCATTGCCAACAAGTCCCAACTCCAATTCCGACCACTTCTTGGACCCGACGGCCAGCCATCAATCAAGTGAGATTCGCGCTTTGAGGAACGCACTTGATCCCAAAATGCGGGCGCGTGCGAGAACGGGACGAGGTCGGCTGGCTGCCTGGCGGGCTGGCGGCACCTCCGAGGCACTTTGGAACGGGGCCGTCGGGGACCAAGACACCCCACCGAACGCTGACTTTTCACACCACATCCAACGAGAAGACAACATGTTCGCACGTAAAGAACGCTTAGAGTAGTTTGCGGTGCCGTTTGATGGAGGGAGGTGGCGGGGCGGGGGGGGCATCGCTCCGTGTGTCCGTCGAAGAGAAGCCTTGTCCGGGCACCGGGGGAAAAAAAAAAAGAAAGAACCGCGCGAGGCAAAGAAGATGACGAAAGAGAAGGAAAAGACAACAGGTTGGCGGACGGACTCGCTCACTCACTCACCGGTGTCGAAGTGCGAGAGCGAGGCGGAAGACAGGAAGAAGAAGCCGGCCAGCAGCAGCCAGGCGGCGGCGGCGGTCCACGGGTCCATCGTCCCGGCTCAGGCTGGGCGAGGCGGGAAGGGATCTCGCGCTCCACTCGGCAAGTCCGCTAAAGCGGCCGGCAGCCTTCGAGCGCGGCGGCGGCGGCGGCGCGGGCACTTGGGGGACTACAGAGCAGCGCGGAGGGATCCGAGTGGCGGGCCATGTGACAGGAAACTCAGCCAAAAGCTCGCAACCTGCGCCGAGGAGGCGGAGGCGGAGTCGGAGAAGGGGGCGGGGTCTGGGAAAGGTTAGCCAAGTGGAAAAAGTCATCCCGAGTGCTTGTTTGGACCAGTTTTTCCCCAACCTTTAGTCAGCCCAAGGCGCATATTTGACATTCGAAAAAGCTCCATTGGCAGGAAGGCACCGCCCCCCGTCTTCCCCCATCTCAAGGGCCAAGCCAGATCATTGACTTTGAATATTTTAATTATTATTTTTTCAACCGCGGCTTTTTCTCCCGCCCGTTTTCCCATTCCCCTTGTAGGTGTTAAAATGAGGGATTTTCATTTCTTCCCTTTTCTGTCGTGTGAATCCCGCTCCCAGCTCCATTGTCTCCGCGGATGCTGCAAGCACTACCATACCCGTCAACTTGTACGTTTTGCCCGTATTTTATACGTTTTTTTTTTTTTTTTATCATTTCAAATCACGTACGGCGTATTACAACTTTTTTACGGAAAAAAAAAATGGTGAACCGAGCTCACAGAGACCATTTTGGCTCCAATCCAGATCGTCTCACCTGCTGGTAGCCAACGACAATGACCGTCGTCGATCGCTACTATTGTCACGGCAAAACCAGCAAAAGTCATCCTCAATCGTATATATTTTTTTTTTTCATCGCTGCGTACAGTCTTGGGTCTCGACTTACAACATGGCCGCCAAGAGAGGAAAAGAATGAAGCAAGGCTGCATTTGTTTGGAGCCCCCAACGCTCGTCTTTTAAAAAAGGGGACGTGCCGGCCAACATCCAAGATTTTCCACTCTTTCATGCCCGTATCGACACCAGGTAGGGGTATCGGCCCCATGCCGGCCGTATTCGGAGGTATCCCAAACACGGCCGATAGCAGCTTCCGATACCGATACTGGGTAGGGGGGGGGGGAATCTCCTGGGTTCGTCCGGGGTCGCGCAAAAGCGTACTCTTTTCAAACCAAACCGCAAGAGTCGTCGAGGCCCGGCCCGGCTCTCGGCTTTCGCTCGGCACTCCCGTTAAGACCCCTTGATGAAGACCATCCCTCAACGCACCCCTGCGGCCATAATCCTCTCCTTGCGGAGGATGATTGATGCCCTCGGCGGACGTGAGAACAGACATTTTCTGCTCACGCCGACTTTGGTGCCTCACGGCGGAGCGAAGACGGCGTGAAAGCGTCGACGGCGTTACATTACACGCCGATCCATCGAGTCCGCGTGGGTATCTTTCGTGCACTACGTGTGAAACTAATCTTCCCTGACCTCGTTCGGCACATCATTAAGCAAGAATGTGCTTGACTTTTTCTTTTTTTTTTTTTTTTTTTTTAAATTTCTCTCGCTCCCCACAATCGGAACAAAGCTGCGGCGCTGCGGCGTGGGAGTCGACAGACGGCGGGAGATTCCCACACCTGCTCTCCAACGCGCACAGGTGCTATCATAAATCTCCCCAAACACGCCCAATTGCCGCCGAGGCTTTTTCACAGCGGCAGATCTTATCACATTCCATGTCGGTACCTTTTGCGCATTTGTACAGTGAAACTCCTCTAGAATGAAACTTACATGGGCAAAAATACCCCCTAGTGTGAAAAAATCTTCATGCATTAACACCATTCCCATTCTCCTGCTCCCACACGACGAAAAAAAAACCCTGTTGCGTTATACGAAATCTTCTTCTCTGCTCTTGCCTCGCGATGAGATTCACTACAACCAAGTCTAATCCAACAGCGACCTCTACTGCTACGTTCAGAAACGGCAAAAGCAACCACCACACCGGTTTACACAGCTCAGAGTTTCCTGAACGCAACATACTCATAGCGGCTCTTGCCATTGGCTTACCGAGCATCATCCTGGCCTCCGATTGGCCAAGAGGGACCTCACTGTCTATGTGTGTAGATATTGTAGCTTGATCCGTGGAAGATAGCGTGGAATGCAGCCGATTAGCTGCTCAGAGTACACATACGATTGTGTGTGTGATTACATCTGAGATCAAATTTGCTACAGTGAAAAACCCCCTGTTGTGAAAAAAATTCTTGCTGCAAACATGATTTCGTTGGAGCGGAGTTTCACTGTATTTGTTACGATCTGCAAAGGGAAGACAGGTTTCCGCAAAGCTGCAGCGAATTGATGTTTTTCCTTCTGGCGGAGCGGAACCGATTGGCTCCTTCACGGCTTCCTGTGCCGCTCCGTCGGAAACATCTGTGTGGTCGGCGCGAGTACGTTCACGGCTCTGCGGTAAACGGCTTGCTGTGACGCGCCGTGTAAAATCGGACGGCGCGGTGCGTGGGCCGAGCGCCTCAGGGGGATGAAGAGCGCCCTCAAAAAGGGGGGGGGGGGGGGGGGGTTAAAAAGGCTTAGTGGAGGGTGGTGAAGTGGGACTGAGTGTTTACGTCTGGAGTCATTTAGTCAGAAGGCTCAAAGGGGGGGGAGGGGAAAAGAAAACAGCACGGAAGCCGAGGGTCAACTTTGGGACACGCCACAGACTTCAATTTAAATTCCGCCTTGGAGCATTGAAATTCTGTCCGTTGCCCCCTGGTGGCGAGGGTAACACATTCACACAAACCCAATGTGGATGAAGTTGGGACGTCGAGCTAAACGTTAAACAAACAGAATCCAAAAGATTTGCAAATCCCGTTCCACCTCACTTGAATTGAATCCACCCCAAAGACATTTCATGTTCAAACGCATCCACTTGATTGACGTTTTGAGCAAATCATCTTGAACTTTGAATGCTGTGGCCGCAAGCTGTTCCAGCAGCCATCGAGTTCTGAGAAAGTTCATCAAAGGGCTGTTTGGTCCATCCCGCGGGTGAACGGCCTAACCGGGAGCAGGTGAGTGCCGTGGGTGGCGAGAAAAGGAACTTCCCTGAATTGCATTTCCCCCAAGCAAAGATGGGGCGAGGGCCACCTCCGAGTGAACAAGCGCGTGACCTCGGGTCCCGAAGCTTCGCCGATGTCACGCGGCGCTCCGCCTGAACCCTGTCGAAGCGTTTTTGGAAGGCGTCTAAGTGTATGATTCTTGGCGAAAAAGCAACCGAGTCGATCCGTTTGAACCTGAATTATCTTTGTCGTGTCATGAAATTGCGGTTGAACATGATTCAATTTTTTTGGGGGGGGGGTTTTGGAATGTTTAACTGGCTTTGTCAAATGGTGTAATTACGAGGGAGGGTCCTAGGCGGAGGTCTTTTACACTTTTACATGAAAATCTGTCTGGGAAAGTTGCCCACCAAGCACACATGCAGTCCAAAACCACTTGACATGTTTTTTTTTTCGAGAGGGACAGGTTCAAAAAAAAAAAAAAAAAGGATCCAGAAGAGCAGACAGGCACGAACAGATCCCATTTCGCATCTCCGAGTTGATTGATTCGATTAATTTGACTCCCCAGGGCCAATCATCAGAGGGAAAAGATGTGCTGGCGGCTACCTCAGGAGTCAACCGCGACTGAGACATGAAAGCCGCCAATTTGGATTCCACACATGAGTCAAATCCGAGCAGACCAAAAGGAAAAAAGAAAAAAAAAAAAAAGTCCCTTAGAGCGAGTCGCAATTTGACTTTGTGCTCGGAGGACATCAAAGTGTGCGTGTGGATGTGGGACAAGCGAGACCCAAGAGAGCAGGACAAAAAAATGTAACAATCAGCAGTGCTGGGATTTAAAAAAAAATAAAATAAATTTTTTTTGTTGCTTTTGTTCTCTCTTCCAATGTATTGTGTTGAATTATGTTTGTGCTCTTTTCTAGGGCTGTGTTGAAAGACATCAACGCAGTAAAAACATGCTTGGCATTTTCTATACGTATTGCGGATTTCACTTTTTGCAGGGTTGCTCTGTGATTTTGGGGGGGGGTTGCTGCTGTCCACTTTTTGTTCAGTGGCAAAGTCCTCCGGAGCAAAAGGGAAAGAAAGAGTGCCAAGAAAACAATCCGAATTGGGATCAGTGGCCAATTGTGTACAATTGGCCAGGCATTGTTTGCTGGAAAAAGTCTGGATGTGGTTTTTGCCTCAGCAGCCACCAGAGGGGGGAGGAGGGAAGACAAAAAAACAAAAACACAAAATGCCGCCGTCTCTGGACTGCCAGGCAGCCTTCAAAGGCGCCGAGTTGAAGCAAAGGGCAGACGTTCAGCGTGACGCTTCATGCGGCACACATGTGCTCCAAATGCAAAGTGAGCGCTGACAAACGCGATGAGATTCATCCCAGCCGCTCGCCAAGGAAGATTTGCGGCTTCCCCGCCCCCCACCCCCCAAAACAAAAAACAAACAAAACAGCAATGGGGGCCCGGGGTCAGTTCAGTGCTGCTCTACCATCACGTGACTAAAGTCACCAACATCGGAGCGCTTTCTTGGCTGACACGACTCAGACTCAAGTTGGCTTTGACTTGAAATCTGCTGCCGGTGGGGGGCGCATGGGGGGGGGGGGTCAGTATTTCCAAGACCCCTGTTCCATTTGTTGCTTTTAGGAAAGAAGTCATTGCAGAGGGCGCACCACAAACAAGGCACACAACCTCAAATCGTCTTTCCCTATTGGAATGGATGGAAATGCCATCAATCCGTTCCAAATTAGAAACACAATAAAAACAGACATGATTGAGAGAGAAATTGACATTTTTTTTTTTGCTTTAGTCAATGGATGTCTTTAATTTGGGGGCACAATTCCACCATGACAGAAAAGGTGGAGAGTTCCAGACAATGGATGGACAGATACACACGGCTCAGTAAACTGCTGTCAGAGCATTTCTTGGTCGCTCTTCTCAGGGGATGAAGAATACAGTCAAAGCTCGGTTTTCGAGCGTCTCGGTTCTCGCCCCAATTCGGTTTTCGACCCAAAATTTCGAGTTTTTGATGCCTCGGATGACGAACAAATTTTGGTTCTCGAACAAACTGAGCGCACTTGAATGCACCATTTGACTCCTCCCACCTTCCTTACACCAGGAAGTGACGCTTCCTCGTGTTGCTTTCCATTGTGAGCAGACGTGTTCAGTCAACATTTTGATTTTCAAAAGAGCCTGGTTTCGGTTTTCCAACAATTTGGGTTTTCGAACAGCCTTCTGGAACGGATTATGGACGAAAACCCAGGTTTTGACTGTATGTGCCTGTGAGTCACCTTCTACGTCCGCATGCGTTGCCGGCAAGAGAACCGCACGGCGGACGCACGGCACGTAAAAAGGCACACGGCGGCTTTTGGGAGACGCCGAAGTCGCTAACAAATCTTCTTCAAGCGCGCGCGGCCTGTCCAGCGTGTGGAGGATGGCGACCGATCGGATGGCTTTCAAACCCAAACCAACCTCACGTGGTTTTTCTTTCTTTTTTTTTTTCCAAACCGTTCCTCAAAATGATGAATGAAAAGTGACAGTGTGACATTGAGTCGATGCTGGAAAGCTGAATTTCCCGTCACAAGCTTGCTCTCCAAAGCCTTTACAGACAGCTTCACCTCCCACCGACCGGCCTCACTCCACTTTTCTTTCCCCACTCACACTCACACTCACACTCACACGCAGACACTGACGGCGTCGTGACATTTCTGCGGTGAGCTGCCAGCAGACTTGTCCAAACCTGCAGCGGAAAACCCGCGGGAGGAAAGTCGTCCTCGCGATGCAGCACGTCGTCAGGACAGACGGATCGCGCGCGTCGCCTCGCCTTCCCGCTACCTTTTGCCGGCGCGGCGGCCCGGGAGCGACGTGGCTAGCCGGCGCCGCCGCCGCGGCGAGGCCCCCCTCGTTTTGTGTGTGGGATACGCCGACAAAAGGGGGATTCTGGAGTGCGACTTGCAGGTCCGGGCCGTGCCGGGCTATCAGATGCGCAGGTGGAATGCCGCGCTCTTTGTTGGCACAACATGAAGGCCGGCGGCGGGAGAGGAAATGGGCGGGAAAGGCCCGCAGCCAGGCAGCGGATAACGGCCCGATCACGTTTCCACCAAGCAATCTGTCACTTTTGAAAGGCGCAAAACAATCCGCTTTGCTTGGCTCTTTCGGCTCCCGCTCGGGGGGGAGTTCACCCGACCCGTCGCACTTTTGGGAGAGTCATCGAACCTGGGAGTCAAGGCCTTCCGACGCGTTTTCTGGGTCCGTCGACTCGTGAGCCAATTTCATGTTCGCAAAGTGAAGATGAGATACGAAAACCTTCATTTGTCTCACAATGGAGACATTCCCAATTTACAGCAGCAAAGCCAGCTTTGTGGCATGAAGTTCCAAAAAGGACAGAATGAACGGCCATGGGTTTTTTTTCGGGCGTGCCTCTTTTTTCGTGGATCTACTCATGCTACACGAGTCGCCTGAAGTTGATATTGCGAAATCAAAGTGGCTTTACTTTGCGGGCTGAATTTCCAAACAAAAACGAAGGAACTAAAAAAACTCCAGACGGAGAACCGTATGTGGATTTATTGATGTCGGATTATGAGGGCAGAGAATTAGGGGAGGGGGAAAATGAGATGAGATTTAAAAATAAATAAAATAAAGTATTTTACTAAAAATATAAAAATATAAAATATAAAATATAAAATAAAAATATAAAATAAAGTAATTACTAAAGTACACCTTTTGTGTAAAAATGTACACAATAACCTGATCATGTTCAGTTAATTGAGTGGGAACTTTCTTTTTTTGGGGGGGTGTCAGAAAACAAGTTCACACCGGATAAGGACCCCAACCAAAAACAAAAATGGAATTTGCTCACCTAAGATTACGATTTTTCTGAAGAAAGACTTTTCAAGAGTTTTCAAATAAATAAAAAAAAACATACAAAAATAATTCAAGATTTTCAACTTTGTTTCTTGTAAGATTTTTTTTGGGGGGTGGGGGGGTCACAACTGATTGTGGCAGTCTGCAGCTCCACGGGAAAAAAACCCGTATGGGAATGCCGTCCTCAAGCGGCTGGCAGCCTCAATTACATTTGGGATGGCGACGTCGGAGTGTGTGCGTTTTCTTCATCTTGTTGGCCGAGAAAAACGTGATTGAATTGAATTCTACAGGATTTAGAGTGAGCACAAGATATTTCATCGGCCCAATATGAGTGAAAGGCACGACATTGCTTATTTGGACTTCATGACGTCCTGTCGCTCTCCAACTGGCCACGAGAAATGCTGCGTCATGCTTTCCTCGTCATTTGTCATTCCTTTGTTTCATTTTTTTTTTTAACCGACATAAAACCTTCACGAAACATCGCGAATTCTTGAATGTATATTTTAAGGAAAACTGAAGCGTAATTAACAGAAGGTTTGGGTTCAAGTTGTACCGGAAACGTGACAGTAACGCCAACCCAAGAAAAAAATAAAAAGACTGAGTCATGATTGGATCCGCGCTTTCTCCCGTGATGCAATGCGGCACAACCACGACGCATGCGCACTTTCAGCTACGCTTCATCAGTCGACGTCCGTTGAGAAAGAATAAAAAATATAACAATCCAAAATATTTGGAGCAGTTGAATGAATGCGATATTAACATCTGGTAAATTCATAGCTGAATGGCCACACAGCGGAGGAATAAGAAGGATTTTTTTTTATGCGTCTCGTGAGCTAGCCAGCTAACAGGCTAGCCCACGTATTTGGCTTCTGTGATTTCATGTCATTGGTGTCCCAATGTACGTTCTTTCCACGGTAGTCGCTTCTTTGGCCGTCTTTTTTTTCTTGAAATGGATGAAAAAGAGACGCTACTGCACCGACGTCAAACGACTGGACGGGAAAACGGTTCTTATTACTGGTAAATTTGGCCACTTCCGGCTCTGTCACTCTACTGTTATAATGTAGTTTGGGTTTTTTTTTACAGTCGGCGCACCTAATTGTTTGAGTCGTGCGTTGTGCAAGTCTCTTAAACGTCAGTGTGTGTCTATATAGACACACACACACACACACAATAGAATGTTTCAAAATATCCCCACACATAAAACATTTCTATCACACGAATGCTAATGACTTTTTGCTTCGTCAAGAGAGCATACGGATTGGTTTTAAGCGGGGTTCATAAAAATGGTCAAGTGGGGCCCATTTAATTTTTTATGTACATCTTTTCTGTATTTGGCCTTTGATGGAAAATATTTGAACATGCCAAGCCCAAGTTTAAACTATCAATAAAGATAATTATAAGAACTAAATTAGGGGCTTTTCGAAGCGTTTGTTTTTCAAACATGGATTTGGGGTGGAATTGAACCCAGCGTCCCGCTTCTGTGGCGTCTTGCGCAGGGGCCAGTTCGGGCGTCGGCAAGGAGACGGCCGTGGCCTTGGCCGCCAGGGGCGCCCGCGTGGTCGTCGCCTGCCGGGACGCGGACACGGCGGAGAAAGCGGCGCGGGAGATCAAATTGCGCGGCCGCAGCCTGGCGGTGGTCGGCATGGAGCTGGACCTGGCCAGCCTGCGCTCGGTGCGCCGCTTCTGCGAGAGCTTCCTGCGGCGGGAGGAGAGGCTAGACGTCTTGATCAATAACGCAGGTGGGTCCGCCGTGGCTCGGGAGCGCTGACGTGTGTGTGTGTGTGTGAACCGAGCCGCCTTGACCTCTTTTCCTCCTTTCAGCCATGCCGGGCGTCCTGGACTGGACGGAGGACGGCTTCAGCATGTGCTTGGGCGTCAACCACCTGGGCCACTTCCTGCTCACCAACCTGCTGCTGGGCCGCCTGAAGGAGTGCGCCCCCAGCCGCGTGGTCACGCTCACCTGCTCCAGCTACAAGTACCAGAAGCTGGACCTGCAGGACCTCAACTACAACCTGCTGCCCTTCTTCACCTACTGCCGCAGCAAGCTGGCCAACGTCTACTTCAGCCACGAGCTGGGCCGCCTGGCGCGGGGCAAGGGCGTCACCTCCTTCGCCGTGCACCCCGGTGAGACGCCGCAGGGGGGGGGCGCCTCTCTCTCTCTCTCTGGGGGGTGGCGCGGTTCTTGCAGGGGCAGAATTACACGAGATTCACTCTTTAGTTCTCATTCGGATAGTTTGTATTGCTTTTGAAAATCTTTCATTGTATTCGTTGGACGTCTGCGATGAATGACAAAGATGAAAACCGAAGATAATTTACCCATGTGTGATGTGGTTTTAGTTCGGTGTTTCGGGGTTCCCACGGGTCCTTAAAATTCATAAAAAATCCATCAAAAAATAAGTTGTAAAATTATGTTCTTAATTTTCAGGGAAAGCTTCTCAAATCAATAACAATCCTTAAAAATGTATTTTTATTCGAAAATAAATTGAAATTTTATATTTTCTAAATTTACATTTTTTTTAGTGTACTTTATTTGAGAATGAATTAGGGTTTTTTTTTTCATTTTCTACCTAAAAAGAAAATTTGACCTACAGTGTATGTCAAATAAAGGGTTAGCTTATTGGCCCTCAAAATCAAGATGTGCCCTTCCTTTGGCAGCGAGGATTTGAACACCAGCTCAGTGAGATGTGGCTTTCTGTTCAGCCCGCATATTGCTGAGCGGGCATTACATCCACCGTGAATCCCCTGCATGAATGGAGAAAAGGTCCTTAAAAATGGCTAAATCAGCCCTCAAAAGGCCTTAAAAATTGCTAAATTGGCCACCCGGTCCTTTAAAGTCCTTAAAATGACCCAATTGGCCCTCAAAAGTCCTTAAATGGTCCATAAATAAAAAGCAAGTGGAAGAGTGGGAACCCTGTGTTTGGTTTTTTTCCTGAAGCATTTTCAATTTATTTATTGTTTATTTTTTTGTTCGCTCCTTCAAATGCTCCGTCTGCGCCCATATACGCTTGGCAACTGTGCTAACGCGCATGCTAACGGCTCTCCCGCCCGCGTGTGCTTGTGTGCCCCAGGCTTGGTGCGGAGCGAGTGGACGCGCCACTATTCGTTGTTGTTCCGAGCCGCCATGCGGGTCCTCGCGTGGATGTTGTCGGCATCCTGCGAGGCGGGCGCTCAGACGGTGGTCTACTGCGCCGTGTCGGACGAGGCGGCCCGTCTGGGGGGTGGCTACTTCGTGGACTGCCGGCCCGCCACCTTGCGACCCTTTGCCCGCGACGCCGCCGTGGCCAAGAAGCTGTGGGAGGCCAGCGAGAGGCTCGTCCAACCGCCGTGACAATTTCTCTCGCTCCGATGTCACGGTGCGGGCGGTTCGTCCGCTGACCGCAAGTTCCCTTGGAGAGGCGGGATCCATTTTGGATCGAGTGCCGGCGTTCTTCGTTGGCTCCGATCAATTCGTATTTTCGGTTGGAACAATTAGTGAATTTTTCAATTCTCATTTTGATCTCAGTTGAACTATTCATTCATTCATCTTCCGAACCGCTTGATCCTCACTAGGGTCGCAGGGGGGGTGCCCGAGCCTATCCCAGCTGTCTTCGGGCAGTAGGCGGGGGACACCCTGAACCGGTTGCCAGCCAATCACAGGGCACACAGAGACGAACAACCATGCGCGCTCACACTCACACCTAGGGACAATTTAGTGTGTTCAATCAGCCTCCCATGCATGTTTTTGGAATGGTTTTTGGGAGGAAACCGGAGTACCCGGAGAAAACCCACGAGAACATGCAAACTCCACACAGGGAGGCCGGAGCTGGAATCGAACCCGGTACCTCCGCACTGTGAAGTCGACGTGCTAACCACTGGACTTACCGTGCCGCCTCAGTTGAACTCGAGACATCGAATCATTTTTAGCGACACTCTCTTTGTTGAAAACGACTAGCGACGGATGAATCTTTGATTTCTGGTGTGTTTTATTGTAGTTGCTGAGTTGTAGGACACTAGTTAAGTCCCTGGAAAAGACGCCTTGTTGGTATGACAGTGTCACAGATCATGATCTTGAAAAGGAACGGAGAGCAGAATTCATGTATAAATAAACGGACACATTTGATGATGTCGGCCAAGTACCCATCCGCCACTGGAATACAGTATGTGTTTAAAAAAAAAAAAAAAAACTAATATGGAAAAATAAATATTGAATGTTGTACTCTACTTATAAAATTATTTTTATTGTATTTTTTAGTGATAAAATCGCATCTATTTAAAAAGAGAGATATCCCCGTGTTGCAAAAGTGTCTTGAAATATTTAGATGGATGTCACCCAACACGTTTTCGCAGAGATGCGTTTGTATAGAATATCATGATTCCTTCGGGGTGGAAATATCTCCTCCGAAAATTCATGTCAAAATGCTTGTCGACCCAAAAGTAATGGGCTCCGCTTTGTGGTAATAGGCCCCCCGCCACCCTGGAGTCGACTTGACGAAGCATCCGTTGCCCGGAAAAAAAAGCGCTGGCCACTTTTCTCTTGTCAAGGTCGCCATTTTATTGAGAACACTTTTGAAGCACAAGTTGTCCAAGCAACAGCAGAAAACAACCAAAGAGCACGAGGGCGCCATCGTATCGTACTGAATTAAAACGGAGGGGGGGGGGGGGGGTCAAGACAACTGACCTTGCGTGTCATCTCTTTGTACAAAATCTTCACTTTCGACTTCATCTGCCTTCGCTCATCTGGCGACAAAAATAGCTTTCTATATTTATATACCATAAGCGCTTAAAAACGCGGAGAAAAATCGATGCGGATGAGCCAAAAGGTTGGTGGCACTGAGATCATCAGTAGCAGGCCAAAATGGAGTCCGTTTCACATTCCCCCCCCCCCCAGCCCCCCAACAACAAATATCGATGCAAAACAATATCGAGTTCACGAAAGGTCCCCATAAAGTGATGAAGGAGAAGGTCAAGAGTGATTGATGTACAGTATTTGTTTTGTGACCAAGACGGGTTGCAATCAAAATATCAGTCGGGAAAATGAGGGACGAATTCCCAATGGGAGTCATATGTCGGGAACATGTTACGAAAAAACATTTTCGGTTTGTGTTGTTTTTTTATGTGGGGGGGGGGGGGCGTCATTGAGCGACGACGCAAGTTTTTGCCACAAAATAAACAGCAAGCTTGAAAATTCGATTATCTCAAGCGTTGGCAAAACGTCGTGTGTTTCCGAGCAGAGTCATTTTATTTGCACTCAAAAGCGTTTGAATGGCGCGACGACAGAACCGTGGTGGAAAACTTATCAAAAGCAGCAGCCCCCTTTCTGCTGCACATGAACTGAATACTTTTTACTTATATATTAACATTTACGTTCCTATGTGGCATTCATTTTATTTATTAATTGGGGGCGGTGGTCAGACGACTCGTTTGACTTATTCCACGTTAAATATTGCAAAATTCTGAATGGGGGGAGCCCCTAAACTGACAGTTTTTGTCGAAATTAAAATACAGTAGCAAGATCGCAATCCCAAGCAGCCAAAGACGCGACTGACGGGCGGCGGCGCGAGCATCACACAGCAGAGGCAAAGAAGTGACCCAAGAAAAAGCCACGGCAAAACCATGTCCACCGTTCCACTGAAATAGCCACAGTTTTGCATGCGTTCCTTAAATCAAAACAAGACCGGTTCTCTTGAACTCGAAACCACGTTCGTGGTACAAATGACAGACTGTATACAAATATGGAATCCCAAGTTTACATCGTGTTTCCAGTGCAGTGACACAAGTCAGGCTTCACAAGTGTGTGTGTGTGTGTGTGTGTGTGTGAGGGAGTTTCCTGTTGAACTGGCGCCTCCCTCCCTCCCTCCTGCCCGATTGAGCGGCTCCTCCCCTTCCCGCAACACCTGCCAAAAAAAACAAAACAGAATCCCGTTCTCTGAAAAGCACCGGCATGGCGAAGCAAACGGGCTAAAAGCCGTCGGGGGCCTCAGTGGGGGCGGGCGCACCAGCGGACGCGTACCCGACTAGTGCAGCGGTGCGGCGGGCGCTCCCGAGCAGTGGAAGTGGATGTTCTGCCACTTGGCGTCCCGGCGGTGCCACACCCGGGTCTCCTCGGACTGGCTGGAGCGCGGCTGACCCTGCCCGTCCACAAACTGCGTGAGGCGGATGTAGGCCACGCAGGCGGCGTCCTCGCCGATCAGGTGCACGTGAGGGTTCAGGATGGTGGTGTGGATGGGCTTGTGGTTTTTGGACAGCACTGGACGGACGACAATCGGGATTGGCAACCGTCAGAACCTAAAATCACGCGCCTCCGCCGAAACAAAAACGATGACCCCCGCCAAGCATTTGAAAAACGCACCCGGAACGAGCGACGCAAAGCGGTTTGTCCTAACCCCCCCCCCCCCCCAAACCACAAATTCATAAAGTGACAACCTCAGACTTCCCGTCTCAGCAAGCAGCCTGCCGTCCGACTGACAAAGTAACGGGCAAACGAAAAGGCCGGCAAAGTGAGCCGCCAAACCTTTGGACTGTCGAACGTCAATGAAACCGATTGGCCGCTCATAGGAGCAAATGAAACTGACACGGACGGCCCGAGTCTCAAAGTCAACAACAAACCGATGAACTCCAGAGCGATCGGACGGACCCGAACGGCTGCCATCTTGTTTGGGAAATAGCAGGCCTTCATTTCGAAAGTTGCCCGTGACAGGATCTCGGCCAGAAAGCAAGCGGAGGAGCCAATCGCAGCCAATCGACAGGCGGCCGTCGGAGCGCATTTTGTCATCCGCGAGACAGCGAGTCTTACGGTTGTCAAAGTAGAAGCGGTGGAAGTCCATGCCTTCCACCAGGTTGCCCAGCGCCTCGGGTTCAAAGGAAGTCAAGGCCGGGTCGCAGATCTTGCTGCTCGGGGGGGGGAGACGAAAGCAAAGAAGAGCGGCGTGAGGGCCTCCCTAAACGCGCCCGCATCGCTGGTGCGGCGGAGGCCGACTCACGCGTAAGCCTCGAAGTCTCCGTTGTTGATGGCCTCGATCAGCTGCTCGGTGAGCTTGATGATTTCCTGCTTGCGGGCTGCAAAGTCACACAAAAGGGGGGGGGGGGACGCCGTGGGCAGGAAGTGGCGATTGTAGAAGTGTGTGAATGTGTGTGTGTGTGTGTGTGTGTGTGTTGGGGTGGGAAAATGAACGTGAGCGCGCGCGCGGGTGGCCTCACCTTTGACATCTTCATCTTCCACGGTAGTGTTGCTGCTGTCCGATGATTCCTGCGGATCACACACACACACACACACACACACACACACACACGCGCAGCCAGCCGACTTTTAGGACGGAAGCGTTCGCATGCCGTACACGGACGGACGCAAGCACGCGTGCGTTGTCATGGCAACACAGACGCGCGGTTTTGCAGGCCGAGTCGCCCGACGCCGCCGCGGTTGGGCTTTGCGTCTTCATCGACACAAACTCAGCTCGGCAAGTAGTGCCGTCGCTTTTTCGACGCGTCGCCAGGGAAGAAGCAAACGCGGCTGGACAGATGGAAAAAGCGGGAGTGGCCGACAGCCGACCGCGCCGACGTCATCGCATTGGTGCAAATGAGTCAAGCGCAGGATGCAAAGGGAGGAGCAAAAGAAAGCAAACAAGGTGTGGGCGGAAGAAGGGGGGGGGGGGTCCTACCTTTGTCCCGTCCACCGGGTTATGGATGACGGTGGTCTGAGGCTCCTGGAAGAAGGGGGGGAGAGAGAGCCAAGGAGCAAGGTGTGGGGGGTGGGGGGAGACAGAAGAAGATGGAAGATGTGAGAAGGGTGGGAAAAAAAAGGGGTGGAGCAAAACAACGACAACAACAACAACCAGGAAGTAGAAGAGAAACAGAAAAGGATGTTAGTGGAAAGAAAGAGAATCCATCAAAGTGATCGGCGGAAACGTGTCCACACGTGCACACACACACACACACACACACACACACACACACACACACACACACTCGGGGGAAGCTATTTTTTTAGGAGAGGACTTTTCAGAGAGGATGCGGACCCGGCCGGGCTCCTGGCGCTCAAAGAGGCCACCGAGTCGAGTCCGCGGGGAAGCCGCGAGGGCTCACGTGACTGCCGATGCCACTAAATTGCATCTGGGGGTTCCCTCTCCCACCCCCAACATTGGAAAAACGTCCCTGGGATCTCCCGCCCCCCCCCCCCTGGACAAGCCATCAACAGGCACTTTGCTTTTGCAACTATGCGAGCATTACATGACAGGCATTTAGTTTCAGCCAGTTAGCGTTGGGACTTTCAGGCTTCAGATTTTGACCCCCCCCAAAAGCCAAACGTGTGTCTGCCATCACCCGCGGCCGCCCACACCTGCCGCGCGCCACACAAAGGAAGAGAAGCAGCCAGACAAAAGGGGGGAAAACTCAACACACACACACACACACACACACACACATTTAAAGGCAACGGCATGGGAGAACGGGGGGTGGGGGTGTCCAAGAGGCGATATGGGTTACGAGGGTAAATACCAGAGCGGCTGAAGGGATGTTTCCTTTGGGGCTGGTGACTAGGCTGTTAGTTTGAGGCTGTGCAAGGAGAGCAGAGGGAGGAAAGTTAACGAGCAAGGCGTGCGCGCGACATTTGCTCATGCCAAATGCGCCGTCAATCAACACATTGAAAAATGCGCCCCAATTCAGCGGACTCGGTGCTACTCATTCAGTGGCGCGGTGCAAGGTGAGGCCACCTGGGGGCGGTAGAGTGCAGTGAGGAGAAACCCCAAAAGACGCCCGCGCCACCCTGACGCTATACAACTCGTTAAGTTGCCCAGCCCCAAGGTCGCACACTTGACGCACACGGCTCGCGGCGTCTTCCCAGCTTCGCTACGCCGCTTTGACGCACATGCACACGCGCACGCGCGCTCCTAAAAGAAACATTTCACTATGTGACGCGAGCGCGTCGTCATTGCCGAGAGCGTGCCAACGCCGCACGTTGAGCCGCATTTCGAATAGGACGCGTGAGAGGATTTCAGCGCTGCGCCAAAATGCGCTTCCGCGACCGCACGCGTTTGATTTCCAAGGTGGGAGAAGAAAGCAACAGCAGCAGCGGGTGAATGGCAAAGCGACGGCAGGAAAGAAAGCGGCAGCAAAAGATGAGCGAGGTGGCGCCAAATCACCTTGACAGAGGTCACGTCAGGGTGCCAATGTGGCCGGAGCAGCGCCGGAGTTTAATTCCCGCCTCGAGGGGCCTCAACCCGCAACGAAAACTCCCCAAATGGATGAATTGTAGGTGACCGCAACAGGAGGCCTGGGGGACGCCGCCTTGAAAAGTTGGTTTCAAAATTTCAAAAACCAAGCGAACCAAAATAACGAAGAGACCGGTTCGACATTCCTCTGCCTAGACTGCGAGGGAGGGCGGCTTTTCTTTCGGGGATGACTTGTGAAGGAGACTTGATTTTAGCAACGAAAGCAAAGATGGGAAGAAAAAATAAAAATAAAAATGGAGCCCAAACAGCATGCTCACCATATACTGCACAGTTGAGCTGGACTTGCGTTTCTGTCCTCGGGCCAAACGACGGACGGATGGACGGATGGAAGGATGGAAGGATAAAATTTGGGGGACCAATGGATGAGGAAAAAGGCAGGGGAGGGATGGAAATAGAAAGCAACCCATGAAATGGCAGCCAGAACAAAAAGAACACTTTTGAAAGACAGAATGAAGCCTCACCCACCCAAAAAAACAACAACAACAATAAACCCCCCCAGGCCCCCCAGCCCCCCCTTGACGTGTCAATGCCGAATGAAAGCTTAAGTGCCAAAGTCGTGAAGTGGCCGTGTGAGGGAAACGAAAGTTGCATGAAACATTCATGCTGCAAGTTGGGAACGACGACGCAAGGAAAGGAAAGAAAAGAGAAACCAAACGGAAGGATGGGAGCCTGTTGCTAGGCAACCAGCGCATCTATTTTGGGCATCTGAGTTTCCAGGGTCCACAACCGCCAGCTATTCCTGGCATTTGACACATGCACGCACGCACGCGCGCAAACAGGCACACGCACACACATGTGGGGGGGTCGGGGGGGGGGGTCTCAGTGAGAGAACTTTGGGCCGGCGGGGAATCGCAGACGGCAACTTTTCAGGCTTCCTGATCTTTCTGCTCACTTGCGAGTTTTTGGTCAAGGTCTTCTTTGACTCTGGAAAACATTTTCCGACGGAAGCTGCCGAGCGACCCGAACCGAGTCAGCGCATCACAAGCAATTTAGGTTGCCGCCTTTTCCCGCCATTTGAAGATTTGAAATCCGGTCCCGCCGCTTCTCAAGGAAGGAATGGAATTTGTTTTTCAGTCCGATTAAGAAATTAAACAAAGAGTAAAATTGCGGCCCAAGTTGGATGTTTGACAGTGTCCACGTTGGATCGATTCGGTGACAACCTCATAAAATAAAAAAATAAAAAATCTCGCATCGTACTGCTGCTGTTTTTTTTGTTTTTTTTCCCAATCTGTCTCACACTTGGAAATCAAAACAACAGAAAAGCCGATGATTTATTTCCCCCCCCCCCCCGAAGGTGACAGAAAATGTCCTTTCATTTATTCTCATGACAAAAACGTAACACTCCCCCAACTCAAAAACGAAGGACCGGTATTTTGGAAGACTCGCTAAGGCGCATGCGTTTAAGCTATCCGTCGAGGCCATTGGCAACATTTTCGGGGGGAGTCGCCGTCACTCATTTGCCGCAGTCCGGACGGGCGAGCGGCGCGACGGTGGTGACGGGTACAAAAGGCCGCAGGAGGAGGAAGTGGTGGTGGGGGGGTGGGGGGGGCGGTGCAAGGAGGGTCGGAAGGAGATGGCGGCGGAGAAGAAGAGTGCTTACCTTGACGTCGGCCTTCTTGTTGAGCAGAGTCTTGGCTGCTGCGAGAAGCAAACACAAGGCGGAGATGCTGAGTCGACCGGCAAAGGCCCTTCGATCCCGACGCGAGGAAAACATTCGAAGGGGGCGGGGGGGGGGCTTGGCCCGGCTGGCAACGCGGCCCCCCCGGTAACGATAGCCGCACGTCGCCGGCCCAACCCGAGTGGAGAAGTGGCCCGGCCTCGCGTCTTCAACGGCGCGCACATGCACCGCAAAATCCTCCCCATCGCCCCCCCCCCTGCACTTGGCCTGCAGATCCCAGGAAGTTCCATCCTTCAAAAGCTGCCATCTTTTTCTCCGCCAAAGTAAGAGAGGGGCACGATATCGAAAAGGAAGACGACGCAGGGACGACAAAAAGAGAGGACGGGAAGAGGAGGCGTGCCTGCCGCATGGGTGCGGGCCATGCTGTTAGCCAAGTGCAAAATGTTGAAAGAGACACATGGGACAAAATCAAACACAAAACAAATCTGTCTGGAGCCGCAAAAAAAAAAATAAAAGCCTTCTCTAAAACTTACAATGAAGGAAACACTTGCTGTATGGATGTAAGAGACTGGACTGTCTCAGAATTGATGATGTTCTTCATTCCTTTATTTTGTAATTTCCTTGCTTGATTTTATTTTATTTTTTGGTGCATAATTTTTGCTTTTCTTAGTGTCAGTGAAGTGATCATGAATTCCCGTTTTTCGGCGGCTTGTATTTGAACGCCTCTCGAGTCCAACGAGAAGAGAGAAGGCACGGAGTCGGACGCAGACGTGTCCGTGTTTGTCGAGACTGTTAAAAGCATCAATAAAGTGGACGTTTAAAAAAAAAAAAACCGCACCACAGCTGTCCTTTTTCGGAACTGCAACATGCATCTCGATCTTTTTGAGCTATATTAGCTGACTATCAAAATCTTTTTCAAACATTTTTTTATAAAGCTCCAGGGAGCCACTAGATGTCGCTAAAGAGCCGCTCTGGAGCCGCGTGTTGCCGACCCCCAGCCAAGTGTCATGAGGAAGAGGAGGATATCAACCACGTACAAATGGCGAGGTCGCCATCGTGCTCTGAGCTCCCATGCTGAGATAGAGGGGGGGGGGGGGGGGGTCATCAAAGAGAGAGGGGGGGGCAAGGAGGCGGCATGCACGCGGGTCGTGCCGCCGTGCGCTACCTTGTTCCATCAGCCCCGTTGCAGCGCTACCCGTTGTGCCCGCAGGCGCAGAGGCCGAAGCGGCGGACTGCCTGCTGCCAACTGTCCACACCCGAGCGCACGCACACACACACGCACGCACGCACGCAGGTGGCATAAAAAGAGAGGAGGATGAAAAGGAAATGAGCGCGGCGCAGAGCAGGAAGCCAAAGACACTCCAATGTCCGAGCGCAGAGCGAGCCGCCACGTTGGAGGAGTGACACGACAAACAACAAAAGGCGCTCGGGTCAAAAACTGACGAGTGCGAGAGAGAGAGAGAGAGAGCGAGATGTGATTGGAAGCACTGACTTTCTTCCCGCTCAATGTCGTGGAAAAAAACCTCAACCGGGGCCAAGATGAGGGCAAGCAGTGACGAGCAAAAAAAGTGAGCGATGGCGACATCAATGCAAGACTTACCGGAGAAATTCCGAGAGACCAGCATGGTGGTGAGGATGGCGCCCTGGGTGGGGGAAACAAAAGCACAGCAGGGGGGGGGGGGGTCAGGGAGAGAAAGAAGAAAAAAAATAGGCATTGTGCACGTGTGGCGTCAGAACAAACAAAACAAGTGCAAAGAAAAACTGCGAGCGGGCCGGTGGAAAATGAATCCATCAAATCCAAGAACCGAGAAGTGAGATGAAGACGTAAAAGATGGCGGGAGAAGGCGTGCGGACCGACCTTGAGCTTCCTCCTGGCGTTGAACTTCTTCAGGCACTCCACCGTCTCCTGCCTGTGCATCATGGAAGCCACCGTGGAGCGTTGCTACGACAACACAAAGAGCACAATTTGCAGCGGCGGTGGTGGCGGGACGTGTCTGGGCAAGGCGGCCACTCTGGGGGGGGGGGGGGGGGGGACACTTACGCAGACCCACGGGTGCTTGAGGGCCTCCTGGGCGGTGATCCTCTTGGCCGGGTTGATGGTCAGCATCTGATTGATCAGGTTTTTGGCTTCCGGGGTCACCGTGTCCCACTCTGGGGACGGGAACTAAAAAAGGGGTTACACAGGAAGCGCGTCGATATGCGATGTGGAGGACGCCGGAGGAGAATGAAGAGACAACAGGAAGCATTTGACATCAACTTGCTGGGCTTTTTTTTTTTGGATGTAATATGCATGTAATATCGATGTAATATGCAGCCACCCCCCCCCCCCCCACCCCCACCCCGGGTGGCAAGAAAAGAGGAGAAGACGCGGGCGGGCAGCTCACGTCGTAGGCCCCGGCCTTGATCTGCTGGTACAGCTTGTGCTGGTCCTCGTCCCAGAAAGGAGGGTAGCCCACCAGCAGGATGTACAGGATCACCCCTGTGTGCGGCACAAACGCGGGGCGACAGTCAGAAGAGAAGAGAAGAGAAGAAGAAGAGAAAGCGGCACGCTGAGAAGACGCGCCGGCGCGGAGCCCGAGCTCACCGCAGGCCCAGATGTCCACCGGTTTGCCGTAGGCCTCCTTCCTCAGGACCTCGGGGGACAGGTACCCCGGCGTGCCGGCGAAGCCTGCGCAGAAATAGCGTGAAAGCCGCGCTAAACTTCTCCCTTTAAGGATGCAGGCCATTTCACCACCCCAAAAAGTTGAGCGTTTGATACAGTGAAACTCCTCTACGACAAAACCTACATGGGCGAAAATACCCCCTAGTGTGAAAAAAATCTTCTGCCCCCCATACAATGAAAAAAAACCCTGTTGCGTTATACGAAATCTTTTTCTCTGCTCTTGCCTCGCGATGAGATTCACTACAACGAGGTCTAATCCAACAGCGACCTCTACTGCTTCGTTCAGAAACGGCAACAGCAACCACCACACTGATTGACACACGCGCAGTAGTCCAGGAAGTATCTGTTATTGTTCGATTCCGACGCAGCATGAACGTTGCATTGCTCAAATGGCTACATGTGTGTGTGTGTGTGTGTGTGTGTGTGTTTGTGTTTACATCTGAGATCAAATTTGTGACCGTGAAAAACCCCCTGTTGTGAAAAATCTCTTGCTGCAAACATGATTTCGTTGTAGAGGAGTTTCACTGTATCGGACAACGGCGTGTTTGTATTGGTCTGCTGCATTTTGTTTTGTTTTTCTCCATTCTTGGCGTGCAGCAAGACTTCACACTGTCGATTGGGGCGCCGCCCCTCTCCCGAAGCGCGTCGCCACCGCGTAACGCCGCGAGTGCGTCTTCTCCGCGTTGTCTACCCACCGAACCAGGCCTGCTGCTCCCCCTGCACCTCGATGGCCAGGCCAAAGTCGGCCAGCTTCACCGCCGCGTTCTTGCATTTGCTGGCCAGGAGCAGGTTCTCCGGCTGGGGGGGTCGACATGTGGACACAGCAGACACAAAACACAAAAGATGGCCGCCATTTCCAGATATGAAGCACCTTCAGCCTGCCGCGCTACGCTATTGCCGGAGGGTTTCGATCTCGACCGGCCCCCCACCACGGCACCTCTCATTATTCTCGACCAGAAGGGATCTCGAGGGTTACCGCCGGTTTGCTGCCGCCTCTTCTCTTGGCATCGCCGATTTTTCTTTTTCCCTCCAAGAAGAGAAGCGTCTCAAACGAGCGACCCGCAAAAGTCACTTTTTCATTCCGTTGGACTCATTGAACGCAAATCGACGATTATTTTGGAATCGAGTCAAAAGTCTCTTGACGTCCCTTTGCGCAGTAATGCTAAAATGGAAGCGCTAGAATTGATGTCGTTGAGCAAAATGAACAAACCGTTTTACTTCTCAACTACGTGTAAGTATAAACTTCGTATCTCTTGTTACACACGCGGGTCATCGTCGAAAAAACACAAAGTAAATGATTGACTTATGATTGGAGAAGCGTGCGATAATTCAAATACATTCAAATTAAAATCACACACAATGAGTGATAAACTGTATTTTTCAGATGATAAAACGCCCCCCCCCCCCCACCCCCAAACTTTGAACCCTGCGGCTCTTCAAGCGATGAACATTCTGTAATTGGAGCTGCGTCTGCTCAGCACTGGTCGACATATTCCAGTGGACAAAACTACAAACAAGAACTTGCGGATACCAGAAATATCGCGTTCCTTCCAAAAAATGGAACGGTTGCCCACACCAAAAACCAACAAAAACCAGACTCCGCATTACTCACCTTCAGGTCTCGGTGCACGACGCCCATTTGATGGCAGTGAAGCACGGCTTCCAGGATCTGCTGGATGCAGTGGCTGCATGCAAAACACACACACACACACACACACACACACACAAAAACGGTGTTTCAACTTACAACATGACAAAGACATCCTTTTGCCACCGCCCGGTCTCCAAGCCGCGTCCGTTCCGATCCCGACACTGTTGACGACGCCGAGCGGCGGAACGGCGCACGCCATCAAACGCTTCCCTTGGGTTTTTGCACGCAGACGTGCAAAACAAGGCGAGTGAATGCGGAGGGGTCGTCAGCACAAATGCTCGACTCTCAAGTCGCTCCGTCGGTTGCCCGGATGAGTCCAGCTGCGGGGGATGCTATATGCTAAATGTGATGCTATATGCTAAATGTGATGCTATATGCTAAATGTGATGTTATATGCTATATATATATATATATATCCATCCATCCATTTTCCGAACCGCTTGATCCTCACGAGGGTCGCGGGGGGTGCTGGAGCCTATCCCAGCCGTCTTCGGGCAGTAGGCGGGGGACACCCTGAATCAGTTGCCAGCCAATCGCAGGGCACACAGAGACGAACAACCATCCACGCCCACACTCACACCTAGGGACAATTTCGAGTGACCAATCAGCCTGCCATGCATGTTTTTGGAATGTGGGAGGAAACCGGAGCACCCGGGGAAAACCCACGCAGGCCCGGGGAGAACATGCAAACTCCACACAGGGAGGCCGGAGCTGGAATCGAACCCGGTACCTCTGCACTGTGAAGCCGACGTGCTAACCACTGGACTACCGGGCCGCCCTATATATATATATATATAGTATATGATGTTATATGCTAATGTGATGCTATATGCTAGATGCTATATGTGACAGCGGCCGTGAACGCGAGCCAGGCCGCGCATGCGTTTCGCTGCGGAACGAGACCCGACAGGCAATCTCGTCTCAATCTCTGTGCGTCGGCATTTATCTCTCCCGGGCTATCGCCGACCGTCCATCTCTCGCGGCGCGCCGCCGAGGATGAACCATGACATTGTTGGAACGGCGAGGGCCATTGATTTGACAAACCGGTAGACCTTTCGCAAAAAACAGCGACACCAGAGTGAGTTGATGAGGAGACCCGCAAAAACAAAACAAAAAAAACGCTCCAAAATGTGTGTTTGAAACGGCCGTGTTTGCGCAGTGGCGCCCGCTACAATTTGGTGTTAAAAATCCAGCCCCCAAAGCCAGTCTGACGACATGAAATTTGGTCAACGTGTGCATGCTGAACAGAACCAGCAAAAAATCTCAAAAAGCCCCGCAGCCCGAAAAGCACAGCAAAAACTCTGGGGGGGCGCTCAACGCTCGAGGCCGTTCATGTGGATGCTGTGCCCATCGTGAGTCAAGCCCCCCCCAAAAAAATCTGCCATTTTGCATCGAAGCGGCCATTTTGTCTACAATTTGACTTCAGAAACAAAACGACAAATCCGCCTTCCCGCGCTCGAGCTGAGGAAGCTATTTGAGGACCAAAGCTCAACGCGACGTTTACGGACGGGATGAAAGCCATTCGCGGAGGACGCCGAGAGCTGGCGCCGGGCTCAGTTTTCCCAAGGCCAATGCGGAAAGGGATCCGCGCGCACGTGCGCGGCCACGGCGCAACGAGCGAGTGCAATGCGCAAAACGCGCGCCTCGTTTCGGGCGCTCGGAGACACACGCCGCCCTGCAGGATTGGCACCCGCGCCGTGTCGAGTGAGCGGGAGTTGGTGCGTGAGCGCGTGCGGGAGTGTCAACGTGCACCCAAAGGCAGAACTCTTTCGTCCCTTTTCGGTGGGGGGGGGGGGGGGGGGGGGGTCGGATTCGGACGATATTCCCGTGACGCAGCCAAAATGACTTGAAAATAGCTATGCCAAAAATTAGCACGCGTGTGCAACCTCGTGGCATACGCACACACACACACACACACACACAATAAAAATAAAAGCCCCTTCTAGCACAGATTGAAGTGTGTCAAGCATCAAGCGGCGAGTGACGGTGACACGTCGCGATGGAGAAGAGTTGCGGGTTGTGCGATTCCGACTAATTAGCAGCGCTAATGAAAGTCCCACTTCCCGCCGGTCTCCAAGGGAGCGGGGCGGCGGGCGGCGAGGGAAGCGGCCTTGATGCCTGACATTAAAAGATGACATTTGATTGACAAGCTCACATGACAAGCGGCTAGCTAGCCACTTGTCGTTTGGTTTCCGCGGATATTTGCACGCTTTCAACAATTTCAACGTTCAAACACCGTGTCGTGTATTCGGATACGAGGCGCGAGTTGCTCGTCGTTTGAGCTTTCAAATGTTTTTCACATGGGGCTGTTTTTTTTTTTTTCTACTCTTTGCATTTTCGACTTTTTTGACCGCTGTCTGCGTTTTTTTAGATGACGGCATTTTCAAAAGTTTGGTGTTTGCTGCTTCCGGATGGTCACATTTTCGGACGGCAAGTGTTTTTGGCGCGTTTATCACAAAATGGCAAGTAGCGGCCATTTTTTTTCGACATCAGGGCTTTTTTTTTTTTTTTTCACTTTTGCTGGCTTTGAATGCTGAAGTGTCACATTCAGGTGCACTCGTACCTGCGCCGATTGTCTGTTAAGTGGGTGGAGTGACGAGTCTGCCGGTGAGTCCGCGCGATCGAGAGAGCAAAGAAAGAAGAGGAAGCAAACCCAAACTTAGACATTTTTTTCCCTTTTTTTTTTTTTTTTTTTTGGGGTGTTGCAGTTTTGCAGTTTTTCGGCACTGTCAAGAGAGACCACGACCTGACTCATAGAAAAAAAGTACAGTGGCCCCACGAGATAAGGAATGAGCCACCCTAAAGGGGGGTGTTAGCGCAAGGAGCACTTTGGAAGTGTTCCAAAAAGAGGCCAGGAGCCAATTCTGGCTCCCAGGTGACGTTTGCCGTCAACACCCAACCCAAGTAGCGTGTCGTGAGAACATCCTCCCTACCTGGCGTCGGCCTCACTGTAGTACTCTCGGGCTACGATGTCCTCAAATAATTCCCCTCCGGTCACCCTGTGGAGCGACACACATTTGAATCATCACACACGATTTTCTTTCTTCATCCAAGACCTACACGGTAACCATGGTAACGAGATGGGGGGGTTCACACAGAGATGGATGCGGATGGCGTGGGAGCGTTTCGGAATTGTTTCGGAGGGGAAAAAAAAGAGGGCAGAGGACGGCGGCGAGGACATGATGAGGGGGAGAAGCGGAAACAATGACAGGAAACCGGCGCAGATGAAATGAGAAGAACCGCAGAGGAAACGGGAGCAGGCCACGTGGGGGGGGAAGCAACCAGAAGAGGCGAGAAAAAAAGACGAGAGATGGAACGAAATGCCAACAAGAGACGACGATGCGCTCCCAACGCTTGGCAGAAACTTACAAGTCAAAGAGCAGATAGTGGAAGCCCTCCTCGGAGATGCTGTCATGAAGACGAACTGCAACGGCACACGAACGCACACGCCGGTGAGCGGCGGCGCCAACAACGACAATTTGCCTCACTGGTGGGTTTGCGCGTCCTCACCGATGTTGGCGTGTTTGAGCAGGCGGCAGATGCGAGCCTCTCGTTCCAGCTTCTGGTGATCTTGACCGATGACGTGCAAAACAAAGGAGCAGAAAAAGAGAAGAAATCCAAGTCAACACCTTGCATTGGCCTCCTGCCGCGGCTGTCAATCAAATACAAGCCCCGCCTCTTTACAACCCTTTTCCACATTGTGCGTTTGGCTTTTGCTGCGAGCTGGTGTGTCTCCTTTGATCGATGAGTTCATTGGAGATTGATGTCAAAGCTAAAGAATGATGGCGCCACTTCACGTGGAGACTCAAGGAGCCAATCGCAGGGGATTAGCGGTTAGCCTCCCGCTAATAGCGGCAGGATAATCGGGGATGGATTTAATCTCATTAAAAGACACTTGCTGCGCTGACGGGGGGGGGGGATCAGAACGTTTGAGCCTGAAGAGCACCCAAGACCGCCAGTCAATTTGGACTTCGCCGGCCAGGGGGGGTGGGGGGGGGGGGCTGCTGGTGTACTGCTGTTTGCACACAGTGGCGGCCTACGCTAGCAAAGGCCCTTTATTGGCGGCTGGAAAAATGCACTTGATGAGAGCCGCTATTGACTTAATCAGAGCGGATCGCTCACGTGGGGCCTCGCAACATCGCGGTCGCTTGACAAGCGAGACAAACAACGTGACACGGAACACGATCGTCCAAAAGGAGGAGAACGTCAAATGACATTTTAGGAAAACAAATCAGATCTAACTCATAAGAATCAGCGATATATAAATCATACAAATTGACCTTAAATGTCCTTGAAATGGAAAGTTTTCATCAGAAAATTTAAAAAAAATTGACGGCCATTTCGTCAGGTTAAGGGAACGAGTCGGGAGAAGGCCAATCTGCCTGCCGCATGAAATCGAGGTCAAAATCAAGGTCGAGTTCCAATTTTGGCATCTCGGGGGCCAACGTGGGAGCGACATCGGGCCACTTCCAAGGCGGCTGCGCCCGTGGAACCCACGGCGAGTATTACTGAGCCGAGTCTGGAGGTTGGTCGGGTGCAACCGATGCCAAAGGGCGCCAAAAGCTCGCATCCGGGCGCCGCTGCCACGCATTTGGACCACTCAAACCGTCCTTATCCTCCAGAGTACTTTTCCGGCTCTACTCGGGTAGGAAAGGGAAGTTCCGAGGCGGGAACAAAAAAAGGAGAATCCCAAGAGGCCCAAGTCCTGCCCTCCCAGGCACAAAAAGGAGACTCCCAAAGTCAGCGGTGCTTTGGCTGGCTTCGCTCTCACCTCCACCACGACGGCACGGAACCACTTTCCTAATTCCAGACAGTAGTCGTCAACATTGTCCCTCATCTTGGACCATCGTTGCACAAGCAAATCCAATTTCAAAATCCAGAACTAACTAATCAAAACAGTGTGTCCCTCTAGCGGATATTCCATGAACTGCACCTTATTAAAAAATATTCTATCCGTGTCTTTTATGCATTTTGTCACTTTTAAATCATCCTGCGGGCCTGATCAAACCTCGTTGCGGGCCGGATTTGGCCCGCGGGCCGTATGTTTGACACCCCCTGATCGAGACGAACTCCGGGAAGCTCAAATGGCCTCAGAGCGACAAAAACCTGCCCAAAACGTCATGGCCACGCTGGAAAAGCTGACGGCAAGTTGTTACCTCTAGCGGATAACTTTTTGGTGTTGATGATTTTGGCGGCGTGCTCCTGCCCCGAGCACAGCTTCACGCATCGACGCACCACTGAGAAGGCGCCCCTGAAAACAAACAAACAAACAAACAAACAAAGATTGATTGGCAAATAGATACCTTTTGCCAGTATTTGCCTATTTCGGAGAAGTCAAAACGTCTCAGAAAAAAAACGGTTACGTTGGATATTCGTTCGAAAAGAGTTTAATATTTTCAATGAAAAGTAATCAATTTTCGAGTGAAAAAAGTCTCATAATGTCAATTTAAAAAAAAAAAGTTTTATAAAAGGAAAAAAAAAAGAACTTTCTATAAAAGGCATCGCATTTTCTAGGATAAATCGCATATTTGTTGGGGATAAAGTGTTACGCTGTCCAGAAAAGTCATATTTTTCGATGAAAAGGTGATCAAAAACATCATCGATATGCTATTCATCAAATAAATAAATAAATTGGGACACATAGAAAGAGGAGCATCATTTCCTCGCAACTTGTGCCGAGGACTTCAACTAGGAGCAGTCGTACTCCAGTATTTGGTGCCGCCACACTGGTCCATAGTTGACATGTTTCCAAGCTGTCATTCACTTGACGAACCCATGTGCGCGCGCGCGCTCTCAGACAAAAAAAAAAAAATTTTAAACACAACACAACCGCCCGCACGTCGCCACACGCACGCCCAAAGCGAGAGTGGCCGCGCGGCGCCGGAGCTCGGCGACCGTCGCGCTGGCCGGCGACGACGACGGTCGCCGGGCTCCGAAGGCTGTGTCCGGTTCGACTCACTTGCCAAGCTCCTCGTACAGCTGATACTCGTCCGTGAATCTTGTACAGGTCGTCGTGGCCATGTTTCCCGCTTCTCCGTCTTCTTCCCTCCGGTCAAATGTTGTCTGTCAGCCGGCGAAGGGAAAGGGGAGAGGGGGGGGAATAAACCACAACAGGTCCGCCCAGTGCCCACAAATACAAACAACCAAACAAACAAAAATCAAGTCGTCCGGTACTGGAGAAAGTGGCGAGGCGGAGGTCTAATGGGGAAACACCGAACCGAGCACGGAAGGTCTCTTTCGCTCTCTCTCGCTCTCTCTCTCTCTCTCTCTCTCTCTCTCTCTCCACGCCCCTTTCGGTTTGACAGCTGCTCGCTCGACCAGGCATTTTCGTCAAGACAACCGTGCGAAGCGAAGGCTCACTTCCGGTCCCGACTTACAAATATGTCAAAATAAGAGTAGATATATTTTTTCCCCCCACATTCACTTTTTTCTTAAGTTTACATTTTGAAATGTAAATGAAAAAGAAACTCATATTTTAAATAAACAAGGCTTACCTGTTAGTAATAATAGGAATGATGATGAGGTTTCAACCCTGTACTCACCTCTTGTTTCTCAGTGTATGCAGGATGAGCCAAATAATAATAATAATAATAATAATAATAATACATTTTATTTATAAGCGCCTTTCAAGACACCCAAGGACACTTTACTATCAGGAACAAAAACAATAAAACACAATGCGGGTTGAGCAGCGGCAGCCAAACGCATAGAAACGCATATGAAATGTTTATCACCGGGTTTGAGGATTTTTTTAAAGTGAAGAAAAGAGAGGTCAAGGGCTATGGGCTGAAATATGCGCCACCAGAAACTGACTTTCAGCCATTTATACTGTATCTGAAATTGATGAATTTCTATCGTTAAACTCAGACCAAAATCGAGGCCCCTCGCAAAAAATGAATTTGCTGGCCCCCAAATGGCTATTTTTCATGGCCCGAAATTTTTTGTTGACGCAGGGAGTGGGGGTGGGGTGTTAGCGGATAGATATTTGAACAACGCTGTGCAATAAACGCTCTGTGCCTAAATTTCTATTGTTTAATTTGAAAAGCCGAGTCTGCATTGTACCTTTTGTACTTGTTCGTTTGGAACCAAAGTGAATGAAACTTGAAACTGCATTTAAAAGTCCGAAAAAGGTATTTCATTTTCTCTCAAACTCGACTTGACACTCAGTGAATAAATACAAAGAAGGTAGGCTGGGTCGAGGAAAGGAAGGAAGGGAAGACAGGAAAATGGAAGGAAATAAAAAGAACAAAAAGACCTAAGAATGGAAGGAGGGTAACAAGGACGCGATGAAAAGAAGGAAGAACAAAGTGGCCATGGAGCCCTCATTCGAAAGCTTCATCCATATGCAAAACCTGAACCTGGGAGTGCCGTCATGATGCGACACCCTGACTCCCTTTCATCATCCTTACCCCATTTTACTTTGAAAGGCGATTTGCCCCATTTCCTGGCTCGGGCAGCTCTCAAGCAGCCTGTGGTTTTCAAGATGAGAAAAATCTAAAACATGCCGCGACTCAACTCGAGTGTTATTTCGAGAGCACTTTCAAACAACCGCCGCTGTCTACAAAGCGCATGGAGCAAAAACAATCAATGGCGAGCGAAGACAGTAGCAAGCACAAAAACAGTCCAACAAAAAAAATCCAGTTTCAGGCTGAGTCAAAAGCCAAAGACTAAAAATGACTTTGAAAGACGGGCAGTGCGAGGGGGCTTGCCGAACATTCATTTTGAAGAGAGGAAAAGCCTCGGTCTCCTCTGAACCTCCGTTTAGTTTTCGGTACCTCGAATAGCGCCTGGCTGAGGCACCGGGTGGAGAGCTTCGAGGGTTCAGGTGGGGGGGCCATGCCATTTCAAAATTTGGAAATAAATCACAGAACCTTCAAAAGAACTCCAAAATGATCCAGTGAAGGGAGTGATGCGCTCCCTCTTACGAGTACGGGTCCACGGGCCAGCAGCGGCATTTTGGACCCACTGGAGACGCTTCATGGAGGATTGGCTGACTCCAAAGTCAAGTGTGTTCCCGTCAACCGTTCGAAATGTGACAAAGTCTCCGTGCTAACAGGTTATCTGTGAACCATAATTACCTCTCAACAATAAGATGGGAAACCCTTTCCAGTCAGACCAGTTCTCCTCAGTCATCCCACTGTGCTTCGACTCACGCAAACTCGTGAAAGACGTTGTAAATATATCAAGCCAAGAATGGTGAGCGACAGAGTCGTGGCCATGACTGGCGGTTTGGTCTGGACCGACAACACAGCAGGGGAGGAAATCATCAAAGTTAGCCGGGCAGTACTGAGCCTTCGGGAGACTCTGGGCACTTTTTTGTTTGGGAAGATCGGCTGCAATCACAAACACGGTTGTGGGTGGGCGTCCATTATTTGGGGGTTTTCGCTACTCAAGTGGAATTTTTGCAAGCTAAGCAGGAAAATGACCATGTGAGACGATAGCCGAGGCTCGGAACTATTTATAAAGAATCACAGCTGGAAAACCAAAAGAGAAGGGTGGGAAATTACGCCAGGGTCATCAGCGCTTGGGGGGGCCTGGCTTGTCTTTTGAGGGCGGTGATCCGGTTCCTCACGTAGTCCTTGATGCCCTTCCAGGAGCGCGTGCTCAGGGCCCGCGGCTCGGCCTCCAGGCACCGCAGACAGTCCAGCTTCTGCGGCACCTTGTGGTCTCGGATGAGGGACATCATGTGTCGCTCCACGGCGGCCACCTCGCAGTCGCTCCACTTGTGCTTGCTGGCCGGCGCGCCACCTGAATTCGACAAAGGGCGAAGAACAACTCAAGACGGACGAACGACGAAGCCTCGGCGAAAGCGATCCCACGCCGACTTTTGTACCTTTCGGCGCCCGCCGGGCCGCTGCGGATTTGGTCGGGCGTGTCCCGGACAAACCGCCGACAGACTCGCCGGGCTGCCCGGCGCCTAAAAAGGATCATTGAAGGATGTTCATTGGACATCCAAATATTCATACCGACAATGAAATCGGACGCAAATCAAGGAAAAGAATCATCTCATTTCAACGTAGTGATGGCAGAAAAGCTCCACTTTTGTGTCAACGAAGCTCCTCAGCTCACTTCTAAAATGGTAATTTGTCAGAAAGATGCCCTAAGTGGAAACGAGGCTCCTCACCTGCATCTTCGCCATAGTTTCTTGGCACCATAAGATGGCGCCAAAGCACAAAAAACGGCGAATAAGAAAGATAGGTTACCCCACGTTTTTTAAAACTCATTCCCTCACCTCCATGGTGGACTTGGCCCCAAAGAAGGCTCTCCGCTTGCTTGTCGGGCCCCAGGACCAGCTCCCTCTCGGCGGGGTCCAGGCTGAGGAGCTGCAACATGGCGCCGTGCCGCTTGCGAACGCCGGCCGACGTCAGCGCCTCGGGCTTCCGGACGGCGCCGTCTTTGGCCAACATCTGCACGCAGACGGAGCCGCGGTAGGCGGTGAGCGCGTGCGGGCGCGCGAACAGGAAGGGGTTCCGGGCGGGGACGCCGCAAGCCTCGCGGACCCGCGCCAGGAGCTCCAGCGCCGGCAGGAAAGCCGGTTTGAGCAGGACCGGGACCAAGCGGCCGCAGGCCGAGCGGATCTCCATCCTGCTGAAGACGCGACACATGCTCCTCTCCGGCTCGCCCACTAACAAGTCCGGGTTCTCCCGCGGGTCGGGCTTCTTGACGGACTTCAAGGCGGCGAGCGGCAAGGAGGACACCTCGCTGCTTCGTCTCCTGTTGAACAGAACTACTCGGGCCAGGAGGGCCCTGGCCAGCGCGTCGTAGGTTTCGGCGGCGGGCTCCCGCCGGAGTTTCTCCTCGGCGAGGAGGTGGACCTTCTCGGCGTGCAGGTGGAGCCTCCGCACGTCCTGGGCGTCCGGAGCTTTCTCCCCGGAACTCCTTTTGCTCTTCCGCAGAACCGACAAGGCGCCCGAGGAGATGGTCTTGGCCCACTGCTTCCTGTAGACCAGCAGGAAGTTCTTGGCCCCCTCGGCCAGGCGGAAGTCGCCGCGCTCCAGCGCCCTCTCCTGGACAAGGCGGCACACCTTCTGGAGGGAGTAGCCCAGCTTGATGGCCAGCGAGGGGGCGCCGTAGGTGCGGGCGGCCGGGTCGTAGCCCGCCAGCACGTTGACGGCGGCCACCACGTGCGGGAAGCTGTCGGGCAGGAAGAAGTCCTCCAGCCGCCCGAGCGGCGTGCGCTTCCAGGCCTCCAGGACCAGCCGGGCCATCTGCCGCAGGTTCTGCCGCATGTACTCGTGGCGCTTGGCGTCGGCGCCGTACTGCGCCAACATGGCCTCGCCGTAGCCCAGCAGGACGGGCTCGCTGACGATGAGGCGCGTCACGTCGTCGTAGATCATCTGCGAGAGGACGGCGCGCAAGCCGGCGCCGATGCGCAGCTCGCCCATGGCCTCCAGGGCGCAGCGGGTCTCCACGCGCTCCTTGCCCAGGCGGGGGCCGCCCTCTTTCTTCCTCCTGCGCCGCTCGGGGCAGCGCTTCATGTGGCAGGCCAGGTTCTTCTTGATGTACAGGCCTCGGCAGTACAGGCAGTGCAGGAAGTCCTGCGCCTGGCCCGTCTCGGGGGGCCTCTTGCGCGCCGCCAGCTGCCCCTCGCCGGTCCTCAGCACTTGCTTGTTGTGCACGTAGTTGCCCTCGTTGAGGAGCTGCGTCCACAGCCGCTGCCTCTCCCGGGAGCCTTTGGGGAAGCGCAGGGCGGCGGACACTTGCTCCTTGTGGCTGTGCCTGTGCTGCAGGTGCCGGGACATCTTGATGACGGCCTTGGAGCAGAACAGGCAGTAGTTGCGCCGGGAAACGCGCTCGCGGCTCTTCTGGCCTTGCTTCATGGCGCACACCTTGAAGGGGAAAAGCAGGCAAGCGCAAGTCGCTCGTAAGACACGGTTTCTCGATGACACGGGGGGGGGGGGACGTGCGGCTGAAAACCTGCCAAGACTGAAAACTCCAGAGAACTAAACCGCCGAGACACATTTGGCATAATTCCAGCACCAAGTACCAAATTGGCCCAAATATAAGACAGCCCTGATTCTAAGACGACGCCCTCTTTTTCAAGACTCAAGTTTGAAAAAAAGACTTTTTGAACACGAAAATTCAGTCAAGTTCAGCATTCGCTTCAATGAAATCTGGCGCCATCTAGCGTCACGAATGGGTATAATGTCTAGACCCCGAATATAAGACGACCCCCTCTTTTTCAGTCTTATTTCAATGCAAAAAACACCGTCTTATAATCCGGCCAATAAGTCAAACCTCGGTTTTCGAACGTCTTGGTTCTCGTACAATTCGATTTTCCACCAAAAATTGACGAACAAATTTCAGTTCTCGAACTAACTGAGCGCACTTGAATGCGTCACTTCACTCCTCTCGAGTTCGCTTCCTCGTGTAGCGTCCATTGTGAGCAGACGGGTTTGTATTGTTCAATAAAGATTTTTTTTTTTTTTTTTTAAAGCAGAAGTGTCTGGTGAGAACTACGTAATATCGGACTGTTATTTTTGCATCGTGTATCAGCCCCAAATCATGGCACCAAAGAACGCAAGTGGAAGTGGTAAACCTGGTGAAGAAAAGAGGAAAATAGTGCGCAAAACTATAGAATTTAAGAAAGATTTGATTGCGAAATATGAGTCAGGTGTGCGTGTGTCTGTGTTTGCGAAGGAGTTCGAGATGCCGAAATGCCCCGCCTACTGCCTGATGACAGCTGGGAGAGGCGCACGCCCCACGACAGATAGAGAGAGAGAGAGATGTTCCTTCAATTTTTATGTTACTATGTTAATGTTAAAATTGGTGAAAATAAAAGATATTACAGTTTGTTTGTACAGTATTTTACATATTACCTGCTCTCTTATTACATGTGTAAAAAAAAAAAAAAGTGGTTTAAAAAAAGTTGTTTTCTTGACTTGGAACGGATTAATTTTTTTTACATTGATTCCAATGGGAAACATGGTTTCGGTTTCCGAACAGTCTTCTGGAACAGATTATGTACGAAAACCGAGGTTTGACTATACTTGGTTCGCATCGGCGCTCGCATCACGCAGAGAAAGGCAGAAGAGCGCCTTGTCATCAGTCAGCCTGTTGAAATGGCGACAAGCAGTCGCCGTGCGGATTGGTGACATGGCGTGCACTCCGCTCAACATGGGCCAGAGGAAACAAAGGAGAGTGTTGCCTCAGGAGACAAGAAAGAAAATGATCCACGAGTATGTGCCAGGTGGAGGCGGGAAGGCCGTCGGTAAGCAGCTCGATGGTCCCCGCGACTGCCCTCCCACATCCGATTCAGAAATTTTACTCCCCAGACGCGCTCGCGGGAGAAGGTCATTTCTGCGACCGCGGCGGAGTTGTATTTCAAAAAAGAAAGGCTGGGGGGTTGTTTTTTTTTTTTTGCAATGTGCAAAGGAGATTCTCCTACTGTCTATTGCGAGGTCCATTTGAATTTGCTCGGCCCTAATTGGATGCGGAGGATGTATGCGTCCCAACGACCGCACGTAAGCTACATTCGCTGCATCGACTCGTCTGTTCGACGTGATGCTTCTCGAGGTCTCCTCGATTTGAAAGCAACCCCACCTTGACGTTCTTCAAGCGGCTCCACTCCGCCTTGGCTTCCGGCGGCTGGGCGCCGAGGGACGCCGGGCCGGACTTTTTCCTGCTGCGCAGGGACATGGCGGGGCTGCGAGGGGATCCGCCCGAGCGGCGGACGAGGTCTTCTCCCGCGTCCGACAGAGCGTCAGACGCGTCGCTGTCGTCGCTCGGTACGAAAACGAAGCCGCGGTCTGACGCGTCGGGAGAGCGGCCGTCCTGGGGGGGGAAAGAGGAGGGCGGCCGCAGTCAAATACAAAGGCTCGTTGATGTGATTTGTTCACTGGACCAAAGGAATGGAAATGCCTTCACTCTGTGACTGCGACTCCAAAAAGACACCAAAAATGTGGGGCGCGCACGTTTTTCCGAAAGAATAATTGCAATCTACTGCTTTGCACTCCAAACAAACAACAGATCGTAATGACACCATTTATTGCCCCCCCCCCAAATTTTATTTATTTATTTATTTTTAAATTCAAACGGCCGATTAATCCGTTGTCCAAGTTTTGTTTTGCCAAATATCGGAATCAGTCTTAAAAAAACAAACAAATCCATATTGGGTGGGCCCCAATTAAAACCCACCAACTGTAGATTCAATGATAGAATCCTAACTAAAGTGCAAGAATCAAGGTCATTCTTCGCAGAGGATAAACAAAATATGTCGATGCAATACAAGGAGTACAGGACAAAAGTCGAGGTACCCACCCGGATGTCTGCTTTTTTTCGGAGACTGTTTGAATCGGTTGTTTTGGCTTCGATTATTTTTTTTTTATGATCGCGGTAAAACCGCTAACTGTCATAATTTTTGTTTCTGATAATCACTCACTCCAAACTTTTTCATCTCAACGTACAAGAAATTTCAAGTCACTTCCACAAAATGCGCCTTTCCTGCTGTAAAGTGAATCAATCATGTTCAAAAATGTGTCCACCGTTGCCGAAGCAACGGAAATATTCGCGACCCGGTGTCAGTTTGACGCGGTGCGGTAGTCCAAACATGAACTAACGCGCGCAACGTGTCATCTTACAGGGTCTGCTGGATCACACGCAGAGTCGTCCGTCAAGTCGTCGTCGTCGTCATGCTCGCCACCGGATGCTGGCTTTTCACGATGCTCGCCATCCGAGGGCGCCACTTGTGGCGGCGATGCCGGCGACGCGCCGCCTGAAGACGCGTACCACTCCGGCTGCCCCCCCCCCCCAAAAAAAGAAAGAAAGCGAAGCCTCGGAACGTGAGCGCGGAATCAGAACGCGCACATGATGAAGAACAAACGCACCTCGATTTTGTGCGCTGCCTCGCTTTGACACGGCGGCGACTGGCCCGTGGACAGAGGCGACTGAAAAGAGAGGCGGAGACGACACGATGACATCATTCCGCATGCCGTGCGCGTGGGACATTTGGCAATGAAATCAACGTTTATTTGCCTGGGGGGTCGAAAGGGGCGACTTCACGCAGACGTCGTCCTCCGGAAGCGCCTCGATTTTGTGCGCTGCTTCGCTTTGACGCGGCGGCGACTCACCCGTGGACAGAGGCGACTGAAAAGAGAGGCGGAGACGACACGATGACATCATTCCGCATGCCGTGAGCACGGAAATGTGGCACTGAAATCAACATTTATTTGCCTGGGGGGCCGAAAGGGGCGATTTCACGCAGACGTCGTCCTCCGGTGGCAACGATTCCAGCTGGATGGGAAGAGACGACACGAGTTTGCCGAATTTGCAAAGAGTCTTTCACAGCAGACGCCAATTTGGAAAAATACATTCGAAAAACGGCATTTGACTCAATTACAAAATTCGATGAACTCTTCAGCGCAACACTCACCAGTTTCTCCAACTCTGACAGCTGTTTGAGTAAGAGAGAGCGCTGGTGTAAAATCATGGCGCGTGTTGTCAGCCCCTTAAAAGGAGAAGAAGAAAAAAAGAGAGAAGCAACTTTGATGAATTTGTCGTCCAAGCAATTCGAGAGCTGCTATGACGGTAAAGGGCGGCCATTTTCCTCACCGCCGTTGGAAGGGCAGCATCGTTGTCGGCGTGAGCAGACTCGTTCGAGGCTGCGGGGGACAAAATGGATTAAGCCGTTTGACATCCCCCCCCGCCGCCCCCCCTTTTCGACAGCAATCTGCTCCATAATTACGTCGTGACTTGAGCACAACAAACCCGCCAAAATCATGAAGAATTCATTGAAGATGCCATTTTTTAAAACTTCTTTTTTTTGAAGGGGCGAAACGCCAAAATTCACAACCGGTGTTTAATCCATGAATTGACTAATAAGGAGAGACACTTCTATTATATTCAAAACACCCACACACACAAAGTGCCACATTACCGCGCCACTGCGTCGGGTCTATCCACCGAGACGCCACAGGGGGCGCCGACGAGGTTTGGCTGTGAGTGGCAGACGCCTGGTTGATGCTCTGAAAAGAGCCCAGAGATGAAGGGGACTGAAATGAGTGCCGCGTAGAGGGGGGTGGCGGCCCGTGGGCTTGATGGGCGGCCTGCGGCGCTCCCAGCTTTTCTCGGGCACCCGTCGGCTGCGGCGGGTCAAAGGCGGCGCTGGCGAAGAGCGAGGCGGGCGACACGTGGCAGTGGACGTGCGACACGGACGCCAACGTGGGCATGAAGCCGCCGCCGCCGCCGGGCGTCTGCGGGTGACCGTAGGGCGGCGACGGGTCCCGGCCGGAGAACGCGTTGAGGAGGGGCCTCTGCATGGAGACCGCCGACCAGTCGTCCTGGCTTGACCATGCCTGACTCTTATTGGCTGCCATGTGGTCCATTGTCTGCCAGAGCCCCGGTCGCTCCCGGTCAGTATGGTGTTATTTACCTGAGGAAAAAGGGGGGGGGGGGGGGTTGACATCTGCTTCAAACAACAAAGCGTATGCAGGAAAAGTGGTTCAGATATCACGACTGCCTGCGTCTTATGTGTTGTGTCGTATTATTTTGTCATTTTATGTTGACTGTTCTTTTGACGGCGGCGCGGGCACCCGCAGCGGCTCCTCTTGTTGTCTTGTGAGGAAAGAAATTTCATCTGTGCTGTGTGTCGCACAAACAGCGCATTTGACAAGAAAGTTGTACTTGACTTGGTTTGACTTCTTTTGAATCATCGTCTGCTCTAATGTCACGCGTCGAGGCTGTTTGATCCCAAAAAGTCGCCTTGGAAACTTTGCTCGAGTCCACAGTAGTGCACTTGTGTCGAGCTCGATCCGAGTCATGATTAACGTTTCAGCTCACTAGTCAAGTGGTGATCAAACGAAACAAGCGACGAGTCGATTCGATTTATTATTTTTTTGGGGGGGCGGGGGGCACAAACAAAACAACGAGAGCCGGATTCGATGCCGGGCTTCTTTGCGTTCGTTAGCTTGCTCGCTCGCTCGGGCTATTGCGTTCCGGCGGCGAAGTCTACTTGCCCAACAACTCGAAAATTGATTGAAAATTGATGAACGTGCTCGTCAACGAATACTTTTGGTGTTACTTAGGAAGCAAATTGGTGAGAAACGCAACATACCCGAAACCAGGCACCGGAAGCAGTGCTGCTCGCGGCATCCGACGTTTGTGGCTCCTTAAACCGGAAACGATTAATAACGCTTCCGGTTCGCGTTCAAAAACAAAACAAACCAAACAAAACATTTTACAGGCACCGGAAGCAGTGCTGCTCGCGGCATCCAACGTTTGTCGCTCCTTCAACCGGAAACGATTAATAACGCTTCCGGTTCGCGTTCAAAAACAAAACAAAACATTTGACCTTTTCGTTCCTTTTTTTTGAAAAAAGAAATCGCGGCATCATTAGTATTTCTTGAAAAACCTTTTGACAAAGCTACCAGTTGCTTACAAAAAACAACAACACTTTTTGAATGCAACGAGGCAGCTGTTGCATTGACATCACATTACTGTTGTCAACGCTTCATTAGGCGACCCCCCCTCGACGCCCTCAAATAAGGATGGCCTTCGAACAAAGTCTTGCATGAACAAAAGCATTTTTTTGAATAACAGTCATCTTGATTGAGCTTTCCCTGCTCCTGAAAATTCCATGTGGGAGGTGTGATTATGTAAACGAGTCCAATTGTGACGCCACCGTTGATTGAAGGACAAGAGAAAAAAAAAAAAAGACAAATTCAGACACATTTCAGTTAAACAAAACATTTATTTGGTGTTATAATTTGACACTTGACGGATGGACGCGGCGCGTCACAGTCCCAACTATTTTTTTTTTTAATACAGAAAAAAAAAAAGGAAAAAATTCAGAGTCACTCTTTCACAATATGTCCACCGAAGATTGTCCATTTAGCAGCAGTCGCCGTTCCTTCGGAACCGAAGGTGCCTGAAAGCAGCAGCGCTGTGGAAGATCAACACGATTAAAAAGGAGCGGCAGAGAAACGACGCCGAGGGGAAACTAATCAAAAGCAGAATCAGAATCGCCTTTATTGTCATTGCATAGCTTACAATGAAATTTGGGTGCCACCTCTTAGTGTATTTTGTAAAAATAAATTGTCATCGCAGCCGCCATATTGATACGACGTGCGCACAAAATACGGATTTGCGGCTTTCGTGTCACTCCCGTGAACTACTTGGATGCCTGGGTAGACAAATGGAGCGCACCCTGGCTCCAAATTGCAACCCGCCAGGAAACAGTCCCCGGCGGCCAAAACGGCGCATTTTGGGCGTACGTTATCCGGGCGAGACGGCAATTTGTATCGCGTGTGGGGCTCGGAACTTGCGGATGCACGGTGGGAGTCGGCATTACCTCCGTTCAGGACATCTTCTGGAAGACGAAGACCAGGTAGATGCTGGTGGCTTCCCACTCGGACCTGCTGAGCGTACCAAGAGGGATCCCGTCGGCGGCGCCCGCCCGCTCGCAGTGCTCACGGGCGTGGCGGTACTCGTCCTCGTCCTGGGCGGTCAGACACCCGCCGCGCCGGGCCGGGAACTCCTCCAGCGAGGCCATTTTCATCAGCAGATCGCGGTGGTGACTCAGCTTGACCTTGTCGCGGTAGAACTCGCTGAAGCGCTGCTTGCTCACCAGGCGCATGCCGTAGCGTGAGGCCATATGCTCCAGCAGAGGGAAGTAGACCAGGAACTCCGGCACGTCCACCACCTACGTGCGGAGGCAAAAGTACTTGGGTCAAAGTGCGCCTACTTGCGCAAAAAGGAGACCGCGCTCGGAAGTTACAAGTCCCGATTCCGATCCGGGAGTCAAAAGGGAAAAACAAGCGCGGAGCGGGGCCCCGCCCATTTCATCCGCTGATACTCGAGCTTTTCAAACGGGCAAAAATCGCTTGATCCGGGTTTTTTTTTCTTCTTCCCTTTTACAATGTGTCGCCAGAATTCTTTTTAGAAACATAAAGAAGCACAAAAGTTAAAAAAAGGAACTTTGCCGAGGGTGCCGAACACCGGAAGATTTCCTCCCGTCGCTTGCCTATCATTTCTTGGCACTCCAAAAGGCGTGCGGGGAAAAGCCGGACAGAGATCGCCTTACCTGGTCCAGGTTGAAGTGGTACTGGCATCCGAAGAGCGGGTAGTCGCCTCTGCTCCGGAAAGTCACCCGGAAGACGTCGTTGCCGAAGGAGAGCGAGTCGGACGCCTCCAGCCGCTTGACCAGCTCGTAGGCGTCCGGCGTGGTTCCGATGAAGTAGCCGCCGGGCTTGAGGCGCTCGCAGGCGTTCCTCAGCATGATGTCGGCCTTGGCCCGGCTCTCGAACGAGTAGTGGTACACGAACTGGCAGCTGCAGATGTCGAAGAGCAGGTCGCGGCGCTCCAACTTGTCGGCCAGGAGCTCTTTGGTGCAGTCGGCCGTGATGAACTGGGCGCCGAACATGCCCTCGTCGCCGCGGCCCCTCCTCTGCATGTACTCGTAGCGACTGCGACACTGCTCCACCGACACGCCGGCGATGTCGACGCACACCAAGTGGTCGATGCCGCCCTTGCGCCACTTGAGCAGGTCGCCGCCCTTGCCGCAGCCCAGGTCCAGCACCGAGAGGCGCCGGTGGCCGGCATCGCGCAACTTCTCCACCGTCTCGCCGATGAGGACGCTGAGGACAGATAGACAGGGGGATAATGAGCGGATGGAATTGTTTTTGGGTTTTTTTTTTAAATTAGCAAAGTTTTTAAAGCTCTTCGACATGAATGAAACCAGAATTCATGACATTGGCTTTTCTTCTTTCTTTCCCGTTCTTGCTTGCGGTGCAGCTTCGGCTGTTCTCCGCGGCCACGTCAAGAGCTCTCGTTTGTTTACATTGTAGGAGAGAGATAATAATAATAATAATAATAATACATTTTATTTATAAGCGCCTTTCAAGACACCAAAGGACACTTTACAATCAGGAGCAAAAACAATAAAACACAATGCGGGTTGAGCAGCGGCAGCCAAACGCGCCAGCGTTCACTCAACCCGGAAGTCAGAAGTGGCTTGAGCACTGTCACGTGACTCTGATTCCGCCAAACCAACATAGCATCTCCTCTCCGGCTATTCGGTCCTTGAGTCTGCTCACACACACACGGTGTCTGAGATCATAAGAGTGACCGGTAGAAAAGAAGGTGCCCACCTCTTCATCCAGTTGTTGAAGTTCCGCATGAAGAAGATGCGGCTTTGGCTACGCGCGGTCAGTCCGGCCTCCTGAAGCCGGTTGTAGTGGTCGGCCACGTTTGTGTTGTGGTCGACCTCGACTCTCTGACGCTTTTTTGCGGTGGGCCCATCGTCCTCGTCCACGCTTCTCTTCAATATCTTCCTTTCCTCCTTTGTGCCGTCGCCAACAGCGTCCATGTTTGTTGCGCTTGTGTGGGTCGATGAGGCGCATGCGCGGGAGACTGTTTCCGGGTTTTAAAGCATTCACTTCTAGGGTTAAAATGGATTCTTTTCCGATTGGACTTTTCGCGAAAATTATTTCAGTTAGAAATTTAGCATAAATACAAATACAGTGCTGACTGTGGTCTTCGACGGGTAAATGATCGCTTCGGGCTTCCTTTTGGGTTCCGGCGAGGCAGCGTGTAACGACGGCGCATGCGCAAGATAAGTTCAAACCCGATTATTTGCGCGGTAAAAGTAGGCTACTTTCGTCGTTTCGAAATGAACATCGTTCGGATTCACAATGAATCATACAACACCTCCGATATCTTCTTCGATGTCCCACAAAGTGAAGAATTTCATTTCTTTTCCCATTGATATTTTAGATTGGGAAACCACCAAACGCACTGAATACTCGCGATGGGCACAAGGAAGCCACTCAATCACAGGTGTCAAAGTCCGGTCCTCGAGGACCGGCTGTCCTGCATGTTTTCCCATCTCTGCCTGCTGCAACACAGCAGATCCAAATGATCAGCTCATCAGCAAGCTCCATAGGAAGTATCCATCTTGAGTCCATGGATCGCATACAAAGGGTGTTTTATTCAGACCAAAACACACACCCGCACACTCTCAAACACAGCTTTAAGAAAAAAAAGGTTCTGATGTTGCTCATTACAAGAATGTCATGGCGTTCACTTCAAGTTGTGCGCACGCGTACACACAAGACAGTACATTTGAGTGTCAAAGCCCTGCTGAGGTTCAGTAAATGTAGCGACTTCTAATGTGTACATATGTAGTGATATGCCGCCCTAAGGTGGCACGAGCTCACACTCAAATTGTTCAAGTTTTAAAAATCATGTAAGCATTTGTGATCCTTTTTTTCTCTTCTCTTTTCAATGAAAAAAATATAGCATCAAAGCTAATACTTGCCACGTGCACTTCCAAAGCACCGTTGCACTTCTTTTTTTTTTTTTTTTTTTTTTGGCCATCGTTCGAAAATATCACGCGTGCTCTATATTCAAAAGGAAATAACCACAAAACAGATCATATAAAAACAAAACGCTTTTAACAATTTCAGTATAAAACATAGAACGGGCCGATCAAACAAATTCACTGTCGCCGTTTTGACATTGTCAAGCATTCTAACCACATGACGCATACAATTCTTTATTATTATTTTTTTTTAAAGTCGTTAAGTGATTCTAGTTAAGTGGGGAGGTATAACAACACAAATGCTAAACAATCACTCTTGGCTTGCTATCATTATCATCATCATCATGGTAATGACCCCCAAAAAATAAGAAATAAAAAAGCTCTGGTCTGGTTATGGTAGGCCAGAAAAGTGTGGTTGGAGGCGGGCGGGCCGTCTACACCGTCTTCTGCTGGCCCTTCTTCCCGATGAGAGATTTGTGGATGTGCGGGATGACACCTGGACCAGCGCAAACACAAATGGTCAGATTGCACACAGCGTGCGGATGATGGACAGAGATGGCGGCGGAAAAAAACAAACAATGAAAGGTGTAGTAGTTATACTGCATTTAAGAAATGGGAGCAAACCCTCCTTTGCGGTTTTTCACTTGTGGTTGCCGGGGTCCCAATTGACAGTGATAAGCGAGGGATCACGGTACATAAATAGGGTGTCCATGAGTGTCATCAGTAGGGGGCGCCATAAATCGCCACTCAAAGCTTTACAGCCATGACCAGCGCTACAGAGCAACTTGATAGACTAGACGAACAAAATAATATCTCAAGTATGGAAGGCAACAAGCTCTTCTGCTGGTGGCAGCTCTGATTTTGAAAGGCGATCGCGGAGGCCGCGCTTCGGGGGGGAAAACGTCACGATTTGGTGCGCGTGCGACTCACCTCCGCCGGCAATGGTGGCCTTGATGAGCGAGTCCAACTCCTCGTCTCCACGGATGGCCAACTGCAAGTGGCGAGGAGTGATACGCTTCACCTTCAAGTCTTTGGACGCATTGCCCGCCAACTCCAGGACCTGAACATCTCACAAAACTTAACTGTTAAAACACACGTGAAAAGACGGAGCCCAATATTTTTTTTTTTTAAGCGGTCTCAAAACATTTATTCCATCAGGTGGTTGCATGAAATTAAATCATCCGGATTCCGGCACATTTTTTCAAGCAGTCTGAAAAAAGCCCCGCCCCTTTTGGGAACTAGCTTACTTTAAAAAAAATGTATGCGGACACAGATGGTTTCATTTCGCGCAACCACCAAATACCCACAAACACCCACACAAGAAGACAGGAACACAAGTATGCAAAAACACTCACAAAACACACTGCGACACGCACACACACACACACACATGGAACCACAAAAATATATGCAAGCAAGAATACCCTGTGACACACATGTGAGAGAACTATAAGCACAACGCTCACTTCAGCGGTGAGGTACTCTAGAATGGCGGCGCTGTACACGGCGGCAGTGGCGCCGACGCGACCGTGGCTGGTGGTGCGAGTCTTCAAGTGTCGGTGAATACGTCCCACTGGGAACTGAAGAGGCGGAGGGGGGAAAGACATTGAATCAAATTTCAGTAGGCCTTCAAATGGTGTATATACACACACACACGCACAGTACGAGCCGCAAAATCTCTGCGGTGGTACTGTACGGTTTTGCGTGTCAGGTCTTGGGTGCGATGGCGCTCCCCTCCCTTACCTGTAGGCCGGCCCTCTGCGAGCGAGACACCGCCTTGGCCTTGGCCTTGCCGCTGTCTTTTCCTGCTTTGCCGCCAGCCTGCGGGTAGCAATACAAAGCTCACAATGTCATCGGCATTTTTTTCTTCAGGCCCGAGAGAGCGACGCCTTCGCGTTTGTCGCGGTATCCGAGCACGCCAAAACGCCATCCCGAGATCAAGTACGGCTGGTTGGTCCCAATGCATGGACCAACCACATTCATCCGATTTCAAAACAAGCTCCCCGCCCCCTTCGTGAATACCATTTGGATAAACGGGCACCAAAACACGCCACGGGGTTGATGGCAGGTGACGATCCAACAGCCAATAGAAAGCAGCCGTTATTTGCTCATGGATGACCAACTGAACTCTCCATTTTGACAGCATTGCGGGTGCAAGTCAATTTCTCTGGATGACATTTTTGGCCTTTTTTTTTTACTCCAGTACATCAGGCTTTCATCAGAATGTGTCATATGAATCAAGGGTTAAATCCGGCGACTGGTGATTTTTTTTTCCCTAAAACGTCATCGCTATAAATTACAACGCATGGAGAAATCCCCATTGGTGACCCTTGTATAACTTCAAACCGCAAAATGAAAATATCTCAAAAAGCTGACGTGTTTGAGGATTTTTCTTTTTTTAAAGTCAAGTCATTTTTCAAATCAGTGTTAAAAATACATTTGGGGGGGGGGACAGAGCCATCTCTGACTTAAATTTGCTGTTGACAAAGTATCATAGCCATATTATTATGTATGCAATACATAAACATTAGAAAAAAAAACCCAACAGAAATATTATAAGAATCACCCCCAAAAAAATAAAAAAATTAAATTGGGCAACATACTAAAAAAATACAAATAATTACAATAATTAGTAATACACAAAATGACTGGGGAAAAGGTCATTTGGCAAAAAAGAAAAAAAAAACTTCCAGCGGCAAATTCACATTATTTTTTGGCCTTTTTTAGACTGACATCTACATTTGTGCAGAAATATGTTGCTTCTGTTTACATTTGATACAGCAGCACTCGTGAAAGCACGAATCATTTGACTGAGGGCTGTTTCATTCATGTCACTTCAATATAAAGTGAGCAAAGGTAAGCAGTCATAGTGTTATCTTGTTTCTTTTATCGAATAACCGAAACTATATGGTTGGATATTGTCATTGTGATATAAAATGGCCAATATTTTCTTCTATTATCACCCGAGCTCTAGGTTGAACTCTTGGAACTTTTCAGAATTCTAACCTCAACCTCATTTTAAAAATTCATTTCACCTCTTTTTATGATCAAGCTCCCGCTTTATCCTTACCCCCCCCCCCCCCGCCCCTATTTTTGTTGTTGTTTCACAACAAACTCCATCGAAATTTCTCAAGGGCGTAACTGTTGAATTTTTCAATAAAGACGAGAAACAAAACCCAAGAGGGGAAGGAGTAAGGCAGCACTTTGGGCATGAGCGCTCGAGCCACGAGCCGGCACACTTGCATCCGCGCACAGGTTGGACTTGGGAGTTCTCGCGCGATTCGCGGCAAAAAAAATAACGCTCGCTGGCGAGTTGGCGCTCACTGCAAACGAACCATTATCGATGCAAAAAAAAAAAAATACCACAATTATTTTGGTCCCACAAAAATAATAGGTCTAATGTATAGAAGATAATTTAAAGACAGAAAAAAATAACAATATTAAAAAAAGAAACTAAATAATAGGAGGGAAACACACGACTAAGCATAAAAATATAAACAAACTTTGAACTGATTTTTTTGGGTCACAACAAAAACGTTTACGAATGGAAAAATACAACCAAATCGTGCAAGAAAATGATATTTGGAAATATATCATGTGTTTCAGCAAAAACGGAAAGGAGGAATCACAAATAATGTCGAACAAAAACTCGCATCTCATTTCAAAACTATTGAGATACCACTTTGGGTGCAATTTAATAATTGCGGGAGCATAGTTTAACTTGCTAACCGCTTACAAAAACGGTCGCTTAAAAGATAGAAGTGTGCCTGGAAAATGAAATACAATAAATTAACTCGTACTTGTGGTCTCTCCGTTAATGCTAACGCTTTAGCTCTGACAGTTAGCCAAACACCTTGTGATTCCACGCGGCGCTTTCTTTCTAGTTATGACAAATATCGTAGTTTGTTTTTGTTCCTTTAGATGAGTACACCCCGACCCACCGCAAGCTTGCAATACAAGTAGACGCGTACATACCATTTTCCTCCTCTTGATTTGATTGAAGAACTGAGTAGCGAGCAAATAATTTGGGTTTCCGAGCGCAAAGAAACAACAAAGCCCCTTTTCGCAAGTCTTTTTTGTGAAAGCCGTGATGGGAGGCCTGGCATCCAATCAGATTGCGCGTTGTTCCTTCGAATCTTCGCATTGACCAATAAACGCACGGTTTGCAAGGTCCACCCATCCCCCAACCGGAGATTATATCGCGCCTGCCTTTTGCGCACGCAACCGCCGGAATCGAGTATACTTTCGGGGGCGTTGACATTCCACTTGAAGGGCAACAATTTCGGCGAATAGAATCTCAGGATTTAATCCGATTTCGGACTGGCAAACGTGGCGACCAATCAACATTCAGGTTCTGGCGTCTTTTGCTCAAATGGGCGATCGAGAGTCCTTTCCAGGGCTATCCCTTTCCCAATTCGATACAAAATAGGTCAAAAGGACATCGTTGCTGTGAAAATCACATATGTGTGGTAAACCTCTTATTCACACGTTTAGCCGTCAGCTCCAAATGTCGATTACCGCTCAAAACGCCTCCTTGGAGCAATAACACGACTTGAGGATGTTGCAGTTTCGAACTGCAATTACGAGGAAGCGCGTCAACCGACGAGGGCGTTTAAATTACACTTGACGGACAAGCGAACTGGCGAATAGCCACGCATGATTGAGGAATGTGTTTGGATTGGCAGCCGGGGCAGCCGATAAGCATCCAGTGTCATATTACTTCCTCGCCAAGTAGGCGGGACTTGTCGCGGAGTGTCCTTCCCGGGGCATCCTTTCTCAAAACTGTACAAAAGACACAATGTAGGACATCGACGTTTTGTATATCACGCATCAATATTAAACCTCTTCGAGTGTACAGGATTGTCTGTTAGCTGGAAAAGCTGATAAACTCTCGAAAAAAAACTTAGCACAACACGACTTTTCAACTGTCAATGCAAAATAAGGTAACACGTCACCAAGGAGGGCGTTGATATTCTACTTGACGGACAATGGACTCGGCCAATAAAAACGCAGGAATTCGGCGAATAGGGCAGATTGGCACCCTTGAGGACCAATGGGCATCCCGTATCCGGGTTCGGTTTCTTTCCTCCGCGAGCAAAGCGGGCGTGGGTCAAAGATACGTAGACACGGGCTGCTGGTGGCGAAGATGGCGGATGGGGACAGTGGAAGTGAGCGTGGAGGCAGCAGCGGCGGCGGCGGCGGCGGCGGCGGTGGTGGTGGTGGTGGCGGAGGAGGAGGAGGAGGAGGAGGAGGAGGTGGGGGAGGCAGCGGCGGCTTCCAGCATTACCAGCGGGAGACCGAGACGCAGGAGCTGGCTTCGAAGAGGCTGGACATTCAGAACAAACGCTTCTACCTTGACGTGAAACAGAACGCCAAAGGCCGGTTCATCAAAATCGCCGAGGTCGGCGCAGGGGGCTCGAAGAGTCGTCTGACACTCTCCATGTCGGTGGCGGCCGAATTCCGTGACTACCTCGGGGATTTTATCGAACACTACGCCCAGCTGGGGCCGAGCACTCCGGAGCAGATCGCCCAGTCGGCGGGCGGCGATGACAGCGGGCCTCGGCGGGCCTTGAAGAGCGAGTTCCTGGTGCGAGAGAACCGCAAATACTACCTCGACCTGAAGGAGAATCAACGGGGTCGCTTCCTCCGCATCCGCCAGACCGTCAACCGAGGCCCGGGCTTCGGTGGCGGCGCGGGGGGGATGCCCGGCTTGCAGGCCGGACAGACCATCGCGTTGCCAGCCCAAGGCTTGATAGAGTTCCGCGACGCCTTGGCCAAGTTGATCGACGACTACGGCGGCGATGACGACGAGCTGGCCGGCGGCGGTGCAGGCGGGGCGATGGGCTACGGCGAACTCCCGGAGGGCACCTCCATCATGGTGGACTCCAAGCGTTTTTTCTTCGACGTGGGCTCCAACAAGTACGGCGTGTTCTTGCGGGTGAGCGAGGTGAAGCCCAGCTACAGGAACTCTATCACCATCCCCTTCAAGGCCTGGGCCAAGTTCGGCGGCGCCTTCAGCCGCTACGCCGAGGAGATGAAGGAGATCCAGGAGCGCCACCGGGACAAGGGCTTCGAACGCCGGGCTGCGGAGGAGTCCGAAGGTGAAGACGTGGATGACGACTGACCACCCGCGGAGGACTGTTTTTGTTTGGTTTGATGCTAAAGCTAACAACAAGGCGGGTAAAACCGAGCGAGAAGAGTGACCATTACGTGCATGACGAATCGAACTATTTTCAAAGCGGAAGCTAAACGAGATATATAAATATATGACTGAGAATTTAGTGTCTGGGGAAGGGGGGGGGGGGTAACGTGTTTGTAAGAGATATATAACAGTAGTCAGGTCCTGTATGAGATACCCCGATTGATTTTGTGTGTGTGTATACAGTATATCAATATTAGTACGTTTGATAGTTGAGGACAGATTAGAGGTTCCACTTCCTGGTTGAGAGCCAATCAGAAGAGCCCACCTCGAGGACCAGTCAGAAAGAGACCCCCTACTCGAGAGCCAATCAAAGGGGCTCATCTGATTTGTGGTTTCTGGCACACCAGCAACAAACTGGCGGGAAGGCGTCTAATTTCAATTGCTGCGATCCCACTTCCTGGTTCAGAGCCAATCGGAAGAGCTCACCTGACTTGGTCGTGTCTGGGCCCCTGGCAACATGGATGGAGTCCGTTCTGGGGAGACGCGTTTCAGGCACATTCTGTGGAGGAACAAAACAGCCGAATTTTCCGCTTCACCATGGGGGAGGACATTTTGACCCAAGAGGTGGCAACACTTTGGAGTTACATTGGCACATCCCAATTATTTACAGGGGGTTGCCAGGTCTGTCTTTGTTTTGTGTGCGTTTTTTGTGTTTGTGTGACATCCATGGCAACTGATGATATCACACAAAGCAAGCTCCCCCCTCCCACTCCCAATTGGCTCCCCAATTTTCAGTCTTACCCAAGGAAATGTTGGATTGGAATGTTGGATCTCTCGAGTCAAATTCAGTGCTTTTAGAGGGGAAAACAAAACAAGGGTGCTGTACTAAAGTATAAAAAAAAAAATCCAAGGATACATAAAATTATTTTTCAAAAGAGATTTATTGAATTATATCTCAGAAATGTGAGATTTTTATTTTCGAAAGTGACTTGTTAAAAAAAAAAAAAAAGGAAAAACACTATAGATATGACTTGGTCATACCTGCTTTTTGATTTTGATTTTATTTTCCCAAAGAGCAGGGTTTCCCAAACTGAGGCTCAGTGGTCCACTTTTGGGTCTTGGCAGGGTTTTATCGTAGCATAGTCATGTATGTTGTGTTGTTTATTATTCATTTCCATGGTCTGACAGAAGTACATAATTTTACATCTATTAGATTTGCTTTTCAGCGAGGAACCACATTTTGACTTTTTTGTCCGCTTGACATACTTTCTGTAATAATGCATACTGCGATTGGCTACCTATTCCTAAAAGGAGATGAACCTTCATCTTAGAGTAGTACAATGGTTTTATCATAACATCAAAAAAAAAAGAAAAATACAAAATACCACAGTAATATTCGGTCAAAAAGTCACTTTTACAATGCATTACAGCTATTGTCATTTGATGACATGATTTTCTTTTTTTCTTCTTCTAAAAATACAACTAATGTGTGTAAAACTAAAAAAAAAAAAACGCTAACTTTTCACAATTACTCTGATTTCATTCTCAAAGCTCGGTGACTTTATTGCAATTTTAAAACTATCAATTTCCCAGTAACTTTACTTTTTTTTTTTTGGGACTATTTCTTGCAAAATACGGTACATCGATAATCACACACACATCACAGGCTTTCAAAAAAGAATCTGAAAAAAAGATTCTACGTTTTTCCATCATATTCTGACGCCATTACTGTAAGCGTCGCATTATTTTTTCTTGTAATAATAAACAAGCTTTTTCCTGTATTTTTTTAAGGGAAAAACGAATTCTTTTGTTGTAATAGTACAACTCACAATACTACATACAACCTGATCAAAGCATTGACCCTATTATGCTGACTTTTTAAAAAACAAATACTCTTCCGAATGTTATAATATATTTTTTGGGGTATCGTTGGATGAAAAAAGCTGTCCCATTTTTACAAGACAAATATTTTAACCTGTAATATTTACAAATTTATCCTTTAACATTGTGGGCGACATTTTGAGTTTTTTGTTGTTGTTTTTTTTTAATGGCCTGCCGCTTATTGTCATAGCAGTCATGTCTGGCATGTTGATGATCGTAAATTTCGACATGAATGGACATTTTGAGTTTGGGAAACCCTGCCTTTGAATTGAACAAATTGCCGTTTGTTTTTTTTGCAGCACTCCAGCTCACTTCTCGATCGAGTTCTCTCATTGAAAAACAAAAAAAACACCACCACCAATCAATTTTATTTTGTTCTTTTTGCATGCCTGCTCTCGTGCTGCCTTGTTTTTGTTTTGAGTGCTGTACGAAGATATTTATCCTTTTATTTTGAGAGCGATTGCAAGTTTTGACGTTGATATTAAAAAAAAAAAAGAACAAGCATCAGACAATTGTTACTCATGTCATTGTCACTCATGTCCTTTCTAAACGTCTGTTATCTTGTTTTTTTGTTTGCTTTGTATTTTTGTAAAATAGCATTTGAAAAGACAGAAAATATCACCTAGGAGCAATAGCTTTTTTTCACCATTTTTCGCAGATTTCGAAATATATGAATATAAAAAGGGTCAATATCGCAGCTTTGTTCTCCTAGCAGTCCGAATTTCACTGTAACCGCTTGTTTGTGGTGGAGGGCTGAACAATGGTGAGAAATTGCTGTTACAGTGAAATTCCTCTACGACAAAATCATGTTAGCAGCAAAAAAAAATGTTCACAACAGGGGGGTTTTCACTGTAGCAAATTTGATCTCGGATGTAAACACGCACACAATCGTATGTGTACTCTTTATTTTTATTCCAATAGTGCATAAGTACTTATTTGACACTTCATATAGTCAGTGTAGAAAGGAAAAAAAGGGAAAGAAATTGCGAAATTTACGATCAGCATTCACTTTCACTTCCATCAATTTCTTGGATACTGTAATGTATTTTATTGTGCTTCCTCCGTCTTTCATTTGATCACTTTTCGCCTCTCTTCCAGCGTCAGAGTTCTTCTTGTCTCAGCTGCTTGACATCCAAAGGTCCGTTTTGTAGCCATTTTAGCAATGCAACGTTCATGCTGCGTCTGAATCGAACAATAACCGATACTTCCTGGTATCCCGGTGGCTTTTCTTATCCACTATCTCACTGTCTCTAACTCGACCTCCCCTCGATCGCCACCCAAGACAGCGTTGCTCTGATGCCATGCAATGAACTTTTAAAGCCAGCCACGGGACGCTTTGCGTCGTCCTCGATGGCCACAGTTAGCGCGATGGAACTCGCCTTCTCTCTAATTAGCGCTCCAGTTAGCGTAAGCTTTTTAGCATGATAACAAGTAAAGCAGCTTGTTAGAGCTGTGTCAACCAGTGTGGTGGTTGCTTTTGCCGTTTCCGAACGAAGCAGTAGAGGATTAAACTTGGTTGTAGTGAATCTCTCGCGAGGCAAGAGCAGAGAAAAAGATTTCGAATAACGCAACAGGGGTTTTTTCGTTGTATGGGGGGCAGGTGTTAATGCATGAGGGGGAATTTTCACCCATATAGGTTTCGTTCTAGAGGAGTTTCACTGTAACAACAACCCTGCCCAATTTAAACCCTCCCCCGCAAAAAATAAATAAATAAATAAATAAAACAGTTCAACGCCAGAACAACAGCATTTCTGTCCTACGTCGATCTCGAGTCTCTGCAGACGCTTTCAGCATTGATCTTCACACATGTCTAGTGCACCTTTGTCTGGATTCACTTTCCAGGGACAAAAAGCGCACTTTTCGGGACCATTCATGGACAGTTGCCGACACACAGGAATGATTATTGCCCGCCGTGTGCGCTCAAATCGCCGGGGTGAACGAAGCTTTTGCGAAGCACGCCAATGCCTTCTCCCCCGCGTGCTTCCTCGAGTGCGACTCCATGTGCGCCTTTTGCGCAAAGCGTTTCCCGCATAGCGAGCAAGCGAAGGGCTTCTCCCCGCTGTGCGTCCTCATGTGCAGCGCCATGTTGGCCTTGTGCGTGAAGGTCTTGGCGCAAACGCCGCAAGCGAAGGGTTTCTCCCCCGTGTGCGTCTTCCGGTGCGCCACCATGTTGGGCTTGTGCGAGAAGCTCTTCCCGCACAGCGGGCAGACGAAGGGCTTCTCCCCCGTGTGCGTCCGGGCGTGCGACGCCATGCTCTCCTTGCGGAAGAAGCTGGCGCCGCACACGGAGCAGCCGTAGGGTTTTTCCCCCGTGTGCGTCTTCCGGTGCGCCACCATGTTGGGCTTGTGGAAGAAGGACTTGGCGCACACGGAGCAGGCGAAGGGCTTCTCCCCCGTGTGCGTCCTTTCGTGCGCCACCAACGAGATCTTCTGGGCGAAGCCTTTGCCGCACGCCGAGCAGCTGAAGGGTTTCTCCCCCGTGTGGATCCGCACGTGCGACACCAAGTTGGACTTTTTGGAGAAGTTTTTACCGCAAACGCAGCAGGGAAAGGCTTTCCCCCCGGCGTGGCTCGGCGCATGGACGTCCAAACTACCCTGAGACGGGAAGATTTGACCGCAAACTGAGCAAGCGAAGGGGCCCACGCTGGCGTTTTGGCGGCCCGAGGGCGTCGTCGAAGGCTCTTCGGCATGGCCGTCGGCCTTGTCGCTGCTGCTGCCGTGATTGGACTCGGGCGGCTCCTCGTCGTCTTCGCTCTTTACGGAAATGGCGGTCAGAGGCAAATGGCTGCCGTCAGCCTCCCCTTCCTCATCCTTAACGGGGAAGGGCTGCAGTCCTGCCGCTTCGCCTTTGACGTAAGACGGCGGACACACCACACGGGAAATCCCAAACTGTGGAACTTCTTGTTGGTGTACTTGGCCCATAACCTGCGGGCCGTCTGTGGGACACAAATGAGAAATACAAGTGGTTTGTTCAAATTAGCAACGCATTTAACAATTATTTTAATAATCGATGAATCTGATTTTAAAAAGTACCTTTTCTCAGTGAGCGCCTTTTTCCTCCAGTGCACCACTTTTTCAACATGAAAATAGAACCACGTTATTATACGACATTTTACACGACTTTAGTTTTTATTATACAGTATTACACATTAATTATCAGCGCGGATAATTTTTTTGTGCTAAAAATGTTTAAAAATGTGTCACTTAACTATTGTAGAATATGCACCGTTTTTTTCGTAAAACACAAGCAGACTTTATTCTAGTATTGTAGTCGAATAAAGTATGACTGATAAAAACAGATGTTCATGTTCATTTTTTCATTATTAGTGTTGTTCATGGTACTCCTTTGTAAACGTCGTTTCAAAGTCTGGACGACAACAATCATCCAAAATGTCATTTACGATTTGGACTCGTCTAGGAAACCGTTGAAATTGCGACAAGCTGACGTCATTCTTGGGCATTAAAAGGTTACTGTCCTTTTTTACTTACACATACAATTTGAAAGACACCGAAACGTATTACTCCAGATGTATCTGCGCGTGGTCTACGAGAGAACGTGAAGGTGTTCAATGGAGAAAGTCATCGCGGCTGTCAAAAAATGTGAACGACGCGACGATCAGACCTTGGATGCGCAGCGCCGCCTGGGCAGCCTCCAGTTGTCGTCGTTGTCGGGCGTTCTCTTCTCTGGCTCGACAAAGTTGCTCCTCGTACGACGCCATGGTTGTTTGGAAAAGCACGTAGATCTCTTCGGCGGCCGCAATTAGTCGCTCCCTCACCAGCTCTTTCAACATTTTAATATTTTTGTCCTCCGTTTCGACTACCGGTTAGCCGCTGTGGAGGCTTTTCGACTAGTTTTCTAACTTCCGCCTTTTTCTTCTTCGTTGGTGCCATGGCGGCAACATCAAATCGTCCGCTGTCTTGCGAGAGTATTTTGAACACGAACGTAGGACAAACCTGCCAGGCCGAAGATTTCGTCGCCGGACGCAATCACTCGCGCCCTTAACGACGTTTGTTTTTACATTGTGACGTTGCACGCAGTTCAACGAGTGCGGGAACAACACATATCTCGAACGGGTTTCTTTTCTTCTTCGATTGTACTGTTACGGCGGTACGTCAAACAGCCGCCATCTTGCGGCGGCACTGACTAATTGAGCCAAAAGCAAAAGGGCGTCGAGGCCAGAATACAAATCGTCTTTAGAGACAAGAAAAACATACACAGTCACATTACTGTTGCTAGGTATAAATATTAGATAGTATTGTACATTTTTATGTGTGATGGTCACACTACAACTATATAGACCATGACGCCTTGCGCGCACTTACTCGCACGCCCACACACACAGGAATGAATCATTTTCTCTGTGAAGCCATAAATAATGACCCCCTGAAAATAGCGATGGCGAGTTCTAATACGGTGTCAAGGGCAACAGTGATTTGTAGTGTACGGCACAATGTAACATTTATCTTTTGAAAAAGCGGACCGTTGTAAAAGTCCTATTCCGTTTTGTGTTTTCGCAGATGTGTATTCAAATTGCACTTGTAACTAAACCTCACACCACAAACTGAACAACTAAAAGGTTTTTCTCCTGTGTGCGTTATCATGTGTGATGCAAGATGGGACTTTTGAACGAAAGCTTTACCACAAACTGAGCAAAGGAAGGGTTTTTCGCCGGTGTGTTTTCTCATGTGTATAATCAATACCGAATTGTTAGCCAAATGTTTACCGCAAACAGAGCAGATAAAACTTTTTTTACGCGTTTGTGAAGTCCTCTTGTTGCCAAGAGTCGTCTTCTTTTGAAAATAAGTCAAATGTTTGTTGGCGCCGTCACAATCTGCAGCGCTCCTCAAAGGACCCTCCGTGTCGTCACTGTCTGACAGAGGAGCTAAAAAACGGTGCGGCGGTGGTCCCGGGCTGTAACAATGACATTTTGACCACTCGGGTGGTTTGTCGCCTTCACTCCCCTCCGAGACAGTGGTCAGTGGAAAGTTGTTGACCTCAACCTCCTCCTCTTCCTCCTTCACGACGAGGCGGCGTGGACGCTCGGGTTCCTCTTTCGAGTGTGAGGGCTGTGGATCCTCCTCCTCCTCCTCCTCCAAACTGGAGCTCCCTCCGCGCTGTTGGACGTCTGCGGGCCAAAAACAGCCACTTCAGCAGGAGTAGGAACAGTGATGAGTCCATTCCAAACACTCCTCATGACCACATGTTTTTGCCCACTGGCAAAAATTGTCATACGGGGAATAATAGGACCGTCATTAAAAAACATGTCCTTTTGTCTAGTCAGACTAACTACACTACTGCCCGCTCATGCGCCTCATATAGATATAAATTCAAGCTAAAATACCGTTTTCCTGATCCGTCTACGTGTCATGTGACATCAGAGCGATGATACGAGCAGCCGATTGGCGGAATCAAGATGGCTTCCGCCAATCGCTTTGTTTTCCTCGCTAGACCCCGTGGACTTAAACAATCGCCCATCCAGCCGTTATCCGAGCCTCTTCTCCTCAGGAAGGGTCGCGGGCTTGCTGGAGCCTATCCGAGCGGTCTTCGGGCAGCAGGCGGGGTCCACCCTCAACTGGTAATCAGCCAATCGCGGGGGGCACACAATGACAAGCGACCAGTCACAGTCACACCCAGGGCCAATCTAGAAGTTTGAAATCATATTTAGAAAAACGGTCACAGGTCATGTGCAAATGAGCTCTGGTCGGGTCGGGAAAATGCTTCACGAAAGCGTCTGACGCGAAGTCACGACACGTTGGTTTCGCTCTTTACCGAAAGCCGACGCCATCAATGTACTTTTAAAACCTCACATGGGCTGCTAACATGCCGCAAGTGTGCATCGGAACCGGTACCTTGGACGCGTCGCACAGTCGGAGCCTGGTCAAGGGCTTTCAGTTGCCGACGGTGCCGCTTCGGCCTCCTCTCTCGCTCGACCCAGTTGCTCCTCGTACGACGAAATGGTTCTTGCAAACAGTCCGAAGATTTCGTCGGCGGCCGTAATCAGCCGCTCCCTGATTAACTCTCGCAACATCCCGATGCTGTAATGGGTGCAAGCAGACAATTCGCTAGTCGCCCCCCGGCGCCGGGGAGGGGGGGGGGGGATGTCCAGTTGAAGCGCGGCTCGACAGACACGCTCAGGCCCGCCGCCAGCTGGTTTCTTCCTCGACGGCGCGCTCACGGCGACAAGGCGCCCGGACGTCGAACGGCCGCCACCTTGCGGCGGAATGGACGTACGACTTGGAAGCCCGAGATCGGACTCGAAAGACTCAACGGACGCCAACACGATGCGACAGATATGTTTGTTTGTTTTTTTTATGCTGCGTCTTTGAGACCGTTTACAGGTGACGTTCCCATTTCGCGAGAGAATGTTCCACGTTGACCGATCACGACGAGAATTATCGGTAGCGTCCAGCAGAGACAAACGTGTCCAGATCTTCAGAAAGGGGGGCCGCCGGCAACTACCGGACTAGGGCGAAGCCGTTTTCGTTCTCTCGGCGTTGTGCACGCGCATGTGCACCTTCAAACTGGACCGATGACGAAAGTTTGCGCCGCAAACTGAGCAACGGTAGGGTTTTTCTCCGGTGTGCGTCCTCATGTGGATTTCCAAATGGTACCTTCGAGAAAACGTCTTGTGACAAACCGAGCAACCGAATGGTTTTTCCCCAGTGTGCGTTTTCATGTGCGTGGCGACGCTCGGCTTTTGGGCGAATCGTTTGCCGCAAAGCGGGCACGGGAAGGGTTTTTCTCCCGTGTGCGTTCTCAAGTGGATTTTCAAAACGGAATTGGCGGCGAAGGCTTTGTGACAAAAAGAGCAGACGAAACGTTGTGGAGGCCTCTGCGGAGTGGTCTCCTTCGCCGAGTATTCGGACTGCGCGCCGCCGCCGCCGCCGCCGCCACCTTGGCGGCTCCTCGGAGGCTCTTCAAAGAGCGGCGCGACGAGGTGGTCTGCCGGCGTCAACCGCTTGGGTGGCTTGCCTTCATCCTCCCCGCCGTCGGTGTCGTCAGGCAGCGCAAACGCCACGATGTCTTCCTCCTTCACGCGGGGGGGCCGGGGATCCATCGCGTCCTCTTCCATGGAGACGGCGGGCTGCGGGTTCTCTTCTGCCCTGACAAAGCTGGGGGGCTGCGGATGCTCCGGCTCCGTACTGGAGCCCCCCCATTGCGGTTGGATATCTGCAAGGTACGAGCAACACAACCGCGTAACGTATGACGATTTAGGCAAAATAGAGAGAGAGAGAGATTGGTGGAGCAACGCAAAACAAGAAGACATTTTTACATTTAGTTCAAAAATGAACACGAGGTTGCGTTTTTTTCCGAGTTTTTTATGCCTCGGACGACAAACACATTTCGGTTCTCGACCAAACTGAGCGCACTTGAATGCACCATTTGACTCCTCTCGCCTTCCTTACACGAGGAAGTGACGCTTCCTCGTGTTGCTTTCCATTGTGAGCAGACGTGTTCAGTCAACATTTTCATTTAAAAAAGAGCCTGGTTTCGGTTTTCGTTTCGGTTTTCGAACAGCCTTCTGGAACGGATTATGGACAAAAACCGACTGTATAAACCAACAACACCCATTCGCGTCCAATGAACCTACCGCGCATGTTTTGGGAACGTGGGAGGAGATGATCGACGTACCCGGAGAAAAGCCACGCAGGCACGGGGAGAGAGCATGCGAACACCACACAGGAAGGCCGGGGGCGGACTCGAACGCCGCACCTCTGCACCGCGAGGCGGACGTGCTAACCGCTCGCCCGGCGAGCACGTTCCTGACGCGAATCAAGTGTTGCAAACCTCGAGAAGGAATATGAACGAACACACCTTTGAGCCGGATGACAACTTGAGCGTTGTAAACGTGCTCCAGTTGTCGTCGATGTCGTTCGCTGTCCTCTCTCGCTCGACGAAGTTGCTCCTCGTACGTCGCGATGGTTTTCTCAAAAAGTCCGAAGATTTCGTCGGCGGCCGCAATGAGTCGCTCCCTGACCAACTCCTTCAACATTTTGGATTCGCTCCAATCTATTGCCAGCGGCGAAAAACACCAGTTCGACCTCGCTTTTTGTCGCTCGTCTTCCGCTCCGGTCCAAGCTCGGACAGCCAAACCGACTTCCGGCTCTTTTTCTTCTTCGGCGGTGCTTTTTCGGCAGAGCCCGACACGGCAAACGGCCGCCATCTTGCAAAGGTATCGATGACGGCTGTACAGCAGAGGAAATAAAAAACACCCTCAAAGAATGCAACATGAAACGTACGTTGAAAAAACTTACTCACGTTACTTTGGAGTAATTGACGCGCAACGTTTACATTTCGAGAACACGTCATCGTATTTGTAAATTGACACCTTCCACACAGCTGGCACCTTCCTTCCTAGGTGCAGCTCAAAAGAAGACGCCAAAATAAGACCACGAAAATAATTTATAGCGCCCTGGACAGGAAGAAACATCAAACGGAACATTTCCAGCTTTTCAAGCGGGTTCCGACTACTGCAAAAGATTGATTCTCTCCGTTTCGTGCCTGCGCATGTGCGCGTTCAAATTGGAGCGATGGCGAAACCTTCCGCTACAAACGGAGCAACCGAAGGGTTTTTCTCCCGTGTGTGTTCTCATGTGTGACACAAGGTGCGGTTTTTGAGTGAATGCTTTACCGCAAACCAAGCAAAGAAAAGGCTTTTCTCCGGTGTGCGTCCTCATGTGCGATACCATGCTGGGCTTTTGTGTGAATCTTTTCCCACAAACGGAGCAACGGAAAGGTTTTTCTCCAGTGTGCGTTCTCAAGTGTCTCATCAATATTGAGTTGTTGGCCAAACTTTTACCGCAAACGGAGCAGGAAAAATGCTGTTCGCGCATTTGTGACGTTTTCTCGTGGCCGAGCGTCGTCTTCTTTGCAGACCGGTTCGACTCATTGCCGCCGCTCCTCAAAGATTCGTCTGTGCCGTCGCAATCTGACAGCGGGGCTAAAAGGTCGTCTGCTGGCGGTGCTCCACAGTGGTCTCCACTTGGACTCTGATGATGAAACCGGGATGACTCGGGTGCTTTGTATTGGCGAGTGTCGCTCTCCGCGCGGGCAGCGGCCAGTGGCAACTTGCTGGCGTGGGCCTCTTCCTCTTCCTCTTCCTCCTTAATGCGGGGGGGCTGCGGATGCTCCAAATTGGAACTCTCCCCGTGCTGCTGGTCGTCTGCGAGACACGAGCGACACAGTGTTGGCTCACGCGCGTCATCTTTTATATACACACACACATGTATATATTGTATGTAAATTCTTTTTTTTTTTCTTTTTTTAAATCAACTTCGGCATGCTGATGAATTGAATTGCTGAATGTCGGAGCGTTATTGAATGATAGGTTTATGTATTTAGATATTTATTTAACGTTTGCATAATGTCTTACAATATTTTGGACTACTTTTCCATTTATTTCAAATAAATTGACGGTAAGCTGTCACATGTTTGATATCTCATTCAATCCAAATATTTTCCTCCTATGCTTGTATTGCTTTGCATTCAAAAAGGAGGAAGACCAACTTATTGTTCTTCATTGATCGGGTTTTACCGCCCCTTTGAACCGAGTTTGACCCGTCACGTGACGCCAAGGCAGCGTTTCGATTGGCTGATTGTGAAAATGAAGACTCCGCCGTCGGTTTGTTTCTGCTCGGCAGTTCAACGCGCTTTTTTTGGTTTTCTGAATTTAGGGCAAGTCGCCTCCGTTGGTCGAGAAATGAGCCAAAATTGAAAACATATCAGACTTAACATTCGGTCCTTACTCTATGAGCAAAACCGACGTCATGAGTACGTTTTTGTTCGAAGCTCTTATTCGGTCATTTAAATGTTAATGAATGCCAAGTCAAAATGGAGTGAACTGACCATGGACACGTAGCAACATTTGAGTCTTGCAAACAGCTTGCAGGTGTCGTCGGTGTCGCTCGCTCTCCTCTCTGGCTCGACCAAGTTGCTCTTCATACGACGCGATGGTTCTTTCAAACAATCCAAAGATTTCGTCGGCGACCGCAATCAGTCGCTCCCTCACCAAATCTTTCAACATCTCGATGTTGTTGAGAGGACAGCGAGAACACCCAAGAACCTAGAACGCTGTCCCTCGTCGAATATGCTAATAACATCCGCCTTTGTCTTCTTCGATGGTGCTTTTACGGCGAAACTGCAAGTTGGTGTTTCAGACGGCCGCCATCTTGCGGCGGTGTGGATTGCGGCTCAAGATGGATGCAAAACCAAATCGCTGCCAAGAGGTCAGAATCCAAATCGTCTTCAGTGTTTTCAATGTTCTCTCATAGTTGAGTAAATCTTTCACCACCAATCGAGCAACCAAAGGGTTTCTCCTGTGTAAACTCTAATGTGTCAAATCAATTTTGAGCTGTGTGGCAGGCATTTACACCCCCCCCCCCCCCATAATTTGACCTTTCACTACCTGTTCAGTCAACTCCATAATCATGATAGACTTCACATTTCTCACTTAATTTTCCACACACAAATGGTTAATTTAATCCAAATATCTTTGGTCATACCTACTTTTTGCAGTTTGAGTACATTTACCTGTCCTGGGACCCCCCCACCCAAAAAAAAAAAACAAGACAAAAAAATGCTTGAAAATAGGTTTTAAAATCCCAAATAAATTGGAATAATCCAGTTACAATGAAATTTAACCAGTGCTCATGCGATGTACTTACCGAGGAGCTAAGTGCGGAAATCTGATTTCAATCCAATTGTGTCTGAGCATGTGCGTATATCGCTGCGTTTGTGTTGTTTCTGCAATTGTCTTCATCCGGCGAACCAGAAGGGGTTTTTTTCCCCCCCACAAAACCGACAAAGTCTAGCATAACGACTGTATGAGCGCCATGATCCCGGGCTGGACGCAGCCGATCGTTCACATTCGAAAAACGACATGAAAAATAAACAAGAGAGCTTGGGAGTGTCCATTTTTGATATCGACAAGCATTTGGACAACGACAGTTTGACACACAACTAAGCAGCTGGCCCGTTTCGAGTTGGAAGGATCACTTACTTACATATGACCAAATCCTTTACCGGTTAAGGTAAGTCAGGATGATGGATGGAGTCCGATCAATTATGAGACATGGACTTCTCTCCGTGTTGTGCGTGCGCATGTGCGCAGTCAAATTGGAGCGCCGGGCGTAGCTCCCGCCACAAATTAAACACGTGAAGGGCTTCTCGCCCGTGTGTATTCTCATGTGTGACACCATGCTGGGCTTTTGCGTGAAGCCCTTGCCGCAAAATGAGCAGCCAAAGGGTTTTTCTCCGGTGTGCGTCATGTGCGAAATCATGCTGGGCTTTTGAGTGAATCTTTTCCCGCAAAGTGAGCAGTGGAAGGGTTTCTCTCCGGTGTGAGTCCTCAAGTGTCGAATCAGTATTGATTTTTTAGCAAAACTTTTCCCACAAACGGAGCAGATAAAATGTCGTTGGCATGTTTCCGAGGTTTCCTTGCGGCCAAGGGTCCTTTTTCTGGAGGGTTTGCTGTCACCACGGGGAGCTAAATGCTCGCACGGGTCCGCCGGCAGTCCTTCACTCGGAGGCCGATGAGCAAGCGGCGACGACTCGTCGGGTGCTCCGTCGTCGTCGTCGTCGCCGCGGCCGCCGTCTTCTGTCCGCGCAAAGAAGGCAGGAAGCGCAACCTTGCAGACGTCAGCCTCCTCCGCTTCCTCCTTAACATGCAGAGGCCTCTCCTTGACCTCTTTCAGGAGGGTCGGCTGCGGATCGTCGTCGTCCTTGACACCTGCGGGACGTGAGCAACGCAAGCACGCTTTGGCTCACACTTGCCAAGTACATTGTGAAAACAATTTGAATGCTCACTAACTGTTTTTCTTGTCGCCATCCATTTTGGAACACGATCGGCATTTCTTTGTGGCGAGGAAGACGGTTCGGGACCATTAAGAATCTTGGCGAACGCCTTGAACACTGGACGTCAAGCCCAACACTTTGGTTTTTTAAAATTCCGATCAAAACACTTAAGCGCATGAAATGGAACCAAACCCGTTAGGGGGAACAGAAATCTCTTCTCACCGACCGATCGAAAATGAGGGCAGATCAAATGACATTCAATGATGATCGAGTATAATTCCGTTCTGAGTTGCGTTGAACCTTCAAAGTCGAAGGCATTGGCATCGAATCGGTCAAGGGTTTGCTTCGGAGCGTTTTCGCTTCGCTCGCGTTTGACTCGAATCACACGTTCGTCCACTCGGCGTCAATTTTCCGAGACTTGAGCCTACAGTGTAGGCCTGCTGTGTTTTCATCGTGGTCAAGAAAGAAGAGCTTTGGCGCGCTCGGAACAAGGAGTTTGCAAGCCGCCCGAGGCGGCCACCGACTGACCTTCGCCGCGGGTCCCAACCGAAGTCTCGCGGACGGCTTCCAGTTGTCGTCGGCGTCGCTCGCTCTCCTCCCTGGCGCGACAAAGTTGCTCCTCGTACGACGCGATCGTACTTTGGAACAGGCCGAAGATTTCGTCGGCGGCCGCGAGCAGTCGCTCCCTCACCAACTCCCTCAACATTTTGATGCCGTAAGACAAGTTGAACACCAAACGCCGGCGGCGGCGGCGGGGGAAATCGCTTTGCTCCTTGTCGTCGCTTCGGCGTTAGCGGCTAGGCTAAACGTTCGTCTTCTTCTTTTAAGTGTGCGCGCGTATGGCGGTCGGCAAAACAGCGTGTGGGCGCCACCTACCGGACCGCACGAATGAGCCGATTTCGAGTCTTCAGCCGAATGCAGGCCTGGCACCATTCTGCAAGGTCAGCAGAACCAAAGAGGGTCATTTTTGGCCCACAGCTTTTGGAACGAGCTCAGACAAGAATACAAAAGATGCTTGGGGGGCTGAGGGAGCTTCTGCAAGCTACTACTTTAGGAAGTGTTCATTGATGGAGCCTCACAAGTTCACAGCCGCTTTGATTTCGAAACACCTGACAGACACCCACATTTGCAAAATGAAAAAACCCTGAAAGAAATTGCCGTTCCATGTTTTTAATGCAGATTCAGCCAAGGCACCATTCTGCGGCGTCTTTTAAAAGACATGGTTTGTGGTCGGCCGCCGGGGGGCCGAGTGGAAAAATCTCTACTGTCCCTTCTTGTGCGTCCGCGCGTGCACAGTCAAGCTGTTCTTGTGAGCGTAGCGTTCGCCGCAAATGGAGCAGCCGTAGGGTTTTTCTCCCGTGTGCGTTCGCGTGTGCGTGACCAAGTGCGACTTGAGAGAGAAGGCCTTGTGACACAGCGAGCAGGCGTAAGGTTTCTCTCCCGTGTGCACTCTCAGGTGCGAGCTCATGTAATCCTTGCGGGAGAAGGTTTTGCCGCAAAGTGAGCAGCGAAAGGGTTTTTCCCCCGTGTGCGTCCTGGCGTGTTTCACCTCGTGCGACTTGTGAGCAAATCGCTTACCGCACAGCGAGCACTGGAACGGTTTTTCCCCGGTGTGCGTCCTCATGTGCGACGCCACGTGCGACTTGTGAGAGAAGGTTTTAGCGCACAGCGAGCAGCTGAAGGCTTTTTCCCCCGTGTGTGTTTTGGCGTGCGATATCAGGTACGGCTTGTGGGAAAAGGTTTTACCGCAGGTCGCGCAACTAAAGGGCTTTTCTCTGCCGTGCGTCTTCACGTGTGACTCCACGTGCTCCTTGCGCGAGAAGGTGGTGCCGCAGAGCGGGCAACGAAAGGGTTTCTCTCCGGTGTGCGTCCTCCCGTGAGAGTCCAGGTGCGGCTTTTGGGAGAAGGTTTTACCGCAGGTGGAGCAACCGTAGGGTTTCTCCCCCGTGTGCGTTCTCATGTGTCGAATCAGATACTGTTTGGCAAACGCTTTTCCGCAGACCGAGCAGGTGACGCGCTTTTTGCACGTTGGGGCGGTTTCCCCCTTGCCAGGAGTCGTCTGCTTTTCGGGGCCTTTCGACCGCCGGCCGTCACTTGGAGGCAGTGCGCCGCTCCTCCGAGTTTCTTCTGGGTCGTCACTGTCTGACAGGGGGGCTAAGAGCTTGTCTGAAAGCGGCCCCCCCACACACTGGCCTCCACGTGGACTGTCATCACGAAGCCGCGACCACTCGGGTCGCTCATCTTCATCATCATCTTCACTCTTCACCACCACGACAGTCAGGGGGAACGTGCCGCCATCGGCCTCCTCCTCCTCCTCCTCTTTTATGTGGACGGTGGGTGGAGCCAACGGCTCCAAAGCGACGCTCCCTCCGAGCTGCTGGACGTCTGCAAGACACGAACAACGCGGACCGCCGATGAAATTCTCATTCGATTTTATGTCGCAGAAAATGGAGCGTTGTACATAAGTAATGTGTGTTGATAAATCCCACTTGACCTAAGCTGCCCCCCCCCCCCCCCGATTGACCAGTTGGATGATCAGAAATCCCTTTCAGAAATCTAAAATCATGGCAAAGAGGGCGGAGAGAATCTGTGAAACCGTACTTGTCCGAGAAATGGAAACAAAGAAATCGTACTCTTTGGAGCTATTTTTGCCGATGTCAGAAAAAAAAAATATATAGATTTGCTATCTAACTCAATGACCCCCCCCCCCCCCCCCCAAAAAAAAAAGGTATCACGGCCCACAGACAAGAATGACCTTTATTTAACTGGAGGACGACATAAAAAACAAAACAAAGAAACTCGTCCAAATATAACGAATGTTTGGGGATTTTTTTTTTTTTTAGGGGGAGTGCAAATATGCGAAGGAGGGGTTATCGAATTGTATCTTAGAAATAAGATACAATTATATAAAAATAGAAGAAAGAAAAAGAGAGAAACAAACGTCCCACAATCCACACCTGCTGTGCACGCTCTGGCCTCTTGGGGGCAGTGTGGCGCACGCGTGGAGAAAACCATTGGTTCCTGAGCACGGTCACCTTCGCAGTCCGCGACGCTCCTCAAAGGTTCTCGTGCATCGTCACGACGACACAGTGGAGCCGAGAGCTCGTCTGGTGGTCCATCGCCAAGCTGTGACCACTCGGCCGCTTTGTCGTTCTCGTCTTCGGTCTTCACCACCGCCAACTTCTTGACATGGTTGGCCTCCTCCTTTTCCTCCGCTTCATTTTTCTCGCGAGGGGGTTTGGGTTCTTCTCGGCAACTAAACATCTGCTGCACATCTGAGAGACACAAACGGCACACATTTGAACCTCCAAACACCATCTGGTTGACTTCTCAAGTTCCACCGTACTTTGTATCCAAAACTGTGGCCGTCATGGGAGTCATTAGCAATATATAGGGATTTTTTTTTTGGGGGGGGGGGGGGGGGCAGGTGAAAAACGCAGTTCCTATCATAATTTTGGAAAACGGTTCGTGTTCTAAACACGGAACGGTTTTTTTTCGGGGTGGGGAGGGGCGTGATTATCGAGCGAAAATGCGTTAAATGAACAAGTTGAAGACGAGCAAACGCACCTTGTGGAATTTGGGTGGAGGAAATGGTTGCCCGTTGTCGCTCGAGCTGCTCCCTTAGTCGACAAAGTTCACTTTTGGACATACTCGAGTTATTTGTTAGGAAGGCTTTCGCCCCCTCAGCCTTGCTGTGGCGTCACCAACTTCCGCCTTTTTCCTTCTTCGCCGGTACTTGTCATGTCCCAACGCGCCCATGACGCACAGCCGCCATCTTGTGGCGGCATCGATGAGAAAGAAGATGGCGAGGGCCCGCTTTTTAATTTTTTTTTATTAAATCAGACAAACGAAAAGTACAAATTAAGTAATGGTGTAGTGTTACGCGTAAAGTGAGACTTAATGAGAAATTATTATTCCCCACGCCTCCTAAAAAGGGCTACTTTTAGAGTCATTTCTGGACACGGAGTCAACACTGTTGTTCCTTGACATGAAATGGTTCCTTCCACTTTTATTGTGTTTCCCAACATAAAGACTTTGGTCTAAAGCCCTCACGTCGACGACAGATGTTGTCTTTTTTTTTTTTCTTAACTAAAAGGGAATCATTTATTGATGTACAATTGAGGACATTGTTTGTTTTGTTGATATCTTTTGAGAAAGGTTTGCTAAACAATGACTGTAACTCAAAATCAAGAGTAAATAGTTCAGAATAGCGGCTCAAGATGAGAGTAGAGGGAGAAAAAAAAAGGGTCTGCAAAGAGGTCATCATCCAAATTGTCTTCATAGCAAAGAATGAAAAGTACCGGGTGGTCTCGCTTACTCGGTATCGGTCAGATTTTGAGCCCGGTTACGATGATCAAACGTTCACTCTTTGCCTTTGCTGTGCGTTTGCATGTGCGCAGTCAAATTGGCCCGCAGCGTGTAGCGTTCGGCGCACTGGAGGCAACCAAAGGGTTTGTCCGCCGCGTGCGCTCTCACGTGTGCGTCCAGGTGCTCCTTATGGGAGAACGTTTGACGACAGAGCGAACAACTCCAGGGTTTCTCCGCGGCGTGTCTCCTCACGTGCGCCACCAGATTGGACTTGTGAGAGAAGGTTTTGGCACACAGCGAGCAGCTGAAGGGTTTCTCTCCCGTGTGCGTTTTCAGGTGGGATTTCACGTGCTCCTTGCGAGAGAATGTCTTGGCGCAAAAAGGGCAAGGGAAGGGTTTTTCTCCCGTGTGCGTTCTCAGGTGCGACGCCAGGTAGGGCTTTTGGGAGAAGACTTTACCGCAGGTCGAGCAGCGGTAGGGTTTTTCTCCCGTGTGGATTCTCATGTGCGATTCCATGTTCTCCTTTTGGGAGAAGGGTTTCCCGCAAAAGGAGCAAGTGAAGGGTTTCTCTCCCGTGTGCGTTCGCAGGTGCGATTCCAGATGTGGCCTCTGAGAGAAGGCTTTGCCGCAAGTTGAGCAAGCGAAGGGTTTTTCTCCCGTGTGCGTCCTCATGTGCGTCGTCATGTGTTGCTTCTGGGCAAAACGTTTGGCGCAAACCGAGCAACCAAACGTTTTCCGACGCGGCCGTGGCCTGGGCTTGTTGCCGAGCGCCGTCTCTTTTTCGGAGCCCGTCGACAGTCCGCCGCGCCCTTCGCTGTCCGCGGCGCCGCTCAAAGGTCCGTCGTCCATGTCGTCGCTGTCCGACAGTGGCGCCAGGAGGTTGCGCGCCGGCGGGCCCTCACGCGGCTCGCCTTCGCCGCCGTCTCCGCTCTCCGAAGGGACGCCGGTGGGTGGGAACCTGATGATGTCAGACTCCTGCTCCTCCTCTTTGACATGGAGGCGTTCGGGCTCCTCATTCTCCTCCTCCTCTTTAACCTGCCAGGGGGGGTGCGGAGCCTGTTCTTCCGCTTTCACGTGGGGGGGCCGAGGATCCTCCTCTTCCTCTTTCACGCAGGGCGACAGAAGACCAGCCGACCGCCAGATGCCTGCAGGGCACGAGCGACAGTTTGGACGAGGCAAAGTCAACGCCGATGCGAGTTCGCTGCGTGCCATCGCGGCGCAATGAGTTGTGTTGCCGCGCTGACCGATTGGTTTAGATTCGCTACTCATGACAATAGCGCTTTGACCTTCATCTTGTCTACTTGGGGTGAAATTAGGTTGAAGGTTTCTTTTGTTGGGGGCGGGGGGCGGGGGGGGGGGTGAAGCAACAGTCGAAATTGTCAGCCAGGTAAGAGTTTTTCTTTTCACGGAAGAAAGACCATTGTCTGAAAAAAAAAAGAAACTTGAAACCTCATGGATGACAAGTAACTTTTTGAGTGACATTCAAGAGACACCACAACCTTGCCTAACATTAAATTGTCGACCCATTTTGGAAATTAAGTACAGTATATAAAATGAAGCAAGTATGACGTCATCAACGTTCAATGCACGGTTCCGCCATGTCGTTGCATTCCATTTTATACTTAAAAAAAAAAAAAAGTCTCCACGCCCCCCATTTCGAATGGCAGTTTTGGGGGGATCTCCAAGATGATTCACGTCAAAGCTTTTCCCACCGTTCACGTGACCTCCAGCGTGTCGCGTGGCCACAAATTGTATTCGACGACTGTCTTGTGATTTTCGGGTCGTGCAACTCCAGTTAAAAGTAAAAAGTATCTCCCGCTCAAACGAGCCGGTAGGTTTTCGGTGCTTTTTAAAATATTTCCTCTCCCTATTTTGTTACTTCCCACCTATTTCTTTCGTCGCCAGCAACAAAATTGAACTTGACATCAGTTCTTCTTGTACATGACCACGACTTCTGTTTAGTACACGATGTCCCCCCCCCCCCGTCCCTCTTTTAGCCACTTTTCCGCCAGGGAGAAAACGTTTTAATTAAGCTAGCAGAAGACAAGTGACGAACGCACCTTGGATCCTTTGGGTGGGCGAATCTCCGTCGCGTTGTTGCCGTTGTGGCTCGCCCCGCAATTGTGCTCGACAAAATTCGTCTCGTGACATTTTCATGTGGCCATTTTGGGGCGATTTTGAAAGCTTTCTACCTCGCGCTTGATCTCGTCCTCTGCAGTCGACTCCGCCTCTGCACCCCAAACCCCACCCACCTTTTCTTCTTCGGTGGTGGTTTCACAGCAGCGAAGGGCAGCCGTGACACCGCGCGGCCGCCATCTTGCGACGGTAATGACAAGCGAAAGCGTGACAGAAATAAGTCGAATCCAATCAACAATTTCAGAAAATAAACACAACAAATTTGTGTCGTGATACAACGAAAACAATAATAATGAATACTATTATGAGGATGACAAGAAAAGTGACATTTAGGAAAATAAATGTTTTTTCAAAAAGATCTGTCATATAAGAAAAAATACCGCTCTCACAAATTACCCCCCACCCCCGAAAAAAAAAAAATACTGTATATAATTATGTGTGATTTAAAAAAAAAAAAAAATTTCTATGCCTATCTGTCAAATTCTGTCTGAAATAAAGCTGGTGGCTGCCACTGTAGAAGATGGATGGATGAATGAATGAATTCCGAGAGGCCAACATGCTGAGTGGTCAACAGGTCCACACTGTCACACTTTATTCCACCACGAAAACACAAACACACATTGATTTGTATCAATAAATAGATAAATACATATAAATACTGTCATAAATACTGATGTGAATACATCCGTACGAAAGCAAGCCAGATGAAAAAAGAGCCCCTTTTTTCCATCACTATTTTCAGAGCTGACCGCCTCAATTCGTCTCTCTAATATGTCAACCTTTGCGCACGATACATGACTTTCCTTGGCTTCTGGATGTGGAAGTCGAAGTAGCGGTTGGCGGCGCGCTGGCACATCTCCATGGGCATGTCGTCCCCCTCGGCCGTGCTGATGAACCATTTGGGGAAGCGCGCCGACGCCAGGGTGCTGAGGCTGACGCCCGAGTCGCGCTTGTAGAAGAGGAAGCGCAGCGTGTCGCCGTCCGCGGCCACGCTGGTCAGGCTGCGCTGGTCCTCCACCGGCTCCAGGTGCAGGGCGGGCCTCTCGCCCTCCCGGTGGCACGACAGGAACAGGTTGGTGCCCTTGATGTTCAGGGCCACCGGGAGGGCTGTGGCGCCGGGGGCCGGATGCGCGTAGGTGGACATGTTGAGGTGCACTGCCAAAGCGGAGACGGAAGCAGGTGAGACGGTGGCAACCCGCAACAGTTTGGGGCTTTTTTTTTGGTGTTTTTTTTTTTCAGGGATAGCATTTGCTGTACTATTTTGTGCAGGATTTTCGCGTGTGAGCGGACCTTTGCGGTGGCCGTTTCCTCCCTGCAGCGTGACGGCGTGCAGCTCCATGCTGTCGCTGAGCAGCACCAGACTCTTCTTCTGGCTGTCGCTCACGCTGCACTCGTACTGGCCCGTCCGGATGAATTGATTCGCCGCAGCTCGTAGGCAGACGGGGGTCACTGAGAAAGGAAAATATATATATTTTTTAAAAACCCTGCATAACGTTGGTCTTTTGAAAAAATGTTGACTTTGACATGCTCATTCGTCGGGCACACAGCAGGGTTGTCAACGTTTGGCCTTTTTTTTTTTTTTTATCACAGCTTTGACTTCGTTTTGTTGTGTGTGTGTGTGTGTGTTTGGAATGAATTTTTCAGGTTTCTTTTTTTTCTCCCCCACATAATAGCTACGTTTCAGTTCAATTGTCATGAGTTTTTGTTGGTTTATTTGTCATGAGCTATGCTCTTGCTCTCCAGGGCGAGACACAAAAACAAAAGTCAAACTATCCGTTGTGGAAAAGGGGAAGTCGCGTCCGGAACGGTCTTTGCAAACAATCGGTTCCTGCACTGGTGCGAAGCCTACCTTCCATAAAGTCGCCCGTCATGATGTGGAAGAAGTCTCGGCCGCTGATGTTGCTGCAGAGGGTGATCTCGGCGCGGCTGCCCTTCAACCTCTCCATGGCCACCACCCGCTTCATGCTCGGGGGGTGACGGGAGACCTCCAGGCTCAATCCCGCCGGCATGATGGGGCATCTGATCTCCGCGGCCATCTACTCGCACACACGAGACGCCTCTTGTTATTTCAGAGGGACACATCCAACGCGTCTTGACGCTTTTCTGACACATGAAAATTCGCTTGATAAATGACGACGAGTGCGAAGGCGTCAATGGAATTGTCGTTTTTTTTTTTTTTTCGTTCACAATGCTACTGGCCATTCTTGCTGCCGTTGACCGTCCCATCGGCATATTCACCGCGTTTCTTGGAGATTTTTGCTCGTCATTTGACTTGAATTGTTTCATAGAATCCTGCAGACTCATTTTGCTGCTTTTTCCCTTCCACTCAAAGAATCCAATCAATCAAATCAAAGTACAGTACCTTCTCTTGGTGCATGTCGTCGGTCGTCGTAGTAGTAGTAGTAGTAGTAGTAGTAGTAGTTGTTGTTCCTCCGGTTGGAGCGCTGAGCTATGCTCTTGCTGTGGTTAGGGTTGTGCTTGCGTGTCGAGACCTGAGTGCTTTTATGCACCTTTGCTACCAGCCGAGGAATTTCCCCTTGGACGCACAGGAAGTGGGACGGTCCGCGACGGCGACGTCACGCCGCCGTGACGCAATACTGTATTGTCAAGGTGAATTGAGTGGGATTGTGAAACCCGGGGAGGAAGACGGGAACGCAGCGCATCCGCTCCGCGCCTCCTGAAGCCCGGATCCCAGAGCGCATTTCAGCGTGTCACAACCGACGGAAAGATAGACGTTCGTTTGTTGGCCCACCAAATAAATGACGTCGCATCTCCAAGAAAAAAACAACCAGATACATATCTGGATACGTGGGACGCGACACCATTCGAGAATGGAAATATATATACATATATATATATACATACATATATATATGCATATGTATACACATATATATATACATATATACACATATATACATACATATATATATATACATATATATACATCCATATATATACATGCATATATATACACATATATACACATATATATACATACATATACATACATATATATACACATATATACATAGATATATATACACATATATACATACATATATATATACACATATATACATACATATATATACACATATATACATACATATATATACACATATATACATACATATACATATATATATATATATATATAAAACATATATTGTGGGTTCACAGACACATATTGGCAAGAACATTTTGGACTTAAAATCCCTTTAAATTTTTTTTTTAAAAACCAAAGAAATACAATCCAACTTCTCCCAAAATTCAGCCTTTTTCCTATTGGAAAATATTAACAAAATCAATCCGTTTTTTTTTCCTGGAAATGTTGACATTTGAACTCCAATTGTTTTGTTTTTTTTTTAACATCTTTTTTCAGAGTGTTTTCTTGTACTTCCGCATCCTGATGGTCGAGGTTCTTTTGATGCAAGTAAAAATTCCGTCTGTTTGGGGTTGTGTAAGCGTTGACGATTTCACCACCAAGAGGTAAGCCATGACTCTGCACATTCTTTCCTTCCAGGGCTATTTTAGCTTTTGGGTGCAGACACCCGGGCGTGGTCTGAGAGATACGCAAGCACTCTTCTGGTTTACGATGAGACCTCGCACAAGAACCAAGAGAGGAGTATGAGGGCGCATGCCGTATAAAGAACCACGACAAAAAAGAAAAAAAAAAAAACCTCAAACTTTTTGTTTAAAAATAGGAGGCGGCAGAACCATTTCTGTCGAATCACGCAGACGACGTCAAAGAAGAATCGACTTCTTTTTCGACGACGACTGTCAGTGACTAGAATGACCGACGGTCATTTTTCCAAGAGGATAAAGACTATATGCCTGTGAAAATTAGGATTTCATCTGTCTAAATGTGTTGCTCCATCTTTTGTGTTCCCTGCTTTTCAAACCGCGACTATTGATTCCGGACAGACCACTCCCACACAGGGGTGGAGACAGGACGAGGAAGTGAAAGGACTTGTTTTCTTTTGAGATGGCTGTTGCACGAGTCGGGAATTTTGTGGGGTCAAACCAGTCTTGCGGGCTGATGATGAAAGAGCCTCGAGTGCGTTCAAAGCCACGCACACAAAGGGTGCCTGGCGTGGGATCCAAAAGCTCCGTGACTCTTGCATCATGAGCTATTGCGCGTCCAAACTTGAATCATGTCGACACCTTCGCTCGTCTTTAACTTGGGCGCAATCGTGAAATACCGAAAAAAAGAAAACGACCCTGAAAAGGGGCAATTGAAACCACTGGGAGGGGAGGGGCATATACCACCGCCCACTTCCTCACCGGCCGTATGGCAAAAATGCCATTCTACCTCACAAATGTCCGGTTTTTTGTTTGTTCCATTGAAGTCATGTACAGAAGGGCCCGCTAAAATGTTGCATTGCGCAAACGCATTTCAAAATGATCCACTACTCAACTACAAATGAGTTGAAGCACAAAAATAGATGCCCACAGTTTAAAAAATGGTTTTGTTAACTTTTGAGTTTGGGCAACTTTTGCGATTGGGCTTGCCGTGGCAATTTAGGTTGAATTTGCTCACGGTTGAAATTCGTTCTATGGTGTTGGGAAGCAATGTCTGCCATCTAGTGGTGAACATTGTCATTACAATTTAAAGTTTGAAAGTTTTTTTTTCTCGTTGAAAAGTCATAATTTCCAGAAAATAGAGTAGTCTCCCCCCCCCAAATTTTTATATCCCTATTTTTCTGGAGAAAAAAAAAATCCCATTCTTCAGTAGTTTTATTTTTCAAGAACAAAAGAGCTAATTATGAACTCATTCACTACCAGCCATTTTCAGACGCATTTAAAAAAGACAACAAGAAAACATTGACTTTCAGTCTTGGAAAAAAAAAAGCGAGGAAAAAAGAAAACCTAAGTACAGTACATGGGATTGAATGTGTGAAGATGAAAAGACAGAAATATGTCTTTGGGAGTGAACGAGTTCAGGTTTGATCAACTTCTTTTTTCGCTCATAATAATGACTATTTTTATGCAAGCTACAAAATAAGAGAGCAAAGATCGCTGACGTAGAGAAATAGATCTCAGGTTTATTCACAACATTCATCATGAAAACTCATTCGGACAGAAATTATAAAACACTATTTACAAGTTTTTTTGTCATTTGGAATTTTAAGGTCGCGGCGAGAACCCGAGTCGTTTTTTTTTTTTTTTTCCCCTCAGTTCATTTTTTTTCCCCTCCGCCGCTCGCTCCCAGATCCGTGTGGGACAACGACACAACGGCGATCATCTACAGTGTTTTGAGGTACCGAAAACAACAAAGTGAACTGACGGACAGGCACGAGGAATGAACTGAAACCCCGGTTTGATTGAAAGCATTCGGGGTTGATTGAATGAGCAATGGCGTGCACGCGTCCCCAAAAATGCAAAACAAAAGAAGACTTCCCGAGATACGCTGAAGGCAACCAAATGAGGAGTATGACTTAAAGCAGTTTCATTTTGAACAGTCCTTATTGCAACATGAGGAAAAAAAAAAATCTAAAACTGTTGGCATTTTTTTGGGTGGCAGGGGAAATACTGATTTCCTTATTAAAGTGCATCCATGAATAAACACACACACACACACACACAAATAGAGAAATTTTCATTTTCTCAAAACGCCATTATGAGGAACAAATTGTGACACCCACAACCCCCACCCCCCCAAAAGGTATTTTAGATATAATTGCTCCCCCTAAACCTAAAATAAAGTTAAGTGACACTTAGGTAGGTAATACCAGTTCGTGAATAAACTGGGATGCGTGTGTGTGTGTGTATTTGTCTTATATACAGGAGACAAGTCATGCTAGCATACAGTCAAATGTCTGCTTCTTTTTCAGCTCTGATACATATTTGTATCTATTTAAACAGACATATACATGTGTGTGTGTGTGTGTCAATCTAGCAAGCCATCTGTCTAGCTAGCTAGCTAGCTAGCATCTATCCATATCCATCTATCGTGAGCTAGCAAGTTCTCTATCCAGCTATCAAGCTAGCTAGCTAGACACACACAACTTAGAATATGGAGGGAAAGTCCATCTATTCCAAGAATTTGTTTCTTTTGCCGTCTTTCTGCCAGAGTCATCAAATCGGAAACACACAAAGGCTTGAAATATTTCGCTTTGAGTGTGGCGCACGAATACAACATTCAAGTTTGACTTTCTCCAACAAATTCTGGAAACGAAGGCACTTTCTCTCCGCCCACGTACACCGCAGCCGACATCAACACCCACCCACGGAGAGTTGGTGTTGCGCTCGACAAGTTGCAGCAGGAGATCATGTCAAATGTTTCACGGGAGCGTCAATTTCGATCGGTCGACATCAATCATTTGGCAAGAACGGATCACTTTTTCAATCTACGTGTTGGTTGCGGGTCCGCCTCGCGGCGCAGGGGTGGCGCATTTGATTTTGATTTGTGGGCCCCGGCATTCCTGCGTGGCTTTCCTCCAGGTGCTCCGCTTTCCTCCCGCATTCCAAAAACGTGTGCGGCGGCGGGTTGACCGAACACCGGAAATTGTCCCGAGGGGGGCGATTGTGAACGCCAGTGGTCGTTTGTCTGCGCGTGCCCCGTGACTGGCTGGAACGTGGACACTTTTGACAAGCTAGCACAGTCGGAAGAACAGGCTGACGTTCCATGAAAAGTCTTGTTGTCTCCTTTCTTCTTCTTCTTGTCATCTTCCAACTAGATTCTCCCATTTTCCTCCCATTTTAGGAGCGGATATAACCGCTCTTGCCTTCCCTCGGTTGTTTTCCGTCCGGCCTCCAGAAGCGAAGGTACCGTTGGTCACACGCTGTCACACTTGCATCCAAAAAAAGAAAAAAAACATTCACAGTGCCACAACTGCCACCTAACAAAAGTGATGTTCACCTGCCAACCAAGAAAAAAGTCGAGCAGCAGCCTTCTCCTGCCGGCAGGCTCATCCAGCAAAGCTATCATTGGGATGAGCATCGTTTTGACAAAATGACAGATGAAAAGGAAGAAAACAGAAGCCCCAAATGTTACATAAAAAAAAAGAGTGTGTGTTCCTTCAAGAGGCTCACTTGATAGTTCAAAAAAAAAAACGGAGTGCGAACGGTGCTCCACGTTTCCCCGTGGATGATTAAAGCCAACATAAGCGCTCCAAGCGCAAAAAAACCACCGCAATGACTGAGGCACAACAATGAAATGACATTCCGGCACACGGAGAAACAATTCACCGCGGAGGACGATTGGGGCCACCAGGGAAATTTGGAATCAAGAGAAAAAAAGACGACAAATGGTGCACATTTTTCAGGACGAGTTGGATGACGGCAAAAGTGCAAACTTTTTCCACCAATGGGGTCGCCGAACAAATGCTCCTGGATTGAGGATCAAGTCACAAATTCCACGAAAACAAAGAAGACGTTATTCATGATTTCATATTTGGATCGAATCTTCACACGGTGACACAAAAAAGTTGAAATTTCATAGTCCGATCATTGCAAATTAAAAAAAAAAAATGTCAAAAAAAATGACAACTTTGATGATTTAATGACTCAAAAAATGTCCTCGGGGACGAGAGGAAAAAAAAGTTTTGATTTTGTGAGAAGGAAGCATCGTTTGACGCAAATTTCACCCGGCGAAAGAAAAAGCTCCGATTGGAACATTTTTCTGAAGGCAAAAAGACAATCGTGTGTGTGTGTGTGATTTTTGCAAATCAAATCTCATTTTGCAACTCGATTCTCAAAGGTCCATTAAAAATGTGAATTATTAGTCAAAACGTTTCCATTTAATCATTGCTAATGTCCAACTTCATTTTTGTGGTGTTACAGAGTTGACAGAATCAGATTTTTTTTTTTTTTTAGATTGGATTCAAACTCTTTTGGGTGATTGAATTTTCCCGCAAAATACAACTTGATTCTCTTAACATTGAAATTTTCCCCTTTGACTATGCTTCCAAAATCCCTTTTTTTCAAACCCCTCCTTTATTTTCCCCATCTGTAAAATCTTGTGAATGTATTCCCCTGTAAAATACAACCCTAGGATTTTTAGTGGGGGCTGTGGGGGGTATTATTTTTGTTGCGTGACAATTTTCCCGATGACTAATTTGATTGCCGGCGCATATCCTCTGCGATGTGCCGTGGGACAGAAACGCAAAACTTGGCCGATTTTCGTGGCAAGCTCAGTGCCGGCGGCACTTTTTTCCAATGTCATTCTTTGGCTTGTTTTTGGGCAGTGTGGCCCCAATCCTTCTCGGTACACAATCAATTCGGTTCTCTTCAGGCGAAATTCCTCTCGATTTGGTTCCTGTGAGACACACACACACACACACACACACACACACACCCACCGGGCCACGGAAACGCTACATTCATCATCGCACTGATTGTCGCCTGCATGGTGGCACGCAACGCTACGTCCACCACCCAAATAATGTTTGATTTGGATTATTATTTTTTTTTTGGGGGGGGTGGGGGGGGGGGGGTTGCGACGCGAGTCTCCCTGAGTCTCTTTGGCGGCGGCATGCAAGCATGCGGGGGTCAAAAAAAAGAAGGAGTAGGGCAAGGGTGGGCGGGTTTAGATACTGTTGTCCAGCTGTCCATGGTGGTTGAGAAGCAGCACGGTGGTCTCGTCGGGCCCGTTCTCCGTGGGCCCCGCGGGGTCCAGCTCGCCCAGGGCGACGTCGGAGGCGTCGGCCTCGGGCGCCGTCAGCGCGGACGACTGGTGGAGGCTCACGGGCGACTGAGGCGTGCTGTCCAGGCGCGACGCCATCAGACCGTTCTGGTACTGCGAGCGGGTGATCTGGAGCGCAATTTCAATGCCGTGTCATTGGGAAGGAGACCAAGACCGAAGTTCATGCCCACATTGGAGTCTTAAATGACAGATTTTTTTTTTTTTGTTGGACCTTCTCTCGCTCTCACTATGCATACACACACACACACACTATGTTTTTTTTTTTTTTTCAGTTTTAGTTGTTTGGTTACCTACGAAAAGCTTAATGTGGAACCATTCCAAGGGAGTATTATTGTCTCCTTTGTTTGCATGCATCGCGGCTCCGTGCAGGCTCCAGTAGCCGTTGGTTTGAAGGTTGTTCATAGCCATACAGCGATCCCTCGCTATTTCGCAGTTTGTTTATCAGCGCTTTGGTGCATCGCGGATTTTTTTCAAACATTAAAAAAAATATATACAGTAAAACCTCGGTTTTCGTACTTAATCCGTTCCAGAAGACTGTTCGGAAACCGAAACCATGTTTCCCATTGAAATCAATGTCAAATGTTTTAATCCGTTCCAAGTCAAGAAAACAACGATTCAAGTGCGCTCAGTTAGTTCGAGAACCGAAATTTGTTCGGCATCCGAGGCATAAAAAACTCGAAATTTTAGTTCGAAAACCGAATTGTACGAGAACCGAGACGTCCGAAAACCGAGGTTTGACTGTACGTATATATATATTTTTTGAAGTCCGCAAAAATCAGTGTCTAAGTGTTGTTTACGATGCGTGCTAGTGTGTGTGCGCGCGCATGTGTGTGTGTGTGTGTGTGTGTGTGTGTGTGTGTGTGTACATACACACACACACACACAAAGGCCAGCATCCCCCCTCCTGTGCAGCCGACTTGTCTATGATTCGTCAATGAAGACAATTAAGGATGAGAGAGACGCACTAACACTGTTAGTGCGCTCTGCTCAAGCGCGAAGGTCCACGTGGGGCTTTTTTTTTTTTATACAGTATGTTTATTGGTCGCTACTTCGCGGATTTTCGTTTATTATATTTTTGGTCCCCATTAACCGCGATAAACGAGGGATTACTGTAAAACCCATGCTATCTATCAAGGACACCTGCATAATTGCACACTTGTTGTACCCCAAATAGTGCTCCCGCTCACTTTCGAATGGTGCAATGATTTTCTGCACCAACTGCCCAACCGTTCCGAGTCTCGTCTTCTACCACTGCTCACTTTAGCTCCGCTTGATACTTGGCACATTGTCTGCCAGCTGTCATTGGGTGGCACCACCGCCCAACGGTACACTTAGATGACGCAATGTCCTTCCACACTTATTTGTCATGTCCTTGTTTACGATACTAGTGCGGCCTGTACTAGCGGAGACAAATTCCTTGTGCGTTCTATAAATTGGCCAATAAAGGCGACTCGGATTCTGCTCTGATAGTATTTCCTTGAAGCGAGTGTTTATGTCACGCCTCTTCCGGTCTTCCTGTCGCCTCGAGCACGTACCTTGACGAACTGCAGGTCGCTGAGGGCCCGCACGTAGAAATCGGGCGTGTAGGTGGTGCTGCAGTTGAGCTGACTGCCGAGCTGACCGGTGCTGCCGCCGCCCAACAGCGACTCGGCCCGGTCGGCGCCGCTCAGCGACGACGTGCGGTTCAGGCCGCTGAGGTGCGACGGTGAGAGGAACTCTGCCGAGGCACAGGAAGCACGCGCGTTAGTCACGGATGCCAAATGTGTGCGCGTCATAACCACAGAGGGACACTGACAAATTCAACTTGTGAGTCAAGGAAACTTGAGTAAGCCTTCGAGTTACAAACAAGTCATAAGTTACTGTGTGTCAGAATTTTAAAAAGAAAAAAAAAAAAAAAAATCAAGCGAGTGACTGGTATCGGCCGCATTCACAACACTCGATACCTTGAAATATGACCAGCCTGGACGAGTTAGGCTTTCAAACTTAAAGTGTCGGGTTTTTTAGCCAGGCAAGTCCCAATGTCCGACAAGCAGTCCGTCTAAGGTCAAGTGATGACCCGAGTCCCCCTTTGCTGAGACACGCAGAAGAAAATGCAAAAAAAACAAAAACAAACAACAACAAAAAAAACGTTGTGATCAGTGTCGTAGTGGGGATTTTTTAAGTGGGTGTACGCGATTCGGGGATGTTCTATATATACATACAGAACATCAATCATAGGCTACAACACCAGTTGAACTAACGTTAAATTTAAGGTTTTACTACTCCAAAATAATCACAGGCCAACGTTATTAAGCATAACTCGCATTAGAACAATGATCAACAAACATTTCAATAACCCGCAGACAGTGCAAGGCTAAAACCGAAATAAAAATGGAATGTGGCGTCGGGAGAAGTGGGTGGACGGCGTACCCCCGCGTAGCACGCCCACTACACCCCCTGGTTGTGATGTGTGAGACAACCGTGAAGCGCAAGACGCACAAGGGCCGCCGCTCTGTGGTGCAAATGCTGCCAAAATGGTGCTGGTGCGACACAACGCTGGCTTGCCCACTCATCCGCGCCCACCACACCGACTGGCGCGCACATATGGCCGCCAGAGACCAACGTTCCCTCTAAGCTGCGCACGTGAGCAATTGCGCACTTCTTTCGCCCCCTCTCGGCGCACACCTTGACAGCTGGCGCGCACAAACGACATTTCGACGCGCCTTCCTTCATTTCCGCCGCACTATTGCCGCTTCCATTCCAGTTTCAGTAGTGCGAGCGAGGTTGCACACTCAGTTGATCGACGGTAGTTTCGTGCGTACATTGACGCGCAGTCACTCTCACCCGACCACAGGTCGAGAGACTGCAGGCGACTCGCGCGGGCTGCTCAGGAAGTCCAAATATGGACATAATCGACGAGCCCCGATTCGCGCTTTTCCAAGGTCAGCTGACTAGGATTTTTTGTGTGTGTGTTTTATTAAACGACGTGTTTTCCAGTATTTCTGAGTGGACAATGTGTGACCGTAGTTGTAGTGAGCAGCTTCATTAATTGTGCTTAAAATGACGTGTGTGGTCAAATAAAAGTACAGTAACTCGGGCCGATTTGCTTCCTGTCATAAATTTCTATTCAATGATGTGTTCTATTTTTAGATAAAGGTTTTTCATCACATACCACATCACGTAGCTTGTTATGACTGCAGGTTTAGGACGGGTGTGATATGGGTTTGGCCACCGTGTGCAAGTCTGATGTTGCTCACCGTGGTCCAAGGAATGCTCAGAGAGTTGATGTGAATGCTCAGATGGATGGAAATTTCACGGGAACATTGCCGGAGACACACACACACACACACACCCACACACACACACACACACATTTCCAAGCACACTTTGTCATTTCCCCCCCCCCCCCAAAAAAAGGTTACTACACAGACGAAGGCAACAACTTTACATCCAAAGAAAGCTACGAACTACACGAATTGGACAATGTTTTTGATGGAGTCTTTTTCATGTTTCAAACTTGTCCATTGGGTTTTTTTTTTTGGGGGGGGGGGTAAGCCCGAAGCCAAAAGGCAAACTTTCCCACAGCCGTGTTGTCACGTCGTTAGTCACGCGAACACTCATCCTTGGATTCAGCTTATGAATTTTCAAAAAAATGGCCCGAGGGGGGGGGGGGGGGGGGGCAGAAAATTCCTTTGGGTTTTTTTCCACCTCGCCTGGAACACGAGCACAAGTCCACACGCGCGCTTTCATGACGAAGCGCCACCGGGCGGATGACGCCTAAAGTGGGTCAACAAGCCGATTGGCGGGCAGCGTGAGCCGTCCGGCAGGGGGCCTCAGTGAGTCATAGGAAACCGTCGACTTCAACCATAGATTGTTGTTGTTTTTTTTTTCCCGGGTTCGTGTGTTTTTAATAAGCAGCTAAACTAGGCTAAGGCTGGACTGTTAGCATTGCGAGTCAGTGGTTAGCTGCCGATGACATAGATGTGAACTTTTTAACATCCAGTAGGAAATCTGAAGGGAAAGTAAAATTGGACGTCAAGAGGGTTTATTATGAAGGATTTGAAATTCACGGTGACTAAATACAATTAATGCATTTTGGATGACTTTTTTTTTTCATGATCATAACTATTTGCAGGGCCGGCCCGTGAACAGCCAAACCCGGGGAGAATTGGGGGCCATTTGAATTGATGTTGATTATTTCAAAACAACTGGAACTTCAAACACGAAATCAGATCAATACGACTCCATCATATTTGGTCATTAAACCCCACCCACAAACGAATGAATCGCATGACATGGACCTCAAATTTAAAGAAAAAAAAAGTCAAATGTAAAAACTATTTTGAATTTTGATTCAAAGTTCTTCAAGTGACACATTAAAGGTTCCAGGTTTTGTTTCCAAATCATTTGGACTTTTTTGGAATCCTCACGAAAAGCTTCCGACTGGATGTTAAGTGCTCATCAAGTGACCTTTGAGAGAGTTAGTGGGCTACATTGTTGAATATTCTCTGGATGAAAATGCACCTAACCCACCTGGAATCACAGGGGCAAAAAAAAAAAAAAACCCAACAAAAAACACTCAGTTACTGTCGTGCTCTTGAAAAGCACTGCGTCTTCCTGTGGAATTTTACGTGAGGTGCTGGTAATAGCCACGCGCTTAGCCATTTTTTAAAATATTTTTTTTAAAGCGGCTTCGCTGAAACCTTTTCCAGCAGCATGGCTTTTTTATTTTGGTTGATTTCAACGTCCAACTTCTTTCAAGAAGAAGTGAAGACAGACTGCTACGTTAGCACCGAAAGCTCACCGCAACCATTTATTGATTTCTTTTACACGTAAAGGGTTCACGCAAGCTTTGTTCGCTTGGTTTCTACGTTCGGTTTTTTCTTTCTTTCGCCATGAGCTCAGTAGAAACTTTGACCGCTCTTATTAATATCAGGACTTGGATTCGGATCCGGTGCAAGGCAAGAAGGAGCAGTGAGTGATGATGTAGACTGCTATGTTAGCCGCTAATGCTACTTTGACGCTTGCTAGGCTACGCGATAGAGAGCCAGTCCTCTAAGGACCCGACTATCGTAAAGCCCCCGCCCTCCCCTCGGTGTTAAAGAGACCCCGACATGCCGGAGGTTACCTGGCAACCGAGCCAAGAGTGAAAACCTCTTAAAGGAGAGATGGCGGGGACGGGGGACGGCCGCTGAGAGGAGAAAAGTACAAAGGGTGCCCGAATCTGAGCAGTACGTTCACCATTTGTTTTTTTTAAATAATTCAGCAAATTCCAGAGCTGGTACTTGGACGAGCTCCGACTCGGGAATTGGTACAATGTCAGGCAAAGAAGAGTTGTGGCGTGAGGGTTGGGAGCGGGGGGGGGGTCTTGCGTCTCGTGCGACTCACCCAGCATGGGAGCGCTAAGAGCCATGATGCCGTAGTAGGAGAAGGGTCCCGTCTCAAACTTCATGTTCTCATTGCCGGCCTCCACCTCCACTCGGCCCTGATGGGAGACAAAAAGATCCATGCTTCATGACGTTCGCTGGGGGATTCACTTTCTTCATGATGTGTTCTGCTTCTGATTTGAAATACGGTTTCTGACCGTAGGATATGGTATATATGAAATGGTTTGAAATCTCATGAGTCGATAGATCGACCAAGGAGATATAGATATCGAGATAGATATAATTTTTGAAAAAAAAACATCGTGAAATGAGTTTCATTTGAAAAGATGCGCCTCCATGGACCAATAAATCGGTCTCAATGAGGCTTGAACCGGTCAAAAAAAACGATCAAAAAGTGAGAAGTCGGTTTGATGGTGCTGATGATTTGTTGTTTCTTGGAATGAGTTGAAACGGTCCCGTTTGTGTTTTGGGGTGCCATTACTGAATGCTTTTCTGGGCAGGCGCCACATTTGCGCCGGACATGTCTTGTCCGTCTCGAATCAATATCGATATTTATAGATGTGGCGAAGTTTCTGATGTCTTTTGGACCCAAAAAAAAAAAAAAGCATTGTGCCAGTGACTGTTGTTGTAGTCACACAGTTTGGCCGTTAGGGGTCATTGCAGCCTGAGCTACAGGATGCATAACATCTTCAGTTGTACATACTGTCTCAGATGAGCACATTCTCTCCTTTTTTTTGGGGGGGGGGGCGATTAGTTGTTGAACATAGAGGCTAAGGAGGCCTCTGGCTCGTTTGTCTGCACAGTCCAGCCCAACAGGTCGGCTGGAATGTGTGACAAGCAGCAGCAGCAGCAGCAGCAAGAGGACACTTAATCCGCACACGGCATCACGACATCCACAACAGCTGGACACCATCATGGACATGTGGCACCTTAGTGGCACACAGACTGCTACAGATGGTGTGTCTGAATTTTAATCTGCCAAATCTCGGAATTGTCATGTGTGTGGCCAAAGTTCAAAAAGCACTCTTTGAAAAAGGAGAAACAGTAACAGAACAAAAAGTGGGTTAATTAGCAGTTTCGGCTGACGGTCCCAGCAAGTCAATGAATGACAAAGTGGGCTTTTCAACTTTGGAAGGGGAAAAAAAAAAAGTTGCCAAACTTCATAAAATACAAGACCTATACAGTATAAGACTGCCTTCGGTCTTCTCTGAATCCAGTGGCCACAGGCCCGCAGGCCATCGAACATCACGTCGACGTGCTCTGTGAGCAGCGTGCAAAGCCTTCCTTCCATCTGAGCGCCGCACAAAAGCCTCCATTTGGTTGAGAGCGTTTTGCCGACGTGTTTTACCTGCAGGATGAGGATGAAGTAGTCCACAGATTTCCCCCTCTGGTAGATGTAGTGGTGCGGCGAGCGCCTGTCGCTCTCATTGAACTTGATCTCCTGGATGACGTCGGGGTGGCGCAGGATTCGCAACAGCACCTTGTCGGATATCTGCGCCGGGCTGAACAGGGTCACCTCTGCGCCCGCACACACACACACAAACCGCATTTTTTATCTTTGCATTCTGCCATGAATTGCGTGTGTGTGTGTGTGTGTGTGTGTGTGTATATATATACAGTCAAACCTCGGTTTTCGTACTTAATCCGTTCCAGAAGACTGTTCGGAAACCGAATTGTTCGGAAACCGAAACCATGTTTCCCATTGAAATCAATGTCAAATGTTTTAATCCGTTCCAAGTCAAGAAAACTACTATTTCAAACCACTTTTTTTTTTTTTTTTTACAATTTCACACCATAAACTGTACAAATGTAATGGGAGATGACCAATTTTAACATGAACATAGTAACATAAAAATTGAAGGAACATCTCTCTCTCTCTCTATCTGTGGTGGGGCGTGCGCCTCTCCCAGCTGTCAGCAGGCAGTAGGCGGGGCATTTCGGCATCCCGAACTCCTTCGCCAACACAGACCCGAGGAAGTGACGCTTCCTCGGGTAAGGAAGGCGAGAGGAGTCAAATGGTGCATTCAAGTGCGCTCAGTTTGTTCAAGAACTGAATTTTGTTCATCATCCGAGGCATAAAAAACCGAATTGGTCGAGAACCGAGACGTTCGAAAACCGAGCTTTGACTGTATATTGATGTTGCTGACGATTGGGATGTCTCCCACCTGTAGCCAGGAAGCGGTGGGCTGCCAGCAGCAGCTGAGGCGAGATCTTCACCTTGGACTCGCGCTCGTGCTTGAAGGCCGAGAAGTCCCTCTTGTTCTTGTTGGGCGCCACCTTCTTCCTGGTGCGGTTGTCAGCTGAGAAAACCAAAGCGAGAGCACAAAGTGAGGCGGCGGCGGCGGCGGAAGCCCACGCGCGCGACAGCAACGGCCGACTCACTGTACTGATCCGACTCGTCCAGAATCTCCGATTTGATGATCTCCTCGATGACGTCCTCCAGCGTGACCAGGCCCAGCACCTCGTAGAAGGGGTCGCCCTCGCCCTCGTTGTTCACCTTCTGCACGATGGCCAGGTGGGATTTGCCTAACGCGGGCAGGCAAAAAGACACATTTTGGGGTGAGCGCGATACGTTCTTTGGGGTCGCCGGCGTCCATTCGAGCGGTCATTTGTCATCGAAAGGTCGTGCCATCTCTGCCTTTTCGCGTTTGCATTCGGCCGCAAAGTCCCTCACTGAGAAAGCGGAGCCTCCAAATTGAGAGTCCGGCGAGTGCCTCGGCTGAGGTCTTTGCTCTTCAACTGAATTATTCACGTGCGATAAAGAACTCGTATGGAAGAAGCACACACTCTAGACAGCGGCCTTCCATCCATCAATCGACGATCGATTCGGGTTCCTTCCCGCCACGTGATCGGCGACTAACGAGAAGCCACGTGACGCGGCGGCGCGTACGAGCCACTTTTACCTACAGACTTTGACCGACGCCGACATGTAAACTAAAGAATTATTGACTGGCCTGCACACGCCCCCACCCCGCTCAGACCTTCGCGACATCATGAGCCGAATGATTAAGGACCAAGCTCCTTGGTTGGCTAAGTTCACAGCAGCAGGCTTGTGAAAGAAAGCGAGAAATCCCAGTCACTTTGAACGCATCGACGGTGACCGGGCGCCGTGCATTCGTGTCGTCGGTTGCCTGCCGAGCAAAGACGGAGACCGCTCCGTTCGCTTCTTGGTGCGAAGGTGACGGCCGTCGCAGCCTCGCCTCCCCCCCCCCACGTGATGCCCGCAAGTCTTTGTGGGTCGCTGTCAAGGCGCAAATCAACACCATGTGTCAGGCATGAGGAACACACCCAGCGAGTGTGTGGGTGGGTGGGTTGAGTCAATATTTCAAAAGCAATCGGACGCCCGGGGAACAATAAGCCCCCGCAACCTCCCTCCCCAAATGCCTAGAGAGACTCACTTGAGCTTCCAGTGACCAAAGGGACAGACAGACAAAGATGTTCTCCAAGAACAGGTTGTGCGCGCGTGTCGGCTGAGTCCACAAATCCAGACGCAAAGTCAAAATGGCCCTCCCTGCCGCTGCCGCCGCGCCGGCCCCACTTTCTGACAGCGAGCGCCGTAGGTTTGTCGACAAACAAAAGCATGGCCCAACCCCCCCCCCCCCCATTCGGCCTACCCAAAACAAACGCGTGTACGTGCACGCCTGTCAGTCCCGCATTTGGCAAAGTGACACTCAAGTCGAGCGCTCACGAGGGAGTTGATCGACTCATCAAAGAAATGTTCATTTCGCATCCAAGTTGATTCCATACAAAAGCATTTTTTTTCTCCTCCCCAATGATTGAGGTTTGGTATTACAGTCAAACCTCGGTTTTCGTACTTAATCCGTTCCAGAAGACTGTTCGGAAACCAAAACCATGTTTCCCATTGAAATCAATGTCAAATGTTTTAATCCGTTCCAAGTCAAGAAAACCACTTTTTTAAACCACTTTTTTTTTTTTTACAATTTCAATGGGTCGCGAATGGGCAAGCAATGTCGCATGCCAGAGAGAGACTGATGTACTTTTGCCTTTTGGAAACGGATTCAGTTGGTCATTTTTGGTCAAGGCAAAGCAGATGTTTGCAAAGGTCGGATGGACGAGAAGCGGTCCGCTTTCGCGGAGGACCGCAGAAAGCAAACCGCTCATTCCCGTCGAGAGGGCGCCGACAACTTCAAGTTCACCGATGACTGTAAATGATTACTCCGTGAGTAATATCGCGGTTGGTTAATCGATGACTTGTGATAGCTCTCCTCTCAAGGGAGTGCGCTTAATTGCCAGGATAAGGAGGTGAACAAGTCGCACGCGCGCGCACAGCAAAAGGCCGTGAGCAATTGACGGCCCCCGAAAACGCTTTGAAGCCAAAAGATGGCGACTGAGCACCACCTCGGTCAACAGGAAGCTCCCTGACTCACCCCAACTTAGTTCCTTGGCGCTAAGACGATGGCCTGAACACAAAAAGCGTGAACAACAAAAGGGCAAGTACCCCTCTCACCCCCCAAAAAAAAAATTCTACCAACCAGGCGTCTATGCGGTTGTCTGTCCACACATACGTGAGTGGAGCTAACATGTCCCGACTCGTCCCAGGCTCCCTTTCCTTGCCGTGTTCTCCTCCCCACCTAACCGGGGGGCCAACCGGCACTCACGCAGCGTGTGTGTGTGTGTCCTCGGCGAAAACCACCCACACGCTCGAGACCCGGATTCTCACGCCCCGCCGTGAGCTTAGCACCATGCTAACGCGCAGCCCACCTGACGTGACACGTCTGTTTTGCTTTCTTAGCATCACGCTATTCACGTGAGCTTCCACTTGTCTATCTTTTAGGGAAATGCAATCGAGTGAACTGCTCGGGTTTGTCCCGAGCGCGCCCTTTTCCCGACGTCGCCCTCGGTTCCTGCTCTATGGTTATCGTCACCCATGCCCCTCATTGCACAAGGAAAAAGGGAGGTCCGGCTTTCCGGGCGTCCTTTCGAAGACAGGGCGACATGACATGGGCAGACTTTTTCGTGGATTTCACGTCTGTCCCTTCTCCACCAAAGGCGAATGAATGGGCCGTTGAGCCCGCGGACGCAAAATCCCGCCCGCCCCGACAGTCGGCGCGCACAAGAGTGACACGCCCGCTTGGGCTTGAGTTTCAGGTGTGCCCCGGATGATGTCATCAGCCGCCATTTGGCTCACAAGAAGGGCAGAAAAAGACTCCTTCGTTTTCAAGCGATTTGCGACCGACGTAGGAAGGGCGAGCGGCGACACGTGGCGTCGCGTAGCTCAGAGCTGAGACGACGAGGGCCGGTGGTGTCAAGGTGCACGGGGGACAGAGGACAAGCTGTCAGGGGACTTGACAAAGCCAGCGGCTTGGGAAATGATTGAAAGAAAAGACCAACAAAGAGCCCCGCCAAAGACACACACACACGCACACGCACACACTCGACCGGTGTTATTTGAACAAAGACGACGCGGGCGCCCAAACCGGCTCCTGTGGCCCAAGCAAACCTTCACTCGGTGAAAGCAACAAATTCAAATCAAGGGATAGAAATTCAAACATTCTTTTGTTTTCAAATCGGTTTCATCACCGAGCGACAGATTCATTGATGATTAAAATAAGCTTGACTTTGAAATCCCTTTTTGGGTGAAACGCTTTCATTGCTCACAATGCTTCTGATTTCTTTCATCTCTATATTTTTTTTTAATGGTTGAATGTTTTGGGTTGTTTTTTTTCAAATAGAAGGGATTTTTTTTTTGTGTGTGTACAGATCCACAAACGCTACTTCGACCTATTTGTTGAATGTAATGTTTCATTTTTTTCATTCTCGTTTCTTGCATGCAAAGAGAGTTGAATCCCTTGGCGGCATGCTTTGAACTACGTATTCCGCGACTTGAACGCAAACCGAAGGGATTTTGAAAAGCATTCCACTTGCGGTTTTTCCACGCCAGTGCATTTTTAGCAGGTAGAGTGGCCGGACAACGACGGACTCTTTGAATTTGGCTTCAGACAATGCGACGGTAACGCGGAACGCCAATGGGGGGGTGGGGGAATTGGCAAAGACGCGTGCGCCTCCGCTTCTCGACATGTTTTGGGCGTGCGCGGGAGGTCGGAACAAAAAGTCAAGCTGCCGAGGGAGCTCGCGTGTCAGCCTGTTGACTCATCGGCAGCCTCCTTTGCGGACGCTTTCGCAATGGCGGCCGCCGGCTTACGGGCGCTTGAATAACCGCCGCAAGCCGCTTCTGGACTTCCATGACACCTTTTGACCTTTTTCCCCTTTCGACCCTGCGAAACAGAAACCCCAAAAGGGTGGCCACCAAGAGTCAACACGTCAGCCAACGTTTGTCCCATGGAAAAGTCACCGAAACGCCATCGAGCGAATCTTTTTCTTGGGCTAGGGGCCGCATGGCCTTCAAATGACATTTTCCAATTTCTTTCAACCCCCCCCCCCCACCCCTAGGTGGAACAAAATATAAACGACAACAACAACAAAAATACTGGACAAATCGCTCTAGGTTTTTTTGTTTTTTTCCCCCCATCTGAGATTGGTTTTCTTTCCCTATTTGTGTTTTTTTTGGATGGCAGCAAGCGACCAACTTGTCTTTGTTTTTGTTTTGTTTTTTTACTGCGGGCGAATGGGGGGGGCTGCTTATTCCTCCCATTACCAAACAAGCTTTGAAACTGCCCAAAAGTTGTTGTCCCCCCCCCCCCCCCCGCCCCCATCAAGTCAAGTTTTCCAAATTGCTGTTTTCTGTCACAATGTAAGCGGCAAACGGAGCATATGACAACATAGACGCTCGACTTTCACCTGAACAAAACGAAGAAAAAGAATTTTGATCTGAGCTTTTTGCAAATTTGTAGTCATCGGCAGCAGAGCACAGACCAAACTCCGGTTTCTGACCAAAAAGCGGAGAAAACAACCTTTGTCAAACACGCGAAGCGTTTCCGTGACTTTGACGCTCAATATACTAACACCTCAATGACCAAACAACAAAAGCAAGACTTGAAGAAGGGCTTTTGAGGGCAAAAGAAGGAATTGACAGATTCGCAACTACAAAAAGGCAAAGCCATTTTGCGCTGAGCATCCCATCACCCTTTTTGCAAGAGCATGCCTTTTTGCCGCTCGCTGAGCTGAAGACTCGCACGACCTCATGACGACGGCCCCTTTTTCACGGCCATATTTCCCGGGGAAATGACCTTCACCGCGCTTGGACTGTTTGCGCCTCCCGCCGCGACTTCCTGCCGACGGCATTAAATTTTCATCACGGCTAACGGCGGGGTGTCGCCATCTCAGAAGGTCACCTGGCTAGTTCCGGACTCCTGCGCGCGGGACGCCGTCGCCGCGGCAACGGACGCCCAGCAGCAGCAGCAGCGGCAGCGCGCGGAAACTTGAGATGCCAGCGGGGAGTCCGCCCTGCCCGTCAATCGCGCAGCCCACTGACGGCCCAATTTTCGGTCTTCCCACGGACTGCCAGCTCTTTGTCATAGATACATGTGGATGTATTTATTTTGGGGGAGGGGTCAATAAAAAAATACGGGAAAAAGAAAAGCATTTCAAAAAGCATGATTGTGACCAAGTCAAAATTGTGCTTTTGAGCCACTGGAATCCAGTCATGGCAATTCAGTCGTTGCTCGTGTTTGGACTTTAAAGCCCGGTCACGGAACAACTTCAAGTCCCAACTCGAGGCGCCACTGGAACTCGTTTGTGTGCTTGTAGTCGATCGCTCCCGCCGCGCCAGAGCGAGATGCACCGCGGAGCTTTTTGTTGGCCCGCCGCCACTTTGCAACTCCTCAACAACAAGCAGCAGCAGCAGCGGCAAGCGGGGTGACTGACACACGGCAGGAAGAGACTCCGCTGAGCCTCGGGGAACCCCCCCCCCCCACGCACACACACACACACACTTTTAATGAAGACCCGAGCCAAGATGTCCGACAGGGAAGCCAAAGAGGAAGTGCACGTGTGTGAGCGGAGAAGTTAAAGAAGGAAGCGTCGTTACAAGTGGAGAACAAGCCTTGATTTGTTTGTCTGTGGGCGTGCGTGCGTGCGTGCGTGCTGCGGACAGTGAAACTTTTCAGTCCATTTTTTTCGGTATCGCGACTTGGGTGTTTATTTTAGGGATGCCTTTTTACTGATGACGGCGCAAATTGAAAATAACGAAAGTAGAGAGAGAAAAAGTGAGCCACAGTTCAGATTTTGATTGATTGATGATGAAAAAAAAGAAGATACGGGGACACGGTGGAACGGGGACACGGTGGAACGTGAAACGGCGCGCGTTAGCTACAACAGATACGTGGAAACACAATTTGTCCCATCTTTGGCCTCATTTATCGAAAAAAAAAAAAGGACAAAACACAGACACAGGTCAGGACTATTTTTTCAGTTGTTCGCACGAGCAAATTTTGCCTATTTTGTTCCGTCGGTTCACAACATTCTTGCATGCCAAGTAAGGTTTTTTTTTCTAATCTTAGAAACGAGCACTGCATATTTTTCAAAATGATTTTGTGAGATGAATTTTTTTGTTAGTTGTTTATAATTGACAGGCAAAAAAAGCAAGTGGAAGTGGTGAACCTGGTGAAGAAAAGAGGAAAATAGGGCGCAAAACGATAGAATTTAAGAAAGATTTAATCGCAAAATATGAGTCAGGTGTGCGTGTGTCTGTGTTGGCGAAGGAGTTCGGGATGCCGAAATGCCCCGCCTACTGCCTGCTGACAGCTGGGAGAGGCGCACGCCCCACCACCGATAGAGAGAGCGAGAGATGTTCCTTCAATTTTTATGTTACTATGTTCATGTTAAAATTGGTCATCTCCCATTACATTTGTACAGTTTATGGTGTGAGATTGTAAAAAAAAAAAAAAGTGCTTTAAAAAAGTGGTTTTCTTGACTTGGAACGGATTAAAACATTTGACATTGATTTCAATGGGAAACATGGTTTCGGTTTCCGAACAGTCTTCTGGAACGGATTAAGTACGAAAACCGAGGTTTGACTGTATTGGTACTTTGAGTGGATCTCGGGAGTCGTTTTGCCACATCTGTCCCCGCCCAACGGGTGAAATGAAAATAACAAAAGTTCAAAGGAAGCTCTAGTTTCTGGCCCTCACCGGAGTCAAGAAACGGCGCATTGCCTCAAACGGTTGTTTGCGCGCGCGCGCAGAGGCATGCGAGCGACTCCGAATCTTGGGTTTGAATCCACGTGGGGGCCATGTGAGGAGAATACGCACACCAGACGCGTCACAAAGTACAAACGCGTCTTCAGGTCCGGAATTTTTATGAAAACCCGGAAAGGTCACGAGCAACACTTGGCAGGGGAAAACGCGCCCCAAAAGTGACACCCAAAACTTGACGGGAAACTTTTCCGAGCGACAACAGGCAGCGGCAAACGTTAGCGGTTAGCCGTCAACGCCGCCTCGCGAGACCTCAGATCAGCAGCGGTCGAAGAATGATCCTTTGTTTTTTTCGTGAAAACTAAAAGAAGACTAGAAGGCGTGAAATTCAAAATTCTTCCGAAGGCGCGCCACCCACCTTTTTTGAACTCCTCCAGCATGGAATCCAGCTTGGTGTCATGGAAGACAAAGTGCACCGGGCGGTTGTAGAACTTGGTGATGGACTTGAGCGTGGTGCTGTCGTCCGGGTCGACGAAGGCCAGGTCCTTGACGAAGAGCACGTCCACGATGTTGGAGCGCTCGCCCTCGTAGACGGGGATGCGGGTGTAGCCGCTCTCCATGATCTCCGACATGGTGTTGAAGTCCAGCACGGCGTCGCTGTGGATCATGAAGCAGTTGTCCACGGGCGTCATCACGTCCTCCACCGTCTTGGTGCGCAGCTCCAGCGCCCCCTGGATCATGTTGAGCTCCTCCTTGACCAGGTCGTTGTAGGGCTCCGTCACCTTCAGCATCTCCACCAGCTTCTCGCGGTTGTACACCGTGCCGATCTCCTGGCCCAGCGCGCAGTCCAGGAGCTTGCTGATGGGCCACGACAGCGGGAAGGTGAGCAGCATGAAGAGCTTGGTGACCAGGATGGTGTTGGCGCCCACCGCCAGGCCGTGGCGCGAGCACAGCGCCTGGGGCACGATCTCGCCGAAGATCACGATGCCCACCGTGGAGGCCACCACCGCCCCCAAGCCGGACTTGGTCAGGTCGTCCAGCAGGATGGTGAGAGTGGTGTTGACCAGCACGTTGCCCAGGAGGAGCGAGCACAGCAGGTAGTTGCCCTTGCGGCGGATGGGCTCGATCTTGCGGGCGTACTTCTTCTCCTTTTCCGTGCCGCAGCTCTGCACGATGCGCAGCTCCATGGGGTCCAGGGCCATCAGGCCCAGGTTGAGCCCGCTGAACATCCCCGACAGGACCAGCAGGAAGGAGATGATGATCACCTGCGAGGGGGGGGAGAAATGGCAGCCGTCAACAACTCCTTGCCCACATTTTCCGGCCATCGTGAGGACCACTTTTTGACGTTCGAAACCAAGTCCCGTGCTCACAAAGAGTCAATCAAGATTGGCCTCAAGTGCGCTACAATCTTCGTAGGTGAACCGTTCTGGACGCTTTTCAATCTGTTTCAGCAGTTCGTGACTCATTTGGGACCCCATTTTCGACGCAGATGGAAACTTCCCCCCCGGTTGCTGTTCGTATTTTCTTACATTGTTTTGCTCAAACAGGATCGATGATTCGGTTCGAATTTAGCTTGCAGAAAAGTGTTTTGGTTTTTTCTCGCGCGGAAATTAGAAACGGTTTCAAACTTATTTCGACGCTCTCGCAAGTGGTTAAAGCGCAGCAAAAATGGCACCAGTCTCTTTGCCCCGCCTCGCCCCCCCCCTGACCTGTGGAATTTGGCCTGTTTTGCTGCCACTTCTTCACCGCCCCACTCCTCTCCTACGTGGAAAGCAGGCGAGGCTCTTGCTGTGAGGAGTTGGCATCGAGAACCACCTCTCCGCAGGAGTCAACCTGCAGCACTTTGTTTCATTCTCTTCATTCTGCCGTATCCTCTCGTACGATAAATGTTGGCCGCTCGTGAGGGTGACCTATTTCCAAGGTTTCTTTTTTGTTTGCCCTCCTCCTCCTAAATGGATTTTCTCAGAGTTTTTGATTGGGTGGTTGCAGGGTCTGGGCCAGCGGGAGTTCCTTTTTGTGTAAGCCCTTTGAGACTCTTTTTTTGTGATGAAGGGGTTTGGGCATACAAATAAACTTGACTTAAGAATTAGCACCTTTTGTTCTTCATTGTGTCAAATCAAAACTCGTATACGATTGAGAGTTTTTTGTTGTTTTTTTTTTAAAGAAGAATTGGCACTTTTTGCTTCAGTACATTTCAGAGTTGGGGCTTTTCACTTTTAGCAGTCCTTTTGTTTTTCTATCGCTCGACTTGAGTGCAGCGCGCGAGCACCTATGCCGCGACTCACCTGAAGCCACACGGGGAGCAGGGACTTCTTCACCTCCACCACCCGCATCCGGCCGTCCCGCTCGTCCAGCAGGGACCACGCGTCCGGGGGGTCCAGGGGGTCTCGCACGCACAGGGCGAACACCTTGACCACCTCGCTCTTGCGGAGCTCCTTGACGGTGACGCTGGCCAGCCCGGAGGTGTTGTGGTTACTCACGTTCATGGTGCCCTTCACGACCAGGTCCTTGCTGTGCTCCGGGCACGTCCGGTTGAGAGGCGCCTCCACGGCGCCGTGGGCATCGTCCTCCGCCTCGCTGGAGTAGAGCTCCGTGAAGCGGACGAGCGCGGAGCTGTTGGGGAACAAGTGGAGCCCGTAGAACCGGACCAGGATGTCGCTGCCCTCGGTTACCTGGATCACGCCGCGCTCGGTGGTCCCGGCCGGCATGTCGCTGCGCTCGAGCCGCATGCCGAGGATCCGCGTGGTGGCCCGCGGCTCGGCCAGCGCCGCCTCGGCCCGGACGCCAGCCGCAAGGTGGCTAAAGAGCAGTAAAGTCCGCAGAAAGCCGCGTCCGCTCAACGCCGTCGCCATGTTTGTTTCGCTCACTGTCATTTGTGTCAGAGGCGGGAGGGGCGGCGGGAGGGGGGGATAAGACGTCACTACATTCGTTTGGCTCATTTACATTCCCGGAAGCCGGCCAATAGGCTGCTCACACGTCATCGCGACATCGTCGACCGAACCGCCCTCCCGGTGAAATTTTGGTTTTCAAACCGATTTGACTCCCTGCCTTCGCGTACGTCGCGTCATTTCACATTCTGCGTAAAATGGATTACTGTAAACATTTACATTTAAATGTTTTACATTAATTATGTTTCTTAAAACGTACCACGCTCAATGTAGTTTCGGGCCCCTTTGCCATTTTCTACAAACTTTTAACGCTTATAAAGATCTTTGGGCGTTTTTACCCTTTCCGTTCTTCCCATAAACGCCACTGCTAAAACCTATACCCTCTACTGTACTGTTTTCTTATAAGTAAACACACTCTATTGATCCAATAAAATAGCTGAATGAAAGGACATTTACAAAGAAAAACGAAATTAATCCAATACTGTACAGTAGCTTTATGAAAGACAAGTATAAATTAAAATAATCGTCATTTGATTTCGCTTTTGATGGACGTCGCCCAGTCAATTTCATAACCCCCAAAACTCCATGCCAGAAATCGCAGATCGCAAAACGGAAGTCGAGTGAAGCCCGAATGTCAGGATTAGGTTACAGCGCCCTCTTTTGGTCAAGTTACACACTCCGCTTCTATCACGGTGCCTTTTTTTTTTTACAGTGGTCTCCATCAAGATAGATCTGTATGGAAATTCACATTCTACCTCTCATTTAAGCCACAACAACTTGATCACACGCAAATTGATCGGCCAAACCGTCACTCGCTTAGCCATGCGCCCCGTTAAGGCACACAACCAACGCACCAAAACTATAGAAACCGTAAAGACGCCAATTGACTTCTTTACATTCTCTTGCAGTAATTTGTTCTAAAATACAGAGTTATTGTTCGTCATTACATTCACATAATAACAAGTCGTGGCGTTTTGGGAGGGCCGGAACCCTTGTGTGGCATTTCAATTCCTTTCACGTAAATTTAAGATTTGAGTGGACTGAGTTACCACTGCCCGGCAATGTCATTCTCTACTCTCGATTCCCCTCTTGACCACTAGATGGCGCCTTGTTATCGTGGTTTTCAAGTTTTATGTGTCTCACGGTGCTATTTTAGAAACCTGCCGGCCGAAAACTAGCATTTATGCTAAGTCCGGCGAATTGACACGGTTTATTCTTGTGTTGATTGATGTGCGCTGTCCCAACGAAGTAAATAAACAAATACATGAATAAATAGATAGAAATAAAAAGTTGCGATGTCGAAAGAGAGGACGCGGAGCTTCACCGACCGACTTCAACGTGAGTTCACTCGACAATGGCGACCCCATGGAGACACAAGGCCGAGAATTTACAAGATGATAAACATTTCTATTTGTATTTGTCATGACATTCACTTTGTTGAACTTCATGTAAGATTTGCTGGTGGGCAAAGTGTGTTTGCTTTCAGGTGGTCGGAACTGGGACAATCCGAGTTCCCACCTTCCTTGATTGCAGCCATCATCATCGATGAGTGGAAGACTCGCGAGATTTGTCTTTCTCACGCGCGATGATTTGGTCCAACTCCCCCTCGGCGAACTTTTTGGTGGGCTGGCCAAGAGGCGGCGGTTGGAATGGAGGCAAGCGACAAGAGCGGAAACGGAGGAGGGCCTAACTTGCCGAGAGGAGGAGGGATGTGGGCAGCCGGAGGACCGCTCAAGGAAAATATTATTCCGTCGTTGTGGCTCCTCCGAGCGCGAAGGCGTCCTTTCATCCCCAGCGGCAACGGCGCTGGCTCCTCGGCTCGGCGATCGAGGTTAGTCGCCCCCACCCACCCACCCACCCCACCCGACCTCCCGTCCCCGGTGAGCGGGAGGTCTCGTTGCACTCTTTGAAAGCTTGAAAGTCAGGTGAGGTGAAGTTGTGAGCTCGAAAAAAGTTGGCCCAAATCAGCTTTTCCTTTTCTTGAGCGACGAAAGCTTGCATTTTTAGTTTTAATGGAAAGTGCTCGAGTGTGAGTGGATCGGGTGAGTCATTTTCAATCGGATTTCGCTTCATTTCATTTCGTTTGTCTGTTTGTCTGTGGTGAAACATCATCTTTGACTGCGACGGAGTAAAATGGGCATTTTTGGCAGAGTACAGTATTGAACGACAGTCTCAGAGGCCACTGCGTTACGGTACAGTTGTAGGCTAAACGCGGAGCTAATTAGTATTCAATTAAATGTAACTTATAAAACTGTTTTTTTCCCCCTTTCAATAATCATAATGTTGTTTTCAAGCAATTGACAAATGCGATGAATTGACCTCTAATCTTGACAGTGTTCAATACTGTACAAAAGTCCCCAAAGCCAAACCGGAACGACATTGCGGTCTGATTGTGAAGCAAAAAGAGAAGCCAATTAGGGTTCCATTCAATTTAGATTTCATTTATCGTGAAAAAGAAGAGTTACTATAGAGTAACAGCACATGATTGGCCAAAAAAAATGAGAAATCCAATCGCATTTGTACAGTAGACGTGTAATTGAACACATCTGTATGGGGCTGGAGTTGAAAATGGAGATGACAAGTGCTTGGATTTGCGATGAGGTGGGCTGAAAAAAAAATCATCTTTTTGACGAAGCTTCGGTTGCCCATTACAGCCCGCTAACGAAGCAGTTGAAACTTAAGATCCTCGGTGGAAGTCGTTTGGCTTCAACTTTTGGAAAAAGTTGCTGAGAATTCCAATCCGAAATTAGGTGTTTTCCGGCAGCGTATCGTAGGCTTCTGGCAAAGAAAGCTTTGTGAAGGTCGGTCATTGGATCTCCAATCGATCCAACGGCCGGGCGTGTTCATTTGTTCGCGGAGGTCAATTCAAAGGTCGGGGGTTTAATCAGGTAAAATGAGAGGAGGCCCCGAGGTGTCGGGTGAATTATTCAGAGCTCGATTGTTCAGCGCTCCCGAGACTCCGGCCGGGGTGTTGCCATTGTCGCACGGACCTCGGTCCAAAAGTGCAAAAGCGCCTTTCTGCCCGTCCGGTCCGGCGAAGGCCAACTTTGATTTGACTTCAACCTTCAATGCGTTGAAGATTCTTCAGTCGCCGTAACGACGAGCTTTGATGTGTCCGAAGACCCGTCCGTTGGCTTTGTCCGAGACTCTAAATTAGCGTACGTTTCGTTCGTCAAGGACAATCGGGGACGTTCACAACGATAACAAAAGGCGTCGGTTTTAAATGTTGACGCAAACGCTTGCTTGTGTGAAGTTTATCCAAGACTCAAAATTCTCTTCACTGTTTGGTTCAATCCATTGACGACCCAAATCCAACCCGGACGTTTACAGAAAGACGTCTCTTCGTTTTTTTGTCGAGTAGTCCCCGACGCCACTGACGTTTTCCAAAAATCGGCACGTTTTCTAAACTCAGCTCCAAGTGGCCACCGATCGCATTGCCACTTGTCTAGCGGTGGACACGGCTGCTCGATTTAGTCCTCAAAATCTTCCGATGCGGACGGCAGCGGGAGGGAGCAGGTGCCGCGATTCGCAGGCACGGCCTTCGCTGACCCGTGGTTGTTATTCTTAGCCGGGCGGCTTTGATAAAATCAGGAGCCCCGTGAGAAAGCGTCAGCCCCCGGGGAGGACGCCGGGAAGCGTTCCTCCAAAAGCCAACGCCAAAGAGGTGCTTTCATCAAAGCAAAACGGGACACTCGTTTGCCCCTTTTTTTACTGGAAGCCAAAACCTTCCGACCTGCCTGGTCCCCCTCCCTTCTCATTCCGTTTGCCGTGAGACACAACAGAGGAAATCCAGCCGCTGCCTTATCTGGCGCAGCCGACCATTGTTTCATGGAAGAATGCCACAGGCAGGCACGCTCGCTGATTTGGGAGGAGTGATCAAAGGGGGCGTGGCCTGAGCCTCACATCAACAACTGCGTCAAAGTAGGATTTCGGGGTTTCCGAAAAAAAAAAAAGGCATACGCGGAAAAAAAAAAAAGGCTGAACTATCAACACAAGTAAATCGCAAATGAAGCATTCGTGGCAGTGTCAACGGAGTTGGCTCGTCATCTCGGAGTTAGCCGGAGCAAAGGTCCCAAAACTGATCCGGGGCGCGTCAAGTCACCGCCACCGATTGGTTTATTCTTTCAGCGTCATCCTCTACCAGCGAAATAATCAGCAAACTCCTTGAACAACCAAATATTTGAGCTCAGGAGAAACGAACTCACCACCCCCAATGAAAGTTCAGAAAGGCACAGAAACCCCCCCCCCCCCCCAAAATCAAGCGACATCTTTGAAAGACATATTTGTGTTCTTTTGAGCACGGCCTTTGTTTGCGTTCTTGCCGGGACCCCTCCCATCGATGATCTGATGATTTTGAAAGCTGAACTACCAAGAAATGTTCAAATCTCCCGATCTTCCCAAGGACGGACCAACAGAGCAAACAAACAAAACAAAAAAACACCAATTGAGGCGCAACAACGTTCCCAAACGATGGAGCAATATGCCAACCAAATAACGCAGGAACCAAACGAACGATCGTATCCAATGACCGACCTATCGGATGAACTACCGCCAGGGGTGTCCAGACTTTTCCATTTGAGGGCCGCGCACTGAAAAATGGAAGGGCCACTTGAAAATTCGTTTTGACTTTTTGAAACGCGCTAAACTACAGTTAAACGGGATGTCGTTTGGAGCGCCGAGTTCATTTCATCGGCTTTCTGCCAAAGGCGTTCAGGCAAATAGTTGAGGAGTTTTTGGGGCGGCCGGCAGCTCGCCATCTCGCAGAATAGATCCGAGCTCCGCCCCTTGACAGCAGCCAAATCTCCACGATCACCCCCCCCCCCCCCCAAATGAACACCATGTCGTCAGAAATGAGCGTTCTTCAAACGGTCTCTTGCGGATCATTCACGCGCGCGTCTCCGGAGATCGGCCGTCGAGCACCAAGTGGAAGAAACCATTTGAAAATGGGATTCTCTTGAATTCACGGCAGTGTTTTGAAGGAAGGGAAACGCCGTTCTGCTTTCCATCGTTCATTTGCGCGTTCGAATATGGCGAAAAGTTCTACGGTGCGGCCTCCCTTCTCACTCTGCCCGCCTTCACCTTTTTTTCACCAATCTTTGCAGCCCGTGTCCAAAAAAAAAAACGAAGCGAACTCGCCCACTCGTCTTTCAATTCGAGTCACTCAAGAATGAAACGTCTCACTCGCCGTTTATTGTCCCACGCTAGCGTTTAGATCAAAACGTCACAGGAGGCGTGTCGAACCGCCCCGGAAAGTCTCCCCCCCCCCCCCCCCCTGCCCGCCTCAACGATACTGTGGCGGGGTTTGAAAGGCTTCTTCCTGTCAGGCAGCCTTGCGTCACCGTGGAAAATAAACCGGGCGCCGAGTTTGGTGAGTTGAACACTGGACTGTTTGTCTTGGGCGCATGTGTTGTGTTTCAAGGACCCGAAGGCAGCGGCCGGCCGGCCGGCCGGCCCGCCGCGTGTCATCAAACGTGTGAGCGCAGTTCCCATCCTAAAGGCGCGTTCCTGTCGCCGTGGTGACCCGACGCTCCAAGGGCGCCCCCCCCAAAAAAAAAAAAAAAAGCGTTTGCGAGTCATCGTTCCGTTTTTTACAAGAATAATTTGGACGCCTAAACGCAGCACGAGGTTTCTGTGCGGGCTTTTTTTTTTACGCAAAGCGAGACGCCGGGCCGTCTGTGTGCCTCACCGCTGGAGATTCTCTTTTGGGTTTGTGTTTGCCTTCTGTCATCATGAACTTGATTTATGATGATATAAAACTAACATTGTCGAGCACCACATTGTGCTCTCCATCTGCGGGCCCTGCTCAGGCCGCATGCAAATTTGATCAAACTTCACCGTGGGACGGGAAACACAACACAACACAACACAACGCAGCACGGCACGCAAAGCCGGCTGAAAACCGCAAGAAGCGACGTGCGGGATTGGAACTTCCTTCTTGCTCTTTAACGGTTTCTTTATGACGCTCCGTGCGGACGTGTTTGCTCAGCACGTTCGCATGTGCTTGTTTTCAAACGCTCTCGCACACGCGCACTCTGAGAATTGCCAAGCGGTTCTAGAATGTAAAAAAGAACAAAACAAGAGTAAAAAAGAACATGAGTAATTGTGTGGAAGCGATGCTATCAAGCGAGGAAATACCCAAGAGAGCCAATACGGGAGTTCCTGGCAATGTCGTGACAGGAAATCTCAAATATGCCTCGGGGGGGGGGGGGGGGGGCCGTGAGCACACGTCCGTCCGTAGATGCGAGTTACATTTTGTTTACGAAGACGGAGCAGGTCCGCCAGCAAAATCTCACGGCGGCAACAAAAGCACAGATCGGGACACAGAGGATAAAGAATATACGCATGCGATTTAGTCAGCCGTCAGCATGCGTTTTGAGGCCTTGTGGCCAAATATTGTTCATGTCTTGTGACTTGTTGTAACTGTCATACGCTTGTTTACGTGCTGGAGTTTTTTTTTTTTTTTTCCTGGACTCAAATTATCCTCAGATGAGGATAGTCCGAGCGTGTTTTTTTTTTTTTTTTGTGGTTTCTTTCTGATTTCCGCGTTGAGTGAACGCTGGCGCGTTTGGCTGCCGCTGCTCAACCCGCATTGTGTTTTATTGTTCTTGTTCCTGATTGTAAAGTGTCCTTGGGTGTTTTGGAAGGCACTTATAAAAATAAAATGTATTATTATTATTATTATGATAATGATTATAAATAGCCGTTCCTCAAACGGGTCCAGCTCAGCCACTAGCAGTTGCATTTTGCACGCCGTATGAACATCAGGCTAGCCCAAGACGAGGTTGGCTGGTTGTTTTCGAGACATCTGAGCTTTGATTCGCACGTTCACCTTGGCGCTTCTCCACAGGCGACGCCGACGAAGATGATGAACAGATAGCAAAGAAGTGAAGATGGCGTCCTTTGGCCTCCATTGGGCCAGGAAGAAAGAGCCAGGTAAGATGGAGGAGACTTTCATTTTCATAGCAACACATTTTTGGGGGGGGTTTCATCATAAATGACATCATCATTGGTGATGCTTCTTCTCTTTGATGTCAGAGCTGGAGAGGAAGCTGAGGGCCAACGACCGCGACTACAACCTCTCCTTCAAATATGCCGTGAGTGTCGATCGCTACATTCTGACGCAAAGATGCAAGTGCCCATTTGCTTTTTGTTTGGGGGGTGGGGGGGGGGGGGGGGAATCATAGTCAATCGATTCATTTCAGTTGACTCTGATCAGCTCGCCGTGCGCTTTCTCCCCCCGCAGACGAATGCCATCAAGACCTCCAAGTACAACTTTTTCACCTTCCTACCCCTCAACCTCTTTGAGCAGTTCCAGAGGATCGCGAACGCCTACTTTCTCTTCCTGCTGGTGCTGCAGGTACGCCGGGACCCGAAACACGCTCCACGCCCCTCGTGGGTGTTGCTCGGCAGCGAGTTGTCACCGAATTAAATGTGCCGCTCGCGGAAACCGTTAGCCGCTAAGTCGCCGGAACAAATCGTGTGCTTTTATTCTGTGTTTTGAGCGTCTCTGGGGCCCAAATAGGTTAGCGTCTGCGTCTGGATAGCGTGCTGTGTTTAAGGGCTCCGGCGCCTTTGCTCACGTGAGCGTTTGTCCGCTTTAGAGCGCCTCGTTGTTGCCTGTAAATGAGCATACGTTACACAGAGAAAGCGAGGTGAGAATTTCAACTTGTTCAACTGGACAATGTGTGGACCGGGGCTTCTGACTAGCGCGACCGCTTTAGAGCGCCTCGTTGTGGCGGCATGCCGAAACCCAGCCGACCGCATATATTGCAGCCGCCGCAATCCATTTTCTCAGCTCAAGCATGACGTTATTTGTATCCTCTGTGACATTGTATCCATTTTTGCAGGTCATCAATGATTTGATTGACAGTTGACATTTGAGAGGGGCGGGGTTTCAGCGCATCCAGCAGACACGCCCCACTTGTCACTCGGTCGCGATTTCGAAGCCTCGTTTTTGTTACTCGTGGATGTATTTATTTGTTCCAACTCCCCCAACTTGTTAAGAGCGCTGCTTTGTGGGCTGTCAAAATTTCTTTTCACTTTGCGGGCGTTTTAGCGACGCTTGTTTTCTCCATCAGGTGATTCCCGAGATCTCGTCGCTGTCCTGGTTCACCACCGTGGTGCCCCTGGCGCTGGTGCTGTCCGTCACCGCTGCCAAGGATGCCACCGATGACATCGTAAGCGCCTCCGCCACCTTTTAGCCGTTTCTTCACGCCAGTTTAGCCTTCCTAGGAAACCGTATTTGAAGTCTGTGCTTTGTCTTGGGGGGGGGGGGGGGGGGTACACGGCTAAAGCGGTGGAGCGCTCGCTGAGCACGTAAGGGAGCTTTTCGTTGCTTGTTGTTGTTTTTCCGAGGTTTTTTTTTTCTCAATTCTTTTTGTTTACATCAACGAGAGGTAGCGAAATTGATACCCGTCTGCTCCGGCGGACTGCATATTGCCTGCCGAGAAGTAGATTTAGTTTTGGGGGTTCACTTGGTATGCCTTGATTTCTTTTAATCGAGTACAATATTTCCCTCACTCCATTGCCGTTCACTCATTCACGGGTTTGCTATATCGCTGAATTTCCCCCTGCACCCCAATTGCAATTTTGCATGCTGTTTTTTTATTTTATTTTTCATTTTTTACACAGTTTGTTGTTGTCCTAATTGAGTTCCTGTAATTTTTCCCAGTGCAATTCTGCATGCTGTTATTTTTTTTTTTTTTACACAGGTTTTGGTGTCCTAATTGCCTTAGTGAATTTCTTTCCCGGTGCAATTCTGCACGCTGTTTTTTTTACAGCATCCAAAATGAAGTGATCCAAATCGATTGGACTCGCGGCAGATGTGTGAGCGCTGACTGAATTCCCATAAAGCTGCCAATTGCGTCACCCCCGATTTCACAAGCTACTGCTCGTTTCCCCTTTTTTTTTTTTTTTGTGACGAGCTAATATGTCACGCTGTTGGAGGAAGTCAACTGCTTCCCTCGCGAGATGCCCTCGCGACCTTTTACTCCGAAATGGTCGACGAGCGCGAATAAGGAAGGCCAGAAACAACGAAGCAAACCCGACATAGGCCGACGTCACAGCTTAAACATTAGCTCGGGTTCACCGAGAATCAGGGCCCGAGTCGCTAGAATGCGCGAAAGGGGGGCGGGGTCAATCATCAGACTTTTTATCACTGTTGTTTTTTGCTTCTAGAATCGCCACCGGAGTGACAATCAAGTCAACAACAGAAAAGTCCAAGTCCTCATCGATGGAAAGCAAGTATTTCTTTTTCCCCGTTTTATCGGCAGCCGGGTCAGTCGGATTCCAGAAAATAACGGCCCAGGAGGCCACTGTGGGGCTCTCGTGTATTTTGAGCGGGCGGGACTTGACCTTGCTTCTAAATGAACGGCGCCGGTTCCTCATCACACGCAGAAGGTGCGGAGCGCTTAGTCTGATGTTTCGACGAGCTCGCACCCACGTCACTCGTTCAGCGAGCCCGTGATCGTTGAGCCGTCCAGCCGGAGACTTCCTGTTGGCCATCCGACGCCCATATTTGGGCGTTTGTTTGGCCCTCAAGGCTAACGTCCCCGTTTCCGCCCACCAGACTGCGCGGCGAGAAGTGGATGGACGTGCAGGTGGGAGACATCATCAAGCTGGAAAACAACCAGTTTGTCACGGTGAGGCTGCGAGGCGCTCTTTGCACACGTGCGACTACTTTCCAAATGTGCTTGGACTGTCTGGAGAAAAGCTCTCGTCGCCCAATTTTAGCGAGCCAAGCTCACAATTTCTTTTTTGTTTTTCCTTCTCCAAACCGCTTCCTCAGGCCGACCTCCTCCTGCTGTCCAGCAGTGAACCGCTCAACCTCATCTACATTGAGACAGCAGAGCTGGACGGGTAAGCCCCACCGCCCGGTCTCGGTCTCGGTCCCGCTCCACGAGCCGCCACCCTCATTTTGGCCCGAAACTTTCCTCTCTTCCTCCGAAGCGAGACCAACTTGAAGGTACGCCAGGCCCTGCCGGTGACCGGGGACCTCGGCGACGACGTCAGCAAGTTGGCGGGCTTTAATGGTAGGAGGAAAAAATAAAAACCAAACAAACCCTTAACGGCATTCGAATTTGGCTCAAGCCCCCCACCCCCCTGCCTCTGTGTCACGAAGGCGAAGTCCTCTGCGAGGCTCCCAACAATCGGCTGGACCGCTTCACCGGGACGCTGGCCTACGCAGGGCAGAAGTACGCCCTGGACAACGAAAAGATCCTGTTGCGAGGCTGCACCCTGAGGAACACCGAGTGGTGCTTCGGACTGGTGCTCTTTGGAGGTGGGGCGCGCCACGTCTCGGAAGGAACGTCATGTCGCCATCTCCCGCTCTGAGCTCTTTGTTTTCGACTCGAGGTCCCGAAACCAAGCTGATGCAGAACTGCGGCAAAAGCACTTTCAAAAGGACCAGCGTGGACCGGCTGATGAACGTCCTCGTTCTCTGCGTGAGCACGTTTGTGTCATGTGTGCGCCCGGAAGAGAGCGATAAAACGAGTTTTTGGGTGGCAGATCCTCAAAATGGAATGTGCGAGCAGGCGTGCCCAATGACGGCGTCACCCCACTTAAAGGCCCTTTCAAGCCACCTTCTTTTTTTTTGTGCGAGTCAGTGGCATTTTATTCCAAGATGTTTTCACTTTTGCCCTGAATGGGATTCCCTGTGTTAGATATTTAATTTTAAAAAACAAAACAAAAAAAAAACATGTTTTTTTTTCCCTCAGCTGCTTTAAGCCGCAGCCCACCTCCAACATCCATGACAGAGTTGGCGCAGCCGCTTTTTCAATTTGTGAATCATAGCACGCCACCATCACACTTTTCATTGCATGCGCCCGCTGGATTTATGCAACCCAAGTTGGGTGTGTTGCACAATCGAGATAACTCCTCCCCACCCCCCTCTTCAGCACGGTAGACACCCAGTTTGCAGCCCTGCCCTGAATGTTCCCCTTTGCAGATCTTTGGCTTCTTGGCGCTGATGTGTACCATCCTGGCCATCGGCAATTACTGCTGGGAGCTTGGCGAGGGCTCGGCGTTCACCCTCTTCCTGCCCAGGCAGAACGGCCACCATGCCGCCTTCTCCTCCTTCCTCACTTTCTGGTCCTACCTCATCATCCTCAACACGGTGGTGCCCATTTCGCTCTATGTCAGGTGAGGTGTGGTTTCTGCCTTCTCTCATTTTTTTTCCCAGGGGGATCCCTGTCTTTTGCGCCGAAAGAAGCGCGTGCAGAAAATACTCGACGGTCCCATAAAAACAGCCAACATTGATGAAGAATTGAGCATGCTTGCAAACATTCCGCTGAAGTAGAGCGCTCGACTTCTTCAGTACAGTCAAAGCTCGGTTTTCGAACGTCTCGCTTCTCGTCCAATTCGGTTTTCGACCAAAAATTTCACGTTTTTTATGCCTCGGATGATGAACAAATTTCGTTTCTCGAACAAACTGAGTGCACTTGAATGCACCATTTGACTCCTCTCGCCTTCCTTACACCAGGAAGTGACGCTTCCTCGTGTTGCTTTCCATTGTGAGCAGACGTGTTCAGTAAACATTTTTAATTTTAAAAAGAGCGGGGTTTCGGTTTTCGAACAATTTCGGTTTTCGAACAGCCTTCTGGAACAGATTATGGACGAAAACCGAGGTTTGACTGTATTTACATTAAATTAGTGGGAGAATTGTTGTTGCGCGACGATCTCTTCAAAGTCGCCTCACCCAAAATGTTGCGATTTGATCCGTTGCCCCTCTTCCAGCGTGGAGTTCATCCGCCTGGGCAACAGCTTCTACATCGACTGGGACCGCAAGATGTACCACTCTCGCAGCGACACCCCCGCCGAGGCGCGCACCACCACGCTGAACGAGGAGCTGGGCCAAATCAAGTACGTGTTCAGCGACAAGACGGGCACGCTGACGCAAAACATCATGACCTTCAACAAGTGCTCCATCGGCGGCAAGACGTACGGTGAGGAAACGGGGGGCCCGGGGGAAAGGAAGGCCTCCAGTCGGCCAGTCAACGTGAGCGCTGCGCTGCGCTGGTGTTTGTTCACAGGTGATGTCTTGGACCGCCTGGGCCAGAGACTGGAAGTGAACGCGGTGAGTCTTGGAAGCTCATTCAACTTGTTGCTCCCGTTCATGCCTGTTATGGTCTGAGACTCTTTTGGTACCCCCCTTTTTTTTTTTTTTTTAATCCTTCATAGAATGATCATCCGTTTTTATTGATTCCTGTATTTGAAAGCAGTCAAGGTGGGGGGAAAGGCTTTCTTTCAAATAGCAGTCAGTGCACAAAATTGGCTTGAGGCAATATCGCACCCGGAGAAAAGCCACTCAGGCACGGGGAGAACGTGCAAACTCCGCACAGGAAGGCCAAGGCTGGAATCGAACACACAACCTCCGCCGGATTTGCTGCCGATTGCGCAATAATTTGTAAAAAGAACAGACCGACATGGGGGCTGAGCAGTAGGATAGATTTGGAGGGGGGGCGTGGCCAAATTTGGAAATCAAAGCTTTCCTCCTGACGGTGCCAATCGAGAATTATTTGTATTTAGTGCAAGATGCCTTTTTTTTTAATTAAAAGTTACTGTCTCTCCGAGCAGCAGACCGAGACGGTGGATTTCTCCTTCAACCCGCTGGCGGACCCCCGCTTCACCTTCCACGATCACGCCCTGGTGGAGGCCGTCAAGCTGGAGATCCCCGAGGTGCACGCCTTCTTCCGACTGCTCGCCCTCTGCCACACCGTCATGGCGGAGGAGAAGAAAGAAGGTGAGGCCGCCGGCGCGGCGGCCGGCGCTCGCTTTCCCGCGGCCCTTTTTTGACCCGGCGGGCCTTCTCTGCTGCAGGCCAGCTCTCGTACCAGGCCCAGTCGCCCGACGAAGGCGCCCTGGTCACAGCCGCCAGGAACTTCGGCTTTGTCTTCCGCTCGCGGACGCCCGACAGCGTCTCCGTTGTGGAAATGGGCCGGCAGTGCACTTACAAACTCTTGGCCATCCTGGATTTCAACAACGTCCGCAAGAGGATGTCCGTCATCGGTAAACGACTTCAGTACGAGACCGGCACTCTGCTGGCGCTTCGGAAGCGGGCGGCGCTCGGCGTTTACGGTTGCCGTTCCGGCAGGTCGTTTTTGGCGTTTCGGCTGGCAAAAAAATGCAAACTATCCGGGGACGGAACACGTTTACGATAGCTCGCCGAGACCATACGAGATATTTTGTGGAAGCGCGATGTGGGCGGCGGAAGGCTGTACTTTGGTCGAAGACTCGCCAACCACTTTGACAGAAGCATGATGCGATTGAATCCCTGTTCTGCATTCAATCTAAAAAAAAAATTTTTTTTAAATGAAAAGCGGCTTTTACTCGGGTGTGTCTTTCCAATCGAAACCAGTTCGCAGTCCCGAGGGCAAGCTGTCGCTGTACTGCAAGGGAGCCGACACCATCGTCTACGAGAGGCTTCACCGCTCCTGCGGCAAACTGATGGACGTCACCACGGAGCACCTCAACGTGAGAGCGGTCGCCGCCTCTCGGGGTCGTTGGCCACGCCCACCCGCCCGCAGAAGTTGCCTGAACATGTGCGGGTTCCCTCCGCAGGAGTTTGCGGGGGAAGGCCTGCGGACCCTGGCGCTGGCCTACAAAGACCTGGACGAGGACTTTTTCCTCCAGTGGCAACGGCGCCACCACCAGGCCAGCGTGGCGACGCACCAGCGCGAGACTAAACTGGAGGAGCTGTACGAGGAGATCGAGAGCGACCTGCTGGTAGGCCGCCGGCTCGCCTCGCCTCACGTGAACGCCGGTGCCGTGCGCTAAGCCGTTGCGCCCGCCCGCCCGCCCTAGCTGCTGGGGGCCACGGCCATCGAAGACAAGCTGCAGGACGGAGTGCCGCAGACCATCGAGCAGCTGTCCAAAGCCGACATCAAAATCTGGGTTCTCACCGGCGACAAGCAAGGTAAACAAATATCCAGCGCGTGTTGCCGGGCAAAAACTCCCATTTTTGGGGGGATGGATTTTGGCGTAGCTCCTTGGGAAATTCTCGCGTGAATTTTTTTTTGATTTTTGATTTTGATGCATTCGTATTTCACTTTTTTCACCCCTTTTATGATGATTGATCTCGATGAAAAATACTGATTTTTTTGTTTTTTGTTTCCCAAAGGATTTCGCCTTTGATTTGAGTTTTGGAATGGAATGGAATACAACTTTATTGTCAAATGTGCTGTACGTATGTGTAACATACAGCACAGATGAAATTTCTTCCCCCTCAACATAAAACAAGAGGAGCCGCTGCGGGTGTCCGCGCCGCCATCAAAAGAAAAGTTGACCAAAAAAATGACAAAATAATACAAGACAACACATTAGACACAGACAATCGTGCAATCTTAACCACTTTCCTGCATACATTCCTGTTGTCTGAAGCAGTTATAGATGAAAGAGGAGCGAATCAAAGTGTTCTTTTCACCAGTGGATCAAAGACGTCATGCGGCAATGTGCACACGTCTGCTACAAGCTAAGCTGTAGCAACAAGAAACTGTAGCATCCATTAACGAAAAAGAGAGATTGGCTCTCTTCTCCTGTCCCATGTAAATCTGCTTCAATTCCAAGCCGCGACTCCCAGTTCCACATATGCATCGGCGCTCTGCGCTGACGCTCCTTTCTTCTCATCGTCGGCTCCTCAATCCATGCATCCATCCAAGTTTTCCTAATGAGATCATTTTGTTTGCGATTTTCAGTACTCATTCACTTGCGTTCTTTGTTTACGATTCATACGTATTGATTTGTGTATTTGTTTTATGGAGCTAGGTTCTTTTTTCCATTTTTGTTGCTATTTGGATGTCTTTCCAATGAAAAGTGATATCATGCTCAGATGAATGGATGGACGGATGGATAAAATATTGTTTGCATTGCAGAAACGGCGGAAAACATCGGCTACTCGTGCAACCTGCTGAGTGAGGAGATGAACGACGTCTTTGTCATTGGCGGCAACTCGCCGGAGGACGTCAGGCAGGAGCTCAGGTCGCGATCACCATTTTATTTTTTTTGGCGACGATATGTATTTTATTTCTTTTTTACAAGTTCTATTCTTTTCCGTATGGCAGGAACGCCCGCGGGTCCATGAAACCCGGTGCCGCCGAGGATTGTGCATTTTTGCCAGCGAGGACTCTGGGAAAAAGTGAGCAGGCCATCGCGGATGAAGCCGTCAACGGCGACTTTGGCCTCGTCATCAATGGACACAGTCTGGTACGCCCTTTGACCTTTTGCGCCTTGTTTTTTTGGGGGAATTGGCATCTTGTAAATCAGCTCTTACGGGTGTCAAACTCAAGGCTCGGGGGCCGGACCTGGCCCGCCACATCATTCTATGTGGCCCACCGAAGCAAACGTCGTGTTTCTTGCTAAATGCCAACAATCCAAATGGTCATCACTTCAAAAAAATGTTGGAATATCGCAAGAATTTCGCTGCTTCCAATCCCTCTTTTAAAATAAATTCATCATTAGAAAACATTTTTAAAAACGAATGTAACATTTAGTGCTGGCCCCCCGATTTCAAAACGAGTCTGTCATTGATTTGTAATTTGAGACGACCACACGTTGATTTGACTTCACACTGTGAACTTGAGTCCGAATGGCCCTGGAATGGAAACCCGAACGATGATGTGGCGGCCCGCGATAAAACGGAGTTTGACACCCCTGCCTAATCTGAAATGGTGCGTTTTGGAACCTACCCGAAGTTGAGCACATTCTCCTGACGGCTTGTTTCATGCTACTATCAAACCAATACAAGAAGCCACAATGCTGCTAATTGAACAGATGACGCAGCACAATTTCCGGTCTTCAATGAAGCGAATGAGAGGCTTGAGGTCTTCCAATCCGTGATATTCCTCATGGAGAATTCCCTTGGTGTGTGTTTGGGTTTTTTTTTGGGGGGGGCTGGGGGGCTTTGGTGGCAGGCCCACGCGTTGGACCGCAGCATGGAGCGGGACTTCCTGCGCACGGCGTGCATGTGCAAGGCGGTGATCTGCTGCCGCGTGACGCCGCTGCAGAAGGCGCAGGTGGTGCAGCTGGTCAAGACGTACAAGCGCGCCGTCACGCTGGCCATCGGCGACGGCGCCAACGACGTCAGCATGATCAAAGGTGAGGTGAGCGAAGGAGGATTTGGATCGCTGCGTTGGCCCTTCTCAATTGAGCGCCCTTTTGACACGGCCGCTGGGCAAAAGTGGGAGTAACTCGGTGCCGGTGTTGCCCCCCCCCCCCCCTCCCCCCAGTGGCGCACATCGGCGTGGGCATCTCGGGCCAGGAGGGCACGCAGGCCGTTCTGTCCAGCGACTACTCCTTTGCGCAGTTCCGCTTCCTGCAGCGCCTCCTGCTGGTGCACGGCCGCTGGTCCTACCTGCGCATGTGCAAGTTTCTCCGCTACTTCTTCTACAAGAACTTCACCTTCACCTTTGTCCACTTCTGGTACGCCTTCTTCTGCGGCTTCTCCGCGCAGGTGAGACTCGAGGGCTTCGCCGGGATGCCGGCTCCTTTCACCTCTAGGAGCTTGTCACCCATTTATCCCTGGAACGTGGTTATGATGATTGCTATTGTGATTAGTAATCATTCGAATCATCTTTTTTTCTTTTTTTTGACTAAGTTTGAAATTTTTCTGTGCCGTTTCTCTCCTAATCTTATTTTTGGTGTCATTTTGTTTTCGGTTTTTAGATCTATTTTAATTGAATGTGTTAAATGTGTAATTTGAATAGAGCTTCAAATCTTGGTGGGGGGGGTTTTTTTTTCTCCAAATTTGCTTTTATTGCGTCTGTTTTAGCATGAATTTTTCATCAGCATGTTTAATCGAATTTGTTTATATCTTTTTTTTAACTTTTTGTTCAAGCGGATGTTTAATTTTTTTCGCATTTGTATTTTCGAATATTGGGGGGTGGTTTAAGCGTTTTGTTTTTTTTTTAAATACTTTTTTTTAATTTTTATATTGAGCATGATTTTGAATTGATCGCATGCTTGAACTTTTCATTTCAAATCTTGCTAAAGTGACATTTTTAATTCATGAATTCCGCTTTTGTTTTGCTTTTCTCTGTGGCTTCTTCATATTGGTAGTTTCCTTTTTATTTGATTGTCTTATTATTATTTATTGTAATTTTTTTTGTTTTTGGAAGTTGAAATGAGCGCTGGCTTTCCCCTTCCAGACGGTGTATGACGAGTTGTTCATCACGCTGTACAATCTGGTGTACACGGCGTTACCTGTGCTGGGAATGAGCCTCTTCGATCAGGTGAGGAGCGCTCCCGTCGCCCGCTTTCATCCGAAATATTCTCGGCACGTGCGGGAAATGCATTTCAATTGGCTTTGACCCCCTAACCCTAACCCTAAAGGACGTGAACGACGCGTGGAGCTTCCAGCACCCTCAGCTGTACGTGCCGGGCCAGCTCAACCTGTACTTCAGCAAGATGGCCTTCTTCAAGTGCGCCTTGCACAGCTGCTACAGCTCCCTGGTGCTCTTCTTCATCCCGTACGCCGCCGTCAGTCAGGCGGCCCGCGCCGACGGCCGCGACGTGGCCGACTACCAGTCCTTCGCCGTCCTCACGCAGACCTGCCTGCTGTTCGCCGTCACCCTCCAGGTACCGCCCCCCCCCACCCTTTTCGTTAAGGTGACGGCCCTCGTGACTCGGGTGTACGACTGTGTGCAGCTGGGCTTGGAGATGTCCTACTGGACGGCGGTGAACGGCCTCTTTGTGGTGGGCAGCCTGGTCATGTACTTTGCCGTCACCTTCACCATGTACAGCAACGGCCTGTTCCTCGTGCTGCCCTCGGCCTTCCCCTTCATAGGTATGCCGACGACGCTTGCCGCCGCCTCCGACGACGACGGTTTCCCGCTGGACGTATAGTCAGGGGAAAAAAACCCTCAAATGATCTGACGTGTATCTCATGCTGATGTGTCAAATGCAATGTGGCAAAAATTGCGTGGGGAGCGAGGGAGGAGGAAGAAACGCTCACACCCCTTCAGCCTAATTCAACCAATAAGAAGACAGGAGGGAAGGTCATAGGGCGAATTTTCGGTGAAATTCATCCAATATTTCCTGATAGTCAACTTGAACCTGGCATGTTGGTGTCCAATCTGTTCAGGCACCGCGAGGAACACGCTGAGTCAGCCCAGCATCTGGTTGACCATTGGGCTCACCTCCATTTTGTGCATCCTTCCTGTCATCGCCTATCGCTTCCTGTTGATCCTGCTCCGCCCCACCATCAATGACAAGGTAATAACGGATCGACGCTTGAATGGATTTGACCGAGGACAAAGAGAAGGTCGCGCGGGATCGGTTGACACCAAAAACTATGACGGCAACCAGGTGCTGCCGCTTGCTGCTAGGCTGAATTTATGTCCGGTTTTACGTTTGGTTTGAAAAAGGTGCCAAACTTGCTCGGCTTGTCTACCGTGACACACAGCCAGCAGCCGTTTGAGGCTTTTGTCAGCGTTTGGTTTGTGCCTGCCTTGTTTTGCAAATACTGTAACGGATGTTTTGAGTTTACGCAACACCACACGCAGGTCATGATTATTATTTTTGTTTTTAATCTTGCACTCAAGAAATACACAAGATTGGGAGAAAAAAACCCCAACTAAAACTAATATTAAAACGAATAAAAGTTCAACTACAATGAAGGATTTTTGTTGGGGGGCGGCAGGGGGGATGAACACAGTACCTCTGAAAACTACATTTAAACAACAAAACAAGAAATAAACTAGATTGGGCAAAATGAATAAAAACGCAACGAAAATGAACAAACAAACTCACTCTGAAAACTAAGCCAAATGAAAACTACATTTATGAACAACGAAACAAGAAATACACAAGATTGGGAAAAAAAATAGCTAAACTAAAATAAAGATTTTTTTTTTTTCAATACAAACAAGCTAGCTCTGAAAACGAATCAAAACAGCGCAGTGAAAACGAACGAGGATGAAGACGCCCAAACTATTCTAAGCCCGGCGCAGAGACAACAGAGTAGAGGAAGAAAGAAAGCGAAAGGCCACTCCGAAAATGGGTCTCGGCGAAAGACGGAAATGTTGTCATCACGTGACCGATTAGCACCCGAGTGCGGCTGCAATGTTTTTGTATGAACGTGCGCGCCGCTCTTCCCAGGTCATGTTCAAGGCCCGGCAGGCCAAAGCCTCACCTCCCCCGCTGCCCCGCCGAACCAGAATCCGCCGCACCAGCTCCCGTCGTTCCGGCTACGCCTTCTCGCACGCGCAGGGCTACGGCGACCTGGTGACGTCGGGCCGCTTCCTGCGGCGCCCCGCCCCGCCCCGCCCCTCGGCTTTAGCCCACGCGGGTCGCGCCGCCTCCGGCTTCAGCCCCTTGGGCCGCTCGGCCGGCTACAGCCCGGCGGGGCGCGCCCAGTACGTCAAGGCCCAGGAGGTGGAGGTGACCTCGCTGCAAATGTACAGGACCGTTGGCGGCGACGACGCTCGGGAGCCCCCACGATAAGACGTTTGGGGTCGAAGGAGTCTGCTTTGTTGTGGGAAAGGAAGCGGGAATATCAGAAGAGGACCACGTGTCTTCAAGTTTACAAACTTTTGTTTTGTTTTTTAACCCTGGGAGTGCAAATGTTGATGGCAGGGCTGGCAAACCCACACCGTGTGCGCGCGCACACACACAAACACACACACACACGGACTAGAGACTTTTCGTCACCAATCTTTGTTGGTAAGCTCCGCCCCCAAGCACACATGAAAACTCCAAGAGTTGGGTTGAGTGTCGTCCATCTGTCAAATTTAGGCGGGTTAAAGGTTGCGGGCAATCGGGGACAACATTTCAAGAACGTTGCCTCAAAGAGCCCCGCAATGGCCCAAAGTCTCCTAAAATGGCCACTTCCAACCAACATTGCTGACTTACTTTGTCTTTTTAGGTGTGGAGATGGTCAAAAAGATCCATCAGACCAAAACGGCAGACTTCATTCATCTTTTCGCACCTATTTTTTGCGACTTTTTCATGGGACTATCCATGATTGACATGCCTCCTAAATCTAATGACACTGAAAAGGTTCTCCAGCCCTGCCCATCACAGATGACAAACAGCCATGTTGCCTTAAAAGCATTTTGTACTTTTCTACATCTATTTTTGTAAGTTTCCAGTGAAAAAGACCCACCAAAACTAAATGGAGGACTTTGTGGTTATGTGATTGTAATTTTGACTGCACCCGTTTGGTTTTAGACATTTTACATTTTACAACCTATCGTCGTCATGGCTCCGATCTCATCCGATGATCAAAGGTTGAAAATCTTTTTTTTTTTTTAATCAGGAAAAAGGGTATTTTACCACGGATAACTTATCAGAGTTTCAGGATTTGTAGCTGAAGTGACCACTTGAAATAACTGCTTTTGAAAATATAGAAAAATCGATTGAATTAGTATTTTATACCAATGTGATAAAATCACAAAAAAGGTGTAACTTTCCAAGAATTATGTTTAAATTTCACCAGAATTAAGTCAGAATTTTACGGCAAAATGTCAGAATTTTATTTGAACAAAATTAGACATTTACAAAAAGTAAATAATATTTCAAGAACATTTGTAATTTTACCATAAGAGGGGGAAAAAAAAGGGAATTTCTTCTTTGTCAACAAACGAGTCAACGGCTCCTCAGCAGCGCCTCATGTGGCTGCATCGATGTAGCGCACTGCTCCATTTTGCCTCCAATGCTCATAGAAATGATGAATCGACACGACTTATCGATGAGCCCGTCCCTTCTCGCTTTGCCTGGAATATCAGCATGAAGGAACAATAAAAAAACACGCGTGTGCTTGGCTACCACATATTCCTCACAGCTGTATTGCATAATCAAGTATGCGATAGTCAGTGATTTGATACCACTTGTATTTATCTGTGCCTATCAAGACAAATGTTTGATCATTTTATATGCATTATTGTAGACTATGAGGGATTTCTTTTTGAAAAATATCTTTTGTATGTTTTTATACCAAGAGTTGCAATATAATAATAAATTAATAAGAATGAAAGCTGGTGGATCATATTTTGTCGCCTTCATAAAGTGAACTGAGACTGGAAGGGCAGGTGGTGCTATCACCCTTTCACCTCATTAGTTGAAAAAAGCAAAAAGTAAAGTGGCATGAGGAAGGATCATCATCTAAAAGCATCCCAAAAGAAAAGTACAACGCTTGTTGGGGCTGCGTCAAAGGATACCGACTGAAGTGTCCGGTGGGTGTACAGTATTGTCTTCCTGTTGTCTGTGAGTCGTTGGAGACTGACCGATGCTGCCTTCGCTTCCCACCCAAAACTCGTTGATTCGCCACTTTCCCAGTGAAATCATCGTTTTGGTCCTGACCCAAACAATTTGCGGTATGTGTATGTGTGTACATACAGTAGCACTGGTCAATACAGATATTTTCATGGTCAAATGTAAATGAAGTGTTTTTGTTTTTTTTTAAGCGAAGTCTCTCGTGGATGGGATTGTCAATTTCCCCAACGGCACTTGAACGCGGCACCGGCCGCCGACTGCCTTCTCGCATTGTGGACGTCGATTTCCTCCCACGGCGCCGTTTTATCGTCCTCCGACGACCGAGCGAGCGGCACACGCTCCAGGCGGAAAGCCCACGAAGCCTCGCCTGGACTCGGTTTACCGGGGTAAGACATTCGGCCCCTCCCTCTCACCACCACTCGCTTCTTCTTTCTCGAAGTGCACCTGATAGCTTCCGAGTTCGGCCAACCGAGAGCGACGCTCGTCCATTTTGGGGTTAAATTCAATCGGAAAATGGTGGATAACCTGAGTGTCTTTCGGGACGTTATTACCCGATAGTGCCTTCAGCTCGCGGCTGGAAGAAAGCAGGGCGGGGGTTTGGGGGTGGGGGGTTCGCCGCACCTCGGGTCTCCTATAGCTACCGCACTGAAGAGGCGCGGGCTGTGCGCCAGTAGCCGCTCATGTGTCGCCGTTTTCGGGGGCATTTCATTTATTTCCACGCACGCAGCGACAAACCCTACTACACACGAACGCCCTCCCACCCCCACTGATCTAGGAGTGTGACATACCCACCATTTTTTTTTTTTTTTTTCAAATCTAGGAGTCGTGACAATCTTGACAGATGCGCTCCATTTGATTTCCACTCTTCCACCGGTGTCTCCGATCCAGGCCCGGCAATGGGGAGGAGGGTAGCCGGCGACGAACGTGCCCCGAGCGGGCTGCAGCTGTGACGAGCTCCCCCGCCCCGTCCACTCCCGCCTTCTCCAGGAAATAGCCGGCACTCCTCCAAGTGTGCACACACACACACACACACAACATGACCGTTTTCAAGCAGGAGAATGTCGAAGACTTTTATGACATCGGAGACGAACTGGGCAGGTGAGTCGCACTTTTGACTTCAAAATCATCTCTGCACCTGTTGCCCCTTGTCTCGGCTCATGCAGAATCTATATAAAAAAAAAATGATGTGGACTGCGGGGCTTGGACTTTCTCCATTGAAATGGATTGAAATGCCAATAGTCACAATCAATACAAATGTGCGCAAGGTGTTTTAGAGTGAGAAAATATTTTGCAGTGTTGTATAAAAAAAAAAACATCCTGTAATAACACAATCGATTGGCAATAAAATGGTAAAAACCTTCAAAAAATCACTGGGCATTGTGCTGCTCCTTTTGGTGTGCACGCCCCGGCCACAAGGGGGCAGGATAATACATTAAGGCTGGGCAATTATGGGGAAAAATAACAATTATTTGGAATGATATTGAAATCATGATGAGTGAACAATAATTTATTCCATTTGAAACTCAGTATTTATTCAAGTACTTTAAATGAGATCCCCAAAAAAAATCTCGATTAAAAAAAACAAACAAAAAGTGTGTCGGCCAATTAAATCGGTTGGCTGATTAATTGGTTGAGCCCTCTTCATTGCACTAGTAGGGCGACTGTATCTTTCTATTGTTCGCCCTCCCCAACAACGTCATGACTTTTCTGCAACCTAGTCAGACAACTTGAGTAAACTCGTAGGACGACTACATTTCACTCGCAAGGAAAAATGTTTGCTGAGCCTTTTGAGACTGTTGGTAGCATCCCAGAAGCTCCGAGTCTGTGACATAATCCCACTCATGTTACGAGTAGTTTCCTCGTCATTTTCATTTGCGTTTAAATTGTGTACTAGGGAAGACGCCGTTGTTGCGCAAGTGTGCTGAATGTGCTCTTGCTCGTCGTGAGCATGATAAAAACGACGTCCTCGTGCGTGGAGCTGAATGTGGCTATCGAGTATCAAGAAGAAACGCCGTGGAAGCGGCACAAGTGACGGATGTCATGCACCCACTGACCTACATTTAAGGCCCTTTTTCACCCGGGCCGGCACGACTGGGTGGAGGGGCCGAGTCTGCACGGCAGACTCGTCGCTCACCCCCCTACCCCCTCCCCCATTATGAACTACTTAGTGCCCAACCCCAAAGAGCAGCTGGCGAAAAAGACAAGTGAATTCTCCCAAAAAAAGAGTGAGCCCATGCGTGCATCGCTTTGTGGTCAATTAGGACAGTGGCTCAAGTGAGCGAGGTCTTGTTTGCGCCCCCCCCCCCCCGCCTCGTACGACCTCACGAGGAGATGCGCGTCGCGGTCCACGAATTGATCGTTGAGAACTTTCTGGGAGATAAAATGCGTCTGGAGGCAGTGGGAGCGCACTGCAGTTGTTTTCAAGTCGAATGCCGTGTCAGCAGCAGGGAAGCGGAGACGCTGTGGCGCCGTGCACACTTCACAACGTTCAAAGAGAGGTTTTCCCTCATACCTTGAACATACTTTGCCGTTTTTTAGCTTTCCTAAATGCATGATGGGGAGGGCGGATTAATAAAGAAGTGAACAGGCTGCCACACCCCCGTTTTCAGTTTGCCCTGAAACTCACGCAAAATGGCCTCTTCAAAGCAAAATGGCTGAGACTGCAAATCCTGAGTGATCTTTTGAAGCCTGGCTCTGGCCGCACGATACAGCGGAAACGCGAAAGCTTCACACTCAAGGTTTCCTGCTCGCCACCGGAGCTCCTTTCAGCAAATTCCCCCCAATCGGAATCGGCCAAATGGCAGCTCTGAAACGTGGCCAAAATGGCCGCTTCCAACCAAAATGGCCGACTTCCTGTTCACTTTGAACCTTGTGTACTGGAGACCAATTTTCTTTTTTTCTCTCTCAAGCTTTCGGCTGCTGATTGGAAAATGTCGGATTCAAGCCAAAATGTCTTCTGACTTTTGCAAACTTTTTGGGACGTCCACTGATGGACATGTTCACCCAGTTTCATGTTTACTTGGGCTGATTTCTTGTCGTTTTTTTTTTTTTTTTTTTTTTTTTTTTCTTCCTACAGCTTGACAAGCGTGTCACATGGTGTCATTTTGTGCATGTGTGAGAATCACCTCGCTGACTTTGTGAGCCAAATGTGAATTTTATAAGACCGGAGATGAGAGGTGGAGCAGCTGGCGCCCCCCCCCCAAGCCCTCCTTGCCACTTTCTCACTCGCCGCCATCGCCTCCTCCTTTCCGCCTCTTCACGTCAATCTCGCACTTTCCGCAATTCGCGGCAGAATAATCACGTCGTCGTCGTGATACTCGGTCAACCAAATGTGTGATATCTGAAGCGGCGAGAATGCAAGCGCATTTTTGGGTGGGGGAGGGGGGGGGGGGAGTTGAAGTCACACATTTGCTCAGTAAAACGAGCATCCGATAGGAAAAAAAAAAAAAGTCCAACTGGATGAAACCTAAAGTTGCCCCTGTCAAGTCGTGCCAATCCATCAGCGATTGACCTTTCCCCTGAAGACCCACAAAAAACAAAGCCACCACCGCGTATCCGCTGAATAGTGACAGACCGACTGCTTTTCATTTTTCGATGATCAACGTCGTTCACCTGAAAGTGCGCATGGAGAAACACCAGTGGGTGTTTCGACAAATGTCTCCCATCCTTTAGATTTCGCTCGATGGGACAAAAGTGACAGAGGACGCGATTTTGAAAGGACGCCCGAGGGCGGCGGCTTTGTTCAAAAGCGATCGGCTGCTTGTTACAAAGCCGCGTGAGACGAAAGCAAAGTCGGCGTGGACGCTTGCCGTCTGCCATTTTGATGCGTCCTCAGACAGATGGAGCGCACCCAGTCGCCAGCGATGCGAGCGGCGGTTGGATTTTGGGCGGCATGCCCTCGCCACCGCACGTAAAAGAGAGAGCGACTGCTCCCGCTGCCAGTTGCCGGCAGGGGAGAAAAGCCTCCTGAGATCCGACGGCCGTGTCGTTTTTTTATCGACGCCGCGTCGCTAATCCGTCGGCCTCTTCCTTCCTTCCTCCGAGCGGTCGGCGGTTCCTCTTCTCGCTTCCGTCGCCATGGTTACCCTTTCCGCCGGTACACAACGGCGCGGCGGTTGTGTCGCCATCTCGTGGTCCCGTCAGTGAGTTCCGAGGCGGCAAAGGCGAGTTCAGTTGCATGGGAAAAAGTTGGACGTCTACAAGGATCAATTTAAAAAAATTGTAGTAGTCGATCATCCAACAAAAAAAAAAAAATCTACATGTCATTATGCCCAAATTTAATTTGACCAGAATTTGATTTTTTTTACCATTAAAAAAAAAACACAAACACAACAATTCAACATTCGACCTTTGCAGCCCTAACACACAAAAAAAGTCTTGGACTTGTGACATCAAGTGAAAACTGACTGCGTCAATTTTGCTGTTGAGCGAACGTCAATCAGTCTTTGAAACGGCCGACGAGACGCACGTTATCTCGTGTTGACACAGCTGCCGTCCGTCTTGGCGCGTGCGCGCCGTGACGCCGTCAGGAAGTTTCACGGTGAAAAAACGGTCAAATGCTCGTCTCGCGTGGCTGCCGAGGGCAACGAACGTTACGACGTCAACCCTCGTTCAAGACAAAAAGAAAGGAGGGGCTTCGTTTTGTTTCGCCCAATTAGCATCATTTTTACCTAGCATGGTGCTATTTTTTTGGGTGTGAGTTTTTATCGGTACTCTGATAGTGAGTTCAAAATGTCATCGAGAAAATCAATCCAATTTGCCGCTGCAATTTTTGCAGTTTGCAGCGTGGCATTGCGCAATATGGCGCAGGACGGTTTTTTCCGATGCCGCTCGCTCGTCGTGCACGTCGAGCCTCGGCGGGCTCCTTGTCTCGTCCGGCCTTCGTCTGCGCTCGCCAAGCGCCGCCAGCCAGCCAGCCAGCCTTCCGGGATGCTCCCCTCGGCTTTATTTTTGGCCACATGAATATTTGATCTGTTTAGATGGCGTCTCGCTAAGTTGCCTACTTCACAAAAGCAGTTTTTGCATGTTGAGCAAATAGCCGTCGTCCGGTATTTCGGCCTCCGTACTTGCGATGGACACGTTGGTGTGGGGGGGGGAATAGCGAGGGAAGGGAAGATGGACAACAAACAGCAGCAGTGGGCGGGAAAGCTGGTTTTCTTTTTTTTTTTTTTTTCTTCCAAGAGGCCAGGTAGCGGGAAGCCAGATCAAATGTCCTCGCTGCCTTTGTCGCCACTTGAAGCGCCCACAGAGACCAGACCGGACCAGACGAGGGAGGACAGCGGGTGCCGGCGGGCTCGGGTTCGGGTGTGTTGCAGGACCGCTGATGTCACGGGGCTGAGTTTGGCAGTCAAGCGTGGGGCGTTCCCTTGGCAACTGCTTTCAGCCATCGTTTCAAACTCGGGCAACTCCGAACCGCTTGCCGCACTCTCGGGTACTCGACAAGCCAAAGTAGCGCTAAGCACATGTAGTGCTTTGCATCGATGACCTTTTCCACGAACGGAGTGACTGAGAATTGTGAGCAAATATAGCTGGATTTGCCGTCGCCGTCCGACGCGCATGACTGGTCGCCAGAAGAGGGTCCAACTGCTCCCGTTGAGGCTCCCGTTTTCTTAGCCTTGAAGTATCGCTGACTGGTTTGGTCAGCCTTCAATTGTACTCGACAGCCTCGGCCCAATGCCGATAGCTTCTGTAACTCCTCTACAACAAAATCTACATGGGTGAAAATACCCCCTAGTGTGAAAAAAAATCTTCATGCATTCACACCATTCCCACTTTTCTGTTTCAAATTTGCTACAGTGAAAAAACCCCTGTTGTGAAAAAATTTCTTGCTGCAGACATGATTTCGTTGTAGAGGAGTTTCACTGTATTTTGATATGTCTCCTTGTCCGTCCTCGTCGGCAGCGGCCAGTTCGCGGTGGTCCGGCGGTGTCGTGGGCGGAGCACGGGCGCCGAGTACGCCGCCAAGTTCATCAAGAAGCGGCGCAGCAAGTCCAGCCGGCGCGGCGTGACGCGGGAGGACATCGAGCGCGAGGTGGACATCCTCAAGGAGATCCGCCACCCCAACATCATCGCGCTGCACGAGGTCTTCGAGAGCAAGGCCGACGTCATCCTCATCCTGGAGCTGTGAGTTCGGCGAAAAGAAAAGAAATCCAATGACAAAAAAAACGCATTTAGACTCTTGAGACGAAAAGATGTCGTCTTCCAAAATTAAAGTTGGGCCATGTGGGGCGTCGGGGGGTTGGGGGGGTCCTCATAAACCATGATCATGTGTCAAAAGAGATGAACGGCTTTTTTTTTCCCTTTTCTGTTCAGCGTGGCCGGCGGAGAACTCTTCGACTTCCTGGCGGAGAAAGAGTCGCTGAGCGAGGAGGAAGCCACGCAGTTCCTCAAGCAGATCTTGGACGGAGTCTTGTACCTGCACTCCAAGGGTATCGCTCACTTTGACCTCAAGGTAACGCCCCCAACCCCCCCATCTTCAAAGAAGACCGTTTGATGAGCGCGCCGCCGACGCAAGGTGTTGTGCCTTTTCAGCCGGAGAACATCATGCTGCTGAGCCGCTCGGCGCCTCACCCGCGCATCAAGCTCATCGACTTTGGCCTGGCGCACAAGATGGACTTTGGCAACGACTTCAAAAACATTTTCGGAACGCCCGAGTTTGTCGGTCAGTGTCCGGCCGAAAGCGCGCGTGCTTGCCCGTCTCCGCTGTTTCTTGTTGCCGCCGAAGCTTTGCCTTTGTGGCGCCGAATCCTGCACACGTGTGGGGGGCTGAATTTTCAAATACAGTCAAACCTCGGTTTTTGTCCATAATCCGTTCCAGAAGGCTGTACGAAAACCAAAATTGTTCAAAAACCGAAAGCACGCTCTTTTCAAAATAAAAATGTTGACTGAACACGTCTGCTCACAATGGAAAGCAACACGAGGAAGCATCACTTCGTGTAAGGAAGGTGGGAGGAGTCAAATGGTGCATTCAAGCGCGCTCAGTTTGTTCGAGAACCGAAATTTGTTCGTCATCCGAGGCATAAAAAACTCAAAATTTTTGGTCGAAAACCGAGACGTTCGAAAACCGAGCTTTGACTGTATACGACTTTTGTCTTGCAATACGGAAATTGGCACTGCAGGCCATCTTTTGATGATGTCGTTGTAGACAGAAGTGAAAGTGGCCTCTCCTAATTGTTGGCGCGTTGTCCTTGCAGCTCCTGAGGTGGTCAACTACGAGCCGCTGGGCTTGGAGGCGGACATGTGGTACCTGAGCAAACACAAACACCCCCCCAACCCCCCCACCCTTGATGCCATTGCGCTTCAATCAACGTTTCCTCTTTCTCCCTGCAGGAGCGTTGGCGTGATCACGTACATTCTGTAAGTCGTCCGCACTTCCACACTTAGTTTCGTAGGAATTAACTCATTTGCAAAACGTCTTTTCAGACTTGGTCTAGAATTGGCTGCGACTGAATGAGTTCCGTTTTTTTTTTCTTTCCCCCTCTCTTCGAAACTGTCCTCATTTTTCGGAATATTTCAAATGTTTTTTCCTTATGATGTAACACCCCAAATATTCCCGATGAACAAATCACGCTGACTGACATGACAAATGTCAATTGGTCCAGGAAAAAAAAAAGGGCTTTTTATGCTTCCAGTAAAAAAATGGTTGTAGAAAGCCACGCCCAAGTCTGGCTGGGGATATTTTTGTTTCTTCCCACGCACAAATCCGTACCATTCGCGGCATCCATTCCATCCCGCCCGAGTCCCGAGCTTCGCCGTCCTCTGACGTTGTGTCTTTTTGCGGCGGCGCGAATCAGGCTGAGCGGCGCGTCGCCCTTCCTGGGCGACAACAAGCAGGAGACGCTGGCCAACGTGTCGGCCGTGGACTACGCCTTGGACGACGACTTCTTCGGCGGCACCAGCGCCCTGGCCAAAGACTTCATCGCCAGGCTCCTGGTCAAAGACCCCAAGTACGTGCAAGCACGTCCCCGCTAAACAAATTCTCAAGGGCAAAGACTCGACCCCGTTTCTTTTTACCGCCACCCGAACGCTGGTGTCGCGAAACGGAAGGAATCGACATTCAAGAATACAGTACAGTGAAACTCCTCTACAACGAAATCATGTTTGCAGCAAGACATTTTTCACAACAGGGGGTTTTTCACTGTCGCAAATTTGATCTCAGATGTAAACACACACACACACACACACACACACAAACGTATGTGTACAAGCACACACAATCGTATGTGTCCTCTTTATTTTCATTGTAGTGAATCTCTCGCCAGGCAAGAGCAGAGAAAAAGATTTCGTATAACGCAACAGGGGTTTTTTTTCGTCGTATGGAGAGCAGGAGAATGGGAATGGTGTTAATGTATGAAGATTTTTTTCACATTAGGGGGTATTTTCGGCCCATGTAGGTTTCGTTCTAGAGGAGTTTCACTGTCGAAACGTTTTTGCGAGAAGAAAATGTCTGCGATGAACAAAAATGATCGTGCCACTCAAATGGGACATTTTCATGGCATTGATGAAGTACCGCATACTGAATATTAGACATCGTGCGTTGAGAGCCATCACTGTGCCAAGACGGGCTGCGGCGCGCTTGCCGCCCAAACTCCTCCTTTTTGCGAGACTAAATTGGGGCGTTTCCACACGAAAAGAATCGGCTCGCTCACTCTCGCTGTCTCTCTGGAAATGATGACAAGAAAAAACAAACAAATTGCTCTTTGCGTTTCAACGTGCGTGAGAGTTGGACCGAGAAAGTGGGGCGATTGCAAATAAGGAAGGCCAATTTTGTGGCGCGTCGTGTTACCAGGAAGCGGATGAGCGTTGAGGACAGCCTGCGGCACCCCTGGATCCAGGTGACTAAGCTCCGCCCACCACATGGCCGCACGGATCCCCCCCCCCCCCGAGCGGCCATCCCAACGCCGGCATCGTCGCTTTGCTTTTGTTTGTCTCCCGAGCAGCCCAAAGACACGCAGCAGGCGCTCAGCAGGAAAGAGTCGGCGGTCAACGTGGAAAAGTTGAAAAAGTTTGCCGCACGAAGAAAATGGAAAGTAAGTGTGCGCTCGTGCTCCCCCCACCCCCCCGGTTCCGACCCGGGCGGCGCTCGGGGGCCCCGCCGGGATGCCGTTCTCTGCCACCTTCCGGAGAAATGCTCACTTCTCCATTGCGCTTTTTTTTCATCCCAACTCTTTTCTCATCAATCTATTCATTTAGTTGTTTTCTTTTTTTTTCCTCACCAAAGGATTGCTTTCTGTCTCATCGCCTTGAGGAAATTATTTTCTCATTGAATTACAACTTTCTTTGCCATCAAATTGTCAATCACTCATCAATCAATCATTTTTATTATTATTATTCTTATATATATTATTTATTTTATTTTTTTATTATTTTTGCTCTCAAATTTTGGACTTTTTCCTCCTGAAATCGTATTGGTCATAAATGACAAGTTTTTTTTTAAAACTACAATTGTGATTTATTCATTTGGTTCTTTTGGGGGCGTTGTTTTTAAAATTCCGATATTTTTCTCAGATTCCCCCCCCAGATAAATTGGCTGCGCCGCTCGTTTCTTCTGGTGCACCTCTTTGCAGGGTTGAAAGCCCCCCCCCCCCCCCCCCCTCCCCCGTCTGCACTTGAGCAAATGTGCTTTGTGTCTTGGCAGCAATCGGTGCGCCTCATCTCCTTGTGCAAGCGCCTGTCGCGCTCCTTCCTGTCCAGAAGCAACGTGAGCGTGGCGCGCAGTGACGACACGCTGGTAACGCCCGAATGAGCCCCGACGCTTCATTGCAGCTCGGCTGTTGGGACTTTTGTCCCTCCCCCCCCAAAATTGACAGTCTTTCTTCTTTCTTCTTTTTTTTGTTTTTTTGTCCGTCCAGGATGAGGAGGACTCGTTTGTGATGAAGGCCATCATCCACGCCATCAACGACGACAACGTTCCGGGCCTGCGGCATCTGCTGGGCTCGCTGAGCGGCTACGACGTCAACCAGCCCAACAAGCGCGGCACGCCGCCCCTGCTGGTCGCCGCCGGCTGCGGCGGCGTCGACGTCATCCGGCTGCTCGTGGACAAGGGAGCCTGCGTTCGGGCGCACGACAAGGTAACGCGCCCGCTCGCCCAGTGGCGCTCGAAAACAATTTCTGGTAGCTTTGCTCCCAATTGCGATTTCACGCACAATTGAAAATCTGACTCCTTTTCCACTGGTTTTCGTCCAGAATCCGTTCCAGAAGGCTGTTTGAAAACTGAAATTGTTTGAAAACCGAAACTGCAATCTTTTTAAAATAAAATCTTTATTGAACACGTCTGCTCACAATGGAAAGCAACACGAGGAAGCGTCACTTCCTGGTGTAAGGAAGGCGAGAGGAGTCAAATGGTGCATTCAAGTGCGCTCAGTTTGTTCGAGAACCCAAATTTGTTCGTCATCCGAGGCATAAAAAAAATGGACATTTTTGGTCGAAAACCGAGCTTTGACCTGTACTTGCCTGCGTGTGTTTCCGCCAGAGCGGCGCCAACGCCATCTACTACGCGGCGAGACACGGCCACGTGGACACTCTGAAATTCCTCCATGCCAACAAGTGTCCTCTGGATGTACAAGATAAGGTGGCCAAGCGAGCACCGATTCCATTTTGCGCTTGCAGTGAGCAGCCTCGCTCCACGTTGTCAGGCAAGCGGCACGCGCGCGGACGGCGGGCGTCAAGTGTGCCTTGTTTTTTTTTTGTCTCTTGCAGTCGGGAGAAAGCGCTCTCCACGTGGCGGCCCGCTACGGCAACGCCGACGCGGCCGACTACCTGTGCGGCGCCGGCGCCGACCCGGACCTCAGCGACAGGGTGAGTCGCCCCGTTTTGCTGGCTTCTCGGGGCTCTTTTTCAAGGCGCCGTCCGCCTCTTGTCGCGTCCAGGAGCAAGAGACGGCGCTGCACTGCGCCGCCTGGCACGGCTACTCGGCCGTGGCGCGGGTGCTGTGCCGGGCCGGCTGCCGCGTGGACGCCAAGAACCGCGAGGGCGAGAGCGCCCTGCTCACCGCGTCTGCCCGCGGTTTCGTGGACATCGTGGAGTGCCTGGCGGAGCACGACGCCGACCTGGAGACCGCCGATAAGGTTGGGGGGGGGGAAATTAGACAAATGCCCATTTGACACTTTTCCACCAACGACGCCCGCCGGGTCCTCCCGCAGGACGGCCGCACGGCCCTGCACCTGGCGGTGCGGCGGTGCCAGCTGGAGGTGGTCCAGTGCCTGCTGGCGCGGGGCTGTCAGTTGGAGCGGCAGGATCGCCACGGCAACACGCCGCTGCACATCGCCTGCAAGGACGGAAACGTGGCCCTGGTGGCCGCGCTCTGCGCCGCCCGGGCCGTCCTGGACATCCCCAACAAGGTGACGCTTTGGGCCCGCCGCCTCGACTAGCTCGCGGCTAACCTGAGCACTCGGCTCTGGTCCTTCTTTGTGGGTTTTCTCGTGTTGACGAGGCCATGCTAGGTCACCCTTTTTTTTTTGAACGAACAAAAATCGGCCCGCTCGTTGCTGCCGAAAAACGCAAAACGACTCAGGCAGGTTGACGGAAATTAGCGCGGATGCTAGGCTCATTCCAAACCTTGCAACAACTTCCACTTGGACGTGCACACGCCGACCAGCAACCCGAACAAACCCAACTCAAAGGCAGATATGCACTGGAATGCAGCTTTCGTTTTTGTTTGGTGCCCCGTTCATGGAAGCCAAGTGTCCTTTTGGCGCGAATGAGCGGATCCAAGTCCGTCCCGAATCTTGACAACCTTCCTCTCGTTTGTCGCGTGTCGCCCGACTAGTACGGCCGCACCGCCCTCCACCTGGCGGCCGGCAACGGGGGCCTGGAAGCGGTGCGTCACCTCTGCCTGTGCGGAGCCAACACGGATGCCGTCACCAACGTAAGCTTGTCGGGGGTTTGGGGGTGACAAAATAGCAGGGTTTCATTGATGATTCAACGCTCTCCCAACGGATGACGGAAGCTACATTCGTAGCCGATGCGTCAATCTTTTTTTGGGGGTGCTGCGCTGGGAGGGGGTTCCCCCCCTCCCCTTTCCTAATTACTTCTCTGCTGTAACCCCCTTGCGGCCCTCAAACGACACCCCTGCACCAAGGTATTGGTGAACATCTAAACAATGTGAAAAATGTTTATTTGTTATCTGCCCCCCTCCCATCTCCCCCCCCCCCAAAAAAAGAGATCTATTGACATGATTTAACAGTCATTATCGTTTTTTTTTAGACAGTAGCCTTTGGCCTGAGAGCGGCAATAGGAAGCATGAAGCCCTTTTGGGGGGGGGGGGACTATGAGCCATCTTCAAGACACCACTGGAACAAATCAAATGAGGAAAGGACAAATGATGCTTTGTTTTGTTTTTTCCCAGGATGGCAAAAGCGCGGAGGACTTGGCTGCGGCGGAGCAACATGACGCTGTGGTGGCCTTGTTGCAAAAGCTTAAAAAGGTAAGCAGGGAGGACAAAAGGGGGCCAGGGGGTTTAGCGTTGGGGCAGCGGTCAGGTGGGCGAGGAGAGGGCTCTCGCGCTTTTGGGGCGCTGGCGAGGAGGACGGCGCCGCACCGGAAGCGACTCTTGGCCCCGGTCGGCGTCAAATTCCCACCTGCGACGTCGCCCCAAAGGCGTTCCGCCAAAGTCGGCGTATCCCACCGAGCTGGCGACGAGTTCCTTTTTTGACCCCGCCCGCCCTGGCAGAGAGCAAACTTGTCACGGAACGCTTCGTGTGGCCCTGCAGGACAACCACAGGCTGGCCTTCATCCAGCAGCTGCGCCCCACGCAGACGGCGCAGCCGCGCATCAAGCTCAAGATCTTCGGCCAGCAGGGGGCGGGCAAGAGCGCGCTGCTGGAGTCGCTCAAGTGCGGCATCCTGCGCAGCTTCTTCCGCCGCCGCCGCCGCACCACCGCCGCCTGCGTGAGCGACGCCTCGCGCCACCACCCCAACTCGCCGCTCAACTCCAAGCCCGCCGGTAGGTTGCGAACGCGTGGAGATGACGTCCTTTGGGTTTCCGAGACTTCCCGTACGAGGCTGTGTGTGTGGGGGGGGGGGGGGGTCTGCCAAGGATCACTGCGAATATCATGTTGCTGAGAAAAACGGGCTGAACTTTGAACCTTTGAATTTGCTCCTTCGGCGCCCGAATGGACACGCGGGCTCTCTCCAAATGGCTTTTTCATGCACGGTTTCTCCATCTTTTTTTTTTCATTTATTTATTTTTTTTCACGCCCGTTTCAGTATCGGCGAGCATCTCCAACTTGTACCCGGGCTGCGAGAACGTGAGCGTGCGCAGTCGCAGCATGATGTTCGAGCCCAGCCTGACCAAAGGCGCCCCGGAGGCCTCGTCGCCCGCGCACGCCGGCCTCTCGTCCTCCTCCGACGACGAGCAGGCCACCAGGGCCGTCGACGTCCAGCACGCCAACATCCACGGTGAGATGCGCCAACTCGTTTTTCAAGATTTCAAATCGAGTTGAACGTTTTGATTTGGGGTAGGCGTGGGCGATTTCAGCGTGTGGGAGTTCTCCGGCAACCCCGCCTACTACTGCGCCTACGACTACTTTGCGGCCGACGACGCCACGGCGCTCCACCTGGTGGTCTTCAGCCTGGAGGAGCCGTACGAGAGCCAGCTGAGCCACGTGGGCTTCTGGCTCAACACGCTCAAGGCCCTCACGCCGCCGCCGCCGCGCATCCGTGAGTCTCTCCGCTTCGGCCCGCTTTTTTCCCCCGGCGGCTGGCGGCGGCGTAGTCACGCCGTCCCCGCTCGCTTCGCAGTGTTCGGCGGGAGGGTCCGGCGCCCCCCGGTGGTGGTCCTGGTGGCCACCCACGCCGACCTGGCCGACCTGCCCCGATGTTTCTCCGGAGAGTTCAGCTACAAGAAAGAGAGAGCGCTCCTCAAGGAAGTTAGGAGCAGGTCAGGAATCTGGGGGAGGGGAAAAAAAGGAAGTCGTCGTTCGACGGGGGCCAAAAATGACGGATGTTTTTCCCCCTTTCAGGTTTGGAAACGACCTGCAGATCAGCGACAAGTTGTTTGTGATGGACACCGGCGCCTCCAACTCCAAAGGCATGAAGCTGCTGAGGAACCACCTGCAGGAGCTGCGCGCGCGCCTCATCTCGGTGGGCACCGACACACCAGGGGCGGGGGGGTTGGGGGGGGGGGGCACTCCACTCGCATGGTTTCGACTGGGGGTGCGTGACCCCGCCATTGCCAATCCATCGGCTGGGGGTCAATTTGGGCGTCTGCCTTTTTGCACCCGAACCATCGTGTCACTTTTGCCCCAAAAAGGATTGAAAAAGCAATCCGATCCAATCACAAAGCGGCTCACCTTGAACCTACAGTGGCCACCCGAGCTGTTGCCAATGCATCTCGTTTTTTTTTTTTTTTTAGAAATACTCTCATTCCAAGTTTGCATTGCAGGATTTCGTTTGCTTGCAAAGTGGACCTTTCAGGTCGAAAACGGGGTCAAACACCCCGAAACCGCACACGCGTATTGAAATGTGAATTTAAAAAAAACAAAAAAATAATGTGACTTCCTTTCCCCCGCCCCCCCGTCTGACATCTCGGCTGTGCGCGCAGAGCTGCGGCGCCGCGACGCCGCTGTCGGAGCGCCTGCTGGCGGCGCTGCCCGCCTGGCGCAAGCTGAGCGGCCCCAACCAGCTGATGTCGTGGCAGCGGTTTGTCCGCGACGTCCAGGAGAACATCAACCCGCTGGTCAGCCAGCGGCACCTGAGAGGCCTTGCCTTGCAGCTGCACAGCATGGGCGAGGTCAGTTCGCTGCCGCCGCCCGCCGCCCGCCGGGATGAAAAATCACTGCCGTCAGCTCGGGCGCAGACTCGGGAATGGCGACTTTCCTCGGCCCTTTTTGCGCAGATCCACATCCTGCAGAGCGAAACGGTGCAGGACGTGGTGCTGCTGGAGCCGCGCTGGCTGTGCGGCGTCGTCTTGGGCCGCCTGCTGTCGGCCGAGACGCCCAAGGCCATCCACCACTACAGGGGGCGCTACAGGCTGGAGGAGCTGCAGGCCCTGGCGCCCGATGGCGACGCCGAGGAGCTGCTGCAGATCCTGGACGCCATGGACGTGTGCGCCCGCGACCCCGCCGACCCCGCCATGGTGGACGTGCCCGCGCTCATCAAGGCGGGCGGCCCGCGGCGCTCGTGGGACGATGCCGAGGGGGGGGGGAGGACGCCGCCGCCGCCGCCGCCGTCGTCTACGGGGGCGTCCGGCTGGTGCCCGCCGAGCATCTGGCCGCCTTCCCCTGCGGGTTGTTCCACAAGCTGCAGGTCAACCTGTGCCGATGGAGTCGGCAGCCGAAGCCCGAGCGCCACCATCGCCACGAGGAGGAAAGCGAGGCCGACGTTCACCTGTGGACAGACGGAGCCGAGGTGAGCGGGGGCCGCCCCAAAAGTCCTCATCTTTACCATTGCGGATTTGGGGGGCCTGAATAAATAGCCTAAAATGGATCCATTGGCCCATTAATTAAAAAAAAGTCAAAATAAAATAAATTAACGCTTCCAACAATATAATTTTACTTGATATTTGCGTGACTTTACAACAGAGAGAAAAATGTGCTGATCCCCCCAACTTTACAATTTATTAATTTTTTTTTTTGCTTGACGTGGGTCAAAATTTGAGCGGCGAGCACTACGACGTGCCAGTGAGCTCCACTCACTAAACAACGGGCAGGTGGAAAAAAAGCCCTTTAATGGCTTTTTTCGGGGGTCGGCAACACGCGCTCCAGAGCTCTTTAACGACATCTAGTGGCTGTTTTTTGTTTTTTGTTTTGTTCTAAATGGCTCTTTCAACATTTGGGGTTGCCGACCCCTGGGCTAAAAGGAAAGAAAGAGAAAACAGCAGGACTTTGCCGCAATGAAGCCTTTTTAGCTTCATGCTGACAACGCGCCAGTAGCATTGCTTGTCGCACTGGTGTCAGCTTGTAACGGTGGAGCCACACATGTAGACAGACGATGCTCACAGGCGCATCTTCCTTATCCTCTGCGAAGACAAACTCATAGGACAGCCCTGTGGCTCAACTGCGTCAAAACAGAAAAAACAAACGAGGGTTGATTTTGGGGGGGGGGGGGAAGAGATGAATTGGAGATTGATGACTCTCCCCCCCCCCCCCGCCCCCCTTGGCCCCAAGGTGAGCCGGTTGGGCGCGGAGGCCACGGTGCTGCTGGTCAACCACGGCCAGGGCCTGGAGATCCGGGTGCGCGGGCGCGAGTCCCGGCGGGCCCAGTGCTACGCCCTGCTGGACGCCGTGTGCGGCATCGCCGAGAGCCTGCTGGCGTCCACGCTGCCGGGCCTGCTCGCCGCCAAGTACTACCTGAGCCCCCGGCAGCTGCGCGAGCGCCAGGCTCCCGTCATGGCGTACCAGCCCAAGGACTTCCTGAGGGCGCAGCTGCAGAGGGAGACCTCGCTCGCCAACACCATGGCGGGCTACAGGGAGAGCTTCAGCGCCATCCTCGCCTTTGGCTCCGCCGAGGTAGGCGCCGGAAAAACCCTTCCGGACAATTCTGCGCTCCGTCCGTGTTGAAAAAGGATCCATCTTGCTGTGTGTCTCTCTCTCTCCCAAGGTGTACCAGCGCGGCGTGCTGGGCCCCGACGTGCACATGGGCGAGGTGCCGGCGCTGGCCCGCCGCAAGCTGTGCCGCATGCTGGACCCGCCCGACGCCCTGGGGAAGGACTGGTGCCTTCTGGCCATGAACCTGGGCCTCAGCGAGCTGGTGGCAAAGCACGGCGCCAACGCGGCCTCGCCCGACGCCCCGCCCAGCCCCACGGCCGCCCTGCTGCGCGAGTGGAGCGGGCGTCCCGGCAGCACGGTGGGCGTCCTCGTGCTCAAGCTGAGGGAGCTGGGCCGCAGGGACGCCGCTGATTTCCTGCTCAAGGCCTCGCCCGTCTTCAGAGTCCACGCGCGGGCCGACGGCGACGACGACGCCGCCGTTGTCGCCGCCGCCGCCGCCGCCACCGCCTGCAATGGCGGTACGTCCTACCACTCCATCAGCTCCGTCGTTTCCCGCTAAAAAAAATGAAGCTGCCGACTCCTCTCTCGTTTGCTTCCGTCGTGAATGCGGTCCAAGAGCCGATTGCCCCCCCTACCCCCCAAGTGATGGTCCGAGCCCCTTTCACGCAAGCCGCCTTTTTTTTGCTCTTTTGGCAATAAAGTACCGAGCCGTGCGGGGGGGGGATTCGAGTGCGGACCCATTTCCAACACGCTAATAGCCTGGCCACTTTGGCTCAAAAGACGGCGAATTCTGCAACGCCCGCGATGGGGGGAGCTGGAGTTTCACACGCCTCGTTCATTTTGTGTCGAAAGCCATTGTCGCGGATGTCGCATCCAAGTCTCTCGTTGGGTGGAACCGCAACAGCCGCGGAGGCGGCGGCGTTGCGCTCGGCTTTTGCCAAGGCGCCGGAAATAAATGCCGGCTCTACCGTTCTGCCTGGACTGCGCCAATTTCCCAGGAATACAAGTGCAAAAGGGGCCAGCCTCTGCCCAACCGGCGTGCCTCAAAAGCCCCTTTCACCCTGGCCATCGATGCCGATCGGGGGTGCTTGAAATCCACCCGCGAGATCAACGGCGTCCAACTCGGCCGTGTGGAAGGGGGTTCCAAACTCCACTTTGAGTCACCTCCTCGTGCCGCTCTTGGGACTGTGTTCCACGCTTGGAATTCGGTGGTGGTCATCTGATCGCTCGGGCCGACGCTGTGCTCCGCGCGGAAGGCACCGATGGACGAAGGCTCCTCTGACGTCCATCTCGCCTCGGGTGCGTCGAAAGCGATGGCGACGTTTGGTCACGGGATGGCGTGAAGCCTTGTCGGTGTGAAATGGTGTACCGCTGCTGCGATTTTCCCACCTTCGTTAGCGTCTGCGTGAAAGGCAAAGACTCTTTGAAGGGACTCAAACGATAAATGCGAACGCAATGTCCACTATGTATGTCTGTTGGCGTTTCGCGCACGTCCTCGTCTACCTTTTTCCCGCAGCCAAAGTGATGCCGTCATCACCGGGCGTTCATCTCGGCCTTTTCATCCGTCTCGCCGCAGCATTTCATCCCAGTGCCTTTGCGGCCTTCTACCTCCCCTCAGCACAAATCAGAGCAGGTGTGCCTTGTTTCGCACCAAAAAAAAAAAGGCCAAAAATGTCTTTTTTTTTTTTTTTTAGTCTAAAAGGAATAGAAATGGGTTGTCTGTTGGGGTTGTCAGGGGTTTGCTCAAAGTGAATTTTTATGTTGAACGGCTGGAAACCAAATCATGATTTACTCCTCCCTCCTCCCTTCACCCCCAAAAAAATGCCACTTTCATCTTATCCCGGTAATGATCAAATGTATCCATATTTTTTTTAAACAATAAAAATAGCATTGTAAAAATGGTTTTGACATTTTGAGGTGGATGAGTGAACAGGGAACTAAATGTAAGATGTGAAAATTTGGGGATGTTTTAATTGTGCATATCTTCAATATCGGCACTCTTTTGCTCAAATCTATGAAGCATTTGTTGTTTTTTGTGGGGGGGGGGCTGGGACGATTGGGGAAGCCCTTTTTTCATGGAAATGCTTGTTGGAGGTTTATACGCCATTTTTGTCCTTCCCCCAATACCTTGGGGGGGGGGGGAGGATAAAATAAAATTGGGACATGGGTCCTTGAGATTTATGTATTATTTATTTATTGGTGCAGAGAATCGTTCTTAAATGTGAGCAGTGGCAGTATTTGTCCAACCACTTGAAGTGTGCAAAAGTCCACAAGTCCTCGGAGCCACAGTGATTATTGCGGTCATGCTGTTCCACGGCGGTGTGCAAAACTGCAAAGAGCCACTCGAGATTCGGGTTCCTGTTTCAGGAGTTCACGGCGAGAGCGAAGAAGCTGTTTGAATGTCTGCTGGATTTTTGTGCGCATGGATCGGTAGCGCTTGCCTGAGAGGAGTAGCTGGAAAAGGTGGTGGGCAGGATGTTGGGGGTCTAGGAGGATGTGTCCAGCCAAATTTGACAAATTTGTTGAATGTTTTTGTTGGGAGTTTGTGGGAACGATACCCAGCTTGGCAAAATGGGCCAATCAGCTAAGTCTTTTTTTTTCTTTTCTTAAAGCTCTGAAATTGTTAATTTTGGTGTGATTTCCAGCCTGCTCAACACAAGAATTCACTTGACTCGATTTGACCGACTCTCATCTCCTCAGGAAAAGAGCAACTGTAAAGCCGACGCGAGCCGTTAGACCGTTAGCTCCGTGACCCCGCGCTAAAGTCCGACTTTTTTTCCCGAATCGCCAAGTTTGACTTTTGACAGTCTTCTACGTTGCCATCAACGCGCACTCCCCCCCGTTTTGCGTTTCCTCTCCTCATTGGTCGACAAGCTGCTAAATGTTACGTGGTGATCATGTTTTTGAAAGCTCTACTTGTATGTTTTGCTTCATTTTCCAATCGTCTGCCCTTTGTGTCACGTTTTTTTTTTTCCATGCCAATTGAATGTACGTCAGAAACCACAGCGACGTTCATGATTTCGCTGTTTCAATGTTGCCGATGTTGTGTGGCTTTAAACATCCCATGGCCTTGTCCAATGTCACACCCAAGGAATGACATTTCTTTCTTTCTTTCTTTCTTTCTTCTTTTTCTATGTCATGACATCATTTTCTCTTGACCAAAACCGTTTTAACCAGCTTTTAAAAAAAGAAAATGGTTTTTTTTCGACCTCCGCTCTATTTATGTTCTGTTCCTTCAGCATGTTCTTGATCGTGTAATATTTTTTTAATAAGACTAATAATAACAATTAAAAAAAAAAAACCTGAACCGAAGCTGTTTGGCTTTTCATGCTACAATATTTTTGTGAGACATTCAAGGGCAAATGACAAAAAGGGAAAGTTGACGACCGCAATATTCCGACTGCTTTTTTGTGACAAATATCCCAGTCCTGTCCGGTTACATTGGAACACCTGCCAGCCAGGTGGCGCTGTTGTTTAACAGGAAGCGAACATCTCCCCAGCGGGCATCCGACGTCAATTCAACAGGAACGGACAATCTTCGACGTCAGTTGATGTCGCGTGGATGTTGCCGGACATCGGATGCCCACCGGCTCACAGAAACAAACTCACACGTCACAGCACGTGGGAGTCCGTTTCATCAATTGTAGCCTTTTCCTGCATCTTTTGAAGAGATTGACTTTGTACACTTATTATTCGCAGAAGTGTTGGAATGTTTGTTTTTATCAGTCGAATGAGAATCAAGTTCCCAGCAGTGATGAGGGAAATGAATCAATCAACGCAATGACATATTCAATCAAAGACAAATGTATACAATAGAACAGAATAAAAGACTCCATATCTTGAATGCATTTGAAGTCCTTAACAGCACATTATTGATTAAATTGAGTGCCGTGGTGGTCTTAAGTACCTCAAGGGTGTGTGTAGACGTGGTCTTCTGACCTTTAACCTGATCACCTGCTCAGCTGACTCATGTGAGGAATGTACTGACTGAATGAACGGAAAAACAAACAGATGTCCAGTCAGCGTAATTTAGAGCGAGTAAAAAAAAATCTCTTTCCTGTTCTTAACTGTCTTCGCACACGCTTGGGCCTGTCTTAAAAAAAAAAAAAGTGCTCACTCAGTCATCACGCAAACATGCGATCATCAAGTTGTCACGCGAGGGATTAAAGACGCTGACTTCTGCAAGCGGCGACCAGCGACGCGAACTATACTTCAGCGCTCTTATTTGCTGCAAAAGCTTTTTTTTTTTTTCGTGTGCGTCTGATGCATAATGTGGCCCAAAAAAAAGGGAAGTTATATTAACAAGAGGATTACTGTGCCATTTTAAATGGCGTCACTTGCCCTAAAAACTCGACTTAACTAACACAAATGGAACATTGGTGAGAACACAGTGTAGGCAATATGAACTTCATCATTCGACTGTTTTTGTTTTATTTATCGGTGGTTTATTTCAGAGGCGTTTTGAGTGCCGCCTACAGTTTTTTTTGTTGGTTTTTAATTTTGTAATCTCCCAAAATGGCGGCCAATATCATATTGCTATTTAGACTATTTACAATCGCTATGGAATCTAAGATAAAGTAGTTCAAGTAAAAACAGGAGCAAAACAATCACAAAGTCCACTAAACTCTGTCAATGAGGGATTTTGTTGTTGTTGTTAAACCCAACAGAAAAAACAGGAGTTAAATAATGTGTTTTTTTCCCAAAACGATCTTTAAGCGTTCAAAGGTAATGAACGCTTTTTAAACTTGTATTCATTTGTAATGAACAAGACACCTAATCCAGAAGATCATAAAAACAAGGGATTTTTTTTGGACTCGTTTTAAACGTCGTTCCACATGTTCACAACCTTCGACGAAGATAACGTGGCTAATCAATAAAGGTGACTTCCCAAATGAATTGGTCATCAAGAAAAATGTAAACAGTGTTGTCGTGACCGGCGTTCAAAGTCCACATACTCTAACCCGCTTTCGTATATTTTCTTTTAAAAATGTGAATGTTTCATTTACTGCTCGTTTTGTTTTCATCGTTGACGATCATGTAACTCGATTGGCGTTTGCTCAAGCAGGCCAAGCAACCAGGCGTACCCGGCGTCAATAACGAGCGCACGCTCGCATTCCGTTTCAAATGTGCCGTTATCGCGTTACATCGCGTCAAGCAAAAAAAATAAGGAAACGCGACCGCGTCCGTATTGGTAATTCGCGCCGCGATTAAAACCTTTTAATCGATGTCATTTTAAGGGGGGCATACTTCAATAAAGGTGATTTTATTTGCCGCGTCATTCCAGTGAGGAATCACGTGCATCCAAGTGACGTCACGCAAAGGGTCGTCCTTCGAGACGGGACAAACAAGGCGCGGGCCAATGAGAGAGCTTGAAAGGCGGGGTCTCGACTGCCACTCAAAGCCTTTATAAAGTTTGTGTGGCTTCACCGCAGTAGGATCATTTCCCTTCTTTTCCTCGGAAGCGGTTGTTTACAAAGGGCTACCCGTAAGTATGGCTGAAGCAATTTTGCTCTTGGTGACGATAGTCCAGCCTGATACGTGACTTTAATTTGGCAACGTAATCGTGGGGATTTGTCGCCCAGTAGTAAGAGCGAGGGGGGGGGACGAGCTACGGACTGGTCCAAATGGAGATTTTTCATCCTAAATAAATGGACGATTTTAATCATTGTCGGGCGGTTTCGCTTGCCGTCTTGAATTCGGCTTGCCTTTTGTTGGCCTCTCGGTTCAAACAAAAGACAACAAGAGGCACTCGCCCGTTTGTTTTCGCGTTTGAAGGGTGCGAAAGGTCAACGTGGCGAGAAAATAGCTTCACATATTTGCTTGTTGTTGTTGTTGTTGTTGTTATTTTCACGGTTTATTTTCCACGTCGCAAAATGGGATGGCCCACATTTTCTTGGCTCGCCTTCGCAGATCCCGTGACTGGGAAGAAAAAAAAAAACCGGAAGGGAAAAAAAACCCCCAAGAGCAGACCAGTTTCCGTTTTCTATCCATATTTGAACCTCTGAAGTTGGAGCCCTTTTTGTCCTCGAATCCCGATTTACAGTACTGGAGACGGACGAGGCGGGCCCAAATGAGCGTCGGTGGTGGTCGCGCCACCGACGTGGACGGGAAGCTCGACGCCGGCTTTCGAGTTGCACTCGGCGTCCACTTGAGACTTGGGGTCACCGAGTGCGCCACGAGCCCGCGAGCGAAATGAACAAAAACAACCCCAAAAATGTTTTCGGTCATTCTCGCTGGCTTTTTTTTTTTTTTTTAAATTTCATTTGTTGTTCTGAACATTTGAAACAAGTACATGCTATAAACCCAATTGACGGCTTTAATGCGAGCATCACGTCTACTTGGAGAAGGGGACATTTGTATTGGCAGCTTGTGCTTTTCCACACTTGGAACATCAACGCCTCCCAGTCGCGGCATGCAACAATAGTCACAGGTGGACTTTTTCTTTAGTCACTGGAAACACTCGACTGAAATTAGTTCATTGTTGTTGACGTTGTGTTCAATGTGCTCAGTGAGAGCCGCCACCCGGAGTTGCGCAAGAAAGTCGCAACATTTGAGACGGTGGCAAACGATGTTGGAATATGATTTTTGATGAATCTATCGAGAGAGAGAGAGATTTGTTTTCCCCAAATCTTTTGTGGTGGTGTCCCCCGCAGGTCGCCGCAAGCATGTCGCCCCTCGTGGCTTTGTTGGCTTTGTGCCTGAGCGCCGCCGCCGCCGCCCCCAGCCTGGACCCTCAGCTGGATGAGCACTGGGACCTGTGGAAGAGCTGGCACTCCAAGCAGTACCACAAGGTATGCCGCCTACCACCGCCGCCGCAATTTGGACGCAGCCGGGCTTTGTCGAGACGCGTCCTGAGCCAATGTCGTCGTAGACGGAGGAAGGCTGGAGGAGGACGGTGTGGGAGAAGAACCTGCGCAAGATCGAGCTGCACAACCTGGAGCACTCGCTGGGCAAGCACAGCTACAACCTGGGCATGAACCACTTTGGAGACATGGTACGCCGCCGCCGCCGCGTGCCCGACGCGTGGCGGGGGGGGGGTCCCTCCCTCCGTCGGTCGCCTTTCCGGGCTAACCCCGCGCTTCGTCCTCAGACGCACGACGAGTTCCGGCAGATCATGAACGGCTACAAGAGTGGCGGCGGGCTGCGCAAGAAGGTCAAAGGGGCGCACTTCATGGAGCCCCACTTCCTGGAGGCGCCGCGCTCGCTGGACTGGCGGGACCACGGCTACGTCACCCCCGTCAAGGACCAGGTAACCTAAGCTTTCGTAGCCGTTATTAGCCAAACTGGCCCCTTTTGGGGGGGGAAACCCCCCCACGGCAAAGCCTTTTCTGTCTTTATTTTTGGATCGCTTTTGTAACATCCACCCGACACCCAAACAACACTTTCCTGTTTGCGGCACCTTTCATGAAAAGTCGCAAAGCGAGTTTGTGCGCTCCAGCGACTGTGGCCTCGGGGGAGTCGAGACTCGGCTCGGCTCGGTGCGGAAGATAACACGTGTGCCTTAGCGATGGACTTTTATCTCCACTGTGCACTCGCCCCCCCCTGCCCCTCCCACCCGCTTTCCATCGAACGCCACAGCTGACACCAACGCGTCCCTGTACTGCGGCTGCTCACGTGCTACTTGTACACACGCGACAATGTAGGCCAAGGTCTTTGGCCGCCGCTCGCTCCTCCCCATCGATGTCGCCACGCCCGTGTTCACCGCGGGGGGGGGGGGGGGTGAGGGGTATCGCCGGTGAAAAACAAATGGTCGGCGGCGATGGTAAAATCCCATTAGCTCTTTTTTGTGGGGCCGTATGGCTTCTAACGACGATGCTAATGGGCTCACCGCGAGTGAAACGGCAGCTTTTTGATACTTGCGTCGTTTAGCTTTCCGAAATGCGCCACGTGTATTTCAACAGCAAAAGGTTGACGTGTGTGTGTGTGTGTGCGTGTGCGTGTGCGTGTGCGCAGGGTCAGTGCGGGTCGTGCTGGGCCTTCAGCACCACGGGGGCCCTGGAGGGCCAGCACTTCCGCAAGACGGGCCAGCTGGTGTCTCTGAGCGAGCAGAACCTGGTGGACTGCTCGCGGCCCGAAGGCAACGAGGGCTGCAACGGGGGCCTGATGGACCAGGCCTTCCAGTACATCAAGGACAACGACGGCCTGGACTCTGAGGACGCCTACCCCTACCTGGGAACCGTACGTGGCCATCTCTCACTCTCTTTCCACCCCCACCACGTGCCTTTTTTATGCCATGTTTGCCGTTTCGCTACCCCCACCCACCAAAAACATTAGAATCGTGGTTACAGTGAGATGTCGTCTTTCACACATTCTGGAAAAAAGTATTTGGGCTAAAAATGGTCACTTCCGAGGGGCGGGGGGAAAAACATTTTTTTGGGGCTATAAACATTTGTTTCCGCCAATTTTTTTGGGGTGGGGGCTAAAAAAAAAGGATGAAAATCTTGGTTCATTGGGTATTACGTTTTTTTACATAATTGGTTTATTTTAAAAAATAAAGGTGAATACCAAAAGTTTTTCATCGATTGTGCATCCTAAATATTGTTTTTTTAAAAGTTTTTCATATGTGAAGTTTGGTGATGAAAAAAATGAGGGTGAAAATGAATAGATGTGAAAGCATTTATTGATTGATCTCCCCCCCCTCATCCAACGCAGGGATCAATTGCTGATTAAAATCAGCGTTGGTTGCAGCCCTAAAAAAAAACCCTTTTTTTGTCTTTTTTTTTTTTTTTTTCCCCTACCCAAACCTGTTGATTGGGATTTTGGAAAAACCCCAATGAGGACGAATGTGAAATGCAAAATCATTTTTGATGATGTGGCGCATCCATGTGTGTTGTGGTGGCAGGACGACCAGCCGTGCCACTATGACCCCAAATTCAACTCGGCCAACGACACGGGCTTCATGGACGTGCCGAGCGGCAAGGAGCACGCGCTGATGAAGGCCGTGGCCTCTGTGGGGCCCGTCTCGGTGGCCATCGACGCGGGACACGAGTCCTTCCAGTTCTACCAATCGGGTAGGTTGACCGCTCGCTCCGAAGCGTTCCCCAGAAATGCAGCCATTCTTTTCAACTGAGAATCCAGCAAAATAGTGACCCCAAAAACAGGGTTCCTGCAGGTCCTTGATAAAGGTGATAAAAATCCATCAAAAAAGAAGTGTCCTTAATTTTCATGGAAAGCTTCTAAAATCAATAAAAATCCTTAAAAATATACAGTATTTTTATTTGAAAATGAATTGAAGTTTTATATTTTCTCAATTTAAATGATACAGGTAGAAAAAAGAAAATGTGACCTACAGTCTGTCAAATAAAGGGTTAGCTGATTGGCCCTCAAAATCAAGATGTGCCCTTCGTTTGGCAGCAATGATTTCAACACCAGCTCAGTGATTCGTGGCTTTCTGTTCAGCCCGCGTATTGCTGAGCGGGCATTAAATCCAGCGTGAATCCCCCGCCGAATGGAGAAAAGGTCCTTAAAAATTGTTAAATTGGCCCTCAAAAGTCCTTAAAGGTCCTTAAATAAAAAGCGCGTGGAAGAGTGGGAACCCTGAAAAAGAAATCTTTCAAATATTTTGGCTAAAAACCTTCAATCAATAAATCTATTTTGACTGCCCCCCCCCAACCCCAAAAAACAAGTGTGTGTCGGGGAGGGGGGCGGGGTCACTAAATTTAGTTGAAAAGGTGTTTGGGCTAAAAAGAGCCACAAAACTCAGCCAAGACAAAAAAAAAACCCTTTTGTTTCAAATTTGAAAAAAAAAAAAAATCACAATTTAAAACTGTTTCGGCTTAAAAACTTTTTTTTTTTTTTTTTTAAGGCATCTACTTTGAGAAGGAGTGCAGCAGCGAGGAGCTGGACCACGGCGTGCTGGTGGTGGGCTACGGCTTTGAGGGTGAAGACGCGGACGGCAATAAGTACTGGATCGTCAAGAACAGGTGGGTGCCCAAACGCCGCCGCCGCCGCCGCCGGCGTGAGCAGCGCCGGCTCGCTAACACCTTGGCGCTCGTCCCGCAGCTGGAGCGAGAAGTGGGGCAACAAAGGTTACATCTACATGGCCAAGGACCGCAAGAACCACTGCGGCATCGCCACCGCCGCCAGCTACCCGATGGTCTGACGGGATGGCGCCATCTTGGATAGTTTTGTTTTTTGTTTTCAAAATGCTCCGCGTCAAAGCGGAGGCTTTGGATTTTAGCCGACAAGTGTTTTTAGGGAAGTGACAGCAGTTTCAAAGCCAAATTGTATTGATTTTAGTTGTCTTTTATTCTTTGTACATACGTTGCCCAGTGAGCGGGGAACTCCTGTTCTTGTAAGGCTCTGTGGGGGTTTTGTGCTTTTATGTTTGGTTTCATGTCCACCATTAAAAATGTGAAACACGACTTTTTGTGTTTGTCGCCCTTTTAGAAATTGGCCAAGCCTCGAGATAAATTGTAGGTCAACGGATCCGATGGTTATTCTCTCAGCTGTCCGTGTCTGGACGCAAAGCCAAGTAAGCCAATATGGCTTCGCGTACGGACGCGGAAGTGGCCTGGTTGTTAAGGGAGGGGCGTGGCTTTGCTCAAGGAGGTGGGGGGGGGGGGGGGGCTACATTCCAATATGGCCGACGGTTGTCGAAAAAAAAAATAAATCGCAACTATGACCGTTTTGCAAAAAAAGTACAATTTTCCTGACCCTTAAAATTTTTATTGAGTCAAACAAAAACAATTGGCTATAAATATATTTGCTGGAAAGACAAATACTGTCCAAATTATGTGCGAAACAAAAATAGTTGACATCAAATGGAAAAAACTCAACGTTTTGGCTGGAAGGCCACTTTCATTTCGAAATTGAAGTTTTCAAAATCAAGTTGGTGGGGGTGGGGGGTTGATGATGCAAATCCCCAAACATTTGCCCGAACATCCACAATCTTGCCTCAATAAGGACCACAGTTGAAGTTTGGTGATACATTTTCCTGCGATTGGCAGTTTATTGTCGGTCCGTCCGATTCTCTAGCGGTACTTGTCAACAAACGCCAAATACTCGTCGACGTCTTGCGGCGAGCCCACCACGAAGGGCACCCGCTGGTGGAGGGCCCGAGGCCGCACATCCAGGACCCTTTGGGTGCCGGTGGTGGCCGCGCCCCCCGCCTGCTCCACCAGGAACGCCATCGGGTTGCACTCGTACAGCAGCCGCAGCTACACCAAGACACACAAATCCAACGCATATGTCACCGGACGGTCAGCTGACAATCGTGAAAATACCGCCGAGTTGACTTCCTCTTTTTGGGCTCGCACTTTCTGTCATGCTCTCTGTCACGCCTACGGACTTTTTTTTTTTTTTTTAACCTTCGAATCCCAAGCGGTGGACTTTAGTCTCGATTCTGTCCCCCACCCACAGACACCAAATATGTGTCACCCCCCCCCCCCCACCACCCCACCCCCAATGACTTTCCATTGTATTCTTAAGCGGCCATTTGAGCATCTCCTTGAAGTAATAACTTGATCCCAAACGTCCAATGTTTTTGGTCTTCTCGTTCACGAGGTACTTTGGAGGATTTGTCTTTGCGTTTGCTTCAACCGCGTCATCCCGGCCAGCTGTCATCCGATCGTCACTTTCACTTCCCCGGGCGGCTCTCGCTTTTCTTCTGCGCGGTCACCGCGCCGCCTTTCTCTAGAAAGCCAAACTGCCCCCCCCCCCCCCACACACACACACACACACTTTCAAGCATACGCCGCGGGAGAGCGAGCGAGCTTACCTTCCCTTCCGGGCTTTTCTGGTTGGCCGGATACAAGAAGATGCCGCCGTAGGCGATGGTGCGGTGGACGTCCGACACCATGGAGCCCACGTAGCGCGCGCCGTACGGCGTTCCGCCGTCCTGCGGCGCAAGAAACAAAAGAGCTCCGGTTTCCGGATCGCCGTTGAAACAAAAAAAACAACACACATTTCTCTACCGCTAGCAGAAAAAAAAAAACCCTAAACAAATTCAAACTACACGGAAAGATCGAAGAACGGAAAATCGCAACACCAAAAAAATAACGTTTTGTAAGCTCTACAGTAGCCATTTTTGGAAGAAGACGATACAGTAGTGCCAAGAACCGACGGGCATGATTTCGGCGAAGGTTAGCCCCTTATGGGTGCGAGCCCACGAGGTTTGTGTGTATTTTATGTTCAACCAATTGTCTTTTATTTGGTTTGTAATGCACTCGGTTGTATGTTTCACGTTCGTGGGCCCAGTTCTCACGGGTCGCCAGGAATAAAACCCTGCATTGTCATCGTTGACTTCTTGTCGTCGCTCGTGCCGCATGCTGAGGACGCTACACGTGAGATGGAAAAAGCCACGCAGCAAAGACAAAAAAAAGGATTCGATTCCCCAAAATATGGCATCGTCGACACAGCATGCTGAAACATTTGAAGAAAGGACTTGAAAAGACCAAAGTAGCGCAGCTTCCCGAAAGACACAAATATGACAAGAAGAAATCCAACCGAGTGGACTCGATTGCGTCCGCTCCTTGCGCTCGCCTTGGCCAGCCTTGGAGCGGCGGGCAGGCACTCGGACAAAAATCAAAGAGAACGACCGCGACTCAAAGTGACTTTGTAAGATGCTGCCATTCTTCGCAGAGGACAAAGAATGTATGCCAGCGAGTATTCTTCGATTATTTGCCGTACACAAGTCGCTCCCTTTGTGCTCTCTCTTTGTGTGTGTGTGTGTGTGTGGGGGGGGGGGGGGGGGGGGTTAGGGTTGTTGTTCACTATTTCTTCCATTTTGGTCAAATGAGCCCAATGAGCCGGCGACCAGTACTTGAGTCAAGCTCAAGTACTCCAAAGAGATTTTGACTGCAGAATGAAAAGAGCCCAAAAGCGTCAGAGCAGGTGCGTTTCCTCAAGCATCTGTTTCGTTGAGCGCCGGTTCCCCAAAATGGCTCGGCGTGAGCCCTGTTGAGAAAAGTCGACTCGCGACGGTGGCGCTTCAGGTCATGTGGTCGCCGAGTCGCGGTGCGGGCATCACGCGCCCGGGGCCAAATGCGGTGACTCAGACCCGAAACCGCATTTTGTCCGTGTTTCAAAGGCGTTTGCCTGACACGTGACCGCCGCCACCAAGTGCTGAGCGCCCACATTGCAGACAGGAAGCCGACGGCGGTTGCTGTGAGGTTACAACTCACCCCCCCCCCCCCATGGACCCCCCCACCACCACCCAGACGGCAGCTCGCTCACCTCGGGGTTCTTCTTGCGCTCGATGTAGTGGTTGACGGCAGGCTGGAAGTACTTGGCGTAGCCCTCGTTCAGGCTGTAGATCTTCCCCTTGGGCTTGATCCGCACGTTCCTCTCGGTCAGGATGAACTCGCCGATGGCCTGGCCAGTAAACCAAAAGCAAACAATATACCGTACTGGCGTTTTGTTACCTGAACGTACCCACGTGCTGGACCGCAGGCACTCGACTTAGCACCAAGCATGATTTTTTATTTTTTTTTTCCAATGACTCACCGGATCCAACGTGAAAAAGTGGAGACCTGCGCCGATGCTGAGGGCCACCAGGGTGGCGCTGCCGTAGAGGGCGTAGCCGGCGCAGACCATGTCGCGGCCCGGCTGGAGGGCGTCCTCCTCGGTGGGCTCGCCCTCGGTCACCTGTGCGGACATCACAATCCATGAGGGCACAGGTGTCAAAGTCAAGGCCCCCGGGGGTCAGATCTGGCCCGTCACATCATTTTTTAAGGTGGCCCGCGAAAGCAAATCAAGCTTGTCAAGTTCCATGATGCTCACTAAAGTCTGAACCAAAATGTCAAATTGTCTTGTGTAATCCGCAATAACGGTCATTAGTCTTGACTTGAGATTTTAAAACGAGTTATTCATCCATTTGTTGTGCGCTCCGTTTTTCTTTTCCTTTTTAACGTTAAATGTTTAAGTGAAGAGGAATTGGACTTAATAATGATACTGTTGGAGGCTTGTTTCGTTTTGTGATTTTACATGTAAAATATGAATCGTCTCGTGTCGAAAATAGCACTCGTGTCGTGGGAATCTGCTTCTCTGCGGACTGCTTCTCATTTTTCCGCTCTTTTTTAAGTGGTGTAGCGCACTAAAGGGTCCGACTAGAATGTTAAGCCACGTACTTTGGTTCCACATTTCGCGTCGGCAACTCGGCGCTACTGCGTAATCTACGTTCGGAGGGGGGGCCACAAGGGGGTCAGTGCTACCCCGTCCCCCTCAGAACCGCCACTGGTTGAGCCTGACTAGTATGAAAGGCTGTTTGCCTCCGAGAGTTTGCGGTTTTTTTTTTTTTGGAAAGCCTAAAGCAATTGGCTTTACCCACTACAACGTTGCGCCCTCTTTAGGCCGCAAGGCGCTACTACACATTAAAAAAAACACAAAAAACAGTAGCACAGAGGCGTTGACGGACGGATGGCTGACGGATTGACGACGAGATGAGGGAAAGAGACTCAATAGATGGCATCTTGAGATGAACGGGGAAAAAAAAGTCCATGTCGACGGACGACCTGTGGATGAAGAGGCAGCGGAAGGCCAGCCGGCGAGAGACTCACTCGTTTGTAGACGGCAAAGATGGTGCCGATGGAGGCCAGGCAGTCGATGTTGCTGGAGCCGTCCAGAGGGTCGAAACACACCACGTACTTCCCCTGGAACAAAAGCCCCCGACGTACGGATGAGACGTGGCGTGCGCATGGTCGAGGTGGCGCATGGTTGGATTTTGGCTGACCCTCTTGTCTTGGGGCGTGACGATGAGGCCCTCGTTCTCCTCGGAGACCATGCAGCAGGTGCCGTAGGAGGCCTTCAACATGTTGAGCAGCAGCTGGTTGGACAGCACGTCCAGCTTCTTCACGTCGTCGCCCGTCACGTTCACGCGGCCCGCCAGACCCTGCCTGCGCCCGGCACAAGATTGAGCCGTCGCGCGGCAATCTTTGACCCCGCGCTGGATTGTAAAATAGTTTTTTCCACTTTGCGCTCTGTCTGGAGTTCATATATCAGCATTCAGGGACCCCAAAATAATATTGGTTTATTTTTAATAAGTCATTGCACATGCATTTTAATTCATGTTTTTGAATGAATACTGTCCACGTCTCGTCACGACTCTTTCTCCCGGTTTTAGAAAAGACGCGCGGCGGCCTTCGGGGTTGGACGGCCGCACGCGCGCGCGAAGAGGAGCTACTCACAAGTGGGCCAGGCCGGCCTTGCGCACGGCCGAGGAGATGGCCTTGATGGCGGTCATCGCGGCGTTGAGCAGCTGCGTCAGCTCGCCGGTGGCCCCCTTGGCCTGCCGGCCCGTCTCCGTCACAAAGCGGGTCAGCGTCCACACGTCCGTGTCAATGGTCGACGGGTCCGCCATGCCGCTTCCCGCTGAGAGTCGGCGTCCCGACTCGGCCGAGGGAAGGAGCAAAGTGAGGCCGCTCGTTTTGGGTGGGGGAGGGGGGGGGGGGCTATTTGTGTGCGCGCGGTGTCGGGTGTCGGCTGCGATCCCAAAATGATCCCCCTCCTGTCAAAAGCAAGCAGCCCGTTTCCCCACCGAGATCCTGCACGAGGGCCACAAACGGCGCATTTGACGCAGAACCCAGCCAAGGCGGCACGTGTTCCGCCCTCTCCCATTTTGGGGACTTCCTTTGACCTCATTAGGGAGTTGAGGTCACATTGGCGGTGTCACAACGGAGATCCTGCGGGTGGATTTTCCACAGCCACCGGCAAAGGCGTCCGTTGGCTTTCGAGCAGCGATGCGGCAGCGAGTCGGATCCCGTGAATTACAAATCACCTGGCCAACGGCCACGATCCCGTCTCCGTTTTTTTAAACATGGAGATCTGACAAAAACAAAAGAGGAGAGAGAAAGTTCCCTGCGTATGAGTTCACAGGGGCCGCCTGAACCGCCGCTAACCTTTGAGCCGAAAGGTCAGCGTAACCGGAGCGCAGCCGCACCACTTGAGGCTGAGCGCCAGCCAGAAGGGCGACGACGAAGACGGAAGTGGCTTGCGACGTCGGGTGCTTGCGGTTTTTTTGGTTTGTTTTTTTTGACATTATGAAGCATCGCAAAGAGCTTTGCTCAAGTTTTGCTCCTTGACGTGTGCGTTGTCACGGAGACACACGGAGGGGGTGAAGTGAGGAATTCTTCATGTGCGCAAAACCCCCGTCTTGAGCGATGCATTAGAGAGAGCGCGGACGGCCCGGAAGAGCAAGATGAGGCGTCGCCGGCTTTTTGACCGCATTTTTATTAGCCGACCGAGGCCTTTCACGACGCGGACGGCGAAGGCGGGGCGCTCTTCCTCCCCAGAACGCGGGTCACTTGGCCGGCGCGGCGTGCTTGCGGCAGACGGCCACGTAGTCGGCCACGTCGTCGGGGGAGCCCATGGCCACCGGCGCCCTCTGATGGATGCCGTGGGGCCGGATGTCCAGGAGGTCCTCGGAGCCCGTGGAGGCGGCGCCCCCGGCCTGCTCCATGATGAAGGCCATCGGGTTGCCCTCGTAGAGCAGACGCAGCTTTGCGGAGAGAAGGACGCCCCCGTTAATATCATCGCAGCTTTGACATCACCCCCCCCCCCCCCCCCCCACACACACAGCCCAAAAGCAGAAAAAAAAAAAGATGCCCTTTCGAGGTGGTCGCGCGGCAATAAAGCTTCCGTTGAACTAAAAAAAAAAAAGAAGCCAATGGTAGCGCTCGGTGTGTTTGAAGTCACAGATACATTGTGCTTTTGCTGAGTTCTGCGTAAAAGGCAAAGGCAGAGACAAGGTTCGAGTAGGGAGGTGTCGGGGGTTGACTTTGCTGTGGGGTGAGCAATGATTCCGCCTTTGCCGGTTTCTGTCTTAACCCCCATGCGGTAATTATCCCAAAATTGGACATTTCGGACGACTTTGGACTATTTGTCCAACAGTCCAAAATTTTCCATTGATTTACGAATAAAAATACATTTTTAACCCCCATGCAGTAATAATCCAAAAATTGGACATTTCGGACACTTTGGACGATGTTGGACTGTTGGCCAAATGGACACCACAGACAAAACAGTGAGAAATAACTCCACAAAGCTGAAATTCTGCATAGGATGTCTATCTATGTCTTGGCCAATTCCCACTGAACATTTTGAGGGGTTGAAAGTGAAAAAAAAATTTAAAGTGAAAAAAGTTGTTGCACATTGGAAGAGGGACATTTTTGGGACGTCATACCCTTCATGCAGCCGCTTAAAAATACTGCATGAGGGTTAAATAGGGGAAAAAAATGGCTTTTTGTTGTTTGGCAGGATTGCCGCGTGAAAATGTTCAGGGTTGACCTTCCCGCAAGACTATGGATAAGACCTCTTTAACGTGGGCTTTGGACCCGGAGGGGTGAAAGAGAACGCGACTCTTAAAAAGGCGGTGTCACCTTTCCCTCGGGGTTCTTTGCGTTGCCGGGATACATGAAGATGCCGCCGTACATGAGCGTCCGGTGCACGTCGGCCACCATGGAGCCCACGTAGCGGGCGTTGTAGGGCTCGCTGCCGTCCTGCGGCGAGATGGGCTCGCGTTAGCATTAGCCGCTGGCTAGTCAAGAGCGAGACGACATCACTTTGGCGGTGCCTTGCGATACCGCTTGAATTTCGACCCCCCCGACCACGTTTGTCATTCAGCGTTTGCTGACAAAACGAATGGAAATTCGAAAAGGAAACGAGGTCTCTCGACGACGAATGGACTATCCAAACGATTGTCCGTCGGTTTGATCATCGATCAGGCGTCGATCAGTCGTCGATCGGTCGTCGCGTCTCTACCGCGAGGAGCGCCATATTCTCCGCATGTTGTGTGGAGTCACGGCTTGAAGCGCCACAACACAGATGACGGTTAGCGTTAGCGGGAAGCTATCCGGGCCTTTCTCGCTCGCTCTTTTCACTACGCTGGCCGTGATTCTCTTTGCTCTCGGTTTCGTTTGAGAGGTCATGAGACAGCTTGCGCCATTTTGGGGGATGAATTGTTCGTCAGTCACCAAAGCGCTGCTTGTTGTCGAGCGCCTCGAGTCGGATTCTCAAGTCCCCGCGCGCGTCGACTAAATCGTGAGTTGAAAAACTCACAAGTCAGGTCTGTCGTAGCGCAAGGCGGCGCCGCGCTACTTTGAGATGACGGGAGATGACGGCCGGGTTCGAAGGAGCTTTTTTGGCAAGTTTCCTCCGCCCGCCGACTATCGGCAACGTTTACCTGAGGAAACTTCTTCTGCTGCAAATACTCCGTGACGGCCGGCTCAAAGTATTTGGCGTAGCCTTCGTTCAAGCTGTAGATCTTGCCCCGCTTTTTGATCTTCACGTCCTGGTCCACCAGGATGAATTCGCCGATGGCCTGCACAGCAGAAAGGATGCAAATCAGTTCTTTCCATTCCAATCGGAATGAGTCATTTGGTTCCGCGGCCGTCTCCGTGTCCGTGGCTTTGGATCTGCGTGGACATCCCAACGTCAACTTTTTCAGTCACTGCATGTCCAAGACACACACACACACACACACAGACAAAATGGAATCCATTTTAGTTGACCTCCATTTGATTTTTTCGGCCGTCGGTGTTGTCCTGCACTCAGATTCTGGCTCCAAATCCAAATCAGAGGACCAAGTCAAGATCAACACTAAATCGAGTCACCCATCGGTCGACAACGACTTCCGGACGAAATTTGGCGGTGCTGCGGTCACAGCTGTCAGAGTTATGTGGCGGTTACAAAACGAATCCGCGTCGTGGTCGGTGCCTTGACTACTAGTGTCCGCACGGCGGGGAGCTCCGAGGCAACGGGCGATTTCAAGATCGGAAACCAAATCATCGGATCTTCTTCGGAAGAACTCTAAAATGGGGGGATGCCAGAGTAGGAGTGAAGAAGAGGCGAGCAGCGGCATTTTGGAGCAACTGGAATGAAGTCAAGCGACGGTCACGCGGCACAGACGCCACGACGGCACAAATGAGGCCGAGAAGGTACCGACCGGGTCCAGCATGAAGCAGTTGACGCCGTGTCCCGTGGAGAGCACCATCATGGTGGCGCTGCCGTAGAGGGCGTAGCCCGCCGCCACCAGGTTCCTGCCGGGTTGCAGGGCGTCCTCCTCGCAAGGCTCGCCGTCCTCCGAGGCCTGCGGGACGAAACCACGGACGCTGGTGGGTGGGTCGACTCAGGGGGGGGGGGCGGCACGGCGGCCCCTTAGGCCAGCACCTTCTTGTAGATGGCAAAGATGGTTCCGATGGAGACCAGGCAGTCGATGTTGGACGAGCCATCCAGCGGGTCGAAACACACGATGTACTTGCCCTGAGGGGGGGGGGGGGGGAGAAGACATTGTGGGGGGTGGGGTGGTGGGGTCAAACGCCATCGACGTTTGTTTCCCTTGCTCCTACCCTGGTGTCGGGCTCCACGATGATGGCTTTGTCGTTCTCCTCGGACACCAGCACGCAGGAGGTGAAGGACGATTTGATCATGTTGATGACCAGGTCGTTGGACAGGATGTCCAGCTTCTTCACCTGGTCGCCCGTCACGTTGGTGCTGCCCGCGATGCCGTAGCTGGGAACAAACAACGCGCCGCGCCGGACGGGACAGAGCGTCAAAAGGGCTGCTTGCAAGGGGGGGGGGGGGGGGGGTTGAGCCCAGACACGCAATCTGTCAGCCTTTTGTGCGCTTTGACGACTCAATTTGTCAGTTCTCCGGGGCAAAATGTGAATTGGCACATGACTGTTTTCTGTTTGTCCGGTGACATTTCTGCATCTGTCCACGTGTTTTTTTGTTTTGTTTTTTTCCAACCAATACTTTGTCAAATCAACATTCCGAGGGCTACTTTTTACTTTCACTTGAGTCGTAGCAGTAATGGGACGCTGAAGTACAGTCAAAGCTCGGTTTTCGAACGTCTCGGTACTCGACCAATTCGGTTTTTGACCAAAAATTTTGCGTTTTTTTATGCCTCGGATGACAAACAAATTTCGGTTCTCGAACAAACTGAGCGCATTTGAATGCACCATTTGACTCCTCTCGCCTTCCTTACACGAGGAAGTGACGCTTCCTTGCGTTGCTTGCCATTGAGCAGGAGTGAGCAATAAACATTTTTATTTTCAAAAGAGCCTGGTTTCGGTTTTCCAACAATTTCGGTTTTGGAACAGCCTTCTGGAACGGATTATGGACGAAAAACCAAGCTTTGACTGTACTTTCTGGCAACCTACGCAACTGACATTTTCCTGTCAGACTGTTTTCCTCCAAACGGTGAAGGGGCTGTCACTCGTCTCCCTCTGCTCTTCACAGGCGCTTCACAACCTCACTCAGCCAGCATCAGGAAACAAGGACTTTGTATCTTGCTCAACGGCCGGAGGTTGAACCGCCACTTTCCGGGTCGGGAAACGAGGCGCTCTACCGCGGAGACCTTCAGCCCCTCCCCTCCCTTCGCGATTTGTCAATTCTGCGGCATTGTTTCCGCACCTTCCCGAACACCTTCGAAATGGGGAAGTGATCGCTATCAAACCAGATTTGGCAACGGAGCCCGTTGAGGGGATGACCGGTGTGTGTGTAAGGGGAGGGGGACGGGGGGGGGGGCTGGGCGTGGCCTCAGGTATGCGCTTCCTGATTGGTTCGAGCCAAACCAGAATCTCCTGCTTGGTCTGTGCCGACGTGGATGTTCCGCGCGGGGTCTTCAGCGTCCCGATCGATGATGACTAATAATTCGGAAAGAAAGAAAGAAAGAAAGAAAGAAGGTTTGATCCGGTGTGGGGCGCCCGACTTACAGGTGAGCGATGCCGGCTTTGCGGACGGCGCTGGAGATGGCCTTGACGGCCGTGCACAGCGCGTTGAGCAGCCGCGTGAGCTCGCCGGTCCCTTTGGCCCGCCGCCCCTCCTCCATGACGAAGCGGGTCACGGTCACCACGTTGGTGTCGAAGGTTCCTCGATCGGACATGATTGACACCTGTCTCCCACCCCCAAAAAAAAGTTGTCGTCGTCCAGAGGAGGAAGTGCCGCGAGTCTTAAATGCAACTCCGACGCGACCGCGACGGGCCAATCAGAGAGAAGAGAGGAGACGTGGGGGGCGGGGCCTCCGGGGCCAAACACAGCTTGGCTTTGTGGCAACTTTGGAGGCGATAAGATGGAGTGTGAGCTCCACAATGCAGCGTGACTGTGCGCTCGAGTTGGCGAGGAGCACGTTTCGTGATGACGACACAGAAACAAGTTATTGTTCCCGCTTTTGTTCGTATCGCAAGCATTGAACCTCCTTCGCTATGTCACAATTTCACCCTCCGACACACACACACACACACACCTAGACTAGTGGTCAGTTGTGCGCGTGGGTGTTGTTTCTACGACTTAACCCTGGAGAACCCACGGGGTCAAATTTGACCCCTAAAAATTCTGCTACTCAAATGCTCCCCTTAAATCCCAAAGGGTCAAATTTGGCAAAATTAGGATTAAAGCATTGAATATTTGGAAAAAAACAACATATATTGTGGTGTTCAGTCAACATATAGCAGTCATTTCATGAATAATTCATCATTTTCCAAAGAAGAAAATGCTTCTTGGGTCCTCGAGGGTTCAAACGAAAGTATTGAAAATGGCTTTTCTTCCAGGTGTGATGTTCACGATTGAACAAACGTGTTTTTTTTTTAGGGGCTTTCCAGAAAAGAGTTGATCTTGGACCGACGAGGATTCCACCGGGCGCCAGCCAGATGCAAGTTGTTGAGGTGTTCTTATTCTTGTGGAGCAGCGCAACATCAATGCCAGTTTCAAGATCCCCTGACAGCATTTCGCATCCTATCGGCATTTAGCTGGGGGACTTTCGGAAGTCTGTGGTTTCGTTAACCCCCATGCGGTAATTATCCCAAAATTGGACATTTCGGACACTTTGGACGATTTTGGACTGTTGGACAAATGGACACCACAGACAAAACAGTGACAAATAATTCCACAAAGCTGAAATTTTGCATAGGATGTCTATCTATGTCTTGGCCAATTCCCACTGAACATTTTGAGGGGTTGAAAGTGAAAAAAAAAGAAAAGTGATAAAAGTTGTTGCACATTGGAAGAGGGACATTTTTGGGACGTAATACCCTTCATGCAGCTGCTTAAAAATACTGCATGAGGGTTAAACTACACATTGTTGTTTTTTTTATTCACCTTCATATATAGTGACAACATTGTGTTCCTGGCGTTGTTTGAACGGCCTTAACAGTTTCCACATGTCAAACAAGCCATTGTTGTTTGTGTTTGCGGAGCAAGACGGCCCAGTGGTTGACTCGCACGCAGACCTCACTTCAACCTTTTGGCTCAAGTGTGATGCAAAATCCATTCCTCTTTCGCAAGTGCACTTGATTTCAGGCTTCAATTCGTTTTTTTAAACTAGGTTTTCAGTTCCCATCTGTCTTTTGGTCGCTGTTAGTAAGCGGCAAACTAATTGCAGTGTTGACAATTTGACCACAAATGTAACTATCTATGTAGCGAGCGAGAGGTCACTACTTAAGACCTTCTATGCTAGCCAAGCTAAAAGCTATGATGGACAGACCCTCCCACCCCCTCCAGGCTCACCCATTTCATTATTTATATACGTCTGGTTCTTCTACTTCTCCCTTTCATAATTTTGGCTGCTCCATGTTTTCTTATCTTAAAATATCGTCGAATTAGACAACATCGCCAATCGACTACCACTGCCATTTATATGTTGAAAATGCTCATACGCGCAATATTTGTGTAATATTAGGTTTTAAACTTCTGGCAATGTGCAAAATAGTTGTACTGCACATTGAAACTTGACTTGAATAAAGATAAGATAAGATAGGATACCCTTTATTTGTCCCACACTGGGGAAATTTGCAGTCTACAGCAGCAAAAAAACAGAAAAAATAGCTAAATAACAAGAAATAGTAGTAAAATAAAAACAAAAATACTAATTTAGGATGAAAATGTCATGTGATATTTCACAATGTTCCATTTGAGTGAATAATGATCAGAAAAGGTCCGTGTAAAAATGGCACTTCATGGGATAGTCCTTAAAAACTACAAAGGACGACAAAACGTCGGCCATGTCTTCGGGTGTTATATGTCCTATCGCCACAAGATGGCAACCTCTGATCGTTCTGTCCCATACAGGATCGACGTGCATGGTACAATACTGACAACATCGAATATTTGTACATTTACACCCTCTCCTCACCAAAGTACATTGTCTCTAGTTATCTGAGTTATAGTCGTCATCTTTATCGAGGGCATACGGGAAAAAACGTGTCAAAAATACAAACCGGTACATTTGTTTAGCTATATCAATGCGCCTGGCTATCCTTCTCAAGCCAGTGAGCGAACTAGGTTATTTGGCGGAGGAGAATCAATTGCCACTCATGAACTGTGTGGTTGGGGAGAGGTAACAAAGTTCAATTGAACACTAAGTATTTAGTATTTGGTCTTACAAATTGCGTTACATTTTAATATGACAAATATGAGAAAAAAGTTTGCTTGGTGAAGATCATTAAGAGTTGAGACTTTAATTACTGTACTCCGTGTACCCCGATTCTCTTCTTCTGTCGGTTTAATTGGTGGTCGCTTTTAATGGCGTCGTTTTCTTTGCTGTAGTTTAATGTTTGAAAAGTCTTATACTGCTGAATTACGTAGTGTAAAACAGGTGAGTTTAGACACAGGTAACCGATTACAGTACACCTATTTGACCTTCGTGCTAGCATAAAGTTTGGAGCCGCAGTGCGCATGCGCGGAGCCTTTCCACAAGTTGCTGCTCTCACACAAGCGAGCAAGCAAGCAGCCAGCCAGCCAAGTGGACCAGTACAAAGAGAAGACTGAACGTCGCACGCGGGACCTGCCCGCGCTTCTGCGGAGTTTTACAAGTAAACGTTGTGGAGTTTGAAAGTTTTACTGGACCGGCGGAGCCTTTCTTCGACCCAGACGAGATCGAGCGGGGCACCGCCGGTGTTGCGTTCACGTTCCAGTCAGGCATCGTGAGCGAGGAGGACACCTTGCATCGGGTAAGCCTCTATTCGGGATGGGCTATCGGTCCATTCGAGCCATTTGGGTGGTGAAAGAAGGATAAGCGACGGGATAACAGTGGCTTAAAGTACCGTGGGAGTGGTGCCTTTTTAGCGGTGAGCCGCGAATCGGTCGCCCGAGACAATCCCAATGAAGCGCCGCCGCTTAACCGGGATGACGTCGAAAGTTTGACTGCTGCGTTGACGCGCTCGGCGTTGGCAGCTTGGCCTTCGAGCCCCGTGGGGAAAAGGGAGCCTTTGCAAGCAGCCACTTAAAATGAAACGCACTTCCATCCAATGCTCTTTGGCGTTCCTCCGACGTTTGGCCGCGGATGTGGAAGCCGTGCGGCGGCCGAGATCGCCGCAAAGTGTCGACGCGAGGCGCCGCACTTGGCTTGCTTTGACGAGTGCCACGATCCAAGTGAAGCGCGCCGTTCTTCGTTTGCTGATGAGATGATCCTTTTGGATCAGGCGCGTTGTGGCAGGGAGACATGGAAAACATGCAAAGCCGGCTGGCCCCACGAGGGCCGGACTTGTGACCCCTATGTTCTAAAACAGGGGGCGTCAAACTCATTTTTTTAGCGACCGTTTCCCTTGGAGAGCCGTTATGACTGAAACCGTGTAAAGAAGTCAAGAATAACGTTTTATTCACCGATTGTTTAAGTCCTGTAATGAGTGGTTTGGCAACACAAAATGCTTCCAGTATCACTCTCATTTGTAATAAATGAGAATTTAAAATTTTGGTCGAGATTTTAGCAAGCATCACGAAAGTTGACCTCTTTGATTTGCTTTTGCGGGCCACATAAAATGATGTGGCGGGCCGGATCTGGCCCCCCGGGCCTTGACTTTGACACCCGTGTTCTAGAACGTGCTCCAAAGTTGACTTGGCGCTTGCTTCAAACGGTTGGCTAGCCTCAGTATGAATTGCCTCGTTATTTTGTTGATCGCGAACAGCGCCTCCAAGGAACCATTGCGCTTGTGGGCCAATGGGCGCAGGTCAAAGGTCAGATTTTGGATGCGGTGGCGACGTGTCCGTGTGCCACATTCTCGCCGCGTCGCACTTGAAGCCCCCGCTTGTACGAGTCCCGCATGCTTTTGGGATCTTTGTCGTCGACGTTGAAAGAGCGGCGCGCACATGCGGTGGGGTCAACGGGGGCCCACTTGAGACGGCGGGCAAAGGCAAGAAATGGCTTTTGGCCTCCAATCGGGGCTTCCTTTTCTGTCTTTTGAGATTTCGAGAAAAAGCCAAGATCCGAAAAGACCCGACAAGTGTTTCAAATGGGGACGGAAACAATTCCGAGTCCAGCCGCGCTGCCCCTTTTGATTGCGTCTCCAAATTCGGAGGAAGCGGATGCTCGCGGTTCATTTCGGGCCTCCTGCCGTTGCTCGGACACGCCGCTCCACCTTTTCCTTGAACTCCTTAAGTTCAGGCACCGGTGCCGGTCCCTTTTGTGTTCGAGAAGAGCTCGAAGCCTCCCTCTGGGTTTCTGACAGACCCAACCTCCTGCACCCCCCTCCCCGCCCTCTTAAAGAGCAAACCCCAAGGCTTCTCGGCTCTTCTTACGGAGTGAAGCCCTGAATTGAACTGTCAAGGGGCCGCGTGGTGATGGTAGTTTAATGACATTCTTTGCCCGCCGGTGTTTCTCAACACTTGGAGCGGTGAAACCAACTCGCTGTTTGTCACGCGCCTTTGGTGTTTAGGTCACAGCATTTTCCATCCGTCGTCAGTCGCCGAACAAAGCGGACACGAGCGGCACTTTGCCCAGTCCCGATGTTAGGACACGCGACAAAACCATCGTCTGGATGGCCAGAGGCCGAGCGGCGCAGTTTGTGTGTTGACCGAGTGAACCTTTGGGCTAAGCAACTAGCAGAAGCAAAAAACTAGCCACGTGAGCCGCGTAGCATTGCCGTGAAGTCCAGTCACTTCACGGCAAGCGGCAGTTTGGCAGCCGCTGCGCGATGCCCCCCCTTTTGATCCTTGACGTAGAACGACGGCAATTGACTGAGAAGATGGTCGTTCCGAAGCCCAAGGAAGGCGCTCACTACCATGATTGGACTCTTCCCATTGGGCCGTTTGAGCTGCGTTCCCTCAAAGTCATTTGAAAAATGTCCTTTTACAGGGTTCCCACGGGTCCTTAAAGTTCATAAAAAAAGAAGTTGTAGAATTATGTTCTTAATTGTCCTTAATTTTCAGGGAAAGCTTCTAAAATCAATAAAAATCCTTAAAATTTTATTTTTATTCAAAAATAAATTGAAGTTTTATATTTTCTACATTTAAATTTTTCTGAGTGTACTTTTTGTGAATGAATTCAAGTTTTTGTTTTTTTTCATTTTCCTACCTATAATACAGGTGAGTGGAGGAAAAGTCCTTAAAAATGTGTTAAATTGGCCCTCAAAAGTCCTTAAAAGGTCCATAAATAAAAAGCAAGTGGAAGAGTGTGGAAACCCTGTTTTATTTGCCACTTGGGGGTTGGAAAATATCTCTGCGGCCGGTGGGGAAGCCACGTGGGGATGAATTTGTCGACGGGGGAGGTGTTAATCACCGATCTTGTTTTTTCCCGCCGGGGGCCTCGGCTGCGTCGGAAGCTTTTAGGAAGTGACGCCGTCGTGCTTCTGTTGACTTGGCGGGTCGGTCTGGTCTCAACGCGCGCTTGGCGCTAAAGCTGTGCGTACGCAGCACGAGCGGGGGGGGGGGGGGGGCGCATTCGGCTTTGCCTCTCGGGCACCGCCTTGGCCTCTGTGTACTCATGGCAAAGGTCCCTCAATTCTCACCGTCGTGACACGGGCCCCTCTGTCCACAGGATCAAAGCTGCCCCCTTGCGCCCCCTTTGGATTATGCCCCCCACCCCAGTTTTCAGTGCCATTCGGGTCTTTGCTCTGGGAAAAGGACTTGCGTCCGCCGCGAGTCCAACTCTTTCCTCCCCTGGCTGCAGCTGTGCTTATTTGGTGGTGCCGCTCACATGTAATTTTACTCTTGGCCGCACCTCTGCGCATACTTTGGATGCTCAAAATAAACGCCGCGCGCGAGCTCGGCGTTGACTCCAAGTGGACGAATTTGTACGTGTATTTGGAGCAGGAATGTTTGGGGTTTTTTTTTTTTGGACGACGACACCTCCTCGGACATTCTCGCCGGTTTCTGCGGTGGGGCCGTGCGGAGCTCCACGACTGGCCTGTAATTAGCCAAAGATGCGCGCCTCAGTCAAGCTCAACACAAACCCGCTTAGAACGGGTGAAATGTGCTCCAAAAAAAAGCATCCTTGGGGTCCCTACCTTGGTCACTGTCACAGTCGTACACTTTGAACAGTCGGAGTCCTTTTCTTGTTGGGAGAAAGAACAGTGTCCAAATCACCGCTAAGTCATTTTGGTTTAAATGCGACGGCGTCTGTCCCACAAAGTGCGGTTCAAATGTTTTCATCTTTTTTAGGAAATTGCAGTCGCGCTGTTCCCGGCACATGCGATAGTCAAGAGTCGAACGAGTCCTCCGAATGGATGCCGAAAAGTGAAATGGTTTGTGTGGGATGGTCAAGAACGCAACAAAGAATCTTGGAATACGACACGAACAGCGGCCGTTTCGGGCCAACCAAAAGTTCACTGAGGCCGACCACTTTGCATTTCATCAAGTCTATACCTCCTTGCGTTTTTTTAAATAGGTTCGATATTTGGAGTTGTAGCCGCTAAATTGAATCCATCATCTGTGTACATAGTTCGAGCGTGGGTTTTTTTCTCCCCCTCTCCCTCCCTTGTGGTTTCTTCCGACTTCCGGGGTTGAGTGAACGCTGGCGCGTTTGGCTGCCATTGCTCAACCCGTATTGTTTTATTGTTTTTGTTCCTGATTGTAAAGTGTCCTTGGGTGTCTTGAAAGGCGCTTATAAATAAAATGTATTATTATTATTATTATTCAAGATCTGTTCAAATGACATGAGGGAGAGAGAGGGAGGGTAGGGGGCGCCAAACTTGCCTTTTCTTTCCCCTTGCGGTTGGACTAACACTCCGGGAAAGCCCAAAAGTGCATTTCCCCGAGGACGCCTTTGTTTTCCTGCTACGTTTCACGGCGTTCTTTTCACTCGCTCGTCATGTGCTTTGTCAGGGATCATCGATGAGCATCGTTGAGCGTAGCCGTTGAGCAGATGCTCAAAGTTTGTCGACTTGCGCACCGGCCCGGAGGAGGAGGAGGAGGAGGAGCTGCTCCCTCCTGATTTGTTTATTTAGCTTTTTTTTCCAAGGCAGGCGGAGGCTTCCGTTGAGATTTGGATCAAGCCCTCAGCTATGCGGGCGTGCGCAGACATTGCCCGGCAAGTGGAGGCCAATCCTCAAAGGCGGCCGTCTTCCTGCATTTAGCCACGGCAAAGATGTCATTCGTTTGGTAACGACGTGGAAGTTGGCTCGGCCATCTTGTTTCCCCCACCGTAAATAGAGCAAAGACGTCGTCCGCCGGTACAGGCCTGTCTTGTCTCCCAGGCTTGTAGATGGCAGTAAGGTACGTCGCCGGACTGGCTCCTCCCTACTTGGGCGGGGATTCAGGTGGACCCTAATGGCCAGAAATGACAACAAATTCCCTGTCTGCAAATGTTTTCATCCGGGCGGCGTTCCGTGTGTCATCCCTGCTGTCTTTTTGGCCGTCGTCCCCGTTTGGTTGCTGTCGGGGACCAGATGGGGAGAAGCAAAAACTTTTTCATTGCTTGGAATGTCGGAGAAGACCACCAACGTGGCCCTCCGAAAACCCTTGGCAACCATTTGCAGCTGCCAGGGGGGGGGGGGGTTGCCCACGCACCCATGGTGGTTTCTCTCTAATGAGCAGGTCCAAAAAAGAGAGGCGGTTTTCTGGTTCGTCTCGTCGGCCTCGGCCGTTTGCCGTTTCTTCCCGAAAAGGTTTGCCTGCCGGGGGGCGGAGGGGCGGGGCCTTTTGCAGCGGCCCGCTCAATCATTTCCTCTTGCGGTCGCCAGCATTTTGTCGCCCGTGCAGATTAGCTCCCCCCCAGCATTTTTTTTTTTTTAATTGGCAGTTGTCTCGTTCAGAGGTGCGCAGACTTTTTTCGAAATGTTTGATTCGATATGACGCAAGTAGGGCACGTTTCGATGTGCGCACCCCCTCAATAAGGTCTCATTCTGTCCGGGCGCTGACTTTAGTCTCTCGTCTGCGGGCCGCTGATGAAGCTGGCTGACGGTGGGCCCGCGCCTTCTCGGGTTTCAGTTTCACAGCGAGCGAGAGGAAGGTCTGGTCGCCAAGGCAACGCCCGAGCCCTTCCCGTCTTTCAGCGCAGGTGACAAGAGAATATGGGCGTGCGCTCGGGCCGCTGTCATCGGAGGCGCTTTGCATCGCCGCTCGCTTCGCGGCAGGCCGGCGCTGCGGCCGCTCAATGTTTGTTTTTGGGGGACGGGGCGGCAGCTGCTTGCCTCTCTTTGCTCAATCTCGCGTGGACCGTCGCAGGTTGGAATCGCACCCGTCAGAAATACGGCCCGTTCGCATACGGAGTGAGTATGTGCCATACCTTGGATTTGTAAGAGTCTTGCGCTTTAAAAAGAAGAAAAGAACAAGGCCAGATGAGGCTGGATCTTTTGATTGTATTTTTGATTTGTATTTACAGCGCCGTCTGCTTACTTAGCACAGCGTGCAAACAAAAAGTCGAAAAAAACATGGTTGCCATCACGGTCGAGAACAACGAAGGCCGTGGTTTTAAACCATTCCTATTTTTTTGTTTTTTACCTTTTACATCAGGGTCAATTTGAATGAAATGAATGAACAAAGAAAAGAACAAGACCTACAAAAGTTTAATCTGGTTTTAAAATGTGTTTATTGAATAGCAAAATGTGCAAGGAGTCGTTTCCATCATCATGTTCTTGATAGAAACAAGCCGCACTTGGCCCAACGGTGCACGCTAGATTTAGACCAAAAGGACCAGCAGACCGAATGAGGCAACCTTGACAAAAAGCACCAAGTCATGTACATTTGTTTACGTGAACTCCCCCCCCCCCTTTTATTTCAAATGGGTCCGTTTGACCTTCCACTTGTGCTTTTGTAGTCCTCAAGATGAAGAAAAATCTAGATTTGTCTCCCAACTCGGACTTGTTGGTACTGTCCTGGAAAAGAGGTCATCCCAAATTTCCCGGAAGAGCCCCGAGAGCCAATCGGGGTTTTTATTTATTTTTTGCCATGCAGGAAATTGGGCCGTAGGGACGGGGAGGGTTGTTTCCTTCATCATGCTGCGCTTTCCACAGGAATGTCAGCGCACAGCACCCCCCCCCCCCCCCGCCCCGCCACCCAAACCTGTCAACCCCCACAAACATTGCCCCAAAAAAATTTGACTGATTTTCAAGACACTAAGAACAAAATACTCGACAAAGCTGAAAAAATACAAACATATTAGGAAAAAATAAACAGTGGGTGAAAATAAGGACGAGTTTGATATTTGAGTAGATGGTGTGGGGGTGGGGGGTGATGAATGAAATAAGCAAAGTTTTAGCTGAGAAACAAAATACAAAAGTAGACTTCGCTCACAATATCCAACTGGCCGTGGCTTGTTTCAAAGTTGACCTGCAATATTGCGCCGGCGAACACGCAAAGCCCATGACTCACTTGATGTTGAAGTGAGACCCCACCCCCCTTGTGAGACCTTTGGGAATGGCCAAGGCTGTCAAATCCGAGATCTGAGTTCCATCCCGTTCTCTCCCTCCCGCCTATCACGGAACAAATCATCTGGCTTCCACTTTAATGGGATTACCCCCCACCCACCACCTTCTTTCCATCCTGCGCTTCCCCTCTTCAGGGGCCACTCCAGTGCCTCTTCATCGCCATGAAAAGTGTATGAATGAGGCCTGAAAGAGGATTGCAGAGCTGAATACGAATCTTTTTTTGACACGAATGCCACGCGGCGTCCGATTTCCCGGAGGCCAAAGGGACTCCTCAACCTGATGGTGGCGTGGGAGCGTCGAAAGCCGGATCTAGCCGCCAGGTTTCCAGATTAGCCGGCTCCATATCCCCGGCGGCTAATGGCGTCCAAGCCACTTAATGGGGCCCCGCTTGCAGCCGCTGTCGCCGCGGTCCACGGCGCGATTCGAGCGCTGCTGCTGCGCCACCTGGCGACGGCCCCCCCCGTCAACGGAGGGGGCCTCCTTCATGGGAGCGCTGGGCTGATTGGCCAGATTCGCATCTCGGCTTTCAAAAATGGATTCGGTCCACTTTGTTTGTGTCCGTGCCAGAAGAGAACCTACGTGTGCGCATGCGCCAATGGAGTGCTGAAACAAAATTGCTTCTCAAGGCTCCTCGTTGGCACTTTTTTTGTTTCAATTTGACCATGTCTTTGTTTTCAATGGATTGTTTATTGTTGTGCGTATATGAGCTGTGCTCCATGTACGGCATTTTGTCTTCAGCGGTGATTTGTTTTCAAGTGCTGGAGAATGAGTTGCGATGAGAATGAAAGTTGTCGCTCCTGCCTCCAGGGGTCAGTGTTGTCTAAGAAAAGAGCGCCCACCGGCGCCTCCTGGTCACCGCTGAGCTTTCCAACGCGGTACCTTGCGGCTCGAATCAACATTTAATACCCGATAACATCAACCGTGGACGATAAGACAAATGGTCGCGGCTATTTCCTCCATACGTTGGAAGCGGTTTTACATGAAAGGGGGGGGGGGGCGAAGAAAGTGGTCCGGGGACGTCGTGATCGCAGCGCGTGACGTCACTCAGGTCTGACGCAAACTCTGTTTGAAAGTCAAGGAGAAGCGGTCGCGTCCGCTGGTTCCGTTCTCCCGTCCCACCTCGAGCCGCCTCAGTTTCAAGACTTGACAAGTCGGCTACATTTCCTAAAAAAATAATTGTATCACGTGCAAATTAAGATCTTGCAGTGATTTATGTCCACTTCTGCTTTTCGACCAAACTTTTTATTTTGTAACTATTCAAAAAAAATTTTTGGACATATACCCCCCCCACACCCCCTAAAATCTGTGACTTAACCCCCCCCCCCAATATTTGCCCCACGACTCACGCGTCATGCTTATTAAACCAGTGTTAGCGTTTAGCTGAGTCCTCTGTAAAAATTCTTTGTGGAACACTTTTTCCGTCCTTGCCGCCAATAAACCTGCGATTGCAACTTTTTATTGGGGGGCACGGGGGGCACGGGCTGCCGCGCCACGAGAGTCGTCGGCACTTCTGGCCAGACTTTTTCCGAGTGAGGCTTTTCCTAGGTGCCGCTCAAGTGCGGAGAGGCGTGTGCTTTGTTTACGTCGCATCTGAGATCAAAACGAGTCATTCAGGTTTGAGGGCGCGCGCGTGCGAGGGAGCCGACCATCGAATCCGTCTAGTTTGCTTTCTTGTTCCGTGAATTCGGGGGTGAGTTTTGCACCTTTTGCTCACTTTCGATGTCCTCGGTTTGACCGCTGCGGTTTTTGGGCTCAGGATACGCTCGAGCGCTTCAACGTGCCGGGGGAACCGTCAAGTCGTCGCTCTAAAGACCGAAGAGGACGTCCGTTTTTTTGGGTGAGCATTCCAGATAATGGTGGAGTCTAGAAGCCAACGTGAAGTTTGTTTGTTTGAAGACACAACAAACCCAGCTCGTGATCGCTCATGTCGGTCTTCGCTGAAGTGACTCGACACGTTTTGTGTCAACGTTGAAGACAATTTAGAATCTTCAATCTACCGAGCAGGATCATTGAAGACGTCTTCAATGGAGGCAGCACACCGTTCAGAAGTTGATTTGGCCTCCAACAAAGCGAACGCGGTGGTTTGTGAACTCAAGTCTGCTGAAGAAGCCCGAGGTGCTTTGGAGGGCGCCCCGTTTCTCATCCAAGCTAACGTAGCTCGTCGCAAACAACAACGATCTTTTGGTGTCGAGAACGTAGCCTGTCGGTTCAGCATTTTTTTTTGGAAAATGGCTTCTAAGGTTTAGTTTCCGATGAAGCTCGTGTTTTTTGTAAACGTTGAAGTCACTTTGACCTTCGTGCTTTCATAAGCACGAAGGACATTTTGATGTCTTGCGCCAACGTCACCTCGGTGATTTGGCAAGCGTTGAGGAAGACTTGGCGTTTCGCGAACTTGACTGCGTTGCGGTAAAGACGGGTGGGCTCAACTGCTGCCAGAAGTTGAGCCCGACCTGACCCTGCGACCCCCCCCCCCCCCCCTCTCCACTTTGGCATCCCAAAGAGGAGCCCGTTTCCCCTTTTAGTTTGCACTTTGCTCGCTTTGTCACTTGACATCGTTGTCTAAACTTAGCTGTGTCAACACCGCCTCCCCCCCCCCGCTGCTCCTTTGGGCCGGCCGCCGTTTGTGGGGGACGCGAGCGAGCGAGCGTGAGGCTTGACGGGTAAGGTGGACCTGCTTGAAATGGAGAACTTGCGCCGCTCTCGCTCAGAATGCTCCTCAGCATAATTTGGAACGGCGCGAAGGACCGGAGGGCGCCGTTTGTTACCCGTGTCACTTCGCTTTATGACAGCGCGGTCTTTGATTTCGGGTGTTGATCACATCACCAAGTTCCTCACATGTGTCATCAACATCACTAACTGGATTTGTGTTTGTGTCTATATATATATATATATATATATCTTTTTTTTTTTGTCTCCAGGGTGCGTGTGGCATTCCGGACTTGATGCTGCTGCTGCTGCTGTTAATGGTGCTGGTGCGGGACCGGACTGAGTGCGCTGGGCGGCGACCATGGCTCACACGGTGCACGTGAACAGCAACGGTCCAGGTAGGCCCCTTCGCCACATGGCGTCAGGTCGCGTCACAACGCCAAAAGCTTCAACTGGTTCCTTGTTGAGGTTCCACCGGCTGAGTTGCCATTTTTGAGGCCTCCAAGTGCCTCCAAGTGCCTGTGTGTGTGTGTCCCCCGCTGTAAATGTAGTGCATTCGACAAGTTCTCAACAGGCTGCAAGGCGCAAGGGTCATCTCATTTTTCACAGAAGAAAATTGGCTGGACTGATCTCGGCCTTGCGTCTGATGATTGTCCCCCCCCTCCATGCTTGCTTCTTGGGGGGGGGAGCAGCCCCTCCTCACGCGAGCTGGTAGGGGAAGAATCTGGCCAATTTGTGTCCATCTTCTGTACAGTTTGCTTCCCTCGGTTCTTTTCATCCATCCATCCATCCGTTCACTAGCGTTTATCTGGGGTGGCGTCGCGGGGCCAATGGCTTTAGCGGGGGAAGGCCAGACTCCCCCACCCCTCCAGCCACGTCTTCCCAGGAAGACGTTCCCAGGCATGTCCTGGGGCGTCCCGGGGGCCTCCTGCATATGTGGGAACATCTGCCCGAGCCGCCTCATCTGGCTCCTCCCAGAAAAAGTCCCTTGACGCGGAGCTTCTCAGCTTCTCTCGGAGGAAGAGCCCAGACACCCTGCGGTGGAAACTCCTTTTGGCCGGTCTTTCGATCCCAGCCCACGACTCGTAGGTAAGGGCGGGAACGTCGATGGACCGGTAAATCGAGAGCATGGCCTTTTGGGCTCAGCTCCTTCTTCACCGCGACAGAGCGATTCGCCACAGCGGTCCGCCTGTCCTTCTCCCTGCTCCTTCCCGCCCCGCTTCGTGAACAAAACCCGGAGATACGCCTCCACTTGGGGGCAAGATCTCGTCCCGTCCCTGAGAGGACGCTCCACCCTTTTCCAACGGAACGCCGCGGTTTCCCAACCGCTTCACACTCGGCTGTGAACCGCTCTAGTGAGTCTTGGAAGATCCTGGTTTGAAGAAGCCAAAACAAAGCAGGGAAGCAATATGCCATCTACACCCCCCCCCCCCCCCCACCTCCCCACAGTCATAATCATGACTTTCTAATGATATTTCTGTCGGAGGAACATGTGCGACAGCGCTGACATTGGATCTATTGGGCGGGCGTGCGGCTCGTGCTTGTCCAAGTCCAAATCCTTTGAGCGATCTTGGCAGGAATTTAGCGTGCGTCGGTGTTGGATTTCCACCCTTTGGTGCGAAACGAAGGGCCAGTGCCTCAGACACCTGCAGACGGCTGCGCATTCCTGGCCGGACTAACGGGTGAGAGAGAGCGATCCGTCTGGCCCAATCCCCGCAGGAATGCGCGGCGCCTCGGGCAGATGATTTCAGACGCCGGGCTCATTTCCAGCCCACTTGATCAAACGCCCCCTGTTCTTGAAGAACTGCAGTATCACGGACAAATGTGAGCGCCCAAGGCGATGGACGCACATTCAAATTTGGGCAGGCAACATTTAAGCCCAGCAAAAAACGGCCGTGCTGCAATGTGAGACCGATGCCAAGAGCGGGCGATCGCCAGACCTGCCATTGGATTGCACGCCATCGATTTACCTGCCCCGTCGTAAATACGATTGTCTCTAGTCTAGTGGGTCCAAAATGCCGCTGCTACTCGTAAGAGGGGGCACATCTCTTCTACTTTGGCATCCCTTCACCGGCGACATTTTTAAGTTCTTTTTGAAGAGGTTCAGCATTTTGTATACAGCAGTGATTGTTTTAAAGCGCTCTAGAAATTGAGTTGAGTTGAGATTTGCTTTTGTGACATTGCCCGTGGCGTAACCCAGCGGCCGCTCAGCTTGTTTTCCTTGACCATTTATGAGAATAGTGTCATCGCCGTCGTCATCGTTGTTGGATTTGGCGGCGATGCGTCCGTCTGGGGCCCCGGGGGAGAATCCGCCGGTTGCTGGGCTTTTTGCTCAATTTGTTGCCAGCCCGCTCGAGAAAAGGGCCGGACTGTACGGCATGCGTGGACTTTGTGTTGCTTTGGGGAAGTGGGGTTTCCTGCCTTTTTACGGGGACACGGGGTTCACACGGGTCCTTAAAGTTCATAAAAATCAATTAAAAAAAGTTGTAAAATGATGCTCTTAATTGTACTTCATTTTCAGGGAAAGCTTCTAAAATCAATAAAAATCCTTAAAAATTGACCTGTGGTGTTCATTTCATTCCCCCCCCCACCCCCCCTCCAATGAATAGTTTTGTCGGAAAATATGCCTGGCGCCCTTCCCTCCAAACCCCGCTGTCGGGCGACATGCCTTCCTGGTTCCCGCTCCGCTTTTCCTGCCGTCTCCGATCAGTTTCGATGATGATCACGTGATCACTTCTGGACATGCAGTCTGTCAAATAAAGGGTTACCTGATTGGCCCTAAAAATCAAGATGTGCCCTTCCTTCAGCCGCAATGATTTGAACACCAGCTCAGTGATTCGTGGCTTTCTGTTCATTAAATCCACTGTGAATCTGCTGATGAATGGAGAAAAAGTCCTTAAAAAGTGGCTAAATTGGCCCTCGAAAGTCCTTAAAGGGTCCTTAAATAAAAAGCAAGTGGAAGAGTGGGAACCCTGGGACAGATCTCTCGTCGTTCAAACAGCGTTTTCCCCCCGGAGAAGAATGAAGCATATCAAATGTGTAGCGCAGCCTTTGTCGAGCATTGAAAGGAGATTTCCCCTCACGTCACCGCTAGCTTAGCAGTTTGCTGCCCGACGTCACCGCCGTTGAGCTTTGCGCTTGCCGCTGAGGTCACGGCTCGACCGCGGCGAGACGTCTCGGCGGGACTCGGGCGCTCGTCCGCTCCATCAATGACACACTGCAGCGATTGTTGTTGCTCATTGATGGACTCGTGGGTGACTTGAATGAAGAGTTGGGGAAGTGGGGGGGTCCATCCATTTTGAGGCCCAGATTGGTGGAGGTGGGGGACCGTGACCTCTAACCTGGTCTTCCTCTTTGGGGTGGAGGGAAAAAACAAAACAAACCAACCTGAAAATCTGAAGCTTTCCAAGCTTTCTGCAAATGGCGGCTTGTGCTGTGAGGCATTTTTTCCCCTTTTGTCCTGTTTTATAATATTGCTTTATTTCCATCTCATATTTTGTCATCTGATTTTTCTTTTTAACATTTAATCTTGGAATTGGTAAAAAGTTGAATCGTTTGCTAGTTAATAATTGTGTACTCTTCAGATAATGTCGGGTATTTTTTCCACCCACTTTTTGGGTATTGACGAATCCCTTTTCCCTGTAAGTTTGCAATGTTTTTATTTTTTTCATCTACTTTTTTTTGTTATGATTTTGAGAAATGTTTTAGTGAGCCTTTGTGATTTTTTCCCCCTCGTCTTTTTGTCTGTTAACATCGTTTTATGATTTTTCAAATAGTTCTGCTTTCATTTTCCAAATGTTGCATCCTTTTAATTGTTTTCGACTATTTGTTACCTTTTTCCCCGTCTAATTTTGGTGTGTGTGTCGTTCCCTCTCTATCTAAATAATATTCGGTGTTTTGAAACTTTTTTTTTCTTTCTTTCTTTCCTTTCACCGATGAACACGTTCTCCCCCCTTGGACAGCTCGTGTATTCAAGTGTGCCTGATGTTGTGGACGAAGATCCGCATGAGCTGCTTGTTTGTCTTTGGGTAAAAGGGGGGGAGAGAAAGTGTTATTCCAGCGAGTTGGGGGCGCGCCCCCCCCCCGGCTGAATAGCGGCTCTCTTCTCCGGGCGAAGGGCAGCGCCCCGGCTCAGAGCCTCGCGCCATTGGCGGAGGCGGCCGTCCAATAAATAGTGCCGAGTTCATACCAACGCTGCCCCCCCCCCCCCCCAGCCCTCCCGCCCTCCATAAGAACGAGCACAGTGTAATCTTTGTACGGTCTTAGCCGGAGGCCAAAGCGGAGGTAGACGCCCGCTGAGTGACTCGAGTCCGGTGAGTGAGCCCCAAGTGCCTTTTTCTTGAAATGCCGCCTCGCGTTTTTTTTTTTGCAAATGGACGCCGCCGCCGTTCGGGGCGAAGCGGCGGCTTTCCTTCCTTTCCTCAAGTTCCGCGCATACCGGCCGCATTTAGAGCAGCCGGCCAGAGTGAGCGGAACCGGACGGCAAGACGGGAAGGGCTGACTGCGACTTTTTTTTTTTGGGGGGGGGGTCTTGGGGACATTGGCCTCACTGTTACAAATGCGCCTTTTCTCCTTCTTGATGTTGTCAAAGTCCGTCTGTGTCTCTGTGACCCCGTCTGATCACGTCGCCAAACATGAGCTTTGACCGATTAACCGCCAGCCAAGTTGGCTTTTGGAAAACGCCGCGTTGCGTTGCGCTGCTCTGATAATAAAAATGGATTTTGGGTTGTTTATTTTGCAATCTATTCGATTTTTTCCCCTCCCAACCACTCTCGTAAGGATAAGCGGCTCTGATATTGGACGGAGAGGTAGATTTGAAGTGGTGGGTTTCTTCTTTGATTTTTTTGTTGGGAGGGGGGGAACATTTTTCTTTGGGGGGGGGGTTGTTTTCTTACAATTCTTATTTATTTATTTTACAAGCGTTCTTATTGGCTGGGCTCTTGTTGGTTTGTTTGGAATTGGTGTTTTTCTTCATTGTTTTTTGATTTTTGGGGGGAGGGGGGGAACATTTTCCTTTGGAGGGGGGTTGTTTTCTTACAATTTTTAATTTTTAATTTTTTTTTTTAACAAGCGTTATTATTGGCTGGGCTCTTGTTGGTTTGTTTGGAATTGGTGTTTTTCTTCATTGTTTTTTGATTTTTGGATTTTTTTGGGGAGGGAGGGGGGAGCATTTTCCTTTGGAGGGGGGTTGTTTTCTTGCTTTTTTTTTTTTACAAGCGTTATTATTGTTTGGGCTCTTGTTGGTTGGTTTGATTTAACGATCACATTTATTTTCTTGCAACGTTTTGGGTGGAAGGATGAGACGAAATGTTCAGCTGGCCGCATGCGTCTCTTGTCTGGCAAAGGCTTGTTTGGAAATAACCTGACACGCCGCCTCCAATATATTCTCCCGCGGTTTGCCTTCACGTGTTTGACATGGCTTTGCGCTGACTTATCTGCGCTCGCACTCGTGCTTGTCACTCACTTTCACTTGGCGCGCGTGCGTGTGAGCGTGTGTGTGAGGCGAGTATGTACATGTGTCGTCAAATTCTAGGAATTGTCAGAAGACTTTGACATTGTTCTTTGCTCTGCCTACCAATCAAATGAAACGTGTTGCTCGTCTCTCACTGAGACAGAAGGGGGGGGGGCTCTTTTGCACAAATGCTTGTTGGACTCGGCCCAACAGCGAAGGGGGCTTTCGATAAACCGTAGTTCATGAAAGCATGTCACAAAAGTGTCACCAAGACACCCGGGAAAGAAAATGCATGACATGCGGTCTCCTATCAAAATCCAAATGACCCCCCCCCCCCCTTTTTCTGCCTCTGTTGTTACAGCACAAGACCAGAGATGTCCGAGCTCCGATAACGACCAAGACCCCGTGGCTCCGTACTCCGTGGAAACTCCGTACGGTTTTCAGTTGGACTTGGATTTTCTCAAATATGTCGACGACATTGAGCGGGGCAACACCGTCAAGAAAGTGAGCATTCAGAGGAAGCCCAAAGGGGCCAAGCCGGGGGCGGCGGCTGCGGCTGCGGCTGCGGCGGCGGCGGCGCCACCCCTCGACGCCGGGGCCGAATGGACGTCCGCCGACTCGCTCTCGTCCTCCAACAGCGACGACAAGCAGTCGCCGGTCTTGGTCAGCCCCAAGGCCCGGCTGACGGTCAGCCTCCAAAGGGCGACGTGCGAAGCCGCGCCCCAGCGGCGCTCCGCCGCCGTCGCTGAACCCCAGCCGCTGCCGCCGCCCTCGCCCGGATTGACGCCGCGCCACAACCCCCGCGTGGAGAAGACCCTGATGGAGACCCGGCTTCGCCTGGAGCAGGAGCGCCTGTCGATGGAGCCGCCGCCGCCGCCGCTCCGACGCCGTCTGGGCTCCAGCGGCTCGCTCTCGGCGGCGGCCGGCCTGATCTCCCCCGGCGCCCCCCTGCCCCTCGACGGTCCGGCCCACAATGGCGAGTACAACCCTTACTACCCGCCGTCCGCGGGCAGCTCCGTCCGCCACAGCCCCCCCGGCTCCGGCGCGGCCACGCCGGCGACCGCCGTCAGCCCGATGCACCTTCAGCAGATCCGCGAGCAGATGGTCGTCGCCCTGCGGAGGCTGAAGGAGTTGGAGGAGCAGGTGAAGACCATCCCCATCTTGCGGGTGAAGATCGCCGTTCTTCAGGAGGAGAAGAGGCAGTTGGCCGCCCAGTCCAAAGGTCCGGGCGCTTTCCGCAAGCGCTCCTGCAGCGTGGGCAGCGCCGAGCAAATGGAGAGCCCCGCCCCCGTCCCCGTCCCCAAAGAGACGGCGCTGCGCATCGTCGAGCTCGAAGCCCAGCCACCCAACGTTCGGCACCTGGAAGAGTTCCGCCGTCTGGCCGCCGAGGTCCAAGCTCTGGAGAGGACCACCCTTGACAACGGCGGTTCCCAAAACCAGATTCGAAAGTCCGTCGGCGTGGTTACCGACGAAAACATGAACAACCTCCCGATCCGGCCCGGTCGCCGGGACGCGGCCGTGGCCACGGAGCGCCGGGACACCCGCGGCGTTTCGGTGGGCGTCACCGAGACCATGCTGGGCCTGTCCAGCGAGGCGGAGAAGGAGCTGGAGATCCAGCGGCGGACCGCGGAGGCGCTGAAGGACCAGATCTACCGCTTGGAGGTGCGGCTGAAAGAAGCCGCTCACCAGGCGGAGATGGCCAAGCTCAAGCTGGAGCTGCAGGCGGCCGGCGGCTCCAACAAGAAGAAGGCCGACAAGGGCTCCAGCGTCAGGCCCGAGACCTACAGCGTCGGCGTGGAGGCCAAAGTCCCCGTGCGCAGCCGGGGCGTCGGGGACCGCCCCGTCTCGGAATCTCCAAGCCTGTCCGTCGGGGTCTCGTGTCACCCCAGCGTGGCGAGCGTCGCCGTCGGACCGGATCAAAGTTTGGAGGCCGCCGACGGGCGGCGCGAGGTGGGAACCAACACGGCCGAGTCTCTGGACTGCTCGGCCGTCTGCAAACCCATGGCCGAGTTGCTCAAGGAGACGCGATCGGTCGCCAGCGGCGACTGTTCCGCGGACGTCCGGGCGGGCCCGCTCGGGACCGCCGTGTCCCGAGGAACCGACCCCTGCGTCACGGCGGCCCCGGAGTCGGCCACGCGAGAGACCAACACCGAGACGGAAGTGGTCAGCAGGTCCACCAACACCAAAACGCCGACGCTGAGCGACTCCTTCACCAACACGGCCGCTGCCCAAACGCGAACGGTCGCCGCCGGAGAGGGGCTGATCAAAGACGTTGTCTCGGTCGCAAAGCTCCGCTCGGTGGCCGTGGGGACCGAGTCGCTCCCCGGCCCGTCCTGCGCCGCCGCCAGAACCCAAGACTTTGGCGTGGGGTCCGTCAGCGTTCACGAGAACTTCCTCCTGGGTTTAAAAACGCGCCACATGGCGTGCGGACCCTCGCGGCTCCCCGAACCCGCCCCGGGCGGCCCCGGCCTGGACCACTACATCGAGAGGGTGCAGCAGCTGCTGCGGGAGCAACAGACGCTGCTGGCGGAGAACTACGGCGAGCTGGCCGAGGCCTTCGGGCAGCCCCACTCCCAGTTTGGATCCATCAACAGCCAGCTGGTCAGCACGCTCTCCTCCATCAACTCGGCCGTGAAAAGCGCCGCCGCCGAGGAGCTCCCGGTGGAAGCGGACGCCGCCGCCGCCCACTCAGGTCATTGGCTTGCTATACCCCTTCTGGCTTTTCTTTGGGTACCATAGCCTGGCATCCTGCCCAAATACGGCTGGGATAGGCCCCAAAAACCTGCCCACCGGAAGAATACCTCATCATGTTTAGCAGTGTTTTTTGAAAAATGTGGGGGGGGGGGGCATCACCCTGAAAATACCCACAAAATAATCAAAAATTCAATGCTTTATTTTGCTTTCCTCCAATTTCTCCCCCTTTTTGTTGTTTTTTTTTGACAGATTACACCCCGTTCCAAATTGCAACTGTTCCGCTCATTCTCACTGATGCCCAAAATTCCTTTTGCGAAATTCCCACGTTTTCCCCATGACAACAGCCATGAAATTCCCCCAAGATGCCCGATTCCCACTGCACCGTTTTTTTGTTTTGTTTTTCTTTCAAAATTTGCAAATAGAAGCCAGAAAGGAATTTTTGAGTTTTTTTTTTTAAGCTTCCCCCTCTGCCCCCTCCCTCGACATCTCTGGAGCGCTATCCACAAACCCTCGTTTGTCCCTTTCTGGAGCGAGCCCTGAGAGGGGAAAGTGCGGATGTGACGGCAGGCACGCCGTCGTATGAGAAGGCCAACTGTTGCGCTTTTGGTCTTTTGGGGAAGGGAGCCAGACGCGGCCATCGCACCCACCCTGGCTTTGTTTTTGACCCCCCCCCCCCAACACCTCACAGTTACGTAAGCCCACTCTCACATTCTTGGTCCCGTGGCGCAGCTCTCCCTCCGCCTCGGGTCGTTTTCTCTGGAATGCAAATTCACGGTGCCGTTACCCCGACTCGCGAGTGCCGCCACGCGTGCGTCTTTGAGCAGTCACTGAATGCGTCGCGCAACATTCCAAGGTTCCTCTAGAAAATAGCGCACAGCCTGAAGAATCCAATTCGCGAGCTCCTTCACCCACCCCCCGACCCTTGTTGCGCCGCCGCTATTTGCGGTGGTCCTGGGCATCGATGAATGACATGTGGGAGTCCTCTTTCAAACTGTTTCTGGCCTTTCAGACGCCGCGCCCGAGACGCGGGGAGACGATGCCGCCGAGACGCAAATTGGGGATCGGCAGCAACCGCAGCAGATGAGCGCAGCCGAGCAGAAGAGCCGCATGGACCTGCAGATGTCCACGGCGCTGCACGGTGGGACACGCCGGCTTCCGTACGCCAACTCTCGGCGGAGTCCGCTAACAAATGGCGTCCGTTGTTGCCGCCGCCGCAAAACAACGTGGCCATAAAATATGGACCAAAAAAATTTCGGCAAAAAAAAACCAAACACTTTCATTCAAAATAATAAGACATTTAAAAATTCAGTGCATCGATAGACTTTTAATAAGAGGCCAACAATAATCTCAGTTCAAAAAAAGCAAGTTCCAACATTTTCTCATTGTCCTAAAATATTGTCCAAAGTTATTGTCAAGATTAAAAAAAAAAATCAGGTCCACATTTTTGAAAGTTTTCCACAGGAAAAATACCAAAAGAAAATGGTGGAAATGTTTTCAAGTAACACAAAACAAGTGCTGTCCTCAAATAATAAACGGCGTGTCCTAAAAAAACAAACATCTGCATGATCTTTACGTTGTCCTTATAGACGACAACGATGGAGCGAGTCCTAAAACGTGAACTTATTTTAGTCTGTCAAATTCTTGCCATAAGCCAAAAATACAACAAAAACTAATCGCCTTGCTAAAAAAATTGACACAAGAATTTCCCCAAAACTTCCAAAATAGGGATTTCAAAAATTCTGCACAATGATTTGGCTCATCTTTTCATCTCTTTTATTTATTTATTTAATTATTAAAAAAATAAAATAAAAAAGCATCATCCAATTTTTCCCGATTATTGAGCAGTGGTATTTTGGGAATGTCGCGTAACGAAATAAGAACAAAGTCATGAGGAGAAAAAAACCAAAGCGAGTCCATCTATTTCAGGTCGGCCTTGCGACGCCAACGCGCTCAAGTCCATCATGAAGAAAAAAGACGGGCCAGCCGACTCCGGCGGCGCCAAGAAGAACCTGCAGTTTGTGGGCGTCAACGGCGGGTGCGTGGCGTCGCTTTTGAGTGTCGGGCGAGGCTTCCCAACCAAGCTTGGCCTTCTTCCTCAACCTCCTCCTCCCCCCCCGTGTGCCCTGCGGAGCAGCTACGAGACGACTTCGAGCGACGACTCCAGCTCGGAGGAAGGCAGCTCCTCCGCATCGGAGGAGGAGGAGGAGGAGGACGAGGATGAAAATGAGACGGAGGAGCAGCACGGCCGGGACGACGCGGCGGAAGGAAGTCCCGATGAGCAGGAGCCCAGAGAAAGGTCGGCCAAATGGCTCGTCATAGCTTGATTGATGGACCTGACAGCTGGCTTTCTGTTCCAACGTGTACACGCGCGCACCGATTCGGGGTCGGGTTCGGCAACGGGTGCGATTCTCGATGGAAACGTCCATATTGTGCGGGTCAAACGTGACAAGGGAGAGCGGCGTTGAAAGCGCCGCCTCGCAAATGGAGCTAAACATTCTCGCTCGGCCGCAAAATAATTAGCGCCACCGGGCGCAGTTGCCGATGCTCTTTGAAGGAATGTCGGACGGCGTCGCCCACTAATTGGCTTCGTGCGCCGAGACACGCGTGAAGGCATCGCTCTCATTTTCTTTTCTATTTTTTTCTGTTGGCACATCGAAGGTACGAGCTCAGCGAGAAGTTGTTGGCGGCGTGCAACGTCCTGAAAGTTCACCTCAGCAAGCCCCACGACGTGAGCGCTAAAGACCTGGTGAGACTTTGCATTTGCGTTCCTCTGCTCCATCGCCGCGGTGGCGCCGGACGGCCTTTTCGCCCAACCGATGTTTGCGGACACTCGTTTGAACGCGTGTCAAATGGATAGAAAATGGCACACATTTCGCTCACAAGTGTAAGAGGCGGTCCCTGGCCCGACGTCTGCGTGGGAGACGGACGTGAGCGGTGGCCAACAGCAGCTCCTACACCAGCGGGTTTTTTTTTTTTGTTTGTTTGCTTCTCGCGCAGAGGGCGAGCGTCAACGCCGTGCAGCACGAGTGGTTCCGCGCCTCCAGCCAGAAGGCGGCATCGGCGTCCGCCGTGGCCGACCACCTGGCGGCGTTCGGGGCCGTCTGCCCAAGCGTGCTGCGCCACGTGGTCAACATGGCCGACGGCAACGGCAACACGGCGCTGCACTACAGCGTGTCGCACTCCAACTTTCCCGTCGTCAAGAAGCTTCTGGACGCCGGTGAGTTGGCCGCGCGGCCACGCTAACGCGTCCTCGGCCAAAGCGGCTACCCGTCGACGCCCTTGAAGCCACGGGTGTGGACGTGCGGGCGCTTGTGGGGGCGGAGCGCGTTCTTGCAATGAAAATGTTTGCCTTGAGTGGAAAGGAAAACAAAACAAAAAAATTGTTGAAATGTGGTCCGTCAATTAACTCATTCACTCCCAAAGACGGTTTTAAACGTCTTTTCAGACTTGGTCCAGAATTGGCTGCTACTGAATGAGTTAAAAAATTGAGTGTCAAAGTCCTCCATGGCACCGCTGCACTTGGGGCCGTTTGTAGAATGGGCCAAACGCGAGACAAAAGAGAACACTCGCCATTGCGGCTCTCGCTCTTGATGTCAGTCGCTAGGCCGCGCCCCTTAAAGGCACACCTCCAAGCGCATGACTATGACATCACCAGCCACCCCTGGCTCATTTCTTGACATTCTTTCTCAAAAGCTGCTCGTGTGTGTGTGTGTGTGTGTGTGCGCAGACGTGTGCAACGTGAACCAGCAGAACAAGGCGGGCTACACGCCCATCATGTTGGCGGCGCTGGCCGCCGTGGAGACGCCCGCAGACATGCGCATCGTGGAGGAGCTCTTTGGGAAGGGCGACGTCAACGCGCGCGCAAGTCAGGTCGGTGCGGCGGGCCAATCTGCCAACACCAGCCGGGGGGCACTCGAAAAGCTCCAATGAAAAAACGCGGGCGGGCGCGCGCGTGTGTTTTTCCCCTCAGGCGGGCCAGACGGGCCTGATGCTGGCGGTGAGCCACGGCCGCATGGACATGGTGCGAGCGCTGCTGGCCAACGGCGCCGACGTCAACGTGCAGGACGACGAGGGCTCCACGGCGCTCATGTGCGCCAGCGAGCACGGACACGCCGACATCGTCAAGCTCCTGCTGGCCCAGCCCGGCGCCGACGCCACGCTCAGCGACGGCGTGAGTCCAGTCGAGTCGCCGTCGGACCCCAAAACCCAAAACATTGGTCGAGTCGCAAAATGACTTTTGAGTCCATCGGCACCTTTCGTTTTGTTCAGGACGAGAGTAACGCCCTGTCCATCGCTCTGGAAGCCGGCCACAAGGACATCGCCGTCCTGCTCTACGCGCACGTCAACTTCTCCAAAGCGCAGTCGCCCGTACGCGCCGCATCTTCTTGGAATGACGTTGGAAATGATTTGCTGCGGTTTCACTCACACTTTGGCCGTCTTTTGTCCTTTTCAGGGAACCCCTCGGCTGGGCCGCAAGATGTCGCCGAGCCCCACGCGCAGGGGCGCCTTCGATTAGCCTCTCGGAGGCTGACGTTAGCGCAGCAGAGGCTCGTTTTCGCGCATCCGACTCAACAAGTAGTTTTGGTCCAGAGCGGCTATTGTTACCGACCCCCAAACGATTGGTCGAATCTCCCAAGGCTAGCATCAGCAACTTGCGGCCTAGCATTGGTGACTCTTCACTGCCTAATTCGAGGCCAAGTGGACACTTTGGGCCTTTCCTTCTCTCCACCACTTGCTAACATGGATGTAACCGGCTGGTGCCTCACACAGTGCGTTTGGTGTTCCACAAGGATATGAACAAGGTCACCATCTGTTTTTTTTTTTTTTCCTTTTTAAATGTCAATCAGCCTCCAAATGTCTTTTTTTTCTCCACTTGTCTGTTATTGGGGCCCGGTGTAAATAGTGCTGATCTCCGGGCTGAGATCAGCAACTTATCTCCCAACCCTTTGTATCGATGTCAAAAGAAAGACCACATGTATTTATCAAAGTATACTTTGGAAAGCACATCATCTTTGTACATACCGTATGTATGTAGTCTAATATTGTGGTTTCCGCTTTCTGCGTCACTGACGTGGGTGTCATTTTGCGCAAATGTCATCATGTAACAATAAAGATCAGTCAAAGTCCACACACACAGCGCGCCTTTTTCTTGGTCAACAAACCCGGTGGCAAATGGAAGAACTGGACTTGAAAGATTTTGCGGCAGCAAAGCGCGATAAGCAGCTCACGCGTGGCTTCGATGGCTTCCTCGACTCGCGCGGCTCATGCCGAGATGACCTCATCACGCTGCAGTGAGGTAGTTGACTCCAAAATTGGAGACCTCCAGAAATGCGCTCACTTAGAAAAGCAATTTTTTTCCCAGTTGTCAAAGCTGATGGCTAACAGGTTTTTCTTTGGCTTTTTCGGGTTCCATTGTGTAACAGGTGGAAAAATGTCAAGTGTTACCACGGCAGGCGTTCCCATGAGCGTGGATGCAAGGGCGGCGACGGCGTCCCGCGGTCGCTCGCTCTTCCTCTCGTCCCGCGCAGCTCCGCCTCCAGACGACCAAAAACGGGGAATCTGTCATACGCCCCCCCCCAAGAAAGGAGCTTTGTGCCAATCACGGGATTGGACTTTTTGCACGGCGATCACGTCCTCGACAGCCATCGGACCCGAGTGCCTGCAACTGAGCGTGTTGCCCGCGCAGCTGTTCCAGGTCGCGGCTGCGCGTTGCCAGCTCGGCCTGCAGCTGCTCTGCCACCTAGTGGGAGGAAGTTGGCAGTACAGTTAGTTGGAAGCTCCAACGATGACGTTTCAATGACCCAATCGAGATCATTAACCCTAACCCGAGAGAAAAGAAAACTTTCTCTATCGCTTCTCATTTACTTAAGATTGTTAAAACGCTTTCAGATATCCTGAACCTGAAAATCATTTGGGGGAGCGTTTTACGAAAAAAAGATGGACTGTAAAAAAAAAATCCCCAATGCTTCTTTTCTTCGTCTGAAACCAATAAAGTGTATCTGTTTGGTTTTTGGTTGATATTTGCACACAAAAAAAAATCGTATCAAGATATGAAAATTTTCCCGCTATTTTTTTAAAGTCTGAAAAGGAAAAGCGCGGACCCTGTTGCGTCGGCAGCTCCGTCGCGCCATTTTGCGGACGCTTTCCTCCAGGACGGCCACGTCGGCCGCCATGCGGCCCCGCTGCTGTCGCAGAGCCTGGTTCTCGCGGGCCAGCTGCCAGGCCTTGTCCAACAGGCGACCGTAGCGCGCGCCGGCCTCCTGCTGCTTCTCCTGTGCCGCCGCCCTGCTGGCCGCCGGCAGCTCTTGCTCCCCGGGAGCCTGGAAGCCGGATCCGCCGCCGCCGCTCCGGATCCTCCTCCAGCCTGTCGGCGGGGCAGACGCAATGTCACTTTTACAATGTCCCTTCTTTTCAAGAACAAAAAACGCTCCCGTTTTGGATGTTGTCTCGAATATTTTAGTCCAATTGTATAACAAACAAAAAAAAAACGATGTTCAGGTTTTATTTGTCAAAATGTTCTTTAAACGTCAAATTGTTCCTCTTCCGGTGTCTTAGCAAAAGCCGGAAGAGGGTGTGATCGATTGTCCGACTCGGGCGGCTCTTTCGCCACCAAGCCGCGATGCCTCGGCGTTGTTCTCACCTGCGTTTTTCCAGCAGCGCTTCCAACTCTGCGGCGTGTTCGTCCTCCCGGTCGGCCAGCTTCTTCTCCGCCGCCGCCAGGTCCGCCATCAGCCGCTCCTTCTGTTGCTTCTGTTGCGGTTCTGGAGGGTCTCCGCATGCCGTCGCCAGTCGTCGAAATGCCAAGCTTCGGACCCAAGACGGTCAGACACGCCGCTGATTAGAAGCGAGCGTGTGGCACTTCAACGGTTGGGCCGCACTGAGCCTTCAGGCCCGTCGGGGGCTGGGGATATTCATGTCAACGAATGGGGTTTCGAACCTTTTATTGTTGGTGGCCGAATCCGCATGGCGAGATCTCACCCAGGCCGGCGTTGTCCTCCTCCAGCCGGCGGACGCGCTCACGGAGCTCCCCGTCCCGCCTTTCCCACTGGACGCCGCGCTGGAGCCGTTCCGCCAGCCGCTCGGCCTCGTCCTCTTTGTTGAGCAGCTCCAGCTTCAGGTACTCCACCGCGTCCTTCTTCTCCGTCTGGGCCGAGGCCCAGCGCCGCGCCAGCGCCGCCTTCTCCCGCTCCAGGCGCTGGCATTTCACCTCCTGTCTGCACCAGTCAGGTCAGTCAGTGGTTCGAGCGAGAGCTAGACTTCAATCTGCGTACCATCTGACTTGATTTCGGGCAGTGGCGCTCTTTCGTCCACGTCAAAGCCGTTGACGTGGACGAACTTGGCATCGGTGGGCTGAATACATTTTGGAAATTCACTTCTATGTCGCCGGGCCCCCTCTCGCTCTCTCTCCGCTTATCGTCGTCGCCTCGAAAAACTGTTCCAGCATATCCCAATATTCCTCCCGTGTTTCTTCATTAGCGCCAAAGGCTGACAGGGTCCCGATCATGACTCTCATCTTCGTGTGTGTGTTTTTTTTTTAAACAGCCTACACACACACACACAGCGCGAACATTCACCGCGTACTCTAAGCACGCCATTCATATCGTATCGCCACAAACCGACACCTCCGGTATCCGATACGTGTGCTAACGCCAGTGAACGGTAGTAGGGGAATGATGGGTCCAGTGTTTCAGGTCACCGTGTGTCCTCATTATGGCCGGCGTCAACGGTTCGCAGTAACGGGTCGATCTCGGGAGGTTGGTTGATCGAAAAGTAGATCTTGGGTCCCAAAAGTCTGGCCACCCCTGCCGTAGCGGCTTCACCGCACCTGACGCGATACGCCCCCGGCCCGCCCTGACACCCCCGAGACCTTTCGTCAGTCGGCCCGAGGCCCCCCCCCCTCGAGTCAAATGCGACTGAGGAATTTACGTTGGCAGTTGTTGTTTTTGTCACGTTTTGGACTCCACCGAATCCACGACTTTGAGTCCAATTCGCCCTGAATATTTGACTTTCTCCAAGTGTCAATTTTGCTCTGTTTCGAGTGGCACCAAATCACGTCTTTTTCAGAGTGCAATTTTCCTTGATCGGAGTCAAATATACTCTCGTGGATCGATGTACTTTATATATGTTTGTAGTTCGGTTGCGGCGGCTCACCTCTCGAGCTCGTCGTTCAAGAAGCGGATTTGAAGGCGATACAAATCCTTCTCTTTGTCTTCGGCGGGAGCGAGCGGACTCGGCTTTTTCTTTGGCTTCTTGTCTTCCTCTGGTTTCTTCTCCTTCTTTTTGGGCATGGCGACTAAAAAAAAAACAAAAAAAAACAAAAGAGAAAGTGAGCTCGACCAAACTTGACGGCGTCGTCGTGCGCTCTTTGGTTGCTCGGCGACGGTGCGTTCAGGAAAGCTCGGATGATTGTAAACCGTCCGAGCAGCAGCTTCAAATCGTCGCCGTGCGCAACAGCTCGGGAATTTGGGATGAAAATGGGACTCGAGTTGATAGTCAATGCTAGTAGAATGTTTAGCAGGGTACTTTATAATAATAATAATAATAATAATAATAATGATTCATTTGATTTAAAAGCGCCTTTCATGCCACCCAAGGACACTGTACAGACCATGAGGAAATACAATACTGTATAAAAATAGATAAGAGAAATATGATATATAAAAAAAGGACATCAAAACTTTGTGTGTGAAGCGAGTGCATTTACATCACATCACTTTAGGTGCACTTTGAATAAAGTGAAATGGCAAAATGGCATTTTTCTGCCACATCTCGACGACCAGTTCAAGGGGAAAAAAAATAATCGATAAAAAAAAAAATCATAAACAGACGTGTATCATGCACACAAATTAATGTAGGCAGATAGATAATACATGTCAAAAATATTATTATATAAAAGAGTCATTTATACACGGTAATATGTGGGACAAGCATTTGCTATGGAATTGACTTTTGGAATGGTTCGAATTCAACGACATTTTTGCTCATTTTGTACTTTTGGCAGAGAATCCATTTGACAGTCTGTACCTCTTCTGTGTGAGTCGCTACTCCTGCCACCTGCATTCGCCAGAAGGAGTCTTGCATCCCTATTTGACCCCCCACCCCCCCACTGTACCTACTGCAACTCCTGCTTGTGAGAAATAACTCCCACACTTGTAAAAGAAAAAAAAAAAAAGTTGCTGCAGGGCGGTGAGGGGAGGACCGGCGTCCTCTCCCCCCTCCCTCTGCCATCTGAATCCCGACCACAACCAACGACTGGTCATTTGCGAGCACGCCCGGCCATGAGCGAGAGGGCGCCATCCAGCTCGCCGCCGCCGCCGCCGCCGCTGCAGCGCGGGCCTCGGACGCCCAAGTGCTCCCGTTGCCGCAACCACGGCTACGTGTCGCCCCTGAAGGGCCACAAGCGCTTCTGCGAGTGGAAGGACTGCCATTGCGACAAGTGCAGGCTCATCGCCGAGAGGCAGAGGGTCATGGCGGCTCAGGTAAGGCCACGCGCGCACACCCCCCCCCCCGCGCGCGCAGATGTCGCCTCGCCCTATCGCCCGAGTCATTTGTTGCCTCGCAGGTTGCCCTGAGGAGGCAGCAAGCTCAGGACGAGGAGTTGGGCTTTTGCAACCCCGTCAAGCTGGCCGCCCCGCAGTCCTCGGGCAAAACCGAAGACCAGGCCCACTACCTGTTCGCCGCCGAAGGACGACCTCTGACCCCAGCCGCCGCTTCTTCTTCTTCTTCTTCTCTGCCGGCAGCCACAGGTGAGGAGACAGTCGTCAAACCTGCGCAAGGCAAGCCAACAGGCCCAATGGCCAAAACAATCAGCCGGTGGGGGGTGGGGGGGGGGTGTCATGGAAAATGGATTTTTTTGCACCCAGGTCGTCGGGTCTCTCAAGTGCTTGCCCTCTGACCAATTTCTTCCCAATCGTGTTTTTGAAGCGCATGCCAACTCAAGGCCCGAGGGCCGGATCTGGCCCGTCACCTCATTTGATGTGGCCCGTGAAAGCCAAACAAGCATGTGGGCCAAAACGGGCCCGCAAATTTCCAATATTTTGCAACCCCAACCCCTTCTTCCAGGAACCGGACTGCTGTTTTCTTCCCCGATCAAAACAATGTTGTCTTCTACTGTGATCAAAATAGTGTGCCCCCTAGCGGATAATACAGGAATTGCATTTTATTTAAAATATTCATCCTGCATTTTCCCCCCCACTTTTAAATTATCCCGCGGGCCGGATCGACCCTCCTTCGGGGCCGGTTCCGGCCCGCGGGCCGTATGTTCGACACCCCTGATATAGATCCTTTCCCACGGCACACAGCGTGGGAGGCGGCCGAACAAACGGCGAAAAAACGTCACTCGCTCGAGTTTTTTGGCCGCTTGATCAAAAGCACGGCGTGTCCTTGGCGCAGCCGCGTTCAAGTTATCGCCGCGCGCGTGCTCAAGAAATCCTGCGGCCCAAGGGCCAAAAAGGGGCGCCAAGTGTTCCCGGCCGTATCTGGCAGCGCATTCTTAGGAGGCGAGCGCGGCATGACAGGTCAAGGCCGCCGCCGTCGTCACAGGAGCGGGAACGAAAAGGAGGTGAGCACGCGACGACTCGGCGGTGACGAGTGACGGGGGCCGACGCCGGTGCAGGAGGTCAGCCGGGGCGCAAGAGAGAGAACAAGCAAGCGGCTTTGCAAGAAAAGGCCGCTCGCCTCAGCCGGTTATCGCGCACGCGGCCGTTAGGGGGCGCCCTTGACTTGCTTTGAGATGGAGTCCTTGAAATGCGGTTTCATAAAAAGTGGGGGGGAAAGACGTGTGCACCGCAGCACGTTCGAGACCACAACTCTCCTCGTAACTCAAATCACTTCCTGCTTGTCTTACTCCAACAGCCAATCAGAACCTATCAACATACAAACATGTCCAAGCAATTATTAAACAACAGAATATAATTGAGGCATTCTTAACATGAAATAATATGATGTTCAAAAATAACATGATCATAATTAATAATCTAACAAAAGCTTACCCATGCATTCTTGTAGTCATTTCACTTGTGTGGTTCATTTTGGTCCACTTGCAGTCGCCATGTCCCATTTGGAATCCTCTTGAGTGACATCATTTTTTGGGGGAAAAAGAAGCTTTTCGTGCTCGGGATTGTCTGCCCCCCTCCGCGGTCCGTTCGGGGAGAGCCCGGCAAGTGACCAGTGCGCCCGTGGCCGCTTTGTGTTGCTCAGGTGGGGCGGGCGACGGCGGCAATCCCCTCGGCGACCTCCGGGCCGAGCCGCAGTCGGAGAACCCCTACCAGCATCCGTACCAGCCCGCCTGCTACTCGGCCTACTACGCCAACGCGTACAACTTCCAGCCGTACCAGGTGAGCGCCTTCCTTTCCCAACGAGAGCGTCGAGGGGCGGCCTCGCTCACATCGCGACCACCACATTGCCGGCTCGAGTCGCGAGCGTTTGGCGGAGGGAGGGAGGTCGCCACAGTTTTGCTTCGTTTCCTTTCCAGTGGCGGAAGAATGGCGGTGTCAAAGCCAGGCCTTTGTCGCCGCCGTGCCAGAAACCTTTAAAGCCCTTCTGACTGCGAAGGCTGGCTTGAGAAAAATGTCCTCAGTGAAATAAAAGAGAAAATGCTTGGGAAAAAAACACGAGAACTAACTGAAACGTACTCTTTCCGTTTCGACAGCCAAGTACTTTGTGATACAAACTACTTCCAGCCGACATTTTTATCGTCTTTGTCAATGTCGTACGTGAGCTTTTTGAAGGTCATTCAGTAAAAGGAAGAAGGTAAGATCAAACATGTGTAAGTCGAGGGCTTCGTAGGTTTTAGATGGATTGCTCTACGTTTAGAATGGGCAAAAAAAGGGAAGGACGCGGCTCTTTTTATTTGATTTTTTTTCAACGTCTGCCTCGTAACTCTAACGAACGCACCTTCTTCCGGTAACGACCGCACTTCCTGCTTTACTTCGCCAATCAAATGTAAGCAACATAAGAATATTACAGAAGGTATTAAACAGAATATAATTTCGGTAACTGTAACATAAAAAAATATAATGCTCAAATATAAAATGATAATAATTAACAATTTAGCAAAAGCTTACACATGCAGTTGTTTGAAGCCTTTATTTTATTTTTTTTAACGTCTGCTCCGCAACGCCCGAACGAACGAGAAGACACCTTTTTCCGGTAGCAAAAACACTTCCTGCTTTTCTTCAGCCAATCAGACGCAAGCGACGTAAGAACGTTTCAGCAATTATAAACGGAATATAATTTAGGTAACTGTAGCATAAAATAATATACAATGATAATAATGAACAATTTAACAAAAGCTTACAATTCCATTTAACCCCCACTCCCCCCCCCCAAACAAACAAACAAACAAACAAATACTAAAATGAATAAAACCGAAACTTGCTCTCTCAAAGTAATGCAACCTAAATGATTTTTTTTTTTTTTAAAAGGTACATCGAAATAAAAATGATTGGCCGGCAAAAAATGTCTGTCAGCTACTTTTTGAAAGGCATCGTTACCCCCAAATAAAATGGATTGATTTCAATCAATCAAATCAAATCAAATCATCATTCCCCATCGAAATGCACCGAAAATCCAGCCCCCTCCCCACCGCACACAAAATTGGCTGTGCAATGGACTCAAAAAGCCTCTGTGACAAGAGTCAGCTTTGACCGAGCAGCAAGAATATATGTGTTTACGCTCAGACATAAATGCTATTCGTTAGCCTGTCTTGGGTGTTTGGTCTCATTTGTTAGCATAAGCTGACCATTCATTTGGCAAAGCAAATGTGTGTGTGTGTGTGTGTGGCTTTTTTTTTAAGACGCTGGGTGCTTCTCTTGGTTTAGTCGTTAGTTTATCTTTCTGAAGGATTGTCCAGCATTTGCCAAACAACTAGCTTGTTGCGACGTCCCTTGATTTGAGTTGACCGCCACCTTGGGAGCCCCAATTTTTTCATCCATCCATCCATCCATTTTCCGAACCGCTTGATCCTCACTAGGGTCGCGGGGGGTGCTGGAGCCTATCCCAGCAGTCTTCGGGCAGTAGGCGGGGGACACCCTGAATTGGTTGCCAGCCAATCGCAGGGCACACAGAGACGAACAACCATCCACGCCCACACTCACACCTAGGGACAATTTAGAGTGCCCAACGAGCCTGCCATGCATGTTTTTGGAATGTGGGAGGAAACCGGAGCACCCGGAGAAAACCCACGCAAGCCCGGGGAGAACATGCAAACTCCACACAGGGAGGCCGGAGCTGGGATCGAACCTGGTACCTCTGCACTGTGAAGCCGACGTGCTAACCACTGGACTACCGGGCCGCCCCCAATTTTTTCATCGCACTTCAAAGCCAAAAATGGATTGAAAATAATCAAATGAGACAATTTCAGGGGGGCGGGGAATCTTGCAGGGCCCTCGCTGCCGTAAATGCTCACTTAGCCGGATAACGAGCGTGCTAGCGGCAGGCTGTTCTGAGCTCCCCGCCGCCTTCGCTTCGTCGTATCTCGACGGCGTCGACCTTAACGAGCTTTGCGAGTTGAACAGATGAGCGCCCTGACTCCCGAGCGATCTGGAACGAGGCGTTTTAGTTTTCCAGGATAAATGTTTGCGCCCCCGCCCCAAGTAGCAACGTCGGGGTCACCGCGCGCTCGGCGCTTGATGCGGCGCGGACCGAATTGCAAAGGTTAATGGGATTTGTGTGTCGGCGCGGGGAGGAGCCGCTCCGCCTCAGCGCGCAGTGGGGGGGGGGGGGGCAGAAGCCTGCGCATTAATGCTCATCGCTTAGCACTCCTTAGCATAATTTAGCCATCCCGCTCTGTGATTGATGGCGATTTTAGCCAAGCTGTCATCTGGAGTTGATTCAAATTCAGACGCTCGCTTCCTGGCGTTTGCGTCAAAAGTGAAGGTGCCTCACACGCGCCACGCTTGTCTAGGGTCTTTTTTTTTTTTTATGTCCCGGGAGGGAGCCGGTCATCTTCACGGCGTCCAAAATCAGGAACTCGGTCCTCTTTTCAAACCCCACCCGATTGGCACCATGGGATAGGGCCCACGAGGGTGGCCTGGCGAAGGAAGAAGCCAGGTGAAGAATTGACCTCTTCGGCCTCCCCTTTTTGCAAGAAAGCGAGCGCTGCAATTGACAAAACATCTCAGAAGCCCGAAAAGTGGTCAATTCCAATGAAGGCGCGTTGGCTTCACAAGTCAACGCGTGTCCACCGAGCAGCGCTTGGCGCGCGTCGGCCGCGGTTTCGGTCGAGGAAACACGCGGCGGTGGCTTATCTGCGCGGCATCGGACGCGCCGCACACTCGGTGGCGCTTGGCCGCCGCGCAGCTGCCGGCAAACCAAATGAGGGCGCGCAGACACCAGATGGTGCCTGATAACTGGAGTCCACACCTCCCAGGGCGGGACGAGCCCTCGCAACACGCCGATTCCTTCTGACCAACGTTCGACATCTGATGATAGGCTGAGCGTCCGCGCGATGACGAGAATGAGAAGGGGTGTGTTGCACGCGGGGCCCCCCCGCCCTCGCTTCGCCGTCCCATCCGGGCCGTATTTTTCAGAGCCGGGTGTCGCTTGGAGAACCGTTTATAAAGCTGTCAGCCAGCCGATGTTGTGGACAAGGCGGCTGACGGATGCTTCTTGGCGCTGACAGAAATCACACCAAAAAAAATTTGAAATTGAAAAAGCGGCCTTTTTACTCCAAAGGACTCTCTGACGAGCGTGTGTGTGTGTGTGTGTGTTGTTACCGGGCAGGTGCCCCATGGCGACGGTGGCCACAACGCGTCCCCGCAGTACCACGTGCACCCGTGGTACTCGGCAGCCACGTACCTCCCCCAGGACCCGGGCTCCTCCTACTTCAGCCTGGAGGACAGCGGCTGCTCCGAGGCCACGGCTGCCCGTGAGTGACCCGCCGCGCGTGCGTGCGTGCGTGCGTGCGGCGCGCTTGAGGGAAAAAAAAGGCCCTCAAGAGCTTCTGGCAAAACCACGCCCATTTGACTTGCGTTCCAACGACCACCTCTGCCGTGTATCGTGGCACATTTGGACTCAACTCGAGTGTATTTCGCAAACACTTTCAAACCACCGCCGCCGTCCGCAAAGCGCCCGACACGGAGCAAAAAATATTCATGCAAGAGTCCAACTAAAAATCACGTCTCAGGCTGAGGCAAAAAGCCAAAGAAAAAAAAAAGAAGAGGCAGGGAAAAGGCGGCGTCTGCTCGGAGCCTCCGCTTCGTCCTCGCGACCTCGACTCGTCTCTGGCCCCGTGCAGCCCCGAGGCGGCGGGCAAGGGGCGGAGAAGCCTCGGGAGGTCCGGTGGGGGCGCAGGCCATTCCAAGATTGGAAAAGAAATGATTGGCTCGAAAATGGGGAGCGCAGCGTGGGAGTGATGCGCTCCCTCCCTCTTTTGGGGAGCGGCCAAGAGGTGAGCGGCGGCGTTTTGGAGCGACTGGAATGGAGGATTGGCGTGAAATCAAAAGGGATGAGGGAGGCCTTCACCCCAAAGAAATCAAATGAAAGCTGTGAAAGTTGCCTCTCAACGCCAATCGCAGCAGCTCCGACAGCGCCAACCCCCCAAAAGTTTCTCCCAGACACGCCTGGGTGGCTCCAGCAGCCCCCCCCGCATGCGCTCCCCCGCATTGTTTTGGACTTTCACCTGGCTGTTTCCCGTGAGGGCGCCTCGCCTCGCCTGGGCCCCTCCCTACCGCCCAAGGCTTTCCGCTCCATTACGAAAGCACAAGCGCCTTCCCCCGCGGGTGGTCCCGCATTGGGTAGCGGCCCCCAACTGCCCCCCCCCTCACCCAACAGGAAACGCCAGCCAGGACATCCAGCACACCTGCGATAACGAATAATACGCCTCACCTCAACACGGAGGATGAAACATGGCATTTAGGCAGCGTGTCTCCTGCAAGGAGATGTCAGGGGGGGGGGGGGACAGGACCTCTGGCATGTTGGTTCCAAGCGCCCGTTGATTCCCGGGATTCCATCGGAGGAACCGTTCCCGGAGACTCCAAGGGGGGAGGGCAGTTCAGACGCCCTGCCGGGGAACTGGTGTGTCCTTCACGATCCGCAGCTCGTGACCGAGAGAACGGGAATCGAGTCAGTTCATCGAGAGCTCGGTCTTTCAGCTCAACTCATTCGCCTGTCAATCTCCCGCTCCAAAGGCGCTTGGAAGCCCCCGAGCCAGAGATGAGGCTCCGCCCTTTCCCTACGGAGGACCTCGCATTTGCAGGTGCCAACTGCCATCGCTTTTGCCAAAGTTCGACAACCGCTTGGGAAAGCGGAGTCGCAAGATTTGCATCCCCGAACCGAACCCCCGCACCCGGAAAGCCTTTGCGTCAACAGAATCAGTTGGTGAGGGGCAGTCTCGGCAGAGTCCGAATTCAGAGCAAACTCTGCCGAGAAGACTCCCAGAGTTTGTCGGCAGAGTTTGTTGACAGGGATCGGTGTTGGCCGCAAAGCGTTGGGGACCACCAACGAAAAGACTGGGGGCGTTGTCCTCTGGTTACCGGGACGCCAGAGGATTCGGTGTGGAAGGCGCAGGAGGAAACAATGCCAGATCTTTTCTGGCAGCTGTGACCCTTGCGTCAAAACGCGTCACTGCCCTCGAACGTCCCCATTTGCCCCGAAGGTGAGACTACAGAAGAAGCCAACTCAGTCCCGAACAAAGCTGTCCAAAAGTGGACCGGCCTGGGAACAGGAACCGGCGGGGAGGCGCCTGGCCCCCTCCCCAACGGCGCCGCGGCAGATTTATCGGGGTTTCCAAAGCCGGGGCTAATCACTTGGCCAAATACAGAGATCCAAATAACCTTCAGGAGCAGCGCCCGCCGTCCTTCCCCCCGCCCATCGACAACTCTTCCCGCCCCCCCCCCCCCCCCCCCCCCCCCCTCCTCTCCGCAGTCCCCGCTGTCTCCGCAAAATTGCCTTCTGGAGTTAGTGAGCGGGAACAGTTAAGATTTACAAACAATGATGAAGCTTGTCATGCGTCTTTCTCCATCCGTCACGGCGGGCCGGGCGGCGCTGCCGGGGAGAGCCGCCGCGGTGTTCTTCATAAAAGCCAGCTCCGTGTGAAATACGCGCCCCCCCCACCCCCACCCGGCCCGCCCGTTTACTGCGCCGCGCTCGTCAGCAGCCCCGCCATCGTAAATCGCAGAGCGGGGAGGTGACGGCGCAGTCCATCAAGACCCCCCCCCCTCCCTGCCCCTCCTCCATGTATACACACACACCCCCAGTCAGAAGGCTTGTGCGCACACACACACACACACACACACACACACACACACACACACACACACACACACCAGGATCCACCGCAGAGGAAGGCGGAGGATGTTGCTCGGCGTTCCCTCTCGCCCCCCCGTCCTTGCGGAGACTTTGCCAAGTTAGCCGGCTCAACTTTTCGGGATCGATGGCAGTTTGAAAGCCGACGATTTCAAAGTGGCGCGTGCGCGTGCACGTCGATATGGCCATCGGTTAGACGGGTGTCAGGAGCGGCGGCGTTTCCATGCAAATGACAGGCTCGCCGATCGATAGACCCCCGCGCCGACCCCGCCAAATCCATAAGCGGCCTTGCCAGATGATTTTCAATAGACGCCCCGCGAGTGCGCTCTCCCCCCACCCCGCCCGCTAGCTCCCGAGCAACAGCGTCTGCCGTGGGGCGACTCGGATGCCCTGGCGCGTGGGCAAGGAGAGCCCCCGTCGGCGGTTTCTCTATGAAAGGCTCGTTCACACTTTGGGATCTCCGTGTGAAACTGGCCACGGGATTTGGCCAGTTTCACACAGAGATCAGAGAGAACATTGGGAGGGCTTCCAGTCGTCCCTGGCACCCTGCGGTGCTGCTAAGTGCCGAGTTGGAAGGGCTTCTACGACGGCGCCATTAACGGCAGCCCGCGGGCACGCCAAGGCATTAAACGGCCGCCGTGCACTTTACGTCCGTTTCGGCGACGACGGCGTCGAACGTGATTGGGAGGCGCCGCTGAGCAAGTCTGGAGTGCGCTCCAAATGTATTCCGCCCCCCTCCTTTTGTGAGGGTGCGGCCGTGCGTGCGTGCGTGCGCGTGCGTCCTTTACTTTGGCATTTTTCTTGCGCCGTCCGCCCGCCCTCAACGAATGAAGGCGACCCGCCGAGCAGAGGAGCCAATTATTGATCGGCCACTTGGGCTCAGCGAGGCGGATCCCGAAGGCTCGCGAGACGGACGGGCCCATTTTGGGAGTCGATCGGGCGCGAATGGAGATGGACATTAGCGGGAAGAGGACGCCCCCCCCGAGTCCCCGTTGCTCATCTTCCAGCGAGGGGCAGATTGGTTAACAATACGGGGGCAAAGGGTCCCGGCTGCTCGATTAGCCTGTGACCCCCCCGGACAGCCACGCCTTCTGTCGGCGCCCAGGCAGACCCTCAGCGGCGCGGGGCCCCAAATCTTCCAAACGCCGCCCTTGAGCGCCATTTCGATTCGGGGGCGGAAGGCAACACAAGGACTGTGGCCCAACGGAGTGTCGGATGCCGGCCTTGTCGGGGTCCGGCTCAGGAGTCAAACCAAAACAAAAAACAGAAAAGCGGGGCTAAAAGTTCGCCCGGTGAACATCATTTGGGAGTGGCGTGAGCCGCCATCTTGAAAGGCCGCCCGCCCGCCCGCCCGCCTGCCTGCCTGACTGGCCTTTGACTGAGTTTTCCGGATCATTAAGTCGCGCTGGGCTGGCTGATGATGACGAACACACACACACACACACACGCGCGCGCGCGCACACACACACACAGCAAAGTGTCCAGGGCCATTTTGTGCTCGTATCGTTTTAATGAGAGCCATTTCATCCCGAGCTAACCTTGTCAAGTGACAGGCTACTTTTCATTGTGAAGATTGAATCGCTGTTGGCCCAATCACGGCCCGCGCCAGGTGCGAGGGTGGCCCCGAACCGCAACGACATTTCATCTCCTTCTCGACCGCAAAAGCTTTCGCCGACTTTGCTGCGTCGACCGCGTCCCGCCGCCGTTATGTTCTGTCGCCGCGTTTGCTACGTTCGCATTCCGTCCGCGTTCACCGTCGGCGCAAACTTTGGCCCGATTGCTTTTGAGAGTCAAAAGTTTGAAAGGCCCGGTCGCCGTTTTGCCATCCTTTTCCCGCCGCTGCTCGGTCACGGAAGCGTCGTCAATTCACCGCCACTAATTAATAATCCGTCATTAATTAGTGGCGGTGAATTGACGATAATCCAGTAAGCGGCTACGTGGAGCTCATCGACCGTGAAAATCATGTTGCACTCGGCTCGCTCAAACAGATGTGACAGGAAAGGGAATTAGACGCGTCCTCATTCAACACCCCCGGCACCTTGAACTACTCCCACACACACACACACACACACACACATTTCCACACTCCCACGGTGGCTTTGATGGCACCCAAGCGCGGCACTTTGCTACACAAACATCCCTTTGAACGGCAGAGGCTCCCGCTGGAAAGTGGCGACAAAGTGCGGACGGGGCCCCCCCCCAAAAGTCAGCGTCCCGAACCAATGGGGAAGTTCACGAGGAGAGAAATGACCTCCTGACAAGAGCGCGAGGCCGCCATCCAAGCGACTTTCAGCGATGACGAGGGGAAATCGACATGCACTGACCACCAACCTGATAGATTTTTTTTTATTGACAAAAAACCCCCAAAAACAATGTTTTGAATAATTGATCAATATGAATTTGTTTGATGGCTTGATCAGAGATCGCCGCACGGTACTAAGAGTCCCTGTCGAAATGATTCCTCTTGCTTGTCGTTACGCCAAATGATTGGCATTCTTGAGGGCCTAAACATGCACCCCCCCCCAAAAAAAAAATCATGAAACTGAATCATGAGCCTGGCAAAGTCACACACCTGAAAACGACGGTATGGGGACTCACACGGACTCGATTTCAAATCTCTTCTCAACTGCCTGAGATGAACGCACAGTTGATTGGAATCTGTTTTTTGGTTTTGTTTTTTCTCTGTGTGTGTGTGTGTGTGCAGCCATGTCAGCGGGCGGCGACCGGGACTCGGCGGCGTTCGGCCCCGCCGTCGTCGAGCCGGAGCCGGAGCCGGACGACGGAAGCGGCGGCTCCGACCGCCTCGTCGTCGACGAAGACGCGGGCAAATGAACACGAGCGGCCGGTGACGTTGATTTGCTTCTTCTTCTCTCGTATTTGTGTCCCAGTTTTGGCCGTTCCTCTCAGCCGTGTCATTTCCCCCCCCCCCCCCCCCTCAATTGTAGTTTTCATGTCACGAATTTTGGTCTTTCCTTTGTGTGTTTTGCTTTCATTTTGCGTTTGATTTTTCTGTCGACTTTTTGCTCCGATCGCTGTATTTCCGTGTCCCAAAATGGTTGCGTTTCCTTCCTACAGTCAAAGCTCGGTTTTCGAACGTCTCGCTTCTCGACCAATTTGGTTTTCGACCAAAAATTTCAAGTTTTTTTATGCCTCGGATGACAAACAAATTTCGTTTCTCGAACAGACTGAGCGCACTTGAATGCACCATTTGACTCCTCGCCTTCCTTACACGAGGAAGTGACGCTTCTTCATGTTGCTTTCCATTGTGAGCAGACGTGTTCAGTAAACATTTTTACTTTAAAAAGAGCACGGTTTTGGTTTTCCAACAATTTCAATTTTTGAACAGCCTTCTGGAACGGATTATGGACGAAAACTGAGCTTTGACTGTAGTTGGTTGTCGTCATTGCAAGTCGGGTTTTTTTTTTCCCCAATCTTGTTTCATTTCTATGTTGATTTCTTTTCTCCAGGTCGTCGTCTTTTTTTGTTTCATGCTCAAATAAAGACTCACTCGTCAGAGTGTCCCAATCAAGAAGAGAGTCCAAACTCCATCCCGAGCGTTTGACGACTTTTTAAAAACAACCCAAAATTGTAGAATGAGTGACTGGGCAGCCGGACTGAGCATTTGGGAGGAGATGATGCCGCCGCCGCCGCCGGCAAAAAAGTCTCGTGTGGCTCAACCGAATGAGCCCCGTAAGTCTTTTTCTCCACACGAGCTTCCGTTTTCATATTCATTCATTCATTCATTCATTCATATTCCGAACCGCTTCATCCTCACTAGGGTCGCGGGGGGTGCTGGAGCCTATCCCAGCAGTCTTCGGGCAGTAGGCGGGGGACACCCTGAATTGGTTGCCAGCCAATCGCAGGGCACACAGAGACGAACAACCATCCACGCTCACACTCACACCTAGGGACAATTTAGAGTGATCAATCAGCCTGCCATGCATGTTTTTGGAATGTGGGAGGAAACCGGAGCACCCGGAGAAAACCCACGCAAGCCCGGGGAGAACATGCAAACTCCACACAGGGAGGCCGGAGCTGGGATCGAACCCGGTACCTCTGCACTGCGAAGCCGACGTGCTAACCACTGGGCTACCGGGCCGCCCCGTTTTCATATTGCAAGCGTAAAAATGTGAAGGCGCCTGACGGAGATTCTTCACGATAAGCGTTTTCCGCAGTTTATGTGGCTACAAGTTTGTGTGCGGCGCCGAAATGATGGAGGGCGGCGCAAAAAACAAAGTCCAAGTGTTTTCTTTGCGCTCTCCGACACTCAGCGGGTCGCGCCCCATCTGCTGGAATCAATAACGCCGCCGTCTTGTCCCCCCCCCACCCGCTAACCCCCGCCCCCCTTTATGAAACGCACTTACTCTTAATTTCATCCCTGAGCGGTTTTAGGGCGAAGAATGTGGAGTTACCTATAAGCGCCTCGCCGCCATAAATCAGTGGCGGCGCTAGTATCGATCGATGCTGATAGATCACACAAATTTACTGTCACTTCTGTTTTCAATTAAAGATACAATCAGTCAGATAATGACTTAATTGGATTTTACACAAGATTGACTTTGATGGCCGGCGCTTTTACGACTTGAGTTCAGGGAGCCCGTTTCATCACGGGGAGAAGCAAGTGTCTCGCCGTCGCTATTCCTCTCGCCCTCCCTGCTGGAAAAAACCCGCCGGCTCGGCGTTTGTTTGTTTCACCTCCAAATGTCGGCCTTGATCTCATGAGACTCGGAGGGATTTTGTGACCGGCGCCACAGAACAGGACAGAAATGTGCCGCCGAAACAATGTGAAAAAGAAATCAAATCAAACTTGGGCATGCCAATTGTCCTGACGTAAAAGTCAATCAACATCGAGTGGATTTGGTGACGCTAACCACAGAAGAGGAAACGGATATTGTGATAGGCGTCGGTCGAACCGCTATGTCCTGAAAAAAAATAACTGCAGACTGTTGTCATGTAAGCGCAAATACACAAATTCCGTCATTGCCAAATGATACGTTGTGAAAGTGCCATGTCAAGAAAGAATGAGGCATTGTATTGATAGAGAAACTGCAGTAGTGGGCTAACTAGCTACCTAGCTACTGTAGTTTCTCAAGCTAGATTGCTAGCCAGGTAGCTAGCTAGCCAGGTAGCTAGCCAGCGTGGATATCGGCATACGTGCGCGAAGCTGCTGTATTGGATGCAGTTACTTTTGGTATTTGTCCACTTTTGGGGGCTATTCTCGGAAGACAATTGCGATTGAGACGTGTGGCCAACATTGCTCCCTGGGGAGCGTTCACTCAGCCGCCCTGTGAGCGCCAGGCCCGCCCCGCAATCGGCGGGTCCTCGTCGCGGCCGTCTTCTCCATTTTGTTTGCACGGCCCCAAACCTCCTCCGGCCATGGGGAATCGCCGATTCCGACCTCAAACCGTCTGGCAAGCTGCTCACTCAGCAAGCTGCTCTTCACGGAGGATAAAGAATACAATGTCATGCCTGTGAGTATTTGATTTATGAAGACATTTTTAAAATACTCGGTGGGGAAAGAAGAACCCAAATATTGAATCATGTTTTTTTTTCCACATGCATTGGAGTCACTTAAAAAAGATGCCGTGAAAGTCGGAATGGAGTTTATTTTGGACAGATCACCCACCTTTCAAACATTTTAAGATTTATCAACATGGTAAAATGATTTGAGTTATTTGAAAAACGCGGGCATGCTTCAAGTTGACGTTCATCTAACGGCTCAGCAAATTATCCGCATTCAACACTCTGCTCGTTTTTTGGCGACATTGTTCATGTTTTTCATGCTCAGCAATTGAACAGAGCGAATCCGGTGTTGACGATGCAAAATGCAGACACTTGGGATCAATACTAGAGCGTTGTTCTTGCAACGTGAATGACACCATCTGGTCGTCTCGTGCATATTTTTCTCTCATATGCATTTAAAAATTGTTTTTTTGGGGGGTGGGGGGGTCATGAATTCTCAGTATTGATGCATATTCCTCGTAGGATGGGAGCAGGCAACCCAGAAGGGTTAGGGTTAGGATGCAGATCTGGATCTGGCTCAGGGGGCTTACTTTGGGGCCACATTTGGGGTCTTCATTTTTTAGTCGACAATACACGACGTCGTCCACGTGAAACACTCTTCAAGCTATTCACTTTTCAGGAGATTGGGGAGTTCTCTCCACTTGAGTGAAAATTGTTTGAGGAGGGTTTTTTTTTTTTTTTGGAAGACATTTGAAGAGATGTTTCTTCAACGCACAAGTGAACTCCATTTTTTAGATCTATCGATCACCCCATACACAGATAGAGAAGCAGGACATCCGAAATAAGAAATGTATTCAGTCTCTAGTGTGTTATCTGATGCAGTTCTTTAAAAGAAAAGAAAAGAATCATCAGTGGAACTGTGATGTCAAAAGCCCCCCAAAACATGCTCAAAACACTGGACATGCTCATGATGAATATTCGGGTCGTATTAAGATTAAAAGGGGCAAAAGTCAACTGATTCTTTTGCGGCTTTGTGCAAATTCTTGTTTGTTTTTTACACATGAACAAACGAGACAAAGATCATGACATGCAACCCCTCCGCATGCCTACTCCCAAATATGCGATTTTTTGGGTTGGAAAGAAAAAAGCAAATGATCAAGGATAAAGTATATTGTTAAAAAAAAAAAAAAAAAGGTATGCTGTTCTGCCTACAACGCACATATAATTGCAAAGGAATACGGTGACAAAGTCATCTTGTGGTGGTGTTTTTTTTTTTTTTTTTTTTTCTCGCTCTCATATTGGAAATGGGAATCCATGTGGGCGGGTGAGGCCCTCATTCATCGGCGAATCCCCCTCCTTCCTCCGCGACGCGGCGTGACGTTTGACGCCCATCTTTGGTGAGGTCCGAGCGGGCCCGCTTGGCTTCCTTCCTCCAGAAAGCAAACGTCAAGAGCGCCAGGTGACAAATTGGCAGCTTCCCAGTCAAGCGCGCGTTTGGACTGAGAGCCGGCCGGCCGGGTGGGCGTGTGCGGGAAGCGGCAGCCTCCCCCCCCCCGGGCCGGGCCGCGCCGCGCCGCCCGACCCCGGTGCCCCCCCCCCGCCCCCGCTCTCTCTCTTTCTCGCGCTTTCTCTCTCTCTCTCTCTCTCTCGATCGCACTCAGAGCGCGGGCCATGGACGGCTACGGCTCCCCGTACCTGTACGTGGGCGCGCCGGCGCCGCGGGCGCCCCTCCAGCGGACTCCCAAGTGCGCGCGGTGCCGCAACCACGGCGTGCTGTCGTGGCTCAAGGGCCACAAGCGCTACTGCCGCTTCAAGGACTGCGCCTGCGACAAGTGCATCCTCATCGTGGAGCGGCAGCGCGTCATGGCCGCCCAGGTGGCCCTGCGCCGCCAGCAGGCCCACGAGAGCCTGGACGGCCTGCTGCCGGAGGCCCTGAGGGTCGGACCCGCCGCCGAGGGGGCCCCCGCCGCCGCCGGCGGCTGGAGGAGTGCGCGGCAGGAGAAGAGACAAGGTAAGCCGAGTTCAGATCACCTTCAGGTTTTTTTTTCCTCCTCCCGGAGCGCCTTCATGGTCAGAGCCGGGAAAAAAAAGGGTTAAAAAGCCGTCGCCACCCGCGACGCGATCCTTGCAAAAAAAAACAAAAAAACATTGGCTACAAGTCGGAAAGCGTGTCCACCAAACGGAGCGTTTGCACTTTTGGTGGCAAATCGTGACATTCGTGCCTTTGCGGCCGTTTCGATCCACCGAACTCTGCGATTGCCGACGAACCCCAATTGCCGGCTTTGCCGTGCACGGGTCCAAGCGTCAATTATTGCATAATGTCACTTTTTTTTGGGAGGGGGGCGGATTGAACGTCGTCGTCAAAATGCGTCTCAGTGACATTGTCGGTGAAATCACGACGATCGAAAGGTAAAAACGGTGAAAAATGCTGGAAAGGAAAGGGGCCATTTGCTTCGTGCGTCGTTTTCGCCTTTGCGCTCCCGTCGTCCCGAAAAAGGACAAATATTTGAGATTCTCATCTGCAAATCCAAAAGAGATCCAGTTCTGTGCCCTTCAAGTGCGCGTTTCAGATCGCCCGGACCAGAAGAACCCGGCGGAACGGGAGCGAACGAAAGCAACAGAGAGATCCGCACTTGGGAGTGGGGGGGGGGGGGGGGGGGGGTCGTGATGACTGACGCGCGACACGTGAAAGACGCCGCCGTCGCCGTTTTCAATTTGACATTTTGATTTTAGAAAAAAAATAAAAAATAAAAAAACAGGCATCCAGAAAACACCCGGGCGTGTAAAACAACTTTCTGGAAAATAATTCGTTACATGTCAAACGGGACACGACCCTTGATCCACGCGTCAGATTAAATGCGTTCTTTTGTCAAAAAAGGTCGACGGAAATGTTATTGCTTCCAAAATTGTTCTATAGTACCCAAAAAATTGTGAGCGTTTGAAATCCAAGACGTGGTTGTAAGCTACATGCTATCGTATTTTTTTTTTTAAAGATGACATTATTTTACGTACATGTAAAAATAAAATACCTTCGGAGGTGTCACAAAAACAACCGCGTCAAACAAAGTGCAACACAATCGAGGCGCTCCCCTTTTCCTGCCTCGTGTGAGAATTTTGAACAGGATCTTCTTCAATTATTTCAGGCAGCGGCCGAGATAAACGAGACGACCAAAATCAATGCAAACGAATAAAGACGTCGCCTGAAAAGGGGAGCGGAGGGATTTGGGGGCAACCTCACTCCCATGCCGATGATTATTCAGATTACGTTGAGGATATTCGGCTCAGCTGCTTCCTGCGACATTTGTTCGAGCTCGCATCAATTTGGCGATGCGAAATTGCCCCCCCCCCCCCCCCCAAAAAAAAGCAACGTGTTTTTCAGTCCATTCCAATGCGTTTCCACCATGCAGCCAACGTTCCAAATCGTTTCATCCGATGAGCCGAAATCCCCTTTCGCCTTCAGCGGGCCGCAGTGGCGGATGCGGTTGTGTCAAGGTGGGGGAAGCTCAATTTCGCCCGACATCATCAAATGTCTCCGTTTTATTTAGACGCCAATTCTGCTCTCCGTTCCTTTTCAAGAAAATCATCCGTGACTCCGCCATACCAACAAGGCGTCTTTTCCAGGGACTTAATTAGTGTCCTACAACTACAGCAACTACAATAAAACACAGCAGAAATCAAAGATGAATCCGTCGCTAGTCGTTTTCAACAAAGAGAGTGTCGCTAAAATGATTCGATGTCTCCAGTTCAACTGAGAACAGAATGAAGAATTGAAAAATGCTTCCGCGGATGTCTCCACCAAAAGATCGGTGATTGGCTCACTTTGCTGTCAATCAAAAAGAGATTCCGCCTCAGACAGATTCATCCAATCATCATGCAGAAAAGCTCAGCGTCCGGGCCAGCCCATAAACGCCCCCACTGTCCATAGACTCCCAGAGACGCCGAGTGTCCGATGGGCGGGGCAAAAGCAGCATTTATCCAATGACTCGTCTTGTTTCAATGCATTGAGACAACCTAAATTGACCTCTCGAGACGCTCAGCTGATTCGGAACTAAAGTTGAGCGCCTTGTCGCGCATATTTAGTCAATGTTTGCTGAGCTTCCCTTGCAGTCTTTGAGCGATCGGCTCTGGGGGGGGGGGGGGCGGGGCCCGCGGTCCCTCGGTGCTCAGCGGACTTCGCAGCGTCCCGTCGTAAAACGTGCATCCGCGGTGAAGGCCGGTCGGGCGGGTCACTCGCGCATTGAGTCACGGCTGTCTATTCAAATTCAAAAACGGTTTTGCAGAAGGTCCAGAGGAGGGCAGCGGGGACGCGTCTGGGCCCGAGACCGGCGGCAGCCCCGGGGAGCGGGACCGAGACGGGGCCAGCTCCCCGGAAGGCTCCAAAGCCAACTCCCGCTGCACCCCGGAGCCCCCGGAGGCCCAAGCCGCCGAGAGCCCCCGGAGGAGCCCCGCCAGTCCGGAGGGTCCGGCCGGCCCCGTCCACCCGCCGCCCTTCGGCCTCAGAGCCAAGCGACCCCCGCTGGAGGTCCTGAAGAAGATCTTCCCGGGCCACCAGGCGCCCGTTCTGGAGCTCATCCTCCGGGGCTGCGGGGGCGACCTGGTGGGCGCCATCGAGGCGCTGCTGTCCAGCCGGGGCCCGGAGGGCGGCGCGCAGCCACACCCGGACTCGCGCCCCGACCCCCTGCTGTTTCCGCCGGCGGGCGGACACGCTTTGGAGCACGTCGCGGGCTCCTACCGGCCGGCGGCGGCGGCGGCGGCGGCTTCCTCCGCCAAGTGGTCGGTGGGCTCGGCCTTCAGGGTGCCGGACTCGCTGCGCTTCGCGTCCGAGTCGCCCCCGCTGGGCGTCCTGGGGGTCCCCTTGCAGCACCCGCGCTACCCGCTGGTGCTGCGCAACTCCCTGAGCCGGGGAGCGGCCGGCGCCCTGGTGCCCAACGACGTGACGCTGTGGAACACGGTGGCCCTGCAGCAGCAGTACCAGCTACGCTCCGCCGCCGCCGCCGCCGCCGCCGCCGCCCAATACGCGCCGCCCTTCGGCCCGGCCGCCGCCGCCCCCGGGGGGTCGGCCTTCCGGGGGGCCTCGCTCCTACACCAGCACCACCCCAGAGTCACCGAGGAGCCCCGCGGCGACCACCGGGCCGGGGCCAAGGGGGGCCCGTACTCGCCCGACGACGACTACGAGGAACGCTCGGATTCGGCCGACTCGCGGATCTTGAACTCGTCCGGCTAGAACGCTTCGGGCTTCGTCTGGACTTGTACAAACGCTGATGTGAGCGCCACCTGGTGAATGTGCGCACGTCTACGTCTCCTTTTGCTGTCAGCATGTCGTCATGATTGTGAGCATGTGTTGAGTGTGACTAATAAACGAGAAACTGCGGCAAATGTTGCATGGCAGCCCTGCCGCCACCCCTTTGGGAAACAGCCTCGGTCAGTGTCACAAGTCACCTTTCAATATTCCAAGGATGGGGGGTGGGGGGGGGGGTGCGCTGGATTCAAACATAAAACACTCTCAAACCGATTGCCCACACACAAAAACTAAACATTTTCTGTGGCGGGGCGGTATTAACCCTGGAGAACCCACAGGGTCCAATTTGACCCCTATAAATTCTGCTACTCAAATGCTCCCCTTAATAATAATAATAATAATACCTTTGATTTCTAAGCGCCTTTCAAGACACCCAAGGACACTTGACAATCAGGAACACAAACAATAAAACACAATAAAATCCCAAAGGGTCCAATTTGGCCCTAATCTTAAATTAGGATGAAAGTATTGAATATTTGAAGAAAAAAAAAACACATTTTGGTGTTCAGTGAACATATAGCAGTCATTTCATGTCAAATTCATCATTTTCCAAAGAAGAAAAGGGCTCTTGGGGTCTCCGGGGTTAAATTGTAGTAACAGTGTTCACCACTAGTTGGCAGACAGGCCCGCATCCAAGCTCAAGGTCGTCATCAGCCGGAAACAATTTCAACCCAAATGGCGACACTGCGGCGTGAGGCGGGTGAATGAGCCAACCTGAGAATTGGGCAATATTTTGCTCTCGGGTCGCTTCGAAGCGTTGTGGAGCTGAGGAGCCGATCCTCATCGATGTGCAGCGGAGCGTGAAAGTGTAGTCACGGTCGCTTCTGTTCCTGGTGCAATAAAAGAACACAAACAGAACAGAACGAAAGTGGCATTTTGGTCTAACATCTTTGGTCTGATCAAAACTCGCGGGGCCCCTCCAGCGTTGAGTCGCTAACGCTCGTCTAATAAGAATAAGAATAAGAATAAGAAAACCTTTATTTGTCCCGCACTGGGGAAATTTGCAGTCTTCAGCAGCAGAATTGGAGGGGGAAGGTGGGTGGGGTAAAAAGAAAATGCCGCCATCAACGACTGGCTAACTCGTTGGCCGTTGCTAAGCATCTGAAATGAGCGAGCTGTTCGAGGCACGGACGGTGGCGATCTAAAGCGCTCGCATAGCCGCCACAACAACAGTTCGCCGCTGTACAAAAAGCCCAACAAACAAATGAGGGCTTCAAGATTGGCGTCAACAGCATCGGGGCACCGCCCGTACGTCTCGGACTTGGTTCCCCTTCAAGTTAGCGATGCAACAGCTCGTCGAGAAGGCTGACCGGATACAAGGCTGGAGGACGGTGAGGTCAGCACGACCGACCTCCTTTTGTTCCAATAAGACACAAAGGTGTCAAAAGTCGGGTCCTGCAAGGGCGGCTGTCCTGCAGGTTCTCCAAGTCTCCCTGTTGCAACACGCCTGATTCAAATGAGCAGGTTCAATGTCAGGCTTCCACATCAGGCGCCGACACGGATGGCAGCCTCGGTTACACTGCTCCCTGGTATTAGCCCTGTTTTGGTCATTTTTGTTCGTTTTTGGCCATAACCCTAACCCTAACCCTATTTGTCATGTCCTTGTTTATGACGAGACTCGTGCAGCGTGTTCTACCGGAGACAAATTCCTTGTGTCTTCGACATACTTTGCCAATGAAGATGATTGTGATTCTGATGATCATTTGAATGAGGTGCGTCGCAACCGGGAGGCTTGGAAAACATGCAGACGCAGCGGCCCCTCCACGACCTGACTTGGACACCAATGCTTGAATAAGAAGACCGATGGCGCCATCTGGCGGTCGACTCAGTCCAATGCGCGCCACGCCTCCGCTTGGTTCAACGCCGGTCGGTGGCGTTTCCTCGCGGGAGCGGGACGACGTCTCGCGCTTTGACGCGGGCGCTTCTGCCGAGTCGCACAAGAGGCTCCGATGCCAACACGGCGTGATTGATTGAGAACGCGGTCAAAGAACGGAGGGCGTTTCTCTCCTAAACTCCACGTTTCAATCGTCAATCCCAAACATGTGGGGACCCGCAGTCGAAGAGTATCTTGCTCAAGGACACTTTGACCAGGTCGCAATGGCCAGGGATTGAATTGAAGCCCCCAACCTGTGGGCTGGGAGAGGACGACTCGACCACTGAGTCCTGTCGCCCCCTTTTGGACGGACTTGGAAGTACATGACGGAGCCGTGAAAGCCGTTGAGAAGCACTTGATCCTTCCCCAACAACTGATTTCAAATCAGCCCTGCTCGTCTTCAAAAACCAAGCAAGCGGAATGTGTCCCAAAACCCCCTCAGATGACAGAAAAACAGCGTGGACAGTCTCCGAAACCTTTAGAGAGACAATAGACAAGCAAGTTGTATTCAATTCAATTCAATGAGTTGGGGGGGAACCTTAAAAAGTCACCATTGGCCGCGGTTGCCGAAGGCGAGGGAAGACCAAAAAATGCGTCTGGGGTCAGTTTTTATTGGGTCCCACATTCCCAGATCGTGATCCGGGCCCGCAGCTGGAAAACGTGCGGCGGGGGCCTACGCATTGGTAGCAGGTTCCCTCATAAAAAGGCTCAAACCTTGGCTTTGCCCTTACGGGGAGGGGGGGGGGGGGACGCCGTGTTATGGAGAAGCCAGGACTCCCCCCTCTCAAAGAAATGGAGCCTCTCCACAAAGACCTGCGGAAGACCTTCAAGGTCGACAGGCTGTCCCGCATTTGCCGCCGCCACGTTTCTTTTTTTCCTTTTCCCAAAGAGGGTGGCAGGAATTCCTTCCAAGTCTCATCCCGGGGGTCCCTTAATAATGAGCCACAGAGAACGCGTTACACCTGGCGAGGCGGCCGCGGCCCCGCCGACGAGCGCATCCCTCCGACCCGAGCGGGGGCCCCGCGCCCCGTCGGATCAAAGCATTCCTGGCCGGGAAACTGCAGCGTGGGGGGGCCGCTCATAACCCCCCCGTCGTAAATTAAGAGACCAAGTGGAGAGTCAAGCTGCACCTGCAGGTCTTCACTCCCCCCCCACCTTCGTCCACACATGGAGGAAGAGTTAGGGCCCTGGAGAACCACAGGCAGGCAGTACACTTCCGCTTCTTCCAACGGGGGTGAGTCGAGTGCAAGTGGACGCCGAGTCCACGCCGAGTCCACGCCGGCCGCTGCAACCCCATGATGGCTATGCGCCTTCAGCCCGATGAGAGCAAATGGAAAGAAATCGCGTCGACGCCAAAGATGCCAAGAAAAGACGAGCCAAGTACAGAAAACGACAACAAATGACACCACAACATATGACATGAATGAAACGGGGAAACAGCTCAAATCTTAGCCCCAAGTGTCGTCAACGCCGTCGTTTTGCCGACATCGGCAGACTTGGACAAGGCGCTGCTGTTGTCCTCGGTCCCTGGACCGCCCAGACCGCTTTCTTGGCGTCGTGCTTTGTGGAAGTCTCCTTTGGCCGCACGCCTCGGATTCCTTCATACCTTCGGTCGGCTCATTCGGGCCTCGTTGGAGGAGCGTCGCCGTGGCTCCCGTTGGTCATTTCCATTCAAAAATGATCCCATACTCTGCTCTCAATAACCCAAATAACATGTCTTTCCTTTGTTTTGGTCTAAAGAAGCACAAGAACACTCGGAAAATGTTGAAATTGAATGAAGATATCTTTTACAAAACATTTCATGAAGCACCGAACATTTCTTTAGACAAACGTGCAATTGACTTTTATCGTTCACATTTATGCATTGCAACGGATCCCACTGACTGTACAAAGGCACAAAACCTTAACAAGTCATTGGTATTGAAAAATTGAGTCATGCACTTTTAAGATGAAACGAGATTTATAGAGAGGAATTTTTAAACCATTTACACGAGTATATATATATATAAGAAAGTATTCACATGTCCTTGATAGCGTCGCCCGTGTTGGGTCTGTCTCAGTGACAGACTGAGGCTGCAGTTGTCTCTGATCAAAACAGTGTGTCCCCCTAGCGGATATTCCATGAATTGCACCTTATTCAAAATAACCATTCCGTGTCTTATGCATTTGATCACTTTGAAATGATTCTGCGGGCCTGATCAAACCTCCTAGCGGGCCGATTCCGGCCCGCGGGCCGTATGTTTGATACCACCGCGCCTAGCATGTAAAAGCAAATTTCGATGCCAAAGCAACACGTGTGCCTGTGTTTTTTTCATTTGCTATATCGCAGTAGTTCTTCACTTTGTTGGAGGTCCTGAACCCAACCAGTTGATAGGATGAGACTGCGTGCAGCGTGTTCTACCGGAGAGACAAATTCCTTGTGTGTTCGACATACTTGGCATTGCACATTCACTGAACCCTGAAAAATAAAAATACCATTTAAAAAAAAAGAAATTCAAGACATTAAAAAACGCATTTATTAAAAACTGGGGAAAAAAACTTCAATAAAATGTCATGATATAAATAGATTTTTTTTTAGAAATTGTGCACAAAATGAACTAGCCAGTGATGGCCAAGCGGGCGTGTCAGAACTCATTGACATGTTGAGTCGGGTGTGTCTCAACCTCCATTGGCAGAGGCTCCGTCGAAGCCCTGAGACCGATTCACCGAACCGAACCCAGGTTAAGAACCACTGATATATACTGTCCTACACACACACACACACACACGCACACAACACACACACACACACACACACACACACACACACACACACACACACACACACACCTCTCTCTCTATATAGATGAAATGAAATAACAATAATGTTGCTTCAGCATCTCAGGCTGCTTTTCCATGCTCGCCACTCAGTTGGACGGCACTCCCGATGTCCCCCCCCCCCCACCAGACCGAATGTCTCCTCATGTCATCACACTAATCGACGGAGGGCACGTCTTCGGAGGACTGCTCTTGGCGAATTCTCACTTGGCCATTGGAAGTGTCGCTCAGTGGATGTCGAATTGACCCCCCCCCCCCCACTCCCCCCTCCCAATTGACCAGCGGGGGGGTTTTTTTTTTGCGAGGTCACCACAAAGTTGCAGTGCGCCTTGGCAAATTGTCACGTCAACTTTGGTTCGAGCGTCACCGAGCGGATTTGACCACTCCGGAAGCTCGGCGCCTCCCCCATTGGTCGCTTTGTTTGAATTTGCCTCAGAAGGCGGCCAATCGGCGCGGTGTGGGCGTGGCCTCGGGAGAGGCGTTGCCGGGAGCGGGCCGGGCGACGGCCAACCAACTCTGCGCAAGCCGGCTCGCGAAGGTACAAGCTCGCTTGGTGGCTAATTGGGCGCTCGCAACTTTCCAGCGGGCTGGAGAACGCTTGGAGAGGAGGTAAACGTTTCGTCTTTCATTCCGTCTGTCACAACAGCCGCCGAACGGCACGTCCACCGTCATGAGGGCGCGCCAATTGGTTTGGATGAACTGAGGACGCGGCTTGGACGTTTTTCTTTTCGGCTTTCCCAAGAAGACTTTCTGCACTTTGACAGGTCTTGTTATTTCAGATTGTTTAGTCGTATAATCTGGATTCGAAACCTGTACGTTGAGAAATATGTCTGTTCAATTATCCGTTTCTACAGTCTGGATTTTTTTTTTTTTTTTTTTTTTTAAAGAACATTTTAAACAACTTTTCAAGTCCAGTCTGGTTTAGAATGCTGTATTTTTGACAGAATTATTTTGGGGGAATTGTTTGTTTGTTTATTGAACATAAAAACATACTCAGTAATAAATGGACAGAAAGTAAGGTAAGTAAAATTGTAAATTGAGAAATCAGTCATCATACAACACAATTATTATGTTCAAAGGATTAGGAAGAAGTAAAAAAACGTATCTAGTCTTACCCCAAGTTATGTGTTTATATATAAATAGATTATTTCATGTAGTGCGCATCATAATTCGGGGCTTTAGAAATACGTTGGGGATTTTTTTGGTTTGTGCAAAGTGGAGAGAGAAAAGAAAGACGATCTCTTAATGCCGCACGTGCATATTTTGTCAACATGGCAGACAGAAAAATGCTGTCATGTGATCTCGCCATCTATCTATCCGACTCCAATAAGGCCGTGGAAATAGGCCGACTCGGACCTATATTGAATTTCCTTTCGGGGTTTTTTTTTGGGGGGGGGGGGGTGAACCTGCATGGAAAGGGGAACAAAATCTCTATTTGACCGTGACCTGGTTGCAGTCGGTCCGTTTGGAAATGTCAAAAGGTGCAAATACGACTTGAGACGAAATCAACGGGTCGGCCATCGAGCGTCCAGATTTGAACTTTGAATGGGAAAAAAAAAGGGGGCGAGTAAAGTTGGCGCTCATGTGACGCTTCAACTTGCAGTGAGACACGGCACCCCAAAATAATAATACTACTAATAATGTGCATGTTTTTGGACGCTCAGGGCGCTCGCCGACATGACCGAGGGTTGCGAGTTCGAGATCGACGTGGAGAGCGTGGAGGCGGAGGCCGACGAGCGAGCGGAGGAGGAGTGCGGCGAGGACGACGACGACGACGACGAGGAAGACAACGGCGACGGCCGCGGGGAGGCCCGCGCCGAGGCCGAGGCCGAGCCGCCGAGGCCGCCGCCGCCGCCGAGCCCGCCGCCGCCCGGCCGGGCCTCCCCGGCGGCCTCGGCCTGAGCCCCGGCGAGCAGCGGCGCAAACTGAGCCGCACGCCCAAGTGCGCGCGCTGCCGCAACCACGGCGTGGTGTCGTGCCTCAAGGGCCACAAGCGCTTCTGCCGCTGGAGGGACTGCCAGTGCGCCAACTGCCTGCTGGTGGTGGAGCGCCAGCGGGTCATGGCCGCGCAGGTGGCGCTGCGACGCCAGCAGGCCACCGAGGTGAGACGCCGCCCGACGCGCTTGACGAGGCCCAAAACGCTCGGACACGCTTTTCTCCACTCGCTTGCGTCGGGCCCTCTTTCCAAAGTCGCCCGTCTGTCTGCACTCAAAAGTCCAACATCTGCTACTCGCTCCAATTGAAAGAAACGTTCAAAAGTGAGCGATGAGATCCGTGTTTATTTCTTGCCACTTTAGGTCTTCATTTTGTGAAAATCCCTCCCCTTGATTGGACCTTTTTTCTTTTCTTCAAACTCGTCGACTGCAACATGTGTCTTTGGGGATCTTCTCGTTGATGAGATTCTCCTGCTCAAATTTCGGCCCATTGTGGTTTTTTTTTTTATTCATAAAATTATTCTCCATTTCATTAAAAAAATTTTTTTTTTAGCTTTCACCGTGGTGAGTCATTTTCTTTTTCTTTTTTTCCCCTTGGGGTAGGGGTGCTAAACAGTTGAAATGTACGCTTCAACTCATTTAGCAATGCAAAATTCGTTGACATTTTCAATGGAAATGTGTTGCACGTGATTTCATAAGCAGGAAGAAAATCTTTTTGAATCCGACCAAATGTTCTGACGTGGCCACTGGATTTCCAATTCGAAATGGACACGGACGACTTTTTCAGACAGGAAAGATGTTGCTGTCCCATTTCGTTTGGATCGATGTGCCCTGAGAAAAAGTGAACGAAACGCGTCCGCTCGATCGTTTGCGAGACAAAGACGCTCGGACTTGTCGCCACGCCACTCGAGAGAAGCGCGCCTCGGCAGTCAAGAGTCCGCTTCTCTCTGCTGTGCGTGCGTCAGCGCGGATAAATACGCGCACGCGCGTTCAACCAATCAGCGCGGACGCAAAGGACGTGACAGATCAAAGATCTTTGATCGACAACAACAACAGCAGCTAAATGAGTTGAGACGACACGACGCTCGAGGTCGGACGGACACGCTCTCTTTCATAGTCTCTCTGTTTTCCCTTTTTTCCTCTTTCTGTCCAAATCTATATTTTTCGACACAATAGTACAGTGATCCCTCGCTATTTCGTGGTTTCGTTTATCGCGGCCTCGGTGCATCGCAGATTTTTTCAAACATATGCATTTAAAAAAAAATACAAAAAAACGTCCGCTCACAATGGACGCTACTGTAGCCGAGAGGAGTCAAACGGTGCATTCAAGTGCGCTCAGTTAGTTCGAGAATCGAAATTTGTTCGTCATCCGAGGCATAAAAAAAAAACTCCAAATTTTTGTTCGAAAACCAAATTGTATGAGAACCAAGACGTCCGAAAACCGAGGTTTGACCGTATATATATATATATAACCAATGGACCGTTGGCGGACTTTTTGCGGACTTCAAAATATTTTGAAGTCCGCAAAAAGTCTGCCAACAGTCCGCGAGAAGCAGCGAAAGTCCGCAAAACACACATGGAGCAACATATACAGTACATGTGGAGTGAGGGGGGGGGGGGGCATGTTGATTGGCTGTGCATCTTCTTTCTGTCTTATCATGCGGGTTACTCTTTGATCTCAGTGTCTAAGTGTTGTTTACATGCTGCTAGTGTGTGCTTGCGTTCGTGTGTGTGTGTGTGTGTGTGTGTGTGTGTGTGTGTTAGTGCGCTCCACTCAAGCGCAAAGGCCCACGCGGGGCAATTTTTATTTTATACATCTGTTAATTGGTCGCTACTTCGCAGATTTTCGTTTATCGCGGCTGGTTTGGGTCCCCATAACCCGATAAACGAGGGATTACTGTAGTCTCGTCCACGACGTCTTTTTTCGTTCAGCCATGTGTCTAGAAAGAGATCAAGAATCTCTTTAGACTTGATCTGAGACGACGGCATTTTATTTGCGCATGACCTCATGTCTTCTGTTTTTTTTTTTAAAAACTCTATCAGGACAAAAAAGGGAAACAAGTTGCAGCCGAGAGGAGGCCCATCTATCAGAGACATGTTCGTCCATCAACTCTGCTGGCCAAAAGCATCCTGGAAGGTAAAAAAAAAAAAACTGGCAACGAGCGCGCTGGTCTTTGGGGCTTTCAAGGGGAAGTCGGTTCTTGACAGTAATCTGCTCCAGCGGTCGAAACGCGCCATTCGCACTCAGATTGCGTTGGTGGAAATAGGAGTCGGGCGGCCGCATTTGTCCATCTCAGCCGGCGGCCATTTTGCCACTTGCCGTCGACTCAACGTGACCTTCCGGTTGCTCAGGGGGGTGCGCCCCATCACGGCTCCGCCCTTTTCGGTGGACGGCAGGTGGCAAAATGGGCCCCTTTGCTCCTTTGCGATTGGTATTGCCGCGGGCCCCTTTGCGGGGGTCCTTCCAAGACAAACACCTGGCGATCTGGTCGGACGGCTGTCGACTCGGAAGCCCCCGTACGAGACATCCCTGACGTTTGCTGTCTCCCGACCGGACAGGTTTCCGCCCGTTGCCGTCCGACCCCTTCCTGGCCGCCGGCCCGTCGCTGCCTCCGCCGCTGAGCGACCGCATGCGCAAGAGGCGGGCCTTCGCCGACAAGGAGCTGGAGAGCATCATGCTGGAGCGCGAGTACAAGGAGCGCCGGCTTCTGGAGAGCGGCCGGGCCTCGCCACTGCTCTTCGCCAACCAGGCCGCGCGCCGCGCCGTCGACTACAACGCCTACAAGGCGGCGTACTCGCCCGCCGCCGCCGCCGCCGACCTGTGCCCGGGCCCCGCCCGCTTGGACGCGCCGGCGCCGTACCCGCCGGCCGGCGACAACGGCGACTTGGTCCCGTCCGGCGCCGGCGTGGCCTACCGCCACTACCCGCGAGGGGGCTTCGTGGTGTGGCCCCGCGCCGCCGCCGCCGCCGCCAACCTGGGCGACGCCCTGCTCTACCGCCAGTGCCTCTTCAACGCCGCGGCCGCTGAGAACAGCAAGCCGTGGGAGCCCGAGGCCGCGGCCGCCGAGGAGGACGCGGCCTCGTCGCGGGACCCGCTGAGGGCGGCGCCCGAATCCGCCGGCGCCGCCGGGGAGAACTCTGCTTTCTACCCGCCAAAGAGGCGCTTCGGACACGCCTTCCCGGCCAGGGACGCCGCCAAGCTCTCGCTCGACGTCAACTGCGGCTTCCGCTCGCTCCTCCAACACTCGCTGGGCGACGGGGGCGGCGGGGGCGGGGCGGCGCCGTACTGCAAGGAGCTCCTGCAGGAGGCGGCGCGCAAGCTGCGGGAAAGCAAAACGGCCGACAGGTGCGCCAAGGACTTTCTCTCTGAGCCGGGAGGGGCCAAGATGGCCGCCGGCGAGTCCCTGTCCTTCTCGGTGGAGGCCATTTTGAACAGACCCGCCATGAGTCGAGCGTTTCATTGAAGTGGAAATGGCGTCGTCGAGGCCCCCAATTCGCAGAGGGGGGAGAAACCTCTGACTTGCTCCGTGTGACATTCCAAGTTCCGATTCTACGCGACGACCAAAGAAGAAAGATTTTCTAACTTATTGCCATGTTGTGCGACGAAGCCACTCGGCAATTTGCTTCGACCGCAAAGTCCTTGATGCATTTTGCCAATAGCGAGGCGGCGCTCGCCAGGGCTTCCCTCCGTGTCAACGTGGCCGCAAAGAAGACTTTGTTTCCCGCCGTCGTCGCTCGTGCCCGTGAGCTAACTCCAAAGTTTTGAAAGCGCTTCCTCATGTCAATAAACGTTTGCCTCCAATGTTCATGGCCCAGGAAGTCTGCCGTTTTCATTCAACGCAACCGTGCCCGTTTCCGCACTGAAATACGAAAAGGCCGATCTTTTGAAAACGCAGCCCCAGTTCCGCCGAGGAGCCCGAAATTGGGTAGAGAGCTCCATCGTGAAAAGAGGCCCCCCCCCCCAAAAAGAGCCATACGTGGCCTTTTGGGGTCATTGCCACGTTTGCCAGGGTTCCTTCCAACTTGAACCAAATTTGCAGCAGGCGCGCTAGCTTCGAAGATGACGAGCAACGCTCTCCTTTTAGTTTTCGCCGCCTCGTCCACGTGGGCAAGCGTGCTGGTGAAGGTTGAGCAGTGACTAGGAAAAAAAAAAAATAAGGACACACCCAAAAAGTCGTGCGTGTCAGAGACATTTTCAAGTCAAATCTGGTGCCTGAGCAATTGGTGGTGATGTCGCTAGGCGACATTTTGTTTGCCGCACGAATACACATTTCCAAGATGAGGGGAAAGGCCCATCAAAAGGTTCCTGCGAGGGCCAAATCACTTTTCCCTTCTCTGACGGGGGTTGGAGGGGGGGGTGGGGGTCAGTTTGGACCAAAACGGGGGACGATGGCAAACGGAATGATTGTTTTGCCCCAAACCGCACCTCACCAAATCCGAGCCCTTTCTGCGAGCTTGACCGCAAAAAAACCAACACTATTTCAAAAACAAACAAAACAAAAACACTCTTTATGAAATCCATAATCACCACTCCATTTTTCTTTCCGCCATTATTTGACAGGGGGGGGTGTGTCCAGGATGTTTTATTTTGGAGGGTGGGCTTTCACACTGCACAAATGTGTGATAGAACGTTACAAGTTTCCATCATGTGGCCAGACTGAAAAAAAAAGGGAAAAAAAGTGTATTGTTCAGATGGGGGACAGGCAAAATGCCGTTTGGGGGCGACAAATACGACAGGCCGACCTTCAGCCCGAAATTGCGACTTCTATCGTTTGAAGCGTTAAAGGCCACAAAATCGGGCCCTTTTCTTCCTTGAACGTTCTTTTTCCATCAGCGCTGTTAGCGGCCCCGGCGAGGCACCAACATGGCGCCAACATGGCGGGGCCAACTCCTGTCCTGGCCCACGCATGGCCGCCGTCTTGGGGCCAAGCCAAGACGCGTTGAGCCCCATTTGGACGCCAAGCGCCTTTTCGCACGGGTGCTGTTGTGTAAACACGGCCCTCGGCGCGTGCGTGTGTGTGTGCGTGTCACACAAGCTTTGTGTGCACTAAACGGCCACAGATAACGATCTGCTCAAGTATCTGAGACCAGGTTGTCAGAGGCGGTGAGATTGAGCGCGTCAGCAAGGCGCGATCGCTGACGGAACAGCTTCTGACTTTGGCTTCTCCACAGTTGCCGTTGTTCACACCGTCACTTTTTGTTTGTGTGCACACAGGCGGGGCGTTGGCCATTTCCAGACTTGAGTGACTTTCCTTCGTGCTGGGGCGATGGGGGGGGGGGGGGGTAAGACAAACCCAAAACACACACACACACACCCACGCCCCACCAGGAAACGCGAGCTGGGAATTTCAGCTTTGGCGGCTCTCGTCTGGCAGAGAAAACACGGCGAAAGGTCACGAGCGCGTGCGTGCAGGTCGCCAATGTCGCCGAGTCCTGAGCTGGCAACGAACGATAGAAAACGAGTCTGAACGCCTGGCGTGGTGGCATGGGCGGCTTCCGTGGAACGGGATCGCTCGCTCTGACCGATTTCAGGGTGGGGGAACGGATCCGCATCATGGCCGCTTGCTATTCATTGCCTACGTCGGTATTAGCCTGACGCTAGCAAACAAAGGCAGCGCTACCTCTATTTGCTGCATGTTTAGCCTGGCAAGAAACCGCAACTGAGCGCAGCAATTAACAAACAACAACAACAACAACAACAAAAAAGCCCTCGTTTTTTCCTTTTCTGACGTTGGTGCCTGCAAGTCAAAGCAAAACCAAGAAAACCCCCAGAGATGAGTCAGGTCTTCTCACGTCCCCGCACCGTATTGGTGTGTGTGTCCAACGGGAGCAGGGGGAGCGCCGCCGTGTTCCGCCATGCCGGCGGCCATTCAAGAGAAACTCACGCTCCTGCAAACCACGTCGCGCTCCATTAACTTCTGCTGCCATAATAGCGCGGCGTGGTGCGCGCGGGATTGTAGCCACCAGCTAGCGAATGGGACCGCCGCCACGACAAGACCGATGTCTGCCGGGGGACACCCGCGGGAGGACATATCGGGGGAGTTGATTACACAGCAAACGTCCGCGGCGCTTTCCTCCGTGCTGTACTTTCACGTTTTGACTGTGCCCGACGCCGCCGAGCCATTTGTGTGAAAACCCAGGCAGGTTTTCGGCCAGAACCGGGACAAGGTGGAGCGGGAGGTCAACGGTTTATTTTGCCGCACTCCACTGCTTGTTTTTCGTCTCTGCGGGCGCCAGTAGACGCCGGTGGTGCCCTTTTGGCCTAAGATGAGAAAAGTGGCCTTTGCACACATTAACCCCCCCCCCCCCCCATGTCATCAATTCCCCCCAAAAGTGTGGCAATTTGAGTTCCATCGTCACGACAAAGAAAAAAAGCAATGTTGAGGAGTCCAGCCAGTCTCGATTTGCTTTTCTCTCTCTGGGCTATTTTTATTTTGGCGGCCAAGGTCCACCTGCCGTTTCGAAGCCAATTTGCCAGTCTAAAGCGTCATGTAAATGCTATGGAAAAAAAGCCTTTGTGCTCCCCCCCCCCCCCCCCCCACAAGGAAAAGCCGCCGTGTTATTCCTGCCCGCTTTGTTGTCTTTTTGCCCACCATTCGGCGCTCTTTTTTTTTTAGAGGGCGCCGCCAGCCAGGCGACGGCTCGCAGCTGCCGCCGCCCCGACCGCGGCGACCGCCGCCGCCGCCGCCGCGTGAGCCGTCATTTTCCTAAAGCGCTGATAAATGGTCCGCCGCACCTGGCCCGCGCTAACTTGAGTCAACAGACGACGTGGCAAAGTTCAACGTGGGGGGGGGCCACCTTTGCATAGGCCTGCCAGAGGCCGCCGCCGTCAATGGCAACAAACGCCACGGCTAAATTTAGCTTCTTCTTCTTTGGCTTTGAGCTGCCTTCCCTGCGCTCGGACGGAAAGGTTCCCTACCCGATTTCATGTGGCCAAACGAAGGCCGCCTCGGGGACCCAACCCCGAGAGACTCGCTTCGGCGCTGACCTTGAGACTCAGTGGTCCAAGATCATGGCTCTCTCTCTCATAGATGTACTTGTGACTTGGGTAGCTGTGGGCAAAAGGCATCAAATGGAACCCGGAAATGTGGCCGCCCCCACCCCGAGTTTGCCCTTCCGTGCGGAGTCTTCAAAGGTCACGATGGGAACGCCGGTCCCCCTGCTCGGGTGCAGGACTTGCCGCCACCGGGTTTTAACCTTGCCGCTGCCTGAAAAACAACCTGTTGCCACTGTGCAACTTTGCGGCTGTTGTGGCAACAAGGCCGGCGCTAATGTGCGTGTTGTGCCATCAACACGCCGCGTTTTAACTCACTTGGCGCTCGGCCCGTTTCAAGTGTGCACGCGCCAGCTTCTCTCCACTTGAATTGCAAACCATGCCGCTCGATTTGATGACGCGGTGACCCCCAAAAATCAATCCAGCGAATCCGGCCATCATGTACATCGCGCAGGCCAGCTTTTACGTGTCGGGTTTCTTTTGGATTGCCATCGACAAAATGACCCTGTAACGGCCGCGCCCAAATTCCGCCTCGCTAATGTCCGAGCGCCGTCGGGGAGCCGAACCCGCAAAAAGTGGCGGTTTGTGTTTCGAGGCACAAAAGCGGCACAAAGGCCAAAAGGCCGACTTTTTCCAATTTCCGCGCACGACCTCCTGAGACTTTTGGTCGGCTCTACTCGGCTTCTGGGACCGAATGTTCACGTCTGAGCACTTTGGATTGGATTGCGCAAATGGACACCAACGTTGTCAAGCGCACCCGAATTGCAGATTTGCGGCCACGGCTTCTTGAGATTTTTTTGTCTTTTTTTTGTCAATCTCCTCCAACTGGACACGCCCATGGAATATCACGCTGCAAAAGTGAATGTTCAAATCTGAGCTCTTTCCATTCAGACTGGAAAATGACAACGGCAGATTTGCTCCGTCAATGTGGACGAAGCTTCTTGGGTCCGCGCCAGGGGTGCCCAACCTTTTTTTTTTTTTTTTTTTTGGGGAGCCGAGATCGACTTTTCAAGCAACTGACCTCTTGCCATCGACACGAGAGAGAATGACAAGAAGAAGAATTGAAAAAAGATGGATGGAAAGATCCCAGATCGCAAGCCGCAATTGCAGACCGCTGAGCGCTAACGACTTCCGGTCATGCGGATCAGGCGCCCGCCTGCTTTTTCTTTTCGATTTTGATTTTTATATATATATATTTATATTCAGTTTTCATGGGGTGGCCAAGTACAGCATTTGTCCGGCATACACCAGAGGAAAAAAAAGCAGCCTTTTTTTATCAATGTCACATGTTAAGAAAATATTGATTAAAAATTGGGAGGCGAATATGACATTTGAATGTTCATGTCTGAAAATGAAATAAAACAAATATCATGAATAATTCAACATGATCTGATCATTTTTAGGACCAAAACCTGTTGACTCTTTTTGCTTTCACTGGGGGAAGAAACACTTGAGCGTTCTTGTTTGAGCCGTCAAAATCCCATTTGTTGATTTTCAGATGCTGGGAATTATTCAATGTCTTCAAATTTCCAGGTCAACTGAAAATGTCGAACGCAGAAGCGGGCGGGCAAAAGATTCCGGAGAGCCTCCCTTTCCATGAAATCATTTGGGGGAGGGGGGGACAAAAGCAAACAAAACAAACAAACAAGGACATGTCGTGAAACGCTGACCCGGAATGCAACGTCGCTCTGATGATTTGCGCTAACATTCATGCGTTGCCCTGGCGACGGGGTGCATGATGGGAAAAGCAGAAAACATGTGCGCTCTTTAAACCTGCCAGAGAAGAAGAGGGGGGGAAAAAAATACAAAAATCAAATAGAGAGCCAAAACTTGACACGTGTAAAGCGGACACATTGAAGAGAAGATTGAGCAAGGCGGGGAATCGAGCGGGGAACCGCGGTCGCTCCGTCGCAAAGCGAAATAAAATCTAAAAAGTCAAAGGAAATCGTAAAAGTGCCCATTTGAGAAAAAAAAAGCGCACATTCTTTTCACGTTAGCGCTTTTAATGGGCCGAACCGGAGCCCTTTTTACATCACGTCAGGATTGCTTGTGGTAAGAGTCGCAGGCGGCCAAGAATAACGTCATCAATGAGGACCATGAGGCCAGACGCTTCCGACCCAAGCCATGAGGAACGCCAAGTGTGCGTGGCGCTAAAAAGAGCGCACGTGTTTCCCGGCGCTGAAGGTCGGGCTCCGCGCCGCGCCGCGCCGCCGGATTTGGTCTCCAATGAGGTTTCTTTCGATCCAATAGCCGAAGCGCTCGGAGGGGCGTTGGCGCGCACGCACCGCACGGCGGAGAACGCACGTGCTCGGGCGGGCCGCGGACTTGATTTCTTGACTCTGCCGATGATCGCTCAGGTGGTCTCGGGTGGCCGAAGACCTTTTTGTGAGGTTCTGACAACCCGACCTTCGCCGCTTGATGACGCGTCCAGATGGTCCCCGTCGGAAAGTCGTGCACTGATCAACGATTCGTTTGGCTTTGAGAGCGCCACCCGCGGGCGCCAAAGGGTGTCACGAGCTTGCGTCCGCTCCGGTGCCTTGCGCGGGTTAGCGTTGGCAAACGTGAGCGTCCAAACGACTCCCCGTAGAAAGCGAGCTAGCTCGCCTACAGAAGCTAGCCGCCGCTACATTTTTGCGACGTAGCTTGGCTGCAAACCAGCCAGTGAGACGGGCCGCTAGCCGCATGGCTAGCCACATGGCTAGCCGGCATATTTGGAGGATAGCGACAGATAGCCCTCTCTTTGGTGGCGCTTGAGGACAAGCTACGTCGCTAAACAATTGCAAAGCGTCTGACGTGGCCTCCATTTCTTTTATTGGGCAATTAACGTTACAGCCCTCACGTTGCCCGGTTCCGTTTTGGCGGCCATGTTGGCGAGGTCGACCCCCTCCACCGAAGGCAATGCACGGACATTGAAACTTCGGAAGGTTGGCTTTTTTTTGGTTAGTTTTTTTGGTCAATGCGATCAGAATGTACCATTGGAGAAAATCAAGTTGCCCCCATTTCCCTCGTTGCGTTGGACCGCACGTAGCACGATGGAGCGGGCATCCTTTTACTTTGCTTGCATCAGGCTCGTTTGGAATGTGTCATTCCGGTTTTGACTTGAATTTGGTTTGAATACGTTTTCGAGTGCCTCGATTCGCTTTTGTGAAGGCTCAAAGACGAAAACCAAGGAGATTTTCACTCGTCGGGTCGAGTTAGTTTCGCTTGCCGCTCACATTTGTATTTGATTGCGTTCACGGCAAGGACTTTTTTTTTCGTTCTCCATTCGGTTCGTTTTCGTTGTTGGGTGCACGCAAATGAAACGCGCCGATGACTTTGAGCCTCCGAGCTCAGCGTGGCTCTGACGTGCAGCCGACCCAAATCTGGTTTTTCAAGCCCAATTATTTGATACCGAGGCGAGACCGGCAAAGATATTGCGGCACTCTTGACGCCGCCACCGCCGCCGCCGCCGCTTGGTAAAGATCTTTTGGCATACGAAGGCGCTTTTGAGTCCAGGACAAGTAGCGATCGATCGGGGCCCTCGTGACTCTTCTCATCTGGTCGGTGTTGTGTTTTTATTGGTTTTTTTTTTTTTGAAACAAAGAAAAAAAAAAAAAAATGGAAAACCGAGGTAAAGGCAGAGGACGAGGCGGAGCGAAAAGACCTTTGGAAAAAAGCGCGGTCGCACGCACCCACATAAATGTCACGCAAGATTTAAGCAACGCGCCGTCCCAGGGCTGCAACCTTTTGGCCCGACGGTTTGCTTTTTCCCACCGTCCTCGGCCCGATGCCGCGTGTGTGTGTGTGTGTGCGTCTTTTCCATGCGTGGCGGCCCTTTTCCAACCAACTGCGCCCGACGATACTAATAAGTCATCTTGTCTCTCGCAGCTTACGTCTCCTGTCTGCAAGTCATAAAAGCTCACAACGAACAATGTCCCGATCGAGACATTAAGCCCGGCTGAGCGCGTTGCGCAGATGAGCTTCGTCATCGTCACTTTCAGGCGAGAAGAAGAAGAAGAAGAAGAAGAAGAAGAAGAAGAAGAAGACCTTGGCAGCGGCTCGGACCTTGGAGCGAGGCCTGCGCGGCCAAAAACTGTTTTCCACGTATGGATTGGATTCTTTTATGGATTTGATTCCTCATCATTCATGGTTTGCTCACATGCCATCTTTCGATCTGTTTTACTTTGCATCAAATGGAAAACACATTCAAACACGACAATCCACGTCTTGTGAGCATCTGCGATGGAACTGAAGCGCGTCCATCTCTATCTCTCTCTCTATCAATGTGCGAGAGCGCGCCGAGTCGGACTCTGACATCATCACTCCCGTGTCAATCGGGAGCGCCGGTTGCAGTGAAATTGACAAGAGGGGAGGGAGGGAGGGAGGGAGAATCCCAACCATCCCCCCCCACTCACAATAATCCCCATCGCGCATGAGACTGATATGACGGTTTGGTCCGATTGATCGGTTTTGCCTGCCGGCGCAGGCCCCCCCCCCCCCCACCCAGCTGTCCGAGCAAAGAACCCAAATGCAAAGACTCTATTTGGACCCAACGTATTTTGTGTCGCGCGGATATTTATGAGCTGCCTTTGGACTCTTTTGCTCTTCTTTTACAACGCTGACACATGGCAATAAGATGTTGGCCCGTTTGAAGTCGCACATCTGCGCGCCAGCGGAAACGCGCAAAATCTCGCGTGCCTTCTTTCATTGTTACATTGGAGGTATCGTGTGTGTGTGTGTGTGTGTGTGTGCCGCGTGTGTGTGTGTGCGTGTGCGCGAGCGAGCAGGCCGGCTGCTGCGAGCTTGTAAAAGAGTGGAAGATGGGGATTCCACATGCTTATCCAAGGAGATAATAAACAAAAGGGGGTGAGGGGTTGGGTGGGGCGGGGGTCCGGCGGCTGATATATTGGGCACATGTGGGCTCTTGGAAGGATGAAGGACGGAGGTGGAGGGGGGGGGGGGCGTGGCCGGACACTTGAGGCCTCTCCGAGAACAAGATGAGCTCGGTAGATCACATGGTCCCACTTGAAGAGATTCCCGCCCTGGCCGCCGCCCCCGATGGGGAGCGGCGCACCCGCACTTGACTCGCAAGCTAAATTGCGCTCATTTTCCACCAGATCGGCAGGAAAGGGGCAAAAGGCGGAGCAGAAATTTGTCGGCAACAAAAAAAAAGCATTCGGGAAGAAGGAAAGGAGCTGACCAAAAGCCGATGGTTTGCGCGGGAAAAAGGGCAACAAAGTAGGCCTCAAAGTCCAAACTTGGGCTTTCTCTAATTAGGGTCAGTTCAGGCGTTCCAAATCGGGGTTCAGAATAGCTTTCGGCTTTCAAAACCGCCTTTCAAGCTCAGGTTTGCTTTGGTTGCTTCATCATTAGGATCATTTTGGCCTTTAGGCATTCTTAAGAGTCCGAGAAGTTTGCGACAGGAAGACAAACACAAGAAAGTCAAAGCGCATTTCACGTGACTTGCATTCCTCACTCGCTTTGAGTAGACGATGCGGATTTTGCGCTCACCTGCGCGCAAAACGCCTCGCCCGGATTTGTTCCTGGAAATGGTGTGCGGCAAAAGTGTTTTTTGTTACAACTGTGACTTGTTGTGATAACACGGCGTTTAGCGCCGGGACCAAGCCCCGTGACAGGACGCGACGGCGGCGCCTTCCCCTCGGGGGATGCCGGCGAGTGTCGCCAGTGGCTCCGCCGGCAGCTGCATGAGCACGGCCTGCGGCGCGTCCACATATTACAAATATTACAAGCCCCCCCCCCCCCCACGTTACAAATATTTGCTTACGATTGGCTTTTAACCTAGCATATTAGCGCATTAGCTCGCGGACGTTAGCATGCTAGCTCATTCAACGCAGGGTACGTCGTTTTGCTGTGTTCTACGTATTTTGCAACGGTGTTTTGATGCGTTGCTTATGGTTTGACACGTTCCTGACTCGCGTCTACAGGGACGAAATGGCAAGAAGACATCGACAGGTGTGGTCAGGGAAGGAGTCCGTCTGTAGGATGTGGCAAGGGCAGAGCGGTACAATTGTCCCTCCCCAAAAACAAAACAAAACAAAACAAAACAACAATTGTGGCAAAAACGAAACATTGAAATGTCAGGCGCTACTCTGGAACAAATTGTCGACAGGGCGGCCCGGTACAGTGGTTAACGTCGGCTTCACAGTGGTACCATTCCAGGGCCTCCCTTGTAGTTTGCAGATGCACACATTGAACACTCTAAATTGTCCCTGGGATGTGGGCGTGGATGGTTGTTCGTCTCTGTGTGCCCTGCGATTGGCTGGCAACCTAGGGTGTCCCCCGCCTCTGCCCGGATTGGGATAGGCTCCGGCACCCCCCGCGACCCTAGTGAGGATCAAGCGGTTCGGAAAATGGATGGATGGATGGAATTGTCGACCATTTTGGCCCTTGCGTTTCGTTCCGGCGAAAAAGGAGGCAGGTAGAATGTCGTGGACGAACGGCGCGAGCCGGCCAGGCCGCGACAATTGGGCTGCTCCAATTGTTTCCACCACAGCGCCGTTTGTCGCCCGACCGTACGCCGAAACCACCAGGCGCGAGTTCGTGTGTGCGGCTACAAACACACGCGCGCCACACCGCCGGCCTCACTTCAATTTTACCTTCCAGTGGGTTGGGACGGTAGCCGCCTTTCTGAGAAATCCCGCCATCATATTTTCAACCGGATGGAGCGTGAGTTGAGAAAAGCTGGGGGGCGGGGGGGGCGGGGAAAGCCAATTTGGGGCCGCATTTGGGCAGCCGGGCTGGACGTCTGCTTAAGAGATAGGCGGCGGCGCGTCTGTTTGTTTGTTTTTCCTTTGCTATTGCGTACACAGCTTTGGGAGGTCAACGAGCGCGTGACACCTTGGCCAGCTAAACGCCACCAAAGACAACAAGCACAACGTGTTTCTCCTGCGCATGCTCACCCGCAACCAAGATGACAACGCTTGCCCCCCTGCCATTGCGCAGTCCGAAAAAATACAACCAAAAAAAAGCATCTTTTCGGCTGTATTTTATGCACCATTTGATACCAAAAGTGATAGAATTAGGTGAGGAAAAAATATATATATATAGGGGCGGCTCGGTATAGTGGTTACGTCGGCTTCACATGCAGAGGTATATCCAGCTCCGGCCTCCCTGTGTAGTTTGCATGTTCTCCCCGGGCCTGCGTGGGTTTTCTCCGGGTGCTCCGGTTTCCTCCCACATTCCAAAAACATGCATGCTGAGTGCACTCTAAATTGTCCCTAGGTATAGTGTGAGCGTATGGTTGTTCGTCTCTGTGTGCCCTGCGATTGGCTGGCAACCAATTCAGGGTTCCCCCGCCTACTGCCCGAAGACGGCTGGGATAGGCTCCGGCACCCCCGCGACCCTGAGGATAGCGGTTCGGAAAATGGATGGTGATATATATATATATATATATATATATATGCAGTATATATATATATTTTTTTTTTTACTTTTTGTAACATTTTACATATGAAATGAGTCGAATTGCATGCTAAAACGGCTGGAATTGCCATGGAAAACAAAAACCCAACTTGATTTTTTTTCATGGACACCAAAACCTATGAAAGCACATCGCTGTGATAATGACATCAAGTCAGAATTTTTTTTTTTTAAAGAAAAAGAGTTATGTCAGTTATGCTTTGCGCGGGAAGGGGGCTAATTCCGCTAGCGCTGGGCAGCCAATTCCCATGAAACGGCCCCCCGATATTCCTTTCATTTCTTCTCCGCCCAGCAATTAGTCGCGGTGGGGGAGAGAGGTGGTGGTGGTGGGTGGGTGGAGGGGGGGGGGGACTATCAAAGGAGGTGCTTGTGAGGGGGGGGGGGGGGACGGGTGGGGGCTTGGCCGCTCGCATGCGCACTGACATCCACAAAGCAGAATGAAATATGAAATATCCAATTTCTGGCTTGTAAAAGCGAATCTCGGGGAAGAGGAGCCCCTTCGCACAGGTAACGCCAAACATTCTCCGCCGACTCGTCGAGTACGACGACTTTGTGGCCGCGCTTTAAGTCTTCGTGCTTTCATTTAGAATGGCGAGTTCTGACTTCCAATGAAGGAAAGAAACACATGCTGTATGGATGGAGGAGACTGGACTGTCTCCGAATTGTCACAAATGCCCCCATAGAATTTCTTTTGTGATTTTTTTTTGTTTTGCTGCATTATATTTGCTTTTCTTTGTGTCAGTGAAGTGATCATGAATTTCCGTTTTTCGGAGGCTGTCTTTGAACGCCTCTCGAGTCCAACGAGAAGAGAGAAGGCACGAGGTCGGACGCAATCGTGTCTGTGTTTGTCGAGACTGTTAAAAGCATAAATAAAGTTTTTTAAAAAAAACAACACCACAGCTCTCCTTTTTCGGAGCTGCAACATGTGCATCGAGATCGATCTATTTGAGCGAAATTAGCCTACGATCAAAATCTTTTTCCATTTTCAAACATTTTTTTATAAAGCTCCAGGGAGCCACTAGATGTCGCTAAGAGAGCCGCATGCGTAGCTCTGGAGCCGCGTGTTGCCAACCCTTGCTCTATACACACACACACACACACACACACACAAATGCGCGTGCACGGTGAGGTACGCACCTGCTTTTGTCACATATGTATCTGCGCTTCTAGTTAAGTCAAGAGCGAGCGGGAGTACTTTTGCAACCCCTGCGGCTTCGCATTTGCATCTTGTTGTTTGTTTTTGGGCCGACGGGGGGGCCGAGAAGAAAGCTGCCAAAGCAAAAGGTTGCATCAGGCGGCGCAAGAGACATGTGTACGTGCGCATCATTTACAACTCGCCTTCGACTGACATTTATGGCTTTGGACGACCGAGGTCGTTTCTCGGGCCTCGGCAGATGTCGGTCCTCCTCGGAATGGAGCTGCCGAATGTCGAGGAAGTCAGATAAAAATAAGGAATTTAAAAAAAGCCCAAAACAAAACAAAACAATGATTCAATGTGCCTTGCGACTTTCTTCATGGGTTTCTAAAAATGGGTAATGACGGTTGAATTTAGCAGGAAATGTAATAAAAAGGTCCATGTCCAGAACCGCCTCCCACGAATTGCCTCGGATGCATTCTAGGGAAAAAAAAGAAAGTTTGCATTCGACTATTTCATATCAAACTGAAGAAAAGAAATCATGAAAATGACTGAAACAGAATGGAAACATTTTGAAAATGGTGTTTTAATCCTCAAATGTGTGCCGTTTTGGGCTGTAACATTTCAGGCAGTTCACTCCTGCTTTTATTTGGGTGTGTCATTTCATATCTATTTGGACAAAAGGGGGAAAAAAAAGCTTTTTTCAAGGTGTTGAATAGTTATATTTTTTTTCTGAATTGTGTTTGGCTTTCCACCCATTCGCATTGAGAGCCGCGTTTCTTCGGGGGTGGTCGCAGCACCCTGAACCGGTTGCCGGCCCATTGCAGGGCACACATGGAGAAGCAAACATTCACACTCACACTAAGGCGCCATTTCAGCTGTCAAGTTTTTGGAATGCGGGAGGAAACCAAAGTACCCGGAGAAAAGCCATGCAGGCACAGAGAGAACTCACACGGGAAGCCCAAACCCACGACCTCTGCACAGGGGGGCATGCTGCCCATGTTTTTTTTGTCCAAAAACTGGCTTTTCTTTTAGATGACAAAACCAACACGTTTTTTCAAACCTTTTTGAAATTTTTTTTTTTTTACATGCGACCCAGATTGCCACCGTCCAACAAAAACAATGTGTTTGTTGTACCTCTGAATTGTCAATTTTTTTAACCCAACTCCGTCTTTTGGTCTGGCAAAATGTGCCGGCAGGCGTTTTCCCGCCGGCGGGTCGCAAGTGAGACGAAGCGGCAAGCGCGTTGAGCGAACGAGCGGCAAAAGGGCGTAAATGCGATACAGGTGCCGGCCGGCCGGCCGGCGCGCGGTTGTGGCAAATCAATCGTCCGCTGTCAGACGGAAGATTCCACAGCGTGAAACGACACCTCCGCTTGAGGGAAAACACTTGTGATGTCTCCCAGTTGTTGACCAGGCGCTGACCCCCCTGGCGCTCACCTGCTGCTGGCACCGTAGACAACCCGCAAAATTGGGATGCGCGCCTTCACTCTCTCTCTCCGCGTTTGGACGGCAAAGCTTGAAAGGTTTGCACTTTTTTTGGGGGAACACGTCTTCATGTCGTGCACTGTGAGGCTCACCGGTGGGCCACGGCCCCCCGGCCTCGTTGCCCTCGGCCCGCTCTCAAATGCTTTGGACGGCCGAGTCCCGACGCGCAAATGGCACCAGACGCGGTTGCGAGGTGGCAAAATGCTACTTTTGCCCGAAAGGGAGCCGCTCCGTCGAACTCCGCCGCAGGATGCGATAACGCATCGAGCGCCGAACTTTAGGATAAATGATGAAAAATCAAAAAGGGACGGCGATGGCCGGCTCGCGTCGTTTAGTCGGCCGCCTGTTTTTGGCCATATCTGTTATTGATAGTTTTGAGCTTCAGTCATGGTTTTTGTTTGATACTTTGGACTTTAGGATTGAATTTTCTGGGGTCCACCACCACCGCCTCGCTACGAGACACTTTCTACTTTCGATGAACGTCAGTCCTTGACATGGAGGCTGTGGTTTTTCACCCATTTTGGGGGTGGCATTTCCTCTTGCTCCCAGAGATTCCTGTGAAGGGTTTCCTCTTTTCAAATCCTTCCTTCCTTTCAAAATGTCGGGCCGACACCCATTTGGGCGATCGGCATTCATTTCAAAGTGGAATCAAATCCCTCACGCAAGGGGAAGGCTGGCGCAGGTTCCTACCTTTGCCGCACCAAAGTTGCGGTGACAACTCGGAGCCTTGGGATGGCCGCCCTGTGTGAAGGACGGCTTTCTTTGGCCCAAAAAAGCAAAAGCGTGTCGGAACAGGCAACGTCTCCCCCCCCCCCCCGTTCTTGCTTTTAACCTTCTCACACTGTCCCGCTGGTGAGTCGGATTTCACAGCGCCTCATTCCTTCACTTTGACTTCCACCGAGTTCCACTTCTGCACACACACACACACACACACACACGCTGCAGAAGAGTCGAAAACGGGCTCAGCGGTTATTCGGATGAAGCAGATGGTTGTCAACGCGCGTTTCAGTCATCAAATTGAAACGACTTTGCCCGATGTTTATGCAATAAAGCTTTTTCTTTCGTTTGCCCTCAAACAAGCGGCGGCAGCGGCGGCGGAACGTTTGATGTTCATCGGCGCTCGCTTGCCAAATCACGCGGCGCGACCAGGCGACCCGTTTGGTAACAGCACACCGTCCCGTTCCAAAATCGCCCCGTCGAAAAAGCTCCAAAACTTCAACAAGAGCGGACGCAAAGCGTCCCGTCGAGACGCATGTTGAGCGTGACCGACAATCATTTGGATGGAAAACACGGCAAAGAAACGGCGGCCACTTTGGATTTGAGATCCTTCCAAACAAGTGATCCTGCAGGCGTTGCGGCACCGGTCGGTGGGCGCTCGCTCGAGTGGGATGCAAAAAGTTCAATTGAGTTTCGGGGGCCGCGCAACTTTCCTGCGCGGCTTGGCTCGCGGGGGACGCCGCTTTCCGCTTCGCGTTCCCAAAACGTGCGCGGCAGGTGCACGGGGAAGGCTCCAAATTGTCCCGAGGAGCGACGGGTCTCGGTGCGACGGGCTGGCGTACCCCACCGAGTGCTCAAACACGGCTGCGGGGGGGAAGGCTCCCGCACACCATGACCCACCCCAGGAGAAGTGGATCCAAGAAAGGATGGACCGTTGAATTTTTCAGTTGGGTTTGCATTTCATTTGAAAAAAATGTTTTTTTCCCACCGCGACTTAACGGGAAGCAGGTGGACATCCTTCAGGCCGTAAGACAACAAGCCAAAGGGCCTAACGAGGCCCCTGCGGCTTCCCCAGAAGTGTGCCCTCATTTCCCATCTGTAGCCGCATAGATCAGGGGTCGAGTCATTAGTTCACGGGGAGGTCGCCCTGAAAATGCCCCCCCACCCCCACCCCCCCCTGAGCAAATGTTATGCTTGGCCCGTTTGGCAGAGCTCCGTGCCCACCATTTCCTTTCACCAGCAACGACAATTCAAGACGGAGGATAGAGTTGCCACTAATGGCTTCACCTCCGCGGCTGGCTTGCTTAGCCCCCCGCCACCCCCCACACCCCCACCATTGCCGAGCGCTTCGACGCACGTAACCTGACACGCTGGAGTGAAAAAGGAAGTGATGACATCCTCCTAATAGAGACGTGCGGCGCGCAGTGTCGACGGGGACGCCTACGCCGCGGTTCCAGACGGTCGGCGATGACGTCGCCCCTCAAAATCCAATCAAAGACTTTCCATCACACTTTTCCGCCCGGGGCACCAGAACGCCCGTTTTCTGCTTGCCGCAGCCGTGCGGCAAAATGACATCATTTGCGCAACCGCACCCCAACCCCAAACGAGCAGCATCTGACCGGCCCAAATTTTTCACATCGCGCACCTACGAAAACCCCCCAAAAAAATCTGACAAAAAAACATGGCGGCCGTCCAAGAATTGCTTGATGTTTTCGACTTCCTGGTTCTTTGTTTTCTGATACGTCTCTCCACTGTTCACCAATCTAATATTTGGCATTGTTCCAGTGAATAAAGTTTGCTTAAAAAAAAATAAAAAAAATTCCCAAGTGTGTTCTACTTCTATGACGGCGTAGTCTTGTTTGTACGTTGTAGGCGCTGCCCCCTGGAGTCCGGGGGAATATCTCTCATGGAGGACTCCCGCTTTAAGTCAGCGGCGGAGTCTCAGCTCCTCTGTCGGCTTCTCAGAGCAGCGGTTATATGACCTATTATGGTTTTGGGGGAGAATCTATTTTGAACGCACAAAGTCATCAAAGTACGGGACGTGATAAATGAAAACAAAGACAAAAAACATCGAAATGATCAATACTGTGGGTTGGGAGGTGGGGGTAATAAACGACCTGCTTCCACATGCAGATGGATCACTTACAAGTGTGAAGAGGAGTAGGAGGAAGCAAACGCTGATCTCTTTCTATTTTATTTGGAGTAAATCAAGAGTCATTGGGAAGATTCAAGGCAGCAAACGACATTGATTTGATGCAAAATAGTCCCATCGTATTCATTGTCAATGTCGCGCAGATTTGTTTGTTTTTCTTCCTCCGGCACGGCCAACTACTCCGATGGAATTTGTCCTTTGCAATATTATGGCCTTTCGCTGGGCTTCTAACATCCAAATTGGCGTCTGGCTGGAGCAACTTCCCAGCCCTGAGGCCTCCCTGGCCCATCCTCTTCCAAACTGGGATTTGTTTTTTCTCTCTTTCCTTTTGTACGGACGCTCGGACATGGGTGAAATTCCCCCATTCGGTCTGCTCCGTACGGCGTTTCATAAAACCTGATTAGTCTTTGCGGACGACAAAGAAGAATTCCCCGTATCCGCGGCAACGACAACAACAACAACAACAACAAAATCACTCCTATGATAGGAACCAAAAGATTCACGGCACACATATTTGAAAAATACAAAACGCAACACAAACTATATCCATAAATCATTGGTGATGAAAAATAAAATTGGAGACAAAACAAATGCAGAATCACCGACAAAAAACGATTTCAAGAAATACATCATTATAAAAAAGAAAAAGGGACAACATTGATGAAACCCCCCCCCCCACTCAAATTATCAGATGAAAAAAAAACGAGTATGAAAACATTGTGGGCTAAAAGAAGAAATAGGAGGAGAAAAACAGAAAAACGTGAGTTGAAAAATAAAAGCCGTGAGCAAAGGAAAAAAAAAAAAAAGGACAGAACCGTGCGGGCGCCGCCCTATCTTCAGCAGCGGTGGAAATTCTGGACTGGGGTTTTGTTTCCCCCAAATTGCGGCAAGAGCCGACGGTGAGACCTTTGGTTCCGCCGCACGCGTCCAGCCCGATGGAGTCCTTGTTTTTTCGAGCCAAGCGGAGGTTGACGCAGGCCCCGACGCCGGCGACTTGCAGACGGACGCGCGACCTCGCCCTGCAAGAAAAACAGCCATTGCGATATCCCCCCCGCCCTTCTTCTTTTTTTTTCTCTCGGCGTTGCCGTTGCGGAAAAAGGCCCGTCCACATGCTTCTCGGACACGTTTCACTATCGCCGGCGCAAAAGCGAGAGCGAAAGATCCCCGCGGCTCATTCGGCGTCGGGGGCGCTGAAACCGGAGCCCGTTTCTTGCTAAATGCCGCCATTAGTCACGGGCCGGGCTTTCGGGGATTAGCCGGTCCCCACGACAGAGAAAAGCGGGGGCGGCGCTCGTCCGGCGCGGCGTGTTTTCAGTAGTGTTTGTTTAGCCGCCGTTTCTTTTAAGTGCTGTCACGCTTTGAGAGGGGGATCGTAAAATTCCGGGGCACTTTGAGCCGGCGGGCTCAGGGCCGCGCGCGGGGGCGAGCTTTCGGGGCACGGAATGGCGACTCCGTGCCCGGGTCGACGGCGACGCGTCGGAGGCAAGCGACCCGTCGACTCTCCTCCATGGAAGCGTTCTCAGCCAGGGGCGGGGGGGGGGGGGGGGTTGTTTGAACTGGAGTTTCCGCCTCCAGAAAGCTGGATTTCCAAATGTAGCGCTTTCGGCATTCTTCGTCACATGTCTTGTGAAAGGGCAAGTTTGTCAGTTTGGAGGCCAAAGCGCCTTTTGTTTCCTGTCAACAGAGAGCGAGAGAGGATTCCGCTCCAGGAACTGGTTTTGGGCTCAGCGTTGCTCTCGCTCACTCAACACGTGTGAGAACGGTGGTCGCCTTCTTGCAAAAGTGACAAAAAGAAGTGGCAAGTGTCATGTGATGGAGGCGGGAATCGAACAGGGCACATTGACCACGCAGAGGAGCCTCCATTTTACCGAGCGAACGCGATCCTTGACGCAACGTGCCTTCATGATTGTGTTCCTGCAAGAAAACATGGCCGCCCGTGCTTTCTGATTCCCAATCACAAACCTCTTTTTTTAATGAGAGATGCATGAAAACTAATTCACATTATTTTATTTATTTTTTGGGGGTGGGGGAATTCTGAATCTGTCCTCATTTTTCTGGCTAACGGGGATGTCCAGCTGCAGGGCTCGAGGCCTTGAGCATCGCAATCAGCGATGTGCTCCCTGACAAATTTGAAGGATGAAAATGTAGCTCAAGAACACGCAAGCTAACGCTAACGCGCCGATCCAGAAGGCGTGTCCATGCGCCCAGGCGCGTCTGGCGCGGTCGCCTCGGATGTCTCACCTCCTCGACGGCCGTTTGTCATCCCTCATAAAAGGGGAAGCCCCGCCTGGCGAGATTTACGGGGCAGGTGCGTCTGGTCAGCCAGGCGACCGTCCGACTCCTCCGCCCGAGATGTTCTTCCAAGACGGAGCGGGGCTCAGAGAGGACGAAAGCTTGTCTTTGGAGTCGCCAGTGCCGCAGGTGCTCCGCCGCCGGTTGCAAAAGCACGTGCCGTTTTGCTACGACTGCCGCCATCCTGCGCCTGAGAGAAATATGGACGGTTGATTTAGCATGGCGTGCGGGTCGCATCCCGCGGGCAATCTCTGGGCTAATTGCCGGCACGCGAGGCCACGGCGACATTGCAAAGAGGTTTTATTGGTCAGCTCTGCCGTCTTGGGGAAGTAGCAAGCAGTTAAAAACAACAAAAAAGTATCCTTGTTCCTTGTGAATTTGAAGTTGATCATGTCGTTGAATCTGAACAGATCCTCCATGTCGTAGCGGCTTCTGCAAAAGCTTGCCGGCGAGCTGGTCATTCAAATCGGGCGAGACACGTCCAACGGGCTGCGGAGCGGCTCTTGGGGACCGCAATCGGGTACTTTGGCTCTACCGGCGATTTAAGAACATTTGGGCAGGTTGAACGGCACGGCACGGCACGGCACGGCGGGGGTCGTTGCGGTGGGACTGGGGCCGGGGAGATTTGGGGAGGGATTCCTGCCAGAGCGCCCGCACGTGTCCAGGTGCGATGCACTTGGATGAGCCAATACAGATGTTGGCTAAGGCGTCTGCTGGCCTCCTCCGCTGACACGTCGACTTGTCGAAACTTGGCTCGACGCTTCCAGCGCTCTCCCCAATCTTCCCTTCAAGCTTTGGAAAACGCAACGGAGCTCTACCGACGTGGCGAGAGCGTCTTTTTGAATCGGGTGGGCCCCACCCCCAAAGTAGCCATTCCAAAGAGCGGCTCCTTCCCGACGTGTACAGTAAAGATTGGCATCCCCGGAATTCTATGAAAAGGAATCTCCCTCACCCGTCATAAACATTTTGACTACGATATGACACGAAATTCCACTCGCCGTCACCCGGATGGAGACGTCACGCCGCGGGAGCTTCAATACACGCAAACGCCCACCCGATGCGGCGGAAAGACACCACGGCAGACACGTTTTCACTTTCGCATTTTTCGATCAGCAGATTCGAAACGACGACGTCTAAGTGAGTTTTTATTTCCGTGCGTTTTACTGTCATTGCGAAAGATTTGAACTTTATTCACTTACGTCCTGTAGATCGCGGCACGAGCTTAAAAAGCAACGCCCACTCGACACAACTGGAGACGCGATGGAAGAAACGCGTTCGCTTCAATCCAGCCGCATTCCCAATGAAGTGGGAGGAAACCGCAGTACCCGCCGGGGTACCCAGAGAAAAGCCACGCGGGCTCGGGGCGGACGTGCAAACTCCACACGGGAAGGCCGCAACCCGCGATCGAATCCCCCCAAATCGGGCCCTTTTGTGCTCTCTCGGGGTTGTTGCTCTTCACAGCTTTCGATCGCAAGTGAGAAAAAAAAAAAAAAAAAAAGCCCCCAGCAGAAAAGGACAAAGGAGGTCAATCCTGAAGCGAGCTGGTCAAGATTTGCAATACGGTGGCCACTGCCCCTCCTGCCCGTTTGTGCAACCAGCGCGCAGACTTTCTGATTGAGTTGCGTCCTTGCCTGGAATGGGACCAAACCGCATAAAACGCACAAGTGGCGAGGGGGGGAGTCCCCCCCCCCCCCCCCCCGCCCCTTTTGAAACCTGCGTCGGCTTCCACCATTTTGAAGGCGCATGTGTTTCGGGCTTGTCACAGTGGATACCTGCCCCCCCGCCCCCCCACGCACGGGCGCATCCGGCATCTGCGAGCCGTTAAGGACGCTTCATCTCGGACTCATCCGCACAGGCGGGGTGGGGTCGGGGGGGCTAGCGCGGAGGGCCCCATCTGCAAGTCATATGGTCAGCGGTCGGCGCGTTCCCACACAAATTGTGAATTTGCGCAGCAGGGACACGAGGTGGCAAGGAACAAAAGCACTCGGGACGGTTTGTCAGAAATCGGTCCATTTGGGGGCTTCCTTTCTCAAATGAGGCGGCTTCCTTTTTTTTTTCGGCATCCACGGACAGCGACGCCCTTCAGCGTGAATGCCGCGGTGCCTTTGCGTCCTCCGCGGTTGAATCAAAGGAGGCCCCCGCCAATGGAAGGGTGTGAACGCACCGTGAGAGCCACAATACCAAATGAAGAGAACTGCGCATCCTTTCGACCGACACAAACGATTGCGTTTGGTCGCCTTCACAATCTCTGCTTTGACATGGATGAAAGCTTTCAGCCTTGCTCTTTGCCTCCGTTTAGTCCACAAACTGAAAGGAACCGTGCAGAAAACGCAGATTCAGAGCAAACGTTTTGGAAGCACGCGGCTACTATAGCGTCGCTACATATGTCGTGGGCGAACCCCACACTGGTTTTCAAAACAGCGAATCATCAAACCCGCCAAAGCCAAAGTCATTGACTCAAACACAAAATACGTCGCCTTCTCAAGCGGGCGCGAAAGATTCCTTCAGCGTTGGACTTCTCGCCTTGAGTTTTGTCCATTTTACCGTCGAGCGCATTCCTTTCCCGCGCACCGGAGTCGGCGCTACTTCCGAGCGGTTATTTACGTCAGTGGTTCATGATTGATGGGCACCCTGATCGGCTATCCTAGTCTAAGGTCACCTTATAAAATAAAAACTGCAAAGCATAACGACGAAGGCCCAAAGGGGCAATGCCGGCAGAAAACGCCTTATCCCGATCTGGGAGATCACAACAAAAGGTCCGAATTGAAACCCTTCCAAACAGGTTCAGAAGTGCCTTTAACTGCCGCAAAGCACAACCAGAAGCCACTCGACTCACTTCAACATAGTTTCTTTATATATGATGTGAGGCTTTGGCCTGAGCACAAAAACCACAAATCAAGTTTTTCAGGGACTCAAAAAGGAAAAGTCCCCCCCCCCCCCCAAAAAAAAAGGGACTCGATAATCAGCTCATCACAATTATGCAGCCGAACATTGCGTAAGTAAGCAGGATTTTCTTGTTGTTGTAAGATAATGGGGCATTTTTGGTTTCAAACAGTAGCAAAATCTCGTCTTTTCATTGTGTCACGTTCTGTCGATACAATTCAAAATCCAAAATTCCTTATTTTTGTCTTCAAGTGCATTTCAGAGGTTGACTTGAGTCAACCAGTTGTTCTTTTTTTTTTTTTCTTCTCTCTGTACCTGTACTTCTCGAATGGCACGCCGAGGCGTGTTGCGACGAATCATCTGTTTCCACTCACCGACGCGCTTTGGGAGCTCCGGCTCGTGACGGATGCGAGCAGATGCGTCGCAGCCACGCTTCGGCGCATTAAGATCAATTGTCAGCTCAAACGCTTTTCCTGCTCTTTGACCCGACGGGGGGAAAAAAAAAAAAAGCGGCGTCGGATGAAGACGTGAAAGCGGCCTTCCCTCAGCATTCGAGGCAATCGCCATGAAACCGATGAAAAGACGTGTTATGAATCGCAATATTCGGCCTTTTTCTTTTCAAGTCTGGAGCAGACAATTGTTGAGCGAGATTTCAACCCGTCCGCCGTATTGGATGCGGCTTTACTATTCCAATCAATTTGGCAAATAATATCGGAAAAGTGGGTTCGGATCACATCGTGCAATCAAAAAGCCGCAGGCAGTTTTGTATTCATCCGGTGAGTTGTTGCTCGGGGGTCCGTCTCCAATTGTCTTCAGGCCTGGGACCGAAGCGCTTTACAAGGACGAGGACGGACAGTGACGGAGGACGATTAGTATAGGAACCAGGACGATGACCGAAGGGGATCCAGGTCACGGTCAAGTGTCCCTCTCTGGTCATCCTCACGCCCGAAACGCTCTCGGGATTTAGAGCTCAAGCCCTATTAAGGATGGACAGGAAGTGGAATGTCATGAAAGGGCGAGATGCTGAATTTGGGCCTTTGAACAGGCTTGGCATTGAAATCAAGCGGCACGCCACCGGCACGCCACCGACTCGTCCGCCGGAGCCTTTTTCAAGGTGACCGCCGCGCCGCAACCGCTCGGCCTTTCACTGCCAAATGACTGCGGCCGAGCCTTTTCCTGGCTCGCTGAGGCCGAACGGTGCGGCGGACCGCCAGGTCACCCGGCTCGCTTGATTTGGGTCGCATTTACATCCGCTTCCTGTGCGGAGGGCCCCGTAAGAAAAGGCCAGTCGGGCCCCCCCCCCCGAAAGGGGAAGTCAAGATCAAAGATCAAATTGCTTTTGTGAACCGAGCCCGGATATTCAAATGAAGGCCTGTGTCAGGACGGGGCACTTTGAATGCGCCGGCGGGCAAACCGGGGATCGCGAGCCGGCTCGCGGCCAGCAACTTTTCAGAAGCGCCATTTTATCTTTCCTGTTGATCACGGATACGAGCTGTCCGTTGAGGCGGATTGATTTCCAAAAATGCAAGTGCTATTTTTAATATGCCAAAGGTCCTCTTTCTGTCTATTATATACATACAAGCAGTAAAATCCTCTGGACAATATCAGATTTATTGGAGATAAATATTGTCGGTTTATCGGTTCGGTGTATGCTAAAATAAAGGCAAATGAACTATGAATTCAGTTTACATTTGTTAACTCATTCAACACTTGACTTGCAAAAGTCAACCAAACAAGTGTGGCGTAAACATATCCCAGTCCTGTTAGTCATAAATCAGATGACAACAATAAAGCAAACAAATCAGTGGCTATATCAACTTTTCAGCTTTCATTGAAACAATGATATGTAAAACGAGTGTGTGTGTGTGTGTGTAGAGATACTTGTGTGTGATAGAGAGAGAGAGAGAGAGAGAAAATCAGCGACTTCATTTGAGGGGCCTTTAAGTTGCAAATCCAACACACTGACGCCACAGTACGCTCAGTGATTACATTACTCTGTCTTCACTTTCTATTTAAACTTTCTATTTGACGTTTCATTTCAAATTAGTATTATTTATTTTAGAAAAGGTGGCGGGGAAAATTGCCATAAAAGGCCAACCGTGTGGTGGGAACTATTGGGTGGTGCTGCCACCTTGCGGTCAATGTCAGCACTTTAACACAAGGGGGCCCCCCCCCCCCCCAACAACGCCGTTCTCCTCACTTTTCTAAAGCTTGTTAAAATAATTCACTTCTTTTTACGTCGAAAAACATTTTGTACACAAACTGGTCAGGGACACTCTCCACTTAAACGCCCCCCCCTCCCCCCGCGCCCCTCAGTACGTCACAAAGTTATAGCATTAGAGTAAGTGTACAGTACAGTACAGTACAGTGCAAAACACACCCGGGGGAAGAAAACAGGATGATTGACAAGGCATTGTAGCCAATAGGCAAGAGCGGCAAGGGAGAAAGGCGGGACATCCTGTGGATCTGGCCAACGGGTGAAGCCGCCATCCAGCTCAACTTTAAATATGTCAGCAAAATAGCACGGAGGGGGAGTGAACTTGACGACTGCAGTCATATTTTAGAGAAACATTACATTATTTTCATCTGCTGCCGTGTGCCAGTTTCGCCGAGAGGTAAATAATCCCCGACTGGGGGTGGCGGGGGCCTTGCCACCGTGTGCGGCGTGTTTCTTAACCTTCCTTGTCCTGTTAGTAGCTGTCAAAACTTTTCTGACGCTGGACGGTTCGCTTTACAAGAGGCAGAGAGGGGGCGAGAGAGTCCACACCGCAGAACCAGAACCAGCTAGCCCGTTAGCCACCTAGCTTAGCGTTAGCTTAGCCGCGCGAACGGCGGGCGGAAGGAGGTGTGTGTCAGGCAGAAAAGAACCCAAAAGACCGCACTCGTGGACAGGCACAAACATCTTCGACATACTAACCGCGGTTAAGCCGTGCGTAGTTACCTGGAGCCCCGCTCACTGTCCTGACTTTGATCCCTCAAGTGACGTTCCGCCATGATGGCCACTGTTTTTTCCCCATTTTTTGGGGGGCAAATGTTACACCTTGTTATGAACGGCCCTGGGAGCAAAAAGCTAACGTTGCTTGCGTTCAATCAAGACATGTTATTATCTGGTACGCTACATTCCGTTGTGGTTAACGCTGGGGGTAAAGAGCGTGTTCTTAAAATAAATAAAAAAAACGTTGCCACTTGCTGGAATGTGAGTTCGTGCCGTTTATGAGCAGAATAGAAAATGCCGTCGTCATAAAAACGTCAGTACGTGACAAAAAAAAAAAACCCCCAACTCAACACGCGATGCCACTGAAAAGTGTTTGGCGAAAAAAAGGAAACGGGGTTTACATTTGGTCAAAAACAACAGAATGCTTTTCAGATCAGGAATGAAGCTGAGATCTTGAGGCCTCAGTTTCCTTAAAAGCATGGATAAAATTATGAAGGGGAGACCACATAAGAAAGTACGTTTTCACAGCATGAGTAGTCATCATTAAAGTAGTAGTCAATGGTTGGATAGCCCAAACTCCAACTGTGCTTAAAACTCTTACAATGGAGGGCAAGCATTTTCACAATGGGGGGGTTGACATGCACGTTTTTCATTTATCCAAAACGGAGAGCTCAGCTTTGTTGGCCTCCGAATTGAGAGCTAGGATATATCGGAACTGACTGAAAACGTGGGACTAACATTTGACAGAAATGAATGTTTTGCCCCCGTTTTAAATACCCAATTGGTGTTGAAGTGTGTTTTCAATGGCATCAAATGGACGGCTTTCGGGGATTTTAAGTGACCCTCAATAAAGGGCTCACCTGTGTTTTGAATGTCTGAAAATGGAGACACTTGAGATGGATTTGATCATCGTTGCAAAGTACTACTGTCATGTGTCAGTTTTATTTTTTTTTAGCATTGAGAGGTTTTAAGGTAGTAAACTTGGATTCAAATCCTAATTTATGACTAACCAGTTGGCCAATTGATGCTTAGTGGCACTGACGCCGATTTTCTTCCCCGAAGGCGGTCCGCTTCCCATCTGGCGTTGCAGTCCATGTCCACCCATTCAGACCCGTCAGGTGGTATGTCCCATGCCGGCCCTTCCCCGGGTGCGGGCCTTTCACCCGGCCCCATCATGGGCCCCAGCCCCGGACCGGACCCTTCGCCCGGCTCCGTTCACAGCATGATGGGACCCAGCCCCGGGCCCGGAACGCCCAATGCGGCCCACGGCATGCAGGGACAGGTGCAGAGTGACTTCTCGCAAGACGTGATGTATTCTATGCACAAGGTAAAAACGCGGCGCAATTCATTCCATTCATGCTGCGTCTTCATGAAACGAAATGCCAGCTTTCGAGGTTCTGCTGTATTATTTGCCCGCACTAAAATTGTCGTCTTAAATCAATGTCATCGCTCTTGATTTTTCAGCCCTTGGAGGGAATGAACGACAAGGCCATGGCGGACGCTTTGCACTTTGGTCACATGAAAGGCGTGGGCATGAGATCTCTCCACAGTGGCATGGGCCCCCCGCAGAGCCCAATGGACCAGCATAGCCAGGGTACATTTCAACCTTGTTTGAATTTAGTTTCACCCGATTTCCTCAAATGTTGGCAGAGGGACTTTTTTTTTTTTTGTTTTTTTAATCTGAAAATCCCAGTGATTTCTGCGGAGGTGTGTTCTGTTGCATGATTGTCGATGCTTTATGTTGTGTTCTATGAAGCACTTTGTTACAGCTGCAGCTGTTGTGAAAGCGCGATATCGATGCATTGTATTGTTTTGTTTTGTTTTGTTTTTCAAGGTGACAAATGGTCTATTAAAGTCTGGGCCCCCTATTTGAGGTTTTATGGCTCCGACTTCATCTTTAGTGTGCCCTGAAAAGCACTCACAATCTGCCTCTGGCCTTGCACCTTCATTTCTACTTTAGGCTACATGTCTCCACATCCTTCGCCGATGGGCGTGCACGAGCACACGTCCAGCCCCATGTCCGGGGGCGGAGGACCCACGCCGCCCCACATGCCCCCATCCCAGCCGGGTCCCATGATGCCCATGGACCCGCAAGGAGGAGGAGGAGGAGGAGGAGGAGGCGGCGGCGGCAGCGGCGGCGTCATACCCAACATGTCCGGCATGGGCCAGCAGGGCCGGGGCCCGTCGGCATTCAGTCAGTCCCAACTGCAGCAGCTCCGTGCACAGATCCTGGCCTACAAGGTCTTGGGCCGCGGGCAGCCGCTGCCCGAGAACCTCCAACTGGCCGTGCAGGGCAAGAGGAGTCTACCCACAATGCAGCAGCAGCAGCAGCAGCAGCAGCAACAAGCGGCGAGTGGTAGCCCTTATAACAGACCTCAAGGTAGGATCAGTTCTCCTCGTGATTTCATTTGCACTTTGACCAAAGCATGACACAAACACAAACTAGTCAACCCTTTCGATTAAAAGCAATCATTCATTCCTGTTCAATTGATGATTTCATTTGTTCCTCTTCTTATGATTGTTGTTCTTGTTCCTTGCGGTTGCTTGAAATCTGCTGGTTGTATTGATGAATTTATTTGAACATTTGTTCTGGTTCAAAGGCATGCCAGTGGTACCTTTGAGTGGGGCCCAGTCCAGCCCCTGCCCCACTCCAGCTGTGCAAAGTCACAATCAAGGCGCAGTTCCCAAACCTTGGACCGATGGTACGTATTGCGAAGCATATTGCTGTTAGCCAGCCGCTGGCTATGTGAGTCGCCTACATCTCAGCTTCACATTCTGTTAAGGTCTTAAAGAAGACATAGTACGGCATTTGATTTCTTGATATAAGTCGTGAGACCAAACCCGAAACACAGGTGAGGAATGACGTTCCCAAGGTGTCAGCCCGAGGGTACTTTGATTTCGATTTCAGTCGACAGCAAAAAAAAAAAGAACCTTTTTGACTTGAGTTGCAAACAGATGAAACTCCAAATCCTAAATCCTTTGTTCACAAGGTACCAGAACCACATTACCTTGCTTCCAAAAGAGCCATTTTTTGTGACCTAAAACGAGACGATCAACCAGTCATTTAGCTTCCTCTTCTCCAGGCCAAGGCGGTGACAATCCCGCCGGTGCGCCCAAGCACCTCCGCCGATGAGCGGCGCCCGCCCGTCGCCCGCGCCACCCCAGGCCAGCTCTATACCAGCGGGGGCCCTGCCGGGGGCCTCCATTGCCCCTCAATCAGCCGGACAGCAGGTGTCCCCCATGCTGCAGATGCAGCAGAAGCAGAACCGCGTCACGCCCATCCAGAAGCCCCAAGGCCTGGACCCGGTGGGCATCCTACAGGAGAGGGAGTACAGGTAAAAGGACTGCACTTTGTCGCCCCCTAAACGGATCAATTTGTTTCCATTAATGGCTTTCATAAATGACGTCTGCCAGGCTGCAGGCTCGGATCGCACATCGCATCCAGGAACTGGAGAGCCTGCCGGGCTCTCTTCCACCCGACCTGAGGACCAAGGCCACGGTGGAGCTCAAGGCACTGCGGCTCCTCAACTTCCAGCGGCAGGTTTGCGCTTCCCTTTTTTTATTTTTTTTATTTTTAAGAGAGAGATATATATATATATATATATCATGTATATGTGTATGTGTGTGTGTGTGTGTCCCTCCCCCCAGCTGAGGCAGGATGTAGTGGCGTGCATGCGCCGGGACACCACCCTGGAAACGGCCCTCAATTCCAAGGCGTACCGCCGCAGCAAGCGGCAGACGCTGCGGGAGGCACGCATGACCGAGAAGCTGGAGAAGCAGCAGAAGTTGGAGCAAGAGAAGAAGCGTCGGCAGAAGCACCAGGTTGGGAAAAGAGAAAAAAATCTGGCAAAATCATGACATGAGCTGCGTGCGGAAAATATGGCTTGCTGATCATTTTTCCCTTCCCCTCTTTCTCCAGGAGTACCTCAACAGTATTCTCCAGCATGCCAAAGACTTCAAGGAGTACCACCGCTCCATGTCTGGGAAAATGCAGAAGCTCACCCGAGCCATTGCCACCTGGCACACCAACACGGAGCGGGAGCAGAAGAAAGAGACTGAGAGGATTGAGAAGGAGAGAATGAGGAGACTTATGGTAACAACCTCAATTCACTGGAATATGTTGGTGGTGTCCTCAACAGGGCGACAGATTCATTGTTTTTTTAATTTTTTTTACTCGTAGCACAGTGGGCCCCTAACCTGAAAGTTTAAAAAGTATAAAATTGAAGGGTTCAAATCGACATGGTTCTTTCTGCCGCGTTGTACAGAAAGCGTGTCCATAGATCGGAAACATCCAAAACTGACGATATCGAGCAACTTTCATTCGGTCAAGAAATAAGATCGCCAGCATCTCCCGCAGCAATTGACAACAGCACACCTTCCTTCCATATGCCAGGCGGAGGATGAGGAGGGCTATCGAAAACTGATCGACCAGAAGAAGGACAAGCGCTTGGCTTACCTGCTGCAGCAGACGGACGAGTACGTGGCCAACCTCACCACCTTGGTGTACGAGCACAAAGCCGCGCAGGCGGCAAAGGAGAAGAAGCGACGCAAGAAGAAGAAGAAGGCGGTACGTAACGATGACGGACTTGAAAAGGACCGCCGTGTGACCCCCCGGTGTGTAATGACTTGAATGTGCTCCCATGTCTAGAGAGTTGACGGCGAGGCCGGCGAAGGCACCAGTGCCATCGGACCTGATGGAGAGGTACGGCGGCGGTCGTCGTTTTCCTGTTATCTGTTCAACTTGCCTCCGTGGCCCTCACCTGCTTCAGACGCAACTACTCCCCCCACTTGCAAAAGAAACTGTTTTATTAGCAAAACTGCTTTAACCCCCCCGCGGATGCCTCACCCCCCTTTTTTTTTTAAATCATCGCTTTCCTGTTTGAGAGCATTGGGTTAGCTGTTTATCCAGAACACGCTTGCCTATCTCTGCATACCCGCACTCATGTAGCTGCTCTTAGAAAAAAAAAACCCCACTTTGACTGCTAAACAGCTTCAAGGCCAAATTTCCCGCTGCTTCCTTGTACATGATCTGTTTTCCCTGCGCTATCTTTCCCTGCCTCACACAAGCCAACTCGCAAAGCTCCTTAAATATCAAAAAGTGATTCAAGTGTATCTGGGGTTTTCCAGCCGGGAATACCTTTTCCTGGGCCATTTCACTAAGCTGCTCCTTTTTCTTTAATGGGTCTGTTTATCTTACTCTTAGTCTGCTGAGACCCAGCAGCACATAACACCTTTCGGGCGAGGATTTATTATTTGTGGTCAGTACAAACAGAGAGTCGGCGAGGCGAGGATGAATAAATTACTGTATTTCAAATTGTAGACCAGATAAAAGCCTTGGCCGTTGTGCAGGAATATAATTATTGTCATTGTACAACGGAGCCTTTCCTTTTTTTGTTTGTTTGTTTGTTTGTTTATCAAACGCCCACCTCCTCGATGGATAATCTGTTTTAATTGCGGGTAGCCGTGAAAGCGGCAAATCGGTCGATGGTTGCTAATGCACGGTTCATCACTCGCCAACCGGCAGGACACGGGCAAGGCGTCGTTTGAGGTCGCTCGGAAAACAATATGCCATCATTGACATCGCCTGGTGTGTTTGCAGCCAATGGACGAAAGCAGCCAGATGAGCGAGCTGCCCGTCAAGGTCATCCAGACGGAGACGGGCAAAGTTTTGCAGGGTACTGAGGCGCCCAAATCCAGCCAGCTGGAGGCCTGGCTCGAGATGAACCCCGGGTGAGGAGACTCGTTCTTTTGGCTTTAGTTTCTGGGTCTCCTGTTCAATAATAGACCGTGTTGATTCAAGTGTCGGCTTTTTTGTACTTACCACAGCTACGAGGTTGCGCCGAGGTCAGACAGCGAGGAGAGCGGCTCCGAGTTTGAAGAGGAGGTCAGTGAGTCATAAGTGTCTTTTTTTCCCCCCCCGCTTACACACACTCACAGAGGGCAGCACAAGGGCATTGTTTTCCAACTTTTGGGTCGAGACACATTCTTAGGTTAGAAAAATCTCATGGCACACCATCAAACAAAAAGCCAAATAGACACTCCTCACAATCAAGTCAAGTCAGCTTTATTGTCAATACAACGCCAATCCATCCACCAGGGGGCAGTAGTCTCGCACATTTGAGATATGCTCTCTTCATGCCATGTTCCACATCACAACTACAGTAGCACTTGTGATACATACACACGCCTTGGTCCTCAAAATGTATTTTATGTCACAAGGAGGAGGAAGAGGCGGCCAAGGGTGAAAAGGACAAGACCATCGAAAATCCCCTTGGAGAGGCCACGCACATTATCGAGTATTGTACTTTTTGTCTTCATTTTTTAACAAGCAGCATATAGCAATGGAAATGAGGATGTGAGTCTGATGTTGACACACACGTTCAGGTCAGCCAAGCAGGACGTGGACGATGAGTACAGCGTGCCCACTGACGAGACTAGCCTGCAGTCCTACTACGGCGTGGCCCATGCCGTCATCGAGAGGGTGGAGAAGCAGTCGTCTCTCCTGATTAACGGCTCGTTGAAACACTACCAGGTAAATGCGCGAAGTGCGCACTGCTAATGTTTCCTTGTGAGCCCATAACCAAAAACCGAGCTCCCTCCGCCCCAAAGACGGAGAGCAATTTAGCCGAGACCAAACTACGGGGGCTCTCAAACTGGAGCTACGGCTCACAGACCTGCAGTTTGGGAGCGGCCCTTCAGAGACAACGAGGAGAGAGTGAGGGACGCTCGCCGGCGAGGTGGCACGGCGGTCTTAATTCCGATCATCCAAAGGGCACGGTGCGATGTCAGCTCACAGCGAGCACGCCGACCAATTAAAAGAGCACACGCCGCTCCGCGTCTGACAGCTAACATCATTGCCGAAAAAGAATGAAGAAAACACAACGGCAATGATCCCGTTGGAACATTTGGTGCATATCAGGCTACTCATCCAAGTAGCGCGAGGTTGAAAAATGGTAACCGTATCTAAGTAGTCGTCTCGCTGGCCACAAATCAAAATAGACTCGAAAAATGATGACTAGGTGTCCCATCAAATGCGCTGAAAAGACTTGCTAACCAAATATTTTCAATATTTGGTTAAACCTCCCACCTCCATTGTTGCCCACCTCACTTTTAGCTCTGTGATTGCAAACGTATTCAAAACTCACCAAGCGCCAATGTATTTTGGCCTGATTTTGTTCTTTCCCAACTTCAGGTTTTGAACGATAGAAATAATAGACGCTGTTTATTTCAAATTGGAGCATTTGGCTCTATTGTGGCCAACTTTTGGCCAATTACACCTGGTGGTGGTGGGGGGGATTCCTTGTTATTTCCTGGATTTACAGAAATCCCTCGTTTATTGCGGTTGGTTAATGGGGACCAAAACCACTTGCGATAAACAAAAATCCAAATCCGGAAGTAGTGACCAATAAACATTTTTTTTTTTTTTTAATTGCCCACGTGGGCCTTCTCGCTTGAGCAGAGCGCACTAACACACAAACACACAAACACACACACACACACACAAAGGCCAGCGATCCCGTGGCTGCAGCAGACGTGTTTATGATTAGTCAATTAAGGATGTTTAGACAATTAAGGATGGAAGAGACCTGCTTTTGTTCTTATAAATCTCCTTTCTCTCTCTCTCTCTGCCACACACACAAATTTGACTCATGAGTGTCAAGTGCCTGAGCGTGGCCTAGAACCCTGCCAAATTTGAATAATATTACACTACAACAACAGCAAAAATTGCCAAGTATAAAATGAGGCTTCACATTTGTGACAAATCAAGCCCTTGTCTCGGCTCTCAAACGCCGTTTATGTGTCCGCCGCATGCACTGAATGAGGTGAGATGCGCTGTCCTTTGTATTTTGAGTCTTGTTAACCATTTGGAAGGTTTTGACAGTCGCCCCGCCCCGCATATCCTCTGAGCCTCACATGTGTTTCCAGCAAATGGTTTTTGTTGTTGTCAATGTCTTTTCTCCAGCTGTCATATGCTAAGCAGCTTTATATTTTCAGTATGCATGAGTTAGTCATCTGGGAAGAGAGCGGATTAGCCCTAATTTGTTATTCCGATGGCCACGCCTCCACTATGCTATTTTACCTCTTTTGGATCCCCCCCACCCCAGGCTATTATCGCTTTCATGTTCCAAAACATTTTTGATTGTGGTGCGTTTCCTAGGGAGTGTTAAAAAAGTGTCCTTGGGTGTCTTGAAAGGCGCTTATTAAATAAAATTTATTAAAAAGTACATGACAATGCTCTGGCTTCTTTCCTTTGCCGCGTGCAGGTTCAAGGCCTGGAGTGGATGGTGTCGCTGTACAACAACAACTTAAACGGCATCTTGGCTGACGAGATGGGCCTGGGCAAGACCATCCAAACCATCGCCCTCATCACGTACCTGATGGAGCACAAGAGGCTCAACGGGCCCTATGTCATCATCGTGCCGCTCTCGTCAGTACTCGCTCGCCCGCTGAAGGCTTTTCTCAAGTGACCCGATGCGTAGGGCCTTTCTCACACTTGGCAGTACAGCACTGGGTCGAGGGGGCTACTTGGGGTTCGGCGAAGTAAAGCTGCCTAGTGTGAAATCCTAATCCTGCCTCGAAATCGACATTTCAAACCCTAACTCTGCCTTGAAACCTGAATTCAAAACTCCATTGTGAAACCTCGTCCCCGACACAAAGTCGAATTTGAATGATTAATCTTCATTTGAAAAGCTCATTTGAAAGTTAGCCTAACCTTTTCTTACCTAGTTTTGGAATCCTAATTTGAAACCCTAATTTACAACCAAATGAATCCCTAATATAGAAAGTGATGTGTTAGATTTGCTCTTATTTCCACATTATAGACACACACACACATTTACACACAACACACATTTTCTCAACCCCTCCCCTCATTTGATTTATTTATTTATTTACGTTTCTCTGTTTATTCCAGTAGCATGAAATCCGGTTGCGGCTAATGAATACTGACTTTTTGATGTTACGTGTTGCGCCGGCTAAACAAACACCGATAAGCGGGCAGCCTGTGCGCCGCACGATGATGAGTCGCTGCCGGATTACACTCGATGTCAACTGAGGCGGCGCAAAACTTTGCAAGGTATAAATCAAACAAGCTCCTCCGTCTTTGATTGGAAGCAGCAATTTATCTTGGGCTGTTTTTGCCCACCGTTAATCCCTTCAAATCCTTCTGTGCCACTCCAGCCCTCTCGCACAAGCAGCGTGCGCGCCTCTGCCTAATTACCATACAAATGTGAAGATGAGACAGGAGCTTCCTTCTGCTCACATCCGACGTAACGCTGGCCATTGCGACCGCGTCGGAGTGCCCTTGCGCAAGACACGTGAAACCCCTGTTCCTCCTGATGCTGTGCCATCAGGAGGTGAATGAGATCACAGTGTGAAGCGCGTTGAGTGCCCGAAGTAGAAAAATGCGCCCGCTGACCGTTTACCATTCAATTCAAACACACCAGACAGTCCTGGATATCAAGAACTTCATCAAGAATCGACAGAAAAGCACAATGTAAACCTTTCTATACAGATAAAGGCGTACACCTACAATATTAGACTCAAACAAAGATTGTAGATTTGCGTCATCACTCGCGTGGTCTTCACGCTGTCTTCTCGAATGACTGTTTTGGCAGATTAAAGCTCGGGTGTCATCTTTTAATATGAATACAACCGTTTGCCCTTTTTCTCCTTGACCGGCCAGCCAATTCCAAACACCTTCCAAAAGTCTCTGATAGCAAGCAATAATTTGACTGAGTGCCGCACGGGTGAGCTTTGGGTAAGCTTGCGTGCCTCGCTGTAATTCTCATCGATTTTCTGCCTTTCAGGACCTTATCCAACTGGATCTACGAGCTTGACAAGTGGGCCCCGTCTGTGGTCAAAATTGCATACAAGGTAAAAAAATCCAAAAGCCATTGAGAAGTATGCATGATTTGTCCAAACTAACTGAATAAATCTCTGCCTTTCTTCGCTGAAAGGGTACCCCCGGCCTGCGCCGAGGACTGGTGCCGCAGCTCCGCAGCGGCAAATTCAACGTGCTGCTGACCACATACGAGTACATCATCAAGGACAAGCACATACTGGCCAAGGTTAGTTATTTCCATTCCCAAGTGCGTTGTGTTATTCAGGCCACCGCAATATATCAGAATGCAAATGCATTGGGTACCTAATTAGCAAGAAGCATGTGCTCAAATGTTCAGCTTTCATTCAGCTTGTTAGCCACAAGCTGAATGAACGTGCCGCTGTGTTGAATAAAGCGGCTGACGTTCCCCAAAGCATCTCGGCGACTGCATGTCGACACACCTTGACGCAACTGATCTATGGCCTCCAAAGCATCACCCTGCGGAGAAATCTCATTTCACCCGCTTGGACCCGCATTTTGCACTATGTGTCTGTTCTTAATTTGTGCAAACATGGATGCTCATGCAGACATCCTCCCAACAATTTAGGATTTTGTCCGGTATTTTTGTCCTTCCAGAAAAGAACCCAATGGGGGGGGGGGTCACCATACACGGGTTAAAGCAAGGCATTAGAATGCCATTGATTTGTTTCGGTGAAATTGCGCAAAAGCTTTTTTCGTCGGCTTTTCCCCATTGGACTCATCAACATGGAGCAAAAGGAGCCAAATGTTTTCCGTCCTTTTCCGCGCGACTGAACGGAGTCTCCTTTCCAGATCCGTTGGAAGTACATGATCGTGGACGAAGGCCACCGCATGAAGAACCACCACTGCAAGCTGACGCAGGTGCTGAACACGCACTACGTGGCGCCACGCCGCCTGCTGCTCACCGGCACGCCGCTGCAGAACAAGCTGCCCGAGCTGTGGGCGCTGCTTAACTTCCTGCTGCCCACCATCTTCAAGAGCTGCAGCACTTTCGAGCAGTGGTTCAACGCGCCCTTCGCCATGACGGGCGAGAGGGTGCGCACCTTCCATTTGTATCGTTCTCGCTTCCCGCCGCCGCCAGGCCTTGCGTGCCGCTGGGCTGGCCCGGTTGCACTTTGATTGTTCCTATTGAAAAGTTCGTCTTGACAAAACTTTGTTTCAGGTGGACCTCAACGAGGAGGAGACCATCTTGATTATTCGCCGTCTGCACAAGGTTCTCCGCCCCTTTCTGCTGCGCCGCCTGAAGAAGGAGGTGGAGTCTCAGCTGCCCGAGAAGGTGAGAAGCTTCGCGTTTGGGCATCGATTGGACGGCGGCGGTTTTCACAGTGTCCGCAACGATAAAGTCGCTCCACGTTTGAGAAGCATATCGCACGAACACCCAAAAGGAGACGCAAAGATGCTTTGGGTCAATTTGGAGGCAGATGCAAAATTTTCAATTCGGATAACTTGACCCCAACACCATATATATTTTTTATTTTTTGGGGGGGGGGGGATCTCGTTTTCTGCCACCTGCCCCATGTCTTTGAAGTCATTGTGGTTAAAGATTTTTCTTTTCATTCTGACCCCCAAATTTTTTTTATAATCATTTAAACTAATTACACCTTTTGGGACCCCCACGCCCACCATTTGGAGAACTGCATAGTGGATTCAAAGGTGACTCCCAAGCAGTCATTGAAGGCCTTTTTGTGAACTCTTATGTGTGAACTCTCATGTCCCTGTTCCAAATCGAGGCCTGCTTGAACGAACATGGAAATGAATCAAGCCATCTGCTTTCAACTTTCAGGGATGAAATATCGCATGCCACATTTGCAGGGAATCGCCGGAAAACTGCATTTCACGTGCCTCACTTTTCCTTTTTGCACAGGTGGAGTATGTTATCAAATGCGACATGTCCGCCATACAGAAGGTCTTGTACCGGCACATGCAAAAGGGAATCCTCCTCACCGACGGCTCGGAGAAAGACAAGAAGGTACCGACTCCGGGGAACCCCTTGCCAACGAACGGCGCTCGCTTCCGTCCCACGTTGGCTCGACGTGGCATTCATTGCCGCCCTTTTGGTGTTCAGGGCAAAGGGGGAGCGAAGACCCTGATGAACACGATCATGCAGCTGAAGAAGATCTGCAACCACCCGTACATGTTCCAGCATATCGAGGTCAACTCCGTCTGTGTGCTAATTAGGAGCCATCTGCCAAACGCCGCCCCTCTGATCCTTTAATTCTCTCCCGCAGGAGTCATTTGCTGAGCATTTGGGCTACCCCAACGGCATCATCAGCGGGTACGTTGGAGGGAACAAAAAGCTCCCTTTTGTCTGTTTTCCGATCCCCGTGCTTGGCAAAGACTAATGATTTGAGGCGGAGCCAACATCGCGTGCCAGTAATCGCCGAGCATTGTCCGCCGCTCGTCATTAGCGCGGCGCGGCCATCATTTGAGCCGTCTCGGTCGGAAAGGCGGCGTCACGCATGCTCCATGTGTGGCCAGTGCTTGGGCTGCAAAGCATTCTGATGTGATGACAACAGACAGGATGGCAGTGTGTGGCACTCCCTCATCTGCCATTTAGCTGCTAAGTCATCGGCACCGGCGACCTCATTTGAGTTCACAAATTCCAATAAGTTCGACGAGAATTTTTTTTGAACAAGCCGTCTGTAACGCACCTCTGTCATACTACCCCGAAGACCAAGTCTCGCTGAAATGGCCCTGTTTTGAGAGGGCGGTCCCTCTACTGCAAGGCCAAGGCAGAGTACGGCCTTCGTTGCGCTCCTTCGCCCTTGAAGCGACAGCAGAACGGGACTCTCATTCATCGGCCCTTTATCCTCTGCGTAAACGATTCATATTAGTGCCGTGCCGATGAGCCGAGAAAGGACTTGAGGCGTCAGGAATCCCATTTGGGTTCTCGTCGGGACACGCCCTGCCACAGGGTGATCGGTCGCCGCGGGGCCACGTGCGGCGGACGCTCATATTGTCGGCCAGTAATTGCGCCGTCCGTTCCCAACGCAGGCTGGATCTGTACCGAGCCTCCGGGAAGTTTGAGCTCCTGGATCGCATCCTGCCCAAGCTGCAGGCCACCAACCACCGGGTGCTGCTCTTCTGCCAGATGACCACGCTCATGACCATCATGGAGGACTACTTCGGCTACCGCAACTTTCAGTATCTGCGCCTGGACGGTAAGAGAGCTCCATTATCATTTTCGGGCTCGGGAAGCAGAAGAGAAGTGAGCACGTATGGTACACGCGAGGCACGGCGCCCAAAGAGGCTTTTGGGCCGGTTTGATCACATTTTGCCTCCTCAAACGCGAGCCGCGACGGCGTCGGTTCTTTGATGGTTTCAGGAACCACTAAGGCAGATGACCGAGCGCTGCTGCTGAAGAAATTCAACGAGCCGGGATCTCAGTACTTCATCTTCCTGCTCAGCACCCGGGCCGGCGGCCTGGGACTCAATCTGCAGGCCGCCGACACTGTCGTTATCTTTGACAGCGACTGGAACCCCCATCAGGTGCGTACGCGTTTGCGGCTGGGTGAGCATCCGTTACAACCACGCTGCGCTCTACATTTGAACACGCGGCTAAAATGGAAGCCATCTGTGTGTGTGTTGCGAGTGCTGCGGTTGATCGGCACGACCGCGCTTTCGGGTGCTTGAGCCGTACCGGCATTCCCGCACATCGCTCATTGACTCTCTGCACCTGTCGGTGTTTACGTCCCGTTCTGACTCCCCTTTACAGTTTCTGGAGTGAGACTGAGGGTACACACGCACCCAGGGTTCCCACGGGCCCTTAAAGTTCATAAAAATCCATAAAAAAAGAAGTTGTAAAATGAGGTTCTTAATTGTCCTTCATTTTCAGGGAAAGCTTCTAAAATCAATAAAAATCCTTAAAAAATTATTTTTATTTGAAAATAAGTTTTATATTTTCTAAATAAAATTTTTTCTAAGTGTACTTTATTTGAAAATGAATTCAAGTATTGTGAATGCTCGGGCGCGTGGAAAATTGAAGGCAACATTGGCTGAACTACTAGTGGCAAATTGTGTGCATTTTCTTTTTTTTGAACATACTTGGCCAACAGTGTTTGCCGAAAATTGTGCGCCGTATCGATGAAAAATGCGTAAGAGCATAAGACCGGCAAATAAATGAAAGGCGCATCTCGCCGACCATTTTCAGGACCTGCAGGCGCAGGACCGCGCCCACCGCATCGGGCAGCAGAACGAGGTGCGCGTGCTGCGCCTGTGCACCGTCAACAGCGTGGAGGAGAAGATCCTGGCGGCCGCCAAGTACAAACTCAACGTGGACCAGAAGGTGATCCAGGCCGGCATGTTTGACCAGAAGTCCTCCGGCCAAGAGCGCCGCGTCTTTCTGCAGGCCATCCTCGAGCACGAGGAGCAGAACGAGGTCTGTGGTTTGACTGTTACAATGGGCGTGCCCTTCAACATTTAGACGACATTATTGGATTGATGATGATGATGATGTCTGTTTTTTTTATAATTGAAAAAAATGTCTTTGTCGTTGAACGGTTTTCTACGATTGCCCTCACATGCAGGAAGAAAATGAGGTACCGGATGACGAAACCCTCAACCAGATGATTGCCCGCAATGAGGACGAGTTTGAGCTGTTCATGGTGAGGAAGCTGGGTGTTTTTTTGCGTGGGGGACGAGATACCCGAGCGGTCCCCGCGCACCCCCACTCAACTCCCACGCGGTTGCAGCGCTTGGACATGGACCGGCGGCGGGAGGACGCCCGCAACCCGAAACGTAAGCCGCGTCTGATGGAGGAGGACGAGCTGCCCTCCTGGATCATCAAGGACGACGCCGAGGTGGAGCGCCTCACCTACGAGGAGGAGAAGGAGAAGCTGTTTGGCCGAGGGTCCCGCTGTCGCCGCGACGTGGACTACAGCGACGCGCTGACCGAGAAGCAGTGGCTGCGGGTAAAAGTCGCGGCGGCTGTTTCTAGTGTGACGGGCCGACAACAAACGTGGGAGCGCCAATGTGGTCCCTACTCGGAGTTTCCCAATTGGATTTCAGATCTCTGCTTGGGTTTCATGTTCGGGTTTGCCGTTCACCTCAAATTGGTGTGTTGAGCGAGGGTCCGGGCTTCCGACTGACCTTTCGCGTCTCAAGCAAGGTTTAGGTTTTGGAAGTGTAGGGTCGTCGTCACCGATGAGCGTTTCAAGCTCTTCTTCTTGGGGCTTCAAATTGGCCTATTGAAGCCAGGGTGGGGAATTGACAAAAGGGGAAGGGGGGGTTTCAAAGTCCAGGTCGAAGCAAGAGTTTGAGTCCCCGAGGAGGCTTTCCAACAAGCGCCGGGATTCCAAATGAGGCTGTCCAGCAGGGCTCGGATTGTTGCGGGTTTCAACAAGGCTTCTGGTTTCACCGTGGCTTTCAAAACCAAGGTGAGGCTTTCGCAGAAAGTTAGGGTTCCAAGCAAGCAGTTGACGCTTTTGGCCAGGGGTTCAAATTCGGATTCCAATCAGCGGGTAAAGCTGGCGTCCGGGAAACCGCTTCAAGTCCTGGATTCGGTTGAGCGTCGATCCGACGTAGGGTTTTGCGTCCCGGGTTACGATTTCGCTCCGTTTTTCAAAGTAGGGCTTCAAGCCAGAGTTAGCGTTGGGAATTTGGCTTTGAAATCCGAGCGCGTCGGGTTTCGTTTGTGGCGCATTTCAAGGCCCTTTGTCACCGTCAGGCCGTCGAGGACGGCAACCTGGAGGAGATGGAGGAGGAGATCCGACTGAAGAAGCGCAAACGCAAGCGGCGGCAGGACAAGGAGCCGTCGGCCAGGGAGGACTGGGGCGCCAAGGCCAAGAAGAGGCGAGGGCGCCCGCCCGCCGAGAAGCTCTCGGCCAACCCGCCCAAGCTCACCAAGCAGATGAACACCATCACCGACACCGTCATCAACTACAGAGACGGGTGAGGGCCTCCCGCTCAAGCCGGCCGGGGTTCGAGGGCCCAGCGTGGGCGGGATTCCGGACAAGGGTGAGGCTTTGCAAGGAGCCCGGGTTCGGCTTTTGAACAAGCAATGGAGGATTTGGGGAACGATCGGGATTGGTCTCCCCCTTTTCCAGCGAGGGTTTCAAACCTCGGTGTGGCTTTCAAACAAGGAGTTTTCGAGAGCTGACTAGTTAAATTTGTTGGGTGACTGAGCTTTTGCAACTGCACTGTGCCATTTGAGACGACTATCCATCAGCGAATAGGGTCACGCTGTAGTTAGTTGTTTTTTTTTTGGGGGGGGGGGGCTCTCAGCGGCAAAACTCCAGCTGATTCTTCTTATTTTGAAAAACGACGATGGAGTCGGTCGCGCCCCGGTTGGAAGTCAGACTGAGTGTCTCAAATGAGTTTCCGGCAGCAAACGGTTTTATTGTGGTATTTTTCAGGGCCGGCAGACAGCTCAGCGAGGTCTTTGTCCAGCTGCCGTCCAGAAAGGAGCTTCCGGAATATTACGAGCTGATCCGAAAGCCCGTGGACTTCAAGAAGATCAAGGTACGCGGCCGGTCAAGGTTCGGGGCTTTCCGGGCTCAAGCGCTCGCTTAAGCGCGCTCTCGCTCTCGCTCGGCAGGACCGCGTCAGGAGCCACAAGTACCGCGGCGTCGGTGACCTGGAGAAGGACGTCATGCTGCTGTGTCACAACGCGCAGACCTTCAACCTGGAGGGATCTCAGGTCAGCGCAAGTACAATCGCCTCATCTTTTGCCTTTTTCAACCCAAAAGAACCGACAAAAGAAAGCTGTGAAATCAAGCCCTCTCCAAAGAAAATGGTGTCGGCTTCTTGGGTGGTGTTGAAAGAAAATCAATCAACACCTGAATGAATCGGCCACAATCAGGGCTTCAAGAGTTGGCTTGGAGGCATTTCGAGCTACAAACGAGCAACTGCACTCGACAGCAGCCGAATCCCATCTCTCGAGTCGGGGTTTCCGGCATGAGTTCCGCTGTCGAATTAGCATTTTCGTCTCGGGTGACGAGCCTTTTTCAAAAGGCTTTAGAACGGAGAGCAAATGCTCCCGTTTTGAAAAATGGGCTCCTTTTCAAATCCAAGCGGCGGACGCGTCCGATGCCGATGTGACCCGGCTGTACCAAAGTCACGCCGGACTTTGCCGACATGTCCCCCCCCTAGATCTACGAGGACTCCATCGTGCTCCAGTCGGTGTTCAAGAGCGCCAGGCAGAAGATCGCCAAGGACGAGGAGAGCGAGGACGACAGCGAGGACGACGACGACGAAGAGGAGGACGAGGAGGAAGACTCGGAGGCTGAGGGTGAGCACGCACGCACGCACGCGCCATCGCTCGCTCGCTCTCATTGAAATGCCGCGGCGCAGAGCCAGACAATCGTGCCGTGCGGCGAGCTTCATTTAACTCCCACCCGAGAGTCACGCTGCCTGAGCAAGCACAAGAAAAGTCTGCGCTGCACCAGGCTCCTTTCAAACACGCTCGGGAGGTGACGACGGCTCGGGTCTGCTTCGAGGTGCTGGGATGAGCGTTGTTTCCAAAGACAACTGAGCTGCTTTGGCATCAGGGTTAGCTGTGAATGGCGCGGCGCGAGCCAGCTCAGGCTTGCCAAAGAGCCCAACGTCGGGATTTCACCTTTCAAGAGGTCTTTTGGGCCCGCTTGGGCTTCCCAGCGGCGCAGACACTTTGATGTCAACGGCGGCGAGCGAGTGGAAAAATGCCACCTCTTCAATTTCTCCTTTTGCCCCCGTTTGCCCTTTGTTTGACGTGGACGCTCGCGTAACCTCGACGCCTTCTCGTTTGTGGGGCTCCAGCCAAGCCGGTGTGGGTGAAGATCAAGCTGAGCAAGGAGGCCCGCGGGAGCGCCGAGCGGGGCAAGAAGAGGCAGGCCCGAGCCAAGGCCAAGCCCGTCGTCAGCGACGACGAAAGCGACGACGACCAGGACGCCAATGTAAGTCCAAAGGCCCAGAAAGAGCCGCCGCACGCCGTCCTGCCACAAAGGTTACCCAACGGATGTCGCTACGAGGGGGCGCTTGAGGCCGCGCGTCTGCAGACAACTAAGCCTTGCCGCTTCTTTGTGCGTCTCCGCAGGAACCGTCTGACATCAGCGATGACGAGTGAGTAAGAGCTGACGCTGGGATGAGAAGAAGAAGAAGAAGAAGAAGAAGCTCCTCCCCTCCTCTTGTTGTGCAGGTTCTTTCTCTGTTTTCATTTTGGCCTGTTAGTTGCCACGGTCAGCCTCGCAGCCTGAACCTTTTTCCCCCCCAGTAAGAACCAGACGAGCTGCTTGGACATCGCTCATATCATCTTGTTTGCAGGAGATTTGTTTTTTTTTTAAGAGAGGTGACATCACATCTGCTTTTGCCCATTGCTACGCCATACTTTTATGTTCGCATTTTGCAGAAAGTCACAAAAAAAACCCCGAAAAGTTGATGTTGGACTTCCAGAGCCGGGGTGTCCAAAGACAATGGTACGAAAAGACAAAAAAAATGTGTGGGGGGAGGGGGGGCGGCGTGAGAATCCTTTTTCCTCGTACGTCCAGGACCGAAAAAATGCTCACCGCCCTGTGGTTGGGCCACCAACGCTAACCCTGCAATCAAGTCCGAATTACGTTCGGTAATTGTCTGAAAAATGCTTGGTGGCGATGAATCCAAAAGCAATCATGTGAAAAGCGGGAAGTACGGCAGTCTCGCCCTTTCCCGCGCAGGCCGATGACGCCGTCTGAGAAAACTCTTTTGATATCGACGTGCGTTGTATCGATTTGGGCTGCGCTCGATGAGAAATTCCAGGGCCAAGCGAGTCATCTTTCCACAGAAAACACAGTCGCGTCGACGCCCCCGAAAAGCGGTCATTTGAAAATTTCTTTGGACGGGAAATGGTTTGGACACCCCTGCTCTCGGACTGCGGCGGCCTTTTGTTTTGCGCCCAGTTTTTGATGCTTCCGCTCCAGGTGGGAGGGGGGGGGAGACCTCCCAAAACAGTATTATAGCTTGTACGCGACGTGCTCTCGCTTTGACGGGTGACGCCATGCTTCCCAAATCCTCCTGTTTCATTTGTTGTCGTCTCGCACTGTCCTTCTTTGCGGAGAGCATTGCCAAGTGTCGTGTTCGTCTTTGCTTTCTTTGCACACGCCGTCTTTGTGGTTGTATCGCATCGCTCTGAGCCAATTAAATCGCACCAATTTGGAGAAAAACATTTGGCCGGATTCCATTTGTCCGCATGCGTGTGTGTGTGTGTGTGTGTGTGTATATGGACATAGCAAACTTTTGCGGCGTCCCGAATGCCTTTCTTCTCGTCGGCTCATCCTTCCAACCTCATTTTGGAATTTGTACTCACGGATGCCTGACATTGCGACTTCCTTTGAAAATCTTTTCTGGATGACTGTCGGACGTGTCGCAAGCGGCCACTTGAGTCTGGCCACGTTGCACCTGAGGGCCTTTCCGCACGCCGCGCTGGCTTTTGTGGCGGTTGGCCCGAGGGGCGGTGCTCGCCCGTCTTTGGAAGCGCCTGCGTCCCCGGGAACCTCCTCTCGTTTCGGATCGTTTTTGTCCCGTCAAGTGACGAGCGTGAGCTGCACTTGTACTTTTGTATCACATTCATGTCAACAAATGGACAAAGAATGCAGTGGGTGTGAGGTTTTTTGGGGGTTTTTTTTCTCTCCCCCAACCCCAACCCCCACCTTCTCGGAGTCTGGTCAGGAGTCAGAAGGCATCTGACGGTGCAGCAGTGCCGCCAGGGGCCCCCGCTTCCGACGGCTTTTATGGCTCTTTCCACTGTGGCGCCGCCTTCGAAATGAGCCTTGTTAAAGCGGCAGGTGGGCGGGCGGGCGGGCGTGTTGGGCGTTGCTACGGCGTTGCGTGTTGGGCCCAGCATGATCAGTTGGGAAGAAAGTCAACAGGAGGAGGGGTCCGCGGGGGCGAGTGGTCGCCGGCAGACATCAAGGTAGGCATTCTCGGGAGCCGCCTCGCAGACGTGATCTCGAGGGTCCGCGGCTTCTGAAAATGGACTTCCCATCTGAGAGAGAGAGAGAGAGAGAGAAAAGGCACAAGCGCAACTCACTTCAGGCCTCAGCTTACCTTGCACTTCACTCAGAGGCGCATGTCATGTCTCAATGGTTGGACATGAGGGAGGGATCAAAGAAGAAGAGCCCCCCCCCCAAAAAAAAATATAGATCAACTTTATTTTCCAAATGTACAATTTCATTTTGGTAAAAAAAACATTTGAACAACATCTTACCCTTCCACTCATGACTGTTATGAATTTTGTGTGTGGGGGTCATTTCCGATTGGTTTTGGAAACGGAGAGTCTTTTTTGGTCGGAATTTCTATCCTCGGCGCACACAACTTTCTTTTCCCTCATGACTTTTTTCTCTTCTGGGTTTTGCGACCAATGGCTCAATTCTAGTCAGGTTAGCGTTTTCTTTTTTGTTTTCTCAGAATCTCCAACTTCCCTTCACTTGACTCTGAGCATTCGACTTTATTCTCGTAACCCAGCGTCTTTCGAGCTCCCAATTGCTTAACACTACAGTGACCATTCGGTAGAATTGCAACTTTTTCACATTTGCTATGTGTGTGTGTGTGTGTGTGTCTGTCTCTGCGTGTAAGCAAAATAGTGTTTGAACTTTTGAGTGGTGCTTCCTTCCAGCCTATACTTTTGAATTGTATTTCACGAATTAGACAATAATCCAAATCGAGCTTACTTATTGACCAAAGCAACCTCGTCCTCACTTGAAATATGGAAAGGCGAAGTCACTTTTGCCTCATTGAATCAGCGACAAAGCTACTTAGCATGTCTCCCGGCAAACAAATGGCTTCCGGGCAGCTCAAGGTGGTGCTCCAACTATGTGTATGTGTGTGGGGGCAGGGGGAGGGAGGGGTTCCCCATTCAGGCTATGACAAGCATTTTGTAATTTATGTCTATGATTCTTCGCTCCCACCCTCGAATGGAATGTCCCGTCTTTTAGCCGCCGCCGCCGATTGTTTTATTGTGCCCCCCCCACCCACAGACACACACGGACAACAAGAAGCGTGCGTCAGTGAGCCCATGAGGTGCGGGCGCGGTTAGTTGCCTTTGTCACCGCAACATAACCTGCCCGCTAAAGACGTCGCCGGGCATTGTGTTGCGAGCAGAAAGAGTCCAAAGGCAACATTCCAAATTGCGGCCCCCTGGCGTCGGCAGGCCGGGGGTCAACTTGATCCCCGACGGTCCGGTGGTCGAATAATCGGCCCGCCTCCACGTCACTGGCCTCAAATAGTCCTACATTGAACATCCCCCGAGGGGGCTTTTGAATGAAGAATTTCGGAGGACTTTTCCAGATGGCGCAAGACGTCCCAAATGCCTCTTTCGACGATCGCTTCTTTTTTCTTGATATTGACACCCGACGTCAAAAGTTTGTATTCTGCAGCTGAACAAAATCAAGCCCAAGTCTGTTCAATAAAACATTTGGAAAGGGATCCTGTTTTGCTGTTGTTGTTCTTTTCAATCAATTCATTCGACCTGCCGCCCTCGTGATCCTTCCATCCATCCCTGCGGCCATGCGGCCATCTCCTCGGGAGGGGCCCAGGCGTGCCGGAGCCATGCCGGCCTTCTTCGTCAACCGGTCGCCGGCCCATCGCGGGGGCACGCCTACACCGACAACCATTTGCACTTGACCTACGATGCGTGTTTTGGGAATGTGGAAGGGAGCGGAGTACCCGGAGAAAAGCCACGCAGGCACACGGAGAACGTGCCAACTCCACACAGGAAAGGAATCGAACCCGCGACCTGTGAGGCAGACACGCCAACCGGCCGCCCAAGGGAAAGTCTTTGTCAGGAATTATTTGAATAATAAAACTCCCCGAAATGTCTTTTTTTTTTCCTCCAAAACTAAAAATACACGCAAAATGTTTTCATCGTGAGCAAACACACACATCAGGTCAAAGAGTGGCAGTCAAGTCCAAAAGCGAGAGGTTCTCCATTTCATACAACGCAGAAATCTCTTCAATGGGCCTTTTTTTTTTTCCTTTTCCCAAGAGCGGACGCAGCCTTTGCATTTCGATTGCGTTGGCGGAAGAGCAATTTGGGAGCAAAATGCAGCGGTTTGTCTCCATCTCGGTCGGGGGGGTGGCCCCTTCTGCTGTCCATCACAAATTGCTCGAGGCTCAGCTTGCGAATGTCACATGATCCAACTCAGAAAACAGCTGACAAGGTTGTCATGAGGACGTCAGACGCATATTCAAAATGATGGGAAAATGTCCTTATTTTGAGTCTTTTTTTCACCTGGCCTGCTCTTTGGCCGCATAACAAAGGTTTTCTTTTGGGGGGCAAGCACATAACGGGAGTTGATCAGTGTTTCTTGAGGCCCCCCCCCTCAATTTTCTCAATGCATTCCAGTAGCGTTCATTCAGATGTGGATTCTCATCATTTGTGAGCCGGATGTCTTTTGTCAGTACAGTATTCAAAATGGCATTTTTGTCATACAGCTGATTTGGAAGTGTGTGCCCCCCCCCCCCCCCCCCCATGAAAGATTCTGGTTCCCTCCATCATTTGAGTCCGCGATCCCCAGCCACCGGCCCGCAAGCCCAATTAGTACAGACCCCCTCCACACACACACACACACACAATTCGTATTTATTTATATGGGGGGGGGGGGGGGCAACCATATTCCTTTTTCTTGTCCTCTTGTCCACGTTTCCAGGTTCTCGGTCTCATTAACGGCGGGAAAAAAAGTTTGGAAATGAAACCACTTTTGCTGTCGACCATTCGCGGGTACCGACGGCGGGGGTCTGGCTGCGGTGACGTCACCGAGGGCCCGCCTTATTTGGTTTGCGAGGCGGGGGCTCGAGCGAGCGAGCGGGCGGGCGAGGCGGGCTGGTCGCGCGCGGCTGTGCGGCGGCCGAGAAGTGAGCGGCGGCGCACTCGCGTCAACTTCGGAGTGACCCCCCCCAAAAGTGACGCAACTCGCCTCTTCACACTCCGTGCGTCATTTCGGACAAACCAAAAGGCGAAAAAGAAAAAAAAAAACCCGGACAAGGCGGAGGCAAGCTTCTGCCGCACAGGCCATTTGTTGATTTCTTGACTTTTTCCTTTGCCAAGACTCGCGATGGCCGCGCTGTCAGTCGCCTTGGTGCTGCTGCTGGGAGTCGTCGCCACTTCAGCCGCCCAGGTAACAACTTTGATGCTCAAATGTCTCCTTTTTTTTTTTTTTTTTTAAACAATCAACGTTTAGAAGAGGGACTGCCCGCAGGGGGAGAAAAAGTTGCTTGCACGTTTGACCCCCTTAAATGCGCGCAGTGTGTGAGATGTTGACACACACGCACACACACACACACACACACACACTGCACACTTTGTCCCGTTACATAACGTCTAAAATAAGGCTCTTTTTTGGGGAGCGAAGGGGGGGTGGGGGGGTCATTTTCACAAGATTGCACGTGCCGGGTTGTGACTATTGAATGTTTTTTCAATAAATCCCTCCCTTTGTCTTGCAGGCTGGCGAAGATGAGCGAGAAGGTGAGTTTCAATGACAAAAATGGTGGGGAGGAAGGAATCGACCAAAAAAAACAGAGAAAGTCCAAATGAGCCATGTCATTGATGGATGTCGCGGTCCTCCTGGCCGGCTCGTGTGCAGGCAGCGTGGGATCGGTTGGGAATGGCCGTTTGTCTCAGCCGCTCGTGGTCGACTTCTCTCGCGTCCTGCTTTTTACGCCTACGGAAGCAATGCTCGCGGGTCCATTGGAGAAGTGACGTCTCTGTGCTTCGTGATCGTCGTTTGTCGTGAGGCGACGAGTCGAGTCGTTTGAAAAAAACGCGCTCCCCACTTGCACTTGTGGTCTACCGGTGCTCGACAGGCTCCGTTTCAGACAGGAAGTGCAAATTCCACCTCTGGCTCCTCCACATCTGTTCTCCATCGGGAGGTGAAGTGAGGAGTCAAGTCGAGCCTCGACGCGGTCCGGGCCGCGCCACCTCATGCCCCTCCTAAAGCCGCTTCCGCTCACGCTTGACCGCTCTTTGCTCACTTCCTGTTTTGCCATTTGAAAAAGCGGGGAATTGCCGGCGCGCTGCGTTCAAGGTCCCGCCTGGGAAAGTGGGGACTTTCCCTTCTGGGGGTGCAGAAACAAAGCAAAACAACAACAAAAAACATGGACACTGAGCGTTCCGCCTTAGCAAAGAGTCGATGCGTGAGTCAAACTGCGGTCATCCTGCCAAGCCTTTTTTTTCCACTGTATCGGCGATTGAAAAGTCGAATGACATTTTTCAAATCCTATCTTCACACTCTTTGATTCGCCTAAAAATAAGTATCAACCGTGTGTGTGTGTTTGTGCGCATATATTGTTGCGCTGCAAATGCAGCATAAGATTGAACAAAAGTAAAAATTGCTTGTCGTTCCAAACGCTGCATTCAAGGCGGCCCGGATTTGACAGCCTCTCGGTGGAAAAGCAGCAGAAAACGGCAAACAAAGCCATGTTTGTTCTTGCGTGGCGTGCTATTTTTTCATTTCCTGCATCCACCGTGCAAATTTCCCCCTCGCGGCTCTCATCAGGTCGACGTGACCTCAGCGCGTCTTGCTCCAAATGAGGGCTTCCGTGCAGGGTGCGCTCCGTGTCCGCTTCTTCCCGTGATTTTTGCTTTCTTTTTTCGGCCAGCGGAAAGCGCTAATGTTGCAAACGAGCGCGTCCCACGAGCGAGCTCTCGGCCTTCGCCGCTTGGCCCATCTTTCATGATGTGTTGGCATCTCCTTTCATTTTGGCAGAGGTGCGCCGCTTTTGCGTGTTTGCGATCCAGTTCTCCTTCGCTAATGGAATTTATCACCAAAGTTGCTTCCGCGTTAGTTACAACCCCCCCCCCCCCCCCTGCCCCAAATCAAACAAAAAAATCAATAAAAGGCGCAAACCATTTTTGCTTTTGAACAGGCTTGTCGTTGCTCCGGACGTGTCATTTTAGCTTCAACAAAGGCGCTGGTTTGAATGGCCCGCCCGACCTCCCGCGTAATTCCAAGGTGTCCAAAGACGCCTTTGCGACCCGCCCATTTTTGCGAGCGTGTTCCCATTTCGGGCTTTTTATTTCGAGTCATTGGAGTGCGCCGCCATGTTCCTGCGACAGGCAATGGCCAAAACCGGCGTCCCTCGCAACTGAGCTTCGTCCTTCTGTCGGTCGCTCTGCCCGAGTCCAATTTTTGGAGCAGTGGGACAGATTCTCGAGCAGGAGTTCACCCTCATGAAGCCCCGGAATTGGCCGAACCGAGGCTAAAAATGTCCGCCGCAGACCAAAATGGCGGACATTGTGCGTCGTCTGCCTTTTCTGCTTTGATGCTTTTCGCAGGTTGACCAATTTCACGTTGCTTGGTAAAAGCGGCTTGGGGGGGTGAATTTAACCCTTTTGTGCAACCCGATAACAGGATAAGCTGACCGAGGGAGTAACCGCTGTCCCCGACAAAAGCGGGGCGAGAGCGACTGGCTTTTTTCGTTCCATCACGCGGCACTTGAGAGGGATGTTCTCAAGTGCCGCTCAAATGAATTGGAAAGGACCAAAAACAAAGTGCGTGTTTCGGACCCCTCCCAACTTCCGACATAGTCCCTGGACTGACGCGTCAGACTTGTGTCACAGGGCATCCCCCCCCCCCCCCTTGAAAGATTGAGTGAAACTAGCAAGACGTAGGTTGTTTGGCGCAGTGGCAAGGCTCATGTCGGGGTCCAAGCGCAACAGGGTCCACGGACCATCGAGTTTGGGACGGAACGGCGCCACGGTCGGCTTTGGTTCTTTTTGATATGGCGACTTGTGTTGCAGACGCCCTGACGCGCCGTCTGAAGGAATACGGCCTGGTCACCCCTTTCAGCACCGACGCCCACGGACGCTTCCTGTCCCACCTGCTGTCGGCCAGCCACAAACAGCGAGTCAGGAGGGAGGCGTCCGCCGCGCCGCCGCCGTCGGCGGCCCCTTCGGATCGGCTCTTCTTCAACATCAGCGCCTTTGGCAAGGAGTTCCATCTGCGACTGCGGCCCAATGACCGGCTGGTGGCCCCGGGGGCCACGGTGGAATGGCACGACGAGCGGGGCGGAGCTTCCGCGCCGCCGCTCGCGGAGCGGACCGGATCCCGCCACGGCGCCGGGAGGATAAGCTCGCTCAAGACGGACTGCGCCTTTGTGGGCGACATCGCGGACGTCCCCGGGGCCTCGGTCGCCATGAGCAACTGCGACGGCCTGGTAAGTGTGCCGCCGGGCCACCTTCTCCGCAACCGGGGCCTTTTCTCGACGTCGGCGTTTTCGCGGGCCATTGTTCTCGGGGGCCGTTTATACCGACGTTTGTTACGCTCGAGTGGCCGTTAATCGGGCGAGGCCCCTTCCAAACGACCCCTTCCCAACATAAAACAGGAGTGGTCTTTTGTGCCGTCGGGCTGGCCGGACCCCCTCGTAAAACACCCCAGTGGTATTTAAGGGAATGGATCACGCCCATGCCCGGGATTCCATCTCGAGATGCTGAGGCAAGGGGGCGGGGGGTGGGGGGCATGTTCAGGGTATGCCCATTCGGTACTGAGTTTGGGTTCACCTTGGCGACGGTACGAAAACAAAGTCTTTTCTTTGTGGGTGTGTGTGTGCGATGTTGTTTGAAATCAAGCAGCGGCAGTTTCGGCAAAGTGCCACATCAATAGGAAGATGTCAGGAGTTTGTTTTCCTTGGCAGAAAGATTGACATCATTGGTTTGCCTTCTTTTCCGTGGAAGTTGAACATCAGGAGGTCTGATCTTCTTCAGCGGATCGTCGGTTGCGTTGGACTATGGGGCCCAAAACCAATGGCCGGCGGTGGTGTTGGCGGGCCTGGGTCTGAGTTGCGCCGATAGGGGGTCGGGGATGCGGGATGGGGATCTGTCTTGCGCTTGCCGACTATTCAAGGCGACGGTCCGCCGCTTTGGCGCTTCTGCGCCGCCAGTTGTCCTGCCGCAGCCGTAAGAAGCAAACGTTTTGCACGGTTGCGGACACTTTGGAAATTGCACAAGCGGCCGAGCGCAATCGGCAGCACGTTTCTGCTCTCCATCAAGATAGCAGAAGATGCCCCAGCCAGTGAGGGGTTGCGGGCCTATGTCCCACTGACGCACTGGAGAGACCATTTGTCCCCCCCCCCCCCCCCGCCTGGCCCGGGAGCGCCTCAGGACCCCCCTGGGAAGAGCTGGAAGAAGTGGCCGGGGAGAGGCAAAAGCCAAAGCTGCTCCCTCCGCAACCTGCCTCTCCAGCGGAGAGCATGGCCGAAAATAGAAAATCAGCCTCTTCCTGCCTTTTGAAAGCAGCCGTGAAATTGGGCCCTGGACCTTCCCCCCCGCCGCCCCCCCCCCCACCCCCAACCTCGTCCGGTCCCATTAGCCACGTTTGCCCTCGACTGTCCTTCCTGCACTTCTTTTTGTGCGAGCGGCCGCAAACGCGCCAACGAAATGGCGTTTGGAATCCATCTCCATCCGTGGCCTCAAATAAACGACGTCACGTCACCGACCGGCCATACGTGATGGCTCGCGGAGGAGCTCGGGCCGTGCCGGGGATGCTTTGCTACGCCCGGCGCCTGTGCGGGAAATCACAAAGAGCGTCAAGGCGTCCTGGAGCAAAACGTGGAGCCGAGTATCTGAAAGCGCCTCTGCCATCGCCAGCAATTTTCATTGCTCAATCGGTGGGAGGTGCCGGGCGAATGGGGGTGAAGCGGGCCGGGGAGGTGGGGGGGGCGCAAAATGCCAGAGTTTGCTGCTTTTCAAATGACGGCCTGTGGAGAAGGCGCTTTATGAGAGTGACGCAGCGCCGCTTTTCCCACCGCTTTGGTGATTTGCCGCCGGCGTTGCTGCGTCTGCCACCTCGCTCACATTGCGGTAGACTGTGCGTGTGTGTCGGCGGGGTGGGGGCCACGGGTGGGCTGGCTGTCAAGTGCCTGCGCTCAAATTGGCATTTGCAACGCGTGGAGTGCTGAACTCTTTGCTTTCGGGGGTCAGAGGTCACGCACGGCCCGTGGGCGCGTGTCGTTCGGTGACGGCCGCTGCCATCTTTTGGCCCCAAAAGTTCGGCAGGATGATTCCTCGGCGGGGATGATTCCGGTCAATATGGTCGCGCCAATGATGACGTGCGCTGGGCATGGCGGGCATTTTCCCCTGCCAAGCGAGCGGCCTTGCAAATGAAGCGCAAAAGCAACCGTGGGGAGTTTTAGCGTCAAGCCCTGCGACACTTTGGGTGACTTTTGCTAGCCAAAACTTTTTCAGTGGGGAAATTGCTTTGGATTTACCGCCAAGTCCCGCAAATAACACGCAGTCCTCAGCCCCACCCCAAACGTCACCCTTCAAAAGCTGCTTTTTTTTTTTTTTTCTTTCCTCTGTACTTGTGTAGAATCCACTCCCCTGATTTGCTGCAATACTTTTTATTTACCGCAGTCAATAAGAGCCCGTTTTCCATTTTTTGCTTGTACTTCTTCTTTTGTGGGTCACATGGCCGGAGTAGACCGCACATGGCTGGAAAAGTGAAGAAGAAAAAAAAAAATGATAAGAGCAAACAAGTCAGGAATGCGGCCGAACTGCGTGTCTTCTTCAAGTGGGCGGAAGGCTTCGGCCTTCCCGTCCTCCTCAGAGTTAGGGTGAACCCCCCTTGCGTAAACCAACGCGCGCGCACGCGCACGCACGCACCGCCTTCTCTTGTCACAGCGTGGAGTTAGGCGTCCGGCTGCGTTTCTCGACAACCGCTTTTTTGGGATCTCCCTTCAGCGTCATGAGCGGTGAGACTTTGCCGGTCCGCACCGCGCTGCAAAATCAAGCGCCGCGTTGGTCGCCAAGGTCTGGCGCGATGGCGGTTCAGACTTCTCCCCGCGTTTGTTCTGAAAATGTGGCCAAACTTCAAATGGGTGGCAAACAAGTCACGTTGCGATCACGCGGACACGTCCATCGCAAACAAGCTGAAACGCGAAACCGACAAAGAAACAAACCACCAAAAGAATGACAGCAAACGATGGAGCGGCCTCCTTCCTTCCTTCACACACGCAAACAAACGGACAAAAGAGCTTCGCAACTGCCGGGCCCGATCGCCTGAGCAATAAGCGTGCGCGCCGCCTGGCTAGCAAAGCGGCCGAGGCGCAAATGGATGAAGCGGCTCCTGACAAACAGATAGACCACGGTGACATGAAACGGCAAACGGCAAAAAACAAACAAATAACCGACCTAGCCAGAGAAGAAATAAGAGAAGAGATGAGCTCACAAAGAAAGCAGCTAGCTAGCCAGCGAGCTAGCTAGCCTGCGAGCTAGCTAGCCAGCGAGCTACCTAGCCAGCGAGCTACCTAGCCAGCGAGCTAGCTAGCTGGCTTCATTGGCTAGCTAGCCAATGAAGGAACAAACTCCCGGCTGCAAAGCACCCGAGTCAGATGAGCGACTCCTCAGCCAGCGTTCGAAGCATCCCCATGATTTGAATCAGGTGCGTTGCTCCCCGGAGAGCCGGAAAACGGCCAGGAAGGCGGCCCCCCCCCCCCCCCCCCCGAGGACCCACTTTGGACACCGCTGCGCTACGGGGAGAGCCAACGGCAGGTGTTTGACGGAGAGACTTGCCGGGCCCCAAACAGCAAAAAAAAAAAGGGAAAAAAAAAAGGATGAAGCCTCCTGTGTTCCGTGACTTTCCTCGCCGCGGCTTCTCGGGCCGGGCCAAGCAGACAGCGCCGCCCCCGCCAAGAACAGCAGGCGGCATTCAGCCCGAGGGGGCTGCACTTGGTGCCAAACGGCCCCTTTCAGTGCAAAAAAGCTCTCGGAGGGCCCGCGAGCAGGCGGGACAGTGGCACCTTTCACCCGCGGTCTCGTTCAAAGGGGCGTTTGCTTGGCACTGATGCAAGCCGCCCTTCGTCATCATCCGCTGCCATTTTCAGCCGCTGGCTCGCAGGAGCGCGCCGCGCATCTCCCTTTCTTTTGTTGTTTTTTTTTCTCTCATCTCGCATCTCCCTTTTTTTTCCTCCGGTGCGTTTCCCAAAATACCCGAGGAAAACAAACGTGGGCCGGCCGGCAAATGGTCACAAGCCATACGTGCACGGAAGAGCCGACTCGAGCGTCCACCGGCCACGTCTTGAAGCAAAGCGCTTCCGTTTTGGGCCACATCAGACTCGGATAGAGAAAAAGCTTCCGGGCGAGAACCGGCAAGCGGCGGCGGCGGCACACGTTTTGGCCCAGCGTGACCTTCTGTATTTGAAAGTCCCAAAGGAGGTTTCACCGATCGGCGCGGGATTTGCTGGGCGTGTCCATCACGGGCAGACGCCCGACAAGACAAAGTCGGTCGGCTCTTCGGCTCCCAAGTTGACCTTCTAGAAAAAGATTTCCTATTTCAGCCGCCAAAGGAGGTTTCGCGAGTCGGCGGGAGGTTTGGTGGGCGCGAGTGCGTCTCACCTTTTCAGCATTCTGACGTGACATCCATGCTGATTTCATCGTATACGCGTGTGACACGAGTCGTTTGATCGTCAGAAAGTCGAGATCAAGGAAAAAGTGGGAAGAAGTTTGGAAAGTGGAAGCCGCCGCGTCCCTCTCGTCGCGGCTTCCGAAGCTCAATTCTCTTGGATCTGCCAATGGCATCGCGATGGCAGCAGAAATGCAGTTGGCATTCGTCACTTTTGGATGCTCTTATTTTTTTTTGTCGTGGGAAAATGACGGTTGGTCGTTCAACATTCTTTTGTCTTTTAACAAGCGAGGTCTCGAAGCTGCCGTTTGGGTGCGGCGGCGGCCGCGGAAGCGCCGCGGAGAGCTAATTGGACGTTTTGACAGTGGAGGAAATAGGCCCGCCGTCCCGCTCTGGGTTAGCCTTTGAAAGGCACGGGAAAAGTCCAGTCAGATGGATTTTTCACAGCAGCCTTTTTTGAACAAATTTAAATTCTTTTTCATTTTGTTTTGATGAGTTTCTTTTTTTTAATTTTTTTTTATTAAAACTTACGCCACTTTTGGCCCTTTCCGCTTGTCTCGTTTCAACACGCACCACTCGGAGGGGATTTCCTTGACACTTGACACTTGACAAGCGACAATCATCCGATAGCTAGCACGAAAAGCTAGCATCGTAGCGTACATCTTCACTCGCCTCACCTCTCCTTGTCCAAAAGGCTGTCAACGTACTTCTACCGAGCCAAAGAGTTTGCCACTCGCTGTCTTGCGCTCCAATGTCCCTCCGCAAAGATCGGGGATGCAAATGTGGAGGGCGGGGGGGAATTGAGATCTTGCTAGCCACGTTAACGACCTTTGAAACCACTCGCACCAAGCCGCTAACACTTTGCCCGCTTCAATGCCGCCGGCCGCTCGCTGAGACAATGTGAACGGATCTTTTTTGTCCCGCATACTCACTGCATTAAAATGACTAACCACCAGGAGGCGGGACAACGTATGGACGTTTGGTATGGTTGTATGGCTCCAATGATTAGCCGCTACGGTGTGGCTAATAAAAGACCATAGAACCATCCTTTGAGAAGCCGAGGAAAGAGTTGCCCCCCCCCCCCCCCATCTGTGTTTTTTGTATTATTTTTTGGGGGGGGGAAGACACATTGTCGATGGTTCATTTGACTTTTATAACGCTGGAGAGCGGCGACACTTTATGCTTTTCACGTCTTCCTCGTTGCTCACCAAGCCCCGGTCATTGTGCGCCGCAGGCCGGCATGATCCGGACGGAGGCGGAGGAGTATTTCATCGAACCTCTGGAGAGGGGCGGCCAGGAGCTGGAGGAGCGGGGCAGAGTCCACGTGGTCTACCGCAGGTCGGCCGTGCTCCGGGGCCCGTCCGACGGCGCGGACGACTACCGCGCGCCAGGTAGGAGGCGTCCACCTCTCACGGCCGCAGCGCCGGCAAAAAAAAATGCTCTGTGTCATGCAACTGCCTGCTCATCGCCCGATCTTCCGTCAAGTCGTCTTTGCACCATTGAGCTGAAACGGGCATAAAAAGATTTGGTCAGAATTTTCCAGAAGCTTCGGCTGTGAAAAGGCCATCCAAAACTCTTCCTTTGCTCCAAAGAGATTTGCGTGTGCAGTTGTTGACTTGAGCACGGCGCGCCCGCCGGGCGTTCGATCCCGCCTTGAGTTCTCAGATGGGCGCATGGCAAATGCCACGGCGCTTTGGATGGAAACGCGGCGCCATCGAGGCCATCTCTTCTTTGGAACGGCCGCTCGGGATGAAAAACGAGATTGTTCGAGCAAAGCCGGGCCGATTGCACCGCGCGCTTTGATGCCCGTTATCGCCTGAGTGAAATGGGGAGCGATTCAACGCAGTGTCGTTCTGGGTCTCAAGCTAACAAGCTTGCTTTCCCGCTACAACCGACTACCCAAGTGTCAGTCAACCTCGGTCCGTTCTCGAACCGTGCCGTAAAATTTTTTAATCCGTTCCAAGCGAAAACAACTTTTTTAAACCACTTTTTTTTTACAATAGCGTACACAGTAAAATATACAAACAAACTGATTGTTTTATTTTCACCACTTTTAACATGAACATAGTCACATAAAAATTGAAGAAACATCTCTCTCTCTCTCTCTCTCTCTCTCTCTCTCTCTCTATCTGTCGTGGGGCGTGCACCTATCCCAGCTTTACTGTAGTGTCGCGAAGCCGAGAGGAGTGAAGTGACGCATTCAAGTGCGCTCAGTTAGTTTGAGAACCGAAATTTGTTGGTCATCCGAGGCAAAAAAAAACTCGCAAATTTGGTTGGAAAACCGAATTGTACGAGAACCGAGACATTCCAAAACCGAGGTTTGACTGTACTTTCGAGACATTTTCAATTGCAAATACATGTTCAAATACATTTGCATGTGTGGGAGGGGCACGAAGAAAACCAATGCATACGCTTTGCCCGGATCCACCTCTTCACCTTTCCGCAATGTTAGCATCTCGCGCCGCAGCCGAGCCCGCTCGGGAGCCTGCCGAGTTCACGCGGGCCGTCGGAATTCCGCGCGTCTCGGCTCTCGCGTCCCACGTCGGCGATACCGGAGTCTTATTCCACACTCGGTGACGCGGCGCGGCGCATTCTGCTGGCACCGCGCGAAGGCCAAACAGCCGCGCGGCATCTCGTGTTTGCCCGTCAAACAAACAAACGCGCGCCGCGCCGTGCGCCAACCTAAGCAAGCAGAGCGGCGGCCGGGTGGGGATGGCCCAGATGTTGGTCGTCGCCCCCGCGCCTTCTTTCTTTAGCGGGCACCCATGATACCGTGGCGCAGGTGACTCACTTCCTCTTTTTTTCTTCATTGCGCGGCGATGATGAGGCCACCGATGGTTCGGAAAAACGGACACGCTGTGGACGCCGCAAAGCGATCCGCGTCGATATCTGGACATGCTATGAAAAGGACGCAGGATGATGTCACAGCACATGGATGCGGTGAGACGATGCTGCTAAAATTCGATGCGATGTCCTACACTTGCGAGACGACGCGATGGGGGGAGCAGACGGAAGAAGGTTAGCGTCGATGGCAAGAGGTCAAGGAATCAAGATGGCACCGCGGAAGGAAAGCGACTTCATCGAGACCATCTGGAGCGCTCACGGCGAGTCCCAAAGCGCTTTGTCAATCCAGACGCACGCTACTCCATCTTTCCGTAGCTAAAGCTGCCATCCCGACACAAATATGCCAGGTCCAACCCCAAACCGTAGCATCCGGTTCCACCCGTGAACACTTGATCCCCCCCCCCCCCCCCCCCCCCCCCCTTCCCGTTAAGATACGCGAGCGCATCCTCCCATGTGATGGACGATTTCTCTCCGACTGCATGGTGAGCAGCCGTAAATGCTCTCAACGGAAGAGTGCGCCCGCAATCCACTTTTCTTTTCTCCACCAAGCAGGCGCCGCTTCTTTCCACACGGTCTCGTGTCTGCGGAGTAAATAGCTGGTCGCGCTTTCCGTCGGAAACCTGCAGATCATTAGCCGCGCGGCGCCGAGGGAGCGCCAAGTGGAAAAGGCCTTCAGAACACGCCACATGTGAATCACCGCCGCCGCCGTCATGTGACTGAGGAGACTTCTCCTCAGTCACATGACGGCGGCGTGGATGTTTTTTTTCTTCTTCTTCTTTCTGCTGCCATCTGGTCAGCCAGACCCATGAAATTCCCGCACATTGTTGCGGTGACCGCAGAGAGAGACGCGCACGCTGGTGGCTGCACTGGTCCAGCCTCGGGTCACGCGCTAAACGTTTGGCTGACTTTTCATGGCAAAGACGGCAAACGTCTTTCCGCCGGCCCAAAGTTTGTGCGCGGCGGGCGGGCTGGAAAGGAAGCCAGCGTCTTAAGTGCGCCTCGGTGAATGCGCACGTCAACTCGTGTCGGACGGAACCTTTTGTTGCGAAAATCGCTTGCGGCCAACAATGGCCACTGGATGGCATCTAGAACAGCGACAAGCGAAACAGCGTCATGGGGAAATACAAGCGGTCGGAAGAAGCGCTAACAGGAGTTGCGACCCAATCCACCAGCGGATGGCGCCATATGATGTGCACCTGCCAAAACGATTTCTGCACGGGGTCTCTCTCGTTGGGTTCCGCTTCCTGTGCGGCGTGTTGAAGTTCTGCAGCGAATACACGCCGATGCGTCTGTTGAGGAATGTCTTGGAAAAAGCTCGTTTTTTGGCGCACAGCCCAACTCTGTCCACCAACCGACGCTGTCCTGATTCGTCGAGTGGCGAGACAAGCAGAATCGGAGACATTGCCGCCAGAGGAAACGTGCTGACGTTTCTCCCGGCATCCTCACGGCCTTGTTGTCTCCTTTTTTTTTTTTTTTTTTTTTCTCTTCTTTTTGCTTTTCGGGTCCTGACATTTGTGAATTTGATCCACGATGTTGCGGAGGGCCCCGGTGTGGGAAACCGTTTGCCACTCTGAGGTTTTTTTTTCCCTTTCTGCCCACGACATTGGGCCGCTTGTTGGAGAGAAACGGATGCGGGTCACTCAAGTGGATTGAACTCCCCGAAAAGGAAACACAGCTCGCGTTTTCTTCAGCTTCAGCTTCAGTTCGCGCCCCGTCCATGAATGAGGCCTAAGTTTGGTTGGCGCGTTGCATCGCCCAGCCAGCCCAGTCCCACAAAGCCCCCCGTTGTCCCGCTTCGCCGCTCGCCAGCGGGCCCCAAAAACACCCGAGGCGGCTCGGCTTGCTTACCGTCGAAACATAAAAGAGACGCCGATACCTTTTGCCGCAGCGGCGAGCTGTTGAATTTGCAGAAATGGAAACAAAGTGCGCTCAGCATCCGCAAGCGGTCAGGCCCTTTTCTTTTCCCTCTCCTCACCTTGCGTGTGTGTGTGTGTGTGTGTGTGTGTGTGTGTGTGTGTGTGTGTGTGTGTGTGTGTGTGTGTTGGCACGTTTTCCATCTCCTGCTTCAACTTCTTCTTTTGTGGGTCGCATGGCCAGAGAAGGCTGCACATGGCTGGAAAAGAGAAAAAAAAACGATAAGAGCAAACAAGTCAGGAATGCAGCTGACCTACATATATATATATGGGGGGGGGGGTCTCTCTCTCTCTCTCTATCGATCAAGAAGGGGTGTTCACGCGGCACACATTTGCATCGGTGCTGCACTGACGTATTTTGTTGCGCTCTATCTTCCACCGGTGTCAATTTTGTGGAGCGTTCACACGTATAAAGCCGCTGACTAAAGAGAAGCGGGTTCCCGCGGGTCCTTCAAGTTCATAAAAAATCCATAAAAAAAAGAAGTTGTAAAATGAGGTCCTTAATTCTCCTTCATTTTCAGGGAAAGCTTCTAAACTCCAGAAAAATCCTTACAAATTTATTTTTATTTGAGTTATATATTTTCTAAATGTAAATGATTCTTAGTGTACTTTATTTGAGAATGAATTCAAGTTTTTTCGTTTTCCTACCAACATTTTTCATTTAGGTAGGAAAAGGAAAATGTGACCTACAGTCTGTCAAATAAGAGGTTAGCTGATTGGTCCTAAAAATCAAGATGTGCCCTTCCTTCAGCAGCAATGATTTGAACATCAGCTCTGCTTTCTGCAAACAGAGAGAAAACCAAATCCAAAACAAACAAAGTCCAAAGTATCCAACGAAATTCAGGACTGAATCGAAAACATAACAGCGAGCAAAAGATGCCTGAAACAAAGCCGACATAAGCAAACAGCGACAGTGAGCCGACACCGAGTGGTTGTCCTTTGCAAGCGCTCATTGCATAACGAGCAACAGGTGTGCAGCTGCAGGGGGGGAGCCCTACAGTGCCGCCTGTTGGTCACAAACCCAAACATGACACTGTCGGAGCGTTTCCTGTCTTTTGTCTTCCTCATCGGAACCCGTTGCGCCTGTAGCAGAACGTGAGAGCCGCCTAGCCTAGCCTAGCCCCAAAGAAAAGCAGCTTGCGTGCTTGATTTTGTGAGCGGGCTTCTTCTTCCTTCCTTCAGCAAAAGCTTCATTCGGGCTGCTGCTGCCGCTCCACCGTCGCAATCTCAGAATCCTGCTCATTCAACAACTCGGCGCTTTGGATTCGCCAGCAGCAACTGCGCCATGTTTTTATTCCCTGCTGATGCATCGACAAGTGTTTAGACGTGAACCCCCCCCCCAAAAGTCTGTTAAGATTGGCTGCCCTCATTAGGAGCGTGTGGCTCTGTGGGGGGCTGAGAGTTGGCTTCAATTTGGGGGCTTATTTAGTCTAGTTTAGGGCCAGAGCTCATGAAATTGCCCCCCCCCCCACGCAAAAGCTGGTGTGGAGCCACCGCCGCTGGCGCACAAAATGCCCACTCAAACATTTCTTTTTCTCTTATTGGGCAAGCGCGGAGCCTAATTAGAGCCTTATTGTGGCGGTCGCCGCCGTTGGTTTAGCGAGGGAAGCGACACGCTCGGGTTCATGCTGCAATTATGCTGGGCTGAGGGGACCAAATCAGCAAGATTGTCTCACTGCAAAGAAACAGCAAGCGCTGATGGGAAAGGCGCGTGCCGCTCGCTCAGACCGCCGCTCCATGTCGGCTATTGCGTACACGCGGGATCGCTGAAGTGGCGCGGGCAGGTGGACGTACGGCGGGATGAAACAAACCCAAAGCACAAGAAGAAAGTCCCCACAAAAAGCCAAGCTTGAAGGAAGGACAAAACGGCGGGAAACTGAACGCGACGCGACGAGAAACGAAACCAACAGCGAGCGGGCGGAAGAAGAGCGGAGCCATGAGACAAGAGAAGCCCTCCCTCCGATGGTCACAAACGGAACAGAACCGGGACAGCACTGTCCCATCGCATTCCGATCTCGTCGCACTTGGAGTCCATTTTGCGCCATGGCGTTGCAAAATGGCGACGAAATGGCAATTTCAGAACTGAAATCCCAAGCCGTCTTTCCGAGATCGGACCGTGACGCGTCGAACCGGATCGCGTTGCATCCAAGTCGTCATCGGAGTTGTCCCGCAATGGCGTCGTACTTGCGGCACGAGATTGTGCGCGCGTCGTGTCGGAATTGGAGGGGAACTCATCGTTATTGGACGTCGGAGTGGCTCCAGATCTCATCGGACTTTTTTCCTTCTTTAGTTTGTCGTTCCGAGCGTGAAGACCGTCGATCCGCTCGGTGATGGCGGCTGCCGAAACAAATCTTTGCTCAAGCTCGCTGCTGATCGCAGCTGCAAAAAAAAAATAGGCCTCATTCACAAAGCGCCTTTTTCTTTCGGGGAGACCGACAGATTTCGCTTCCAGGATGGGAAAACGCGTTGCCGCCTTCCATCTGCGTGAAATGTTTTCATGTTGTGTTGCGCCTCGGAGGAGCTTGACTTGACGTTGATTGACTTCCCGCTGCTCTTCAGTATTAACAATGGCAGCGAGCATTTTTTCTTTCTTTGTTTTGGATGCATTTCGTGACCATCTTTGTGGGGGGGGGGGGGGGGGCATGAATAAATGAGCGTTTGACGGCGACAGCGCCCAGTAGATTTCCACTCCGCCGGCCGCCCGTCGCCGACTTTGCTGGCATTTTGTCGCCACCTCGCCCGGCGGTGCCACGTGCCGGTTCCCCCTTCCCCCCCTTCCCCATCGGCCTGCACGGCGGGGGTCTCCTGGGACCCAAGCACACTGGCGGTCTTCAAGCAGCGCTACTGAGGGGCAAGTCCTGTGCCTTTGAAGTCGCCTGTTTACTCTGGAGGGTGGCGGTGGGAGGTGAATTGGGTGTGGGGGGGGGGGGGGGGGGGAATGCGCACAAGAATGCCAGTGTCACGGCGGGAGCGGCACAGGGGCAGGAATGCGGCCCACAATCCTCGGCCTGTCGGAGCCGTGCCCGCCCGCCGCCGCCGATGCGGCTGTTGATTTTAGCTGGCCTGCGCGCCTCAATCGGCGGCCCTGTCTGCGCAGGGGAGCATCTCCGGGGTGGGGGAGGGCGCTCCCCAAAAGAAAAACGCCCTCTGCTTCAGATCTCATCACAAGTCCGGGAGCGTTGTCCCCCGAAGCCGTACTTCCGTAGCGCCGGGGCTCCCCCGACTGTACCCCGTCGGATTTGTTGATCTGCGGGACGGTCGCCAGGTCACCTCCTTCATCTTTGCCTTTGATGCCAGCGCGAAGATGACAAGCGTTGCCAGGGAACGGACAACGTGTCAATCGTTGGGTGGGCGAATAGGTGTGAGAGGCGTCCGGCGGCGATGGAACGGGGACTCAACGCACATAAAGTGAGAAAAGGGCCCGGCGGGGCCAGCGCGGCAGGAAGCGAAATAATAAGGCCCCCGAAAGAGCTCGGGCCCCGCTGCGAGGCGTCAAAGTGCGCTTGGCGTGCAAGCGACCACTCGCACGTGTTGGCCACCTGCGAGAACACGAGCTCCTGCTGAGCGCAGCCGTCCAGGACGGCGCATGCGAACGGCGGAAGGCGGCCCCGGCCGACTCGGATCTCGTCCGAGCCACCGAGAGGAGAAGGAAGGCCCCCGCTGCATCCTGGGGCCCGAGGTGGAACAGAAAAGTGGTCCGCAAAACTGACGCAGAAATATTGCAAGGTCGGTTTTTAGAGGATGCTTGGAGCAAGCGTGCGCTCTGATTTGCGTCCGGTTTTGGGGCAGGCAGGATGTTCACCGGCTGACTCTCGTTCCAAGCGTGCCATGCGTCTTTGCGCCCGTTCAAGGCCATCGGTAGGACCGAGGCGGGGCGCCAGATTCTCGCCGTTGGCCGTAAATGAACGTGGGCTCTTTTGTCTTTTGTCAGAAGCGCAGTTGCCCGATGTTCCCAAGACTCTGGATACACTCGCGAGGCGGCTCAACGAGACGGTCCAGCAGCGGCGGCGGCGCCGCCGGCGCGACGCCGGCGTGAACGACTACAACATCGAAATCCTGCTGGGAGCGGACGACTCGGTGGTTCGATTCCACGGGAAGGAACACGTGCAGAATTACCTCCTGACGCTCATGAATATCGTAAGTTTCCTCAAGATGAGCGTCCGATGCGGCCCGACTTGAAAGCGTGTGACGACGCCCGGGCAGACTCCGATGCGCCGAGCCGCGCGCGATAGAAAGATGGCCTTGGCGGGGGGTTGTTTGGTGTGCGAAGGCGCGCTGCGAAAGCAGGCGTTTTTCCTTGCGGCGGGAAGCGCCGCCGCCGCCGTCCTGTCTGCTCGCCTCAACGAGCCGCTGAAGGTGGCTTTTCATCCACTTTCCAGGCGCTCCTCGAAGGAGTTCCGGAGACTTTCTTGGACGTGCGCTCGCTCGCTCGCTCGGACTCGTTTCATGTCCGTGCGCCTTTTTGTCTTTCGGGAAGCCTGCAATTGCGTTTCGTGCGTCAAGCGGTCAGCGCAGCGCTCGACCGGAAGCCGACGATGAACGTCAAAGTGTTATTTCCCGAATGAGGGTTGCCATGGTGACGGCGGAATGCTTTGGCGCCACCATTTGGACGCTTGTTCCCTAGCAACAAGTCAGTCGCAATGCTCCCCCTTCCCCCCCCCCCCCCCCCCCCGCGCCGGCTAATGAGCACTTTCCATATTTCCGGGCCAGAAGAACGGACATTTCCATGCGCGACACCAGACGTGCAGTCGGCGGCGCCGCGGGGGCACCGGAAGGCTTTATCTTTTGCGTTGGCGAAATCAAACCGAGGATTCCCCCCTTCTGCGTCATCACAGCTTGTGCCAGTCGGGCAAATGGCCGCCATCGGCGTCCCCGGGCGCTTGCCGCAAAATCCATTTGGGAAAAAAGCATGTGCCAAGAAGCCAAGATTCCTGTCGGTCGGCTCGGTGCATCGGCTCTCCAAAGGGTTTTTCCTTTTGCTTGCTCTCAACCTCTGACTGCGACTGAACTGACCACCAACCACCTCATTTATGGGGGGTCTGTGACATTTCTTGGAGTGTCCCTTAAAGCCGGAAAGTTTCCTTTTTTTGCTACTGGTTGCACTTGGGTTTGAACCACCCAATATTCCAGGAGTCTTGGAAAGGTCCGGTCCAACTCACGTCCGTTCATGCTCCAACGTGCTCCAACATGGCTCCCTCTCGCTCTTCGTATGTCGTGAATTCATTTCCATTCAAGCCTCCATCTGCCCTCAATTGTAATTGTCTCAGGGAGTCTCAGAAGCAAAAGCACCATTGAAACAAATCCCCCCCCCCCCCCCCCACCCCGACAAAGTGAAGCCCTTCCAATCCAGACTTGGCCCAGATTTGTCACCGAGACCAATTCGCAAAGGGGAAATTTGATCCCGCGGCCTGATTAAAAGCACGGCGACTCGTGAAAACAGCGGCTTGTCGGGAGAACGCAGAGTGTGCTCACTTTGCATTTCTTTTGGAAGACACCCAGGGAGATATGCGGCTTCCCGGACTGGCTCGGCATGGAAACCGATGGAGGCGTCGCGCACGACACCTCTGTGCCCAAAGCGATCCGGCCACGCAGCCCCACGCAGAAAGGTGACGGATGCGCATCAGGTGAACAGGCCGACCCGGAACTGGCAAGGCTATGATCGGCTCAAGAAGGTTCACCCCTTTGTCAGAAACCGCCTGAGAAAATGCTCCAACGGGCTCAGATCACGTCCCGCAGTCTGCAAATGAATCGAGGGATGACCTCATCGTAGGTCCAGAACATCCTCAAAAGCTGCATGGACGCGGTGTGGCCCGAAACGGACGTTGAATGCCCGCGACCTTTCCGTCCCTCCGCCGGCACGGCGTCAAAAACCCGGCTTGGCCACAACAACGTCAGAAAATACTCTCATCCTCAACTGGAGTCTGCACTTGTCATGTTTTGGAGAAACATCCGCTGCCCCCCTTGGACGGATCCGTTTGGTGGCCGCCCCCGCTTCTTTTTCAGTGAGACTTGGTGTGCTCAAAGTGTGCGGGCAGCGGACCCGCCCGCCAGTCGTCCGGACTCGTCACCTAACGAAAAAGCGCGACGCATTCGCAAGCGTCAAACACGACGGCGGAGACCCGGCCGCCCCGGACCGGCCAACATCAAGCCAGAATGGCAAAGGGTGTCAGCAAGGAGTGTCCTTGGTTCCCAAACGTTTATTGAAGGTCTTAAGGTCATGTCCCACAGTCACGGAAGCATGAGGCCGGCGCAGCTTTTTGGGAAGGCCGTAAAATTGTCACTTCCCGATGGCAAGTTGATCCGCGTGAACATGAGCCGTCTTGTCTTTGTCCTGCAGTCGACTCAATCAATCCAGGTGTCCTTGACCCGTGTGCTTCTTGATGGTTTTCTCCCTACTCAGGTCAACGAGATTTACCATGACGAGTCCCTGGGGGTCCATATCAACGTGGTCCTGGTCAGGATGATCATGCTGGGCTACGCCAAGGTGAGCTTCCGCCGCTAACCGACCCACTCGCTGCCTCCGATGAAAGGCAGATTCAACTTGTTTCGGGCCGTACTTCGTTGCTAACAGATTCAGCAGCCGTCTCGTCGATTCGGGTTCTTTCCAACCCAACGTGAGTTGAGTCCCTCACGAATGGAGCGAGCAAAGATTGGGCTTATCCCGTGCCCAAGTCGCTCGCTCCCTCGTTGCAGCCGAGGGCGTCTCGCTACAAAGTCGATCCGTGTCCGCGCCTCGGCCGGCGCCGCTGTCCGGGTCTTCGGCAAAGTTGCCAATGCGGTTCCCCTTTGAGAGTCACGTCCCACTTTGCCGTCGGAGCTTTTCAGCCGCTTGCGTCAACACGTCGCCCTCTTTCCCGCCAGTCCATCAGCCTCATCGAAAGAGGCAACCCGTCTCGCAGCTTGGAAAACGTCTGCCGCTGGGCCTTCGGCCAGCAGAAGGGCGACGCCGACCACGCCGAGCACCACGACCACGCCATCTTCCTCACTCGCCAAGGCTTCGGACCCACCGGGATGCAAGGTGAGGAGCCGCCGTTGCCGCGTCAAGGCCTTCCTCTCTCGTTCTGCCACGAGAAAAAGCCACGTCACCACGACGAGACGTTGTCGCGCCAATCGCAAGGGAAGCCTTCAAGGCTCCCGTGCGGAAAGTCATCTGGTCTTTTGTCCTGCGCGCGTTGCTCTTGTTGTTGTTGTTGTTGCTTGGAATCGGAATCCTTTTGGGTCGCTTGAAACCTCCGGCAGGTCACCACGAACAGATTGACTTGATCTCCAATCCCGATTTTTCTCGTTGGGGTTTGTTGGTATGACGAAAACCAACGCGGATGACGACGACGTGGACACGACAGGAAAACGGACACATAGAACACGGCAGGAGAAAGCAAGGGCTTCCCTTCAAGACCCCTCCGTCAAGCCCTTTGCAGCAATTTCAGACGGACGGCGAACGGCGATGCCAAATCAGTTGCGCATCCCCCCCAGTCCCTCTTTTGCGGCGGGCCGTGAAAAATCTATCGGACGTGAGCGTAATCCTCCCGGCGAGCGGCCCCAGTTTTCATTGGCCCACACGGAGGCATGATTAGGTTCATGTCTCGGCGTCCACTCGGCTACTCTAAGGCCGAATCGTTCCCGCGTCGCTCGTGGGGGTGGGCGGGGCCGGACGGCACACCGTTGCGGTTGGCACTCGATCAAGCGAGGAGCCGTTATTAGACGTGTGACTTGATTTCAAATGGGATCATTCCCACAAACAAATCCAATCTGGCGGGAAGACGGCGTGGGCGCGATAACGGGCAGACGCAAACAGACGGACGGATGGCTACTCACGAAAGGTCCGCGTTGCTGGGGCAAACTGCTTTTGGTGCTCCAGATGTCATTCCGTCGCTTCCAAATTTGACACCCGTGCACACCAGACCGGCGAACCCAAGGTCCCAAAAATGCCGCCAACGGAGCCACTTTGAGCCTTTTTGCCGATCTCGTCTGTCATCCTGTCCGCTTTTTCCAACTCACCAATGCCCGCACGCTTCCTCGGATTTGCTCGCGGCCGCCTGACTTGTGTCCTTGTGACCCCCGCCCCCGCCTCCCTCTTTGCCCTCTATTGCCTCGAGGTTACGCCCCCGTGACGGGAATGTGCCACCCGGTCCGGAGCTGCACCCTCAACCATGAAGACGGCTTCTCCTCCGCCTTTGTGGTGGCTCACGAGACGGGCCACGTGTAAGTCCTGCGTCTCTCTCTCTCTCTCTCTCTCTCTTTCGTGTCAAATTGAGAAAACAAATCAAGGAATAGACGATGCAAAGGGTGCTTTTTGGAACCGTGAGAAAAGAACAAACGCAGCCGAGATCGGATGACTTGAGTCTGAGCCTGCTGGAAAAGTAGCCACGACTAGACTCAACTTTCATCAGGTGTATCCGCTGCGGATGTTTCTCTGCTGATCTCTGTCCACTCCAAGGCTCACTTCTTGGGTGGCGACCATGTTGGCTCAAAATCATCGTATTTTTCTGAATACACCGATCACGTTCGGGATTTCTCACAATCAGAAGGAAATATCAATATGGAGCACTCGATTCAAAACAAAAAGGCAAACAAAAGAGGGTGTGGCCAGATCCGATCCTGATCCGGCGCATTAAAAAAAAAACAAATCGGATTCTTTTTTTTGTTCCCATCGCGCCACGCCAATTTTTTGCGTGTCGGCAGGTTGGGCATGGAGCACGACGGGCAAGGCAACCGCTGCGGCGACGAGACCGCGATGGGCAGCGTGATGGCTCCTCTGGTGCAGGCGGCCTTCCACCGCTACCACTGGTCCATGTGCAGCGGGCAAGAACTCAAGCGCTACATCCAGTAAGTCGAGGGGGGGGGCTCAAAATCATGCTTGCGCTAAGCACATTGAGTCGCCTGGTGCACGAAGGCTGCAGGAAATCAAGTTGCCTGGCCTTGCCCCTTGTGGAGGATTTTGGTCTTTGGCAAGGCTGGTCTCGCTGACTGGAAGTCACTCATTCTGTTGTGCTTTCAAAAAAAAAAAAAAAATATTGCTCCACTTGCGTTGCACAGGTTCTAGGTCACATTTCAACGTTTGAACTTTTTCGATCCGCCACGCGCATACGGTCGGCCGGATGTTGTCGACTGAACCTTTGTCCCCACTCCCTCCCTCCACCAGCACGTACGACTGCCTGCTGGACGACCCCTTCAAGCAGGACTGGCCGCAGCTTCCCGAGCTGCCGGGGATCAACTACTCCATGGACGAGCAGTGCCGCTTTGACTTTGGCGTGGGCTACAAGATCTGCACTTCGGTGAGGGGGGCCCCCGAGTGCTCGCGGCGCACGTCGGCCGACGTCGCTTTGCTCGTTTGAGCACATCCTCGGAGACGGGGGCGGGCGGGGGCGCGGGTGGGTGGTTGGGAGCCCGGCTCCTCGCCCCGCGTATACTTGCTCATTTCCGGTGTGAAGGAGGAGACGGGCGCCGGCGGGGTTGTTGGAACCTTTGAATTGCTTTGGTTGTGGTGAGGGCAAAATGTGTGAAAGGCAAATGTGACGGGAAACGGGACGTCTCTTTTCTCCATCGCATTTTCATCCGCTACGAAATCTTGCACTTCCTCTCGTCATGATTTCATCATGGGAGCCATCTTTAGTTCAGCGCCGTTTTGTTGTCGTCATTGGGGGGGAGGGAAAGAAGAAAAAAACTAAAAAACGAAATCCTTTTCTTGTCGCCATCACTGACAGAAACAAGGCAGTGTCACAAAGAGTTGCTCAAGTGTGCCAATGAGGACGCCAAATGGATGTAAGGCGACATTTGCGCTTTTCCCCTGCCGGTCGGTGTTCACGCCTTGTCTGCTGGCCAGACAGCAAACAAGGCAATTGATACTTTGAAGGAGGCGTTCCGAGAGCGCCGCTACAAAATATGAGTCAGGTGTGCGTGTGTCTGTGTTGGCGAAGGAGTTCGGGATGCCGAAATGCCCCGCCTACTGCCTGCTGACAGCTGGGAGATAGAGAGAGAGATGTTCCTTCAATTTTTATGTGACTATGTTCATGTTAAAATTGGTCATCTCCTATTACATTTGTGCAGTTTATGGTGTGAAATTGTAAAAAAAAAAAAAGTGGTTTAAAAAAGTTGTTTTCTTGACTTGGAACGGATTAAAACATTTGACATTGATTTCAATGGGAAACATGGTTTCGGTTTCCGAACAATTCGGTTTCCGAACAGTCTTCTGGAACGGATTAAGTACGAAAACCGAGGTTTGACTGTATAATGTTATTTCTAAGCGCCTTTCAAGACACCCAAGGACACTTTACAATCAGGAACAAGAACAATAAAAGACAAAGCGGATCGAGCAACGGCGAGGTTGTGATGGGGGGCGGGGGGGCACGGCACGCCTTGTGCTTAGCTTGGTTCCGCCTTGTCTTCCCAAGACTGCCGGGGTAGCCCTGGCTCCTCATTGATGGCGCTCTCAGCTTTGTGCAGTCTGTCGACCGTAACGACAGGCTCGGGATGACGAGCGGCAGCTGCTGTCTCCCTTCAGCCTTCTTTGTCCCTCCCGCGGGAGCAAAGTCGATGGAGAACAGGCCGCCAGTGCGAACGGGCGGTCATCCGCAGAGTCGGCCTTGCTTTTGGCTCGAAGCTTCCCTTCCCTCGGTTGAACCGCCGGCCATCGGCTTGCTGTCTGGTCCCAAGCCAGCGGGTCGTTTTGAACGGGCTGCTTTCTCATCCACTCCGATGTGGAACGTCGTGAGCGGGAATCCGAATGAAGGGCGGCGTCGATGTCCATCGCTGGCAACGTTCGACTTTTCTTGTCTTTGTTTTTTTTTTTTCCATGCAAATGGATGAAGAAAAGGCTTGGCCATCCAACTGTGGTTTGATCGCCAAGCTGACACGTTTTAAAATCAATCGATCGATATGGCAGTATTTGATCTCTTCATCTAGATGAGACGTGTCGCAGCAACGCGTCGAGTCCAAAAGCATGGCAGACCCTGGGAAAGAGGGCCGCTTCCACGCCACAGCGTTTCTCGGTTCCATTTTGGCGGCGCCGGTCGAAAGTCGCCACCGAGCACTCGGGTGCCGGCGTCCAGATTTCCGTTGCGTTTTCCCCTCAGGATGTCTCCTTACCGAGCAGCCTTTTGGCCCGCGACGGCTTTTGAAAATCCACTTTCCGTGACGCTCGTCAGCGGCGAACGGCCGCCTCGCCACGTCGGCTTCCGCCGTCTCCGCGCATGGACCCAAAAGCCGCTTTTCTTTGATGTCTTTCAGTTCCGCACGTTCGACCCGTGTAAGCAGCTGTGGTGCAGTCACCCCGACAACCCTTACTTCTGCAAGACCAAGAAGGGCCCGCCCCTCGACGGGACCGAATGTGCTCCTGGCAAAGTAGGTCCCTCCCACTTGACGTCCATGCCTCACACACATGTAAAACGGGTCGGGTGCGAGCCGGTCAAGATTGGCCGGAAAAAAATGGCAGCTTGAAAGCCAGGTCCTCCCCGCGCGTCGTCTTGAGTCTCTTTGGCGCATCTTTCGCTTTGCCGGTTTTCAAAAGATTGCCGGCGAGCTTCCCGGACCCCTCCCCCCCCCCCCTTTTTTTTTTCCAAAGCGCAGCCTCTCTTGCCATTCCTCAAATGTACACACAAGCAAATCAGCCGCCTTTCTGTCTTTTGTTTCTTTTGAATGTCGTGTTTTTTTTCCCCCTTTGCCCTGTGGTGTGCCTTCCTAGTGGTGCTACAAGGGTCACTGCATGTGGAAGAACCCCAGTCAGGCGAAGCAAGACGGCGCCTGGGGCTCCTGGAGTAAACACGGCTCCTGCTCGCGCTCCTGCGGCACCGGCGTTCGCCTGCGCACGCGCCAGTGCAACCACCCCGCGTAACTACCACCTTTGCCTCTTTTTCCTGTTCGGGTCGACTCTTTCTTCCGCCTCTTCTTCTCGCTATTCACGTCCATCCCTGCACAGGCTTTTCTTCCGCCATATTTTCCTCTCGAGCAGGTGTACAATTTCAAGCCGGCACAGTAGACGGAAAGACAGTCACAGAGAAGGTTGACGAACATTCCATATGGGGGAGGGGGGGGGGGGAAAAACCAAACAGAAACCCCAAAGTAGGCATGTTGATGTGAGGAGAGCGCTCTCCCATAAGGAAGCCGACGTGGACCGTCAAAGCTCTCTTGGGAGTAGAACAAAAGGGCTCCGCTCACAGCGAGGGAGCATATCGGGGTCGCTTTGAAGGAGGCTTCTCTTTTCTTCTCTTTTCTTGGAGCTGAAACGTCAGGGCTAGCCGCGCAAGCTAACTGCCAAAATGTCCTCCTCCCCGTCCCCCGTCCCCCGTCCCCCGTCTCAAGTCCCATCAACGGCGGCCAGGATTGCCCGGGCGTCAACTTTGAGTATCAGCTTTGCAACCCGGCCGACTGCCCCAAGCACTTTGAGGACTTCCGAGCGCAACAGTGTCACCTGCGCAACCCCCACTTTGAGTTCCAAAACGCCAAGCACCACTGGCTGCCCTACGAGCATCCGGACGGTGAGTTGGGGGGGGCTCTCCCGCTCGTGCTGCTTTGCAAGATAACAACTCAGCAGCCAGAAATCCTCTTTTTTGGGGGAGCCTTCTTTTTTCTACTTTCAAATGGGCGATAAAAAGTAGAAGAGAAAGCGCTATCGATGATCATTCATGAATGGAAATGCTCAAACTGACAAGGGGGGGGGGGAGTTCAATCACACGCCGACAAAGGTAAAATGGGTGGCTAACCCTAACCCTCAAAGTGCGCCAAACAACGATAAACAATGCGTTTTCGCGATTCTTTCGCATGCTAATTAGCTCGCTAGCACCGAAGTAGCATCGTCGCTACGTGGTTAGCATCGATTTAGCATCATCGCTACGTCGTTAGCAGTACTCTGAGCTAGCGAGTTTCAATGACAACAGTGACAATGAGGGAAAACGATCTCCGAAACATATTTCTAAATCATTCTAAACGCAAGCAGACTTCCAGCCATTGCTTTCGAAGGTGAAACGAAAGGAATAGAACTGAGGAGGACCAGCTGCAATGATCACTGTCGACGGCTCGTCTGATGAAACATGGCGTCTGCTACCCACAATGCACCGCGATGACTAAATGAATATTCCAAACACAATTACTATTCATGAAATGGCCCCAAACCTTTACTGTGGGCAGAACAATGACAACATGCTCAGTCACGCAAGGGCAATAGGGCGCACAATGGCGGTCGTGCCACTTGTCCTTTTCTTATCCAGTCTTCACCTCGACCAACCCAACTAAAGAGGGCGGCAAGAAATCAAGCAGTATTTGAAAAACAAAAAGAAGGAAGGCGATTCCTCGGCACGCCGCTCTCGTCTGTGACGCGCGCCGTCGAAAGACGAGAAAATTCCATCGGGCAAAGGCGAGCGGCACCTTTGCCCGACGGAAGCCGAGCCCCAGATGCCAAAGCGGGCCGAGCGGAAGGCGGCCCAACTAACCCCGTCGCCCGCACGGCTTGCTCGCTTGCGTTGCAGCCAGCAGGAGGTGCCACCTGCACTGCCAGTCCAAGGAAACGGGCGACGTGGCGTCCATGAAGCAGCTGGTGCACGACGGCACAATTTGCTCGTACAAGGACGCCTACAGCGTCTGCATTCGCGGCGAGTGTGCGGTAAGGCCCGCCTCGCGCTTCTTTTAGCGCCTTAGGGACCTGAGCCAGCTAAGAATGAGGACCGCGGGTGACGGTTTTCTCTCCTGTTGGGCGGGGGGGGGGGGGCTCTTCAGAAAGTGGGCTGCGACCGAGAAATGGGCTCTGGCAAAGCGGAGGACAAGTGCGGCGTCTGCGGAGGCGACAACTCCCACTGCCGCACCGTCAAAGGAAGCTTCACCCGGACCCCCAAGAAGGCCGGTAAGCCGCCGAGCGCCCCAAAGCCTGCCAGGGAAACAAACACGGTTGCTTTTTGGGGGAATTTTTTTGGCCGGCTCCTCTCGAATTGAAGTCAAGTGAAAGCGTGTCTTGTGGCCTTCCCCAGCTCATGGCGGCATACGCGCGCGTTCCACCTGCCGCTGAGCCGCTGTGATCCGATCGCACCCGGCGCCCGCAAAGCAACTAACGGCTTTGTTTTGTTCCAAAAGGCAGAACCAGAGGAGGCTTCTCGTTGCCCAAAGGAGCTCGCAATGTCTTTTTAAATGAGAGCGAGGACTTTAGAAATGTCATGGGTGAGTGCCGGGAGGTTTGTAAGAGCGACGGACATCCCTGCCAGCCTCTGCTGCCCACTAGTAGACGCAACGGGTCTGTTTGTTTGTTTGTTTTTTTTTCTTTTTGTCGTCGCTTGGTTTTCATTCGCACTGCAGTCGAATATTGAGCACAAAGCGAGAACATTTCCGACCTCCACACACAGTGGCGAAGCCAAATACATATGCCCCCCCAACCCCCCCACCCCCAATGAGTTTTCCACACCAACCTAAGTGGAGCATCCTTGCGCCTTGAGCGTCCTGTACGTGCCAATGAAAAGCTCTCTTGCTCTCCTCCCGGGGCAACTTTGTCGAGCAAAGCGTTGCGGGATGTCCACCCCTGCCAAGCCGTCGATTCTGCCCGTCTCACGCTGTCTCCTGTCTGTTTTCCTCCTCTTGCTTGGTGCCCCTCTGCGCCGACGCCAAAGGCCCCCTTAAGATGTTTCTCATTCCTCCCGGAGCTCGACATGTCATCGTCCAAGAACATGAGGCCTCCCCTCAAATTCTTGGTAAGTGTGATGTCACACAAACAAATCACGGAGACAAAAATGGTCGAGTTTGGGGGCGGGGCTTGAGCGTTCCAGGTCCCATTTGAGCATTGGAAAGCTTTGCGGTCCTCTCTTCTTGACATAAAAGGGGGGTGACCTGCTGCACTTATCCTTGGGAGTGTCGTGATAGAGCCTTTCCCGGTATAAGGTGGGGGACACCCTCAACTGGTCGCCAGCCAATCGCCGGGCTCACATCGACAAACAACCATTTGTGCTCACAATCTCTCTCTCTCTCTCTCTCTCTCTCTCTCTCTCTCTCTCTCTCTCTATCTATCTATCTAGCTAGCTATCTATATACCTATCTATCCATCTATCTAGCTAGCTAGCTATCTATCTATATCTATCTCTATCTATCTCTCTCTCTCTCTCTAGCTAGCTATCTAGCTAGCTAGCTAGCTAGCTATATCTATCTATCTCTCTCTCTCTCTCTCTCTCTCTCTCTAGCTAGCTATCTATCTATCTATCTATCTCTATCTATCTATATAGATGTATATATAGATCTATATATATATATAGATATAGATCTACATAGATATATATATATAGATATAGATCTACATAGATATATATATCTATATAGATAGATAGATATAGATATATACCGTATATACACACTGTATACATATACATATCTATGAGCCATATGAGCCTCTCGGTATGTGCCCCATCTTTGCATCAGATTGGCAGGACATGTAACGCTTTGGACAAGGCGTAGCGCCGAGTGCTAGAATGGAGCTCCATTCTAGCTCAGCCGCGGCGCAGCGCCTTGTCTTGGCACCCCAAAGCGGGTCACTTCCGTCGCCTCGCGTCGGGATTATTTTTTTCATCAGTTGATCACAAACGGCCGCCGTTGCAGCGATCAAGAACCAGGCGACGGGCCACTACATCCTCAACGGCAAAGGAGAGGAGATCAAGTCCAGGAGCTTCATCGATTTGGGCGTGGAGTGGCACTACAGCATCGAGGAAGACGTGGAAACGCTGCACACCGACGGACCGCTGCGCGACCCCGTGGTGGTTCTGGTAAGAAGGACTCCTTTGACCTTTGTCAGTTTGCATTTGCCGTTGTCTGGCGAGCCGTCAAAGTTCAGCGTTCCTCCATGAAATGCGGTCACCGACGGGAATGAAGAGTCGTTCCCGAACCGAAAGGTGGAGCCCTGACCAGGCGTGGCTTCTTGGCACTTTTCGGAGGCGTCTCCACATAGGTTGAGCAAATGCCACGTGGCCGAGCCGAACCTGCGGGACGTTTGGTTCGGACAAGCAAAAGTCATTTGAGGCGAACGCAGCGGCCCTCGTTTTGGGGGCCCCCGAGCGTTTTGGCACGGCCTCGTGACGCCGGCAGGCCAAGCGAGCCGTTGGTCGGCACGTGCGTTTGGCTAAGGTCAGCGCGTGTGCGCGCCGCGCCTCTGGCAGTGCGCGCTTGAACTTTCTTGTTGGTCTTTACAGCAGCGTGCCGGCTGCACGCAGGCTTCCCCAAAAAATCCGCATTTCACGGCGCCGTCGACGGGGGCGGCCGAAGCTCTTGCCCGAGCCACCTCATTCGACTCCTCTCGACACTGTCGCTTCGCTCGGAATTGAATTTCGAGCAACATTTCTTGAAAATACGTTTTTTGTCACGTCTGGTGCGACCCCAGAGCGCAACGGGGCGCCGATTTAAAGTGTCCCGGATTTCGGGCATGTGCGGGCAAGCCCATGCAGAAAGAGCGAAGGAACACGTGGCTCGGGTGCTGGACGCGGCGACGTCACGGCTCGGCTTCACTTGGCAACGTCAAATTAGCTATTTCAGAAGGCGAGGGCGCGATGCCGTTGTCGCTTGACGCGACGCCTCGGCTGTCACGTTTGCCATTCGCACGGGGTTTCCGTTGGACTGGGCGTTTGGCTTTGTGGCTTCAAAAGAGCGCTCCTTTCAACTCCTGACGGGCAATTTCAAGGTTGGCATTTAGTTGAAAAGAAACGCTTTGACGGTACAATGGATGCCAGACACTTTTCTTGTCATGTGAAAAAAAAATGAGACGGCTCCCTCCGCAAACTGAAAGGCCGAAGGTGTCTCCCGCATCAGCGCGAGTATCCTTCACGTGTGTTTTGACTTTGTGCGATCCTTCCGTAACGAGACTTCTCGCCGCCCGCCAGATCATCCCCAAGGACAACGAAACGCGCTCCACTCTGACCTACAAGTACGTCATCCACGAAGACTCGGTGCCCGTCAACAACAACAACGACGTCATCCGGGAGGACGCGTACGAGTGGGCGCTCAAGAGTTGGTCCCCTTGCTCCAAGCCCTGCGCCGGAGGTGAGCGAGCCGTCGCCCGGCGCCCGAGAACGCGAGAGCCGGAGGAGAGCCGCTTTTCTTTTTGTCTCCCGATGTCCGCAGGCTACCAGTACACCAGGTACGGCTGTCGGAAGAAAGGGGACACCAAGATGGTCCACAGGGGCTACTGTGACGTCGGCAAGAAGCCCAAGCCCATACGCCGCATGTGCAACCTGCAGGACTGCGCGCAAGCCCAGTGAGTGGGGCGCAACCATGCGGGCGCCCTCCGTGAAATCCTTTCGGGGGGGGGGGGGGGCTCATTGCATCCTCGCTCCGGGGCGGCTTGACCATAGCAAAAGTCCTCCTCGAGGCCTTTCATTTACCCCATATGGTTTGTCGCACCGTACGTACATGGATGTAAAGAGGCACGTACGGCGTCGGAGTAGTTGGGAGTCATGGTAGTATTGAGAAGAGACGTAACAGTCATAGTTGTAATCTGTACTTTGGTTTGTCGTCATCGTCGTTGTATTAGCAGTAGTCGGAGTCGTACTCGAAACCCAATCGGAGTCGTGATCACAGCAGTTCTCATTGTGCTAACGCGTTAGCATTGGTAGCAGCAGTAGTGCTTGGGTCGCAGCCGTCGTCCAGGTGCAAGTCATCCGGCGTAGCATCCGCCGCGTAGCATCCGCCGCGCGCTCAGCCCGGCCCTTCTTCCCCGCAGGTGGGTGTCGGAGGAGTGGGAGCACTGCACGCGCTCCTGCGGCAGCCTGGGCTTCCAGGTGCGCACGGTGCGCTGCGTCCAGCCGCCGCGCAACGCCGCCGCCGACCGCTCCGTGCACAGCAAATACTGCGGCGGCGAGCGGCCCGACGCGCGCCGGCCCTGCAACCGCCTGGCCTGCCCCTCGCACTGGAGGACGGGAGCCTGGTCCGAGGTAACGCGGGCGCGCCCGCCGCTTCCCTCCAAAATTGCCCTCCCGTGTATTTTTCGGCAAAGTGCCTCGGGCCGTAACAGAGTGCCGCACGGCGATGAAAATCCAACAGGAAAGCGTTGAGCCGTAAACGGTTACAAACGAGTAAGAATGTGGAAAATCCAAATCAAGAAAACGGGAAAAAAAAGTACAATTGATTCCATGAAGCGCCGGAGAGTGTTTAGCTAGCCGGCCAAAAACATCTTCATCTTCTCAACTTGGGGTGTACTGTTATCGCTACGTGTTCGATACTGCGGGTATGCTAACGCAGATCAACAGCAAACCAAACTCCATTTATTCATGAGCCAGGAAACTGAGCGTCTTGCTCCTTTATGACGGTCTTCTTGACGGCGTACAGAGGACAACTGTGACATCAGCTCAATGGAATGTAGAGTGAAACTGAAATGAACAGATTGAAAACATTGTGTCCATAAATACCACACAAATCGTCTGGTGTTAAACAAAAGACATAAATGCAGCTCAGAGTGCGCCAAACAACGATAAACAATGCGTTTTCGCGATTCTTTCGCATGCTAATTAGCTCGCTAGCACCGACCTAGCATCGATCGCTACGTGGTTAGCATCGATTTAGCATCATCGCTACGTCGTTAGCAGTACTCTGAGCTAGCGAGTTTCATTGACAACAATGACAATGAGGGAAAACGATCTCCGAAACACATTTTAAATCATTCTAAACGCAAGCAGACTTCCAGCCATCGCTTTCGAAGGTGAAACAAAAGGAATAGAACTGAGGAGGACCAGTTGCAACGATCACTGTCAATGGCTCGTCTGATGAAACATGGCATCTGCTGCCCACAATGCACCGCGATGACGGAATGAATATTCTAAACACAATTACTATTCATGAAATGGCCCCAAATTTTTACTGTGGGCAGAACATGGGGTTCAATGAGGTTGAAGGGTGGGGGCGGGGGTGGAGGGAAAAACTCTTGTGACTTGGCTGACAGTTTTGGCTGTCGCTCGGGTCTTGGTTGGAGTCGTCGATGCTCGCGGGCGTCGACGTCTCCAACCAAGGCTGAGCGAGCCGTGTCCGCCGCTTGCGCAGTGCTCCGTCAGCTGCGGCGAGGGGACGGAGAGGCGACTGATCAGCTGCCGAACGGGAGAGCAGTGCGGCGGGGACAAGCCGGAGAACGTGCGCGTGTGCCGGCCCGGACCGTGCCACGGTGAGGAGCCGCCGCTGCCGCCGTCGCACGGTTGACATCCATCAAAGTCACGACATGTGCATGCTAAACGCCCGGCCGACTGGAGGTAGTTTTCTTTTTTTTTTCCTTCATCGCCCATCGAGTCAAGCCACTTGAAAGGAAGTGGAGCGACTCCGTCCAGTAGCCGCACGCCAACGTCAACTTCACTTCCCACGTGGAAACGATTGTTTTCATGCTTTTGGAGGCGGGCCCAAAACCCAGCCCCGCCCATTCCTTGCTTTTTCTTTTCTTCTCGCATATCTCGGCGGCGCTCTCGTTTTACTGCTGGCCTCGAACTGAATTGCTTTGAAGAAAAATGTCGCGCCACTTCAAGTGAGAAAGCGTCCAACTTGCATGTCTGATTGGAATGTCATTTTTCCAATCGTGCCGGCGGGACGTCGTCCTCATTGTGACCATCAAGCTGCCGCCCCCCCACCCCCTGCTCTCCCTGATGGTTTTGGCCTCGACGCGCTTTGCTTTTCAGACGAGCCCTGCCACGGAGACAAGTCCGTCTTCTGCCAAATGGAGGTCCTGGCTCGCTACTGCTCCATCCCCGGCTACAGCAAACTCTGCTGCGAGTCGTGCGGCGGCGGCGGCGGCGGCGGCGGCGGTGGCGGCGGCGCTCTTTTCTCTCAGCCCGAGGACCACGTACGCTTCGGTTCTGCCTCGCAGTTGTTGGAGACGCTGATGGCCAACGCCACGCGTCAACAACGGCCAAACGCCGGCGAGCCAAACGGCAGGAAACTGCCAAAAAACGGCGGCAAGCCGCAGCGGAACGGCGGGAAGCGACAAGAAGACGCCGCTCGATCGAGACCGGTCAGCAAAACGACACCGGCGCCCCGCAGGAACCCGAGGGACGCCGCGGCGGTCGGGACGCGGCGGTCGGGATGCGGCGGCTTCACCGACAGCCGGTGGCCCGCCGACTTCTCGGACGCGGAGAGATGAGAGCGGCGCCGTCTCTTATCGGGACTACGCAGGCGCAGCGGCCTCATCCTTCTCACGCAGACGACAACAACAACAACAACAACAACGTTTTCATCAAAGACACAAACAAAGAGGTGCTGGTTCACTTTATTTCGAGTTACTGAGCTGTCTTACGTCGGAAGCCGAGCAGTTCTTTCAAGAAGGGCGCGAGGATTTCAAGGGATCTTTTTTTTGTATGTGTCCCAAATGGAAAAATGTTCCGACGACACCAAACAAAACCAAAAAAAAAAAACCTTCCGAATTGCTCGAATTGTCGCCTCTTCTCACCGAACAAATCAAAGACCCTGGAAGACAAATCAGTCTTCGACATCAACTCATCAAGCAACGTGTGTGTTAGCTTTAAATAACAATAAATATCAAAGGCTCTTGACTGGAAACGGACACCTGTCTCGAAACGTTAACTTTGGCATCGATGAACTTCACATCCTGGTTCAAAATCAAAGACATTTTAGTCTTTGTCCAAACTCGAGCGCTTTCCCAAAAATCGAGGACAAGGAAGTCTTTGACAAATGAAGCGTGTGTGTGTGTTTCCGGCGAAGGAGGCTACTTGGAGTTGGACAAAACCAAATGTGGTTTTTGTTGTGTTTTTTTTTTTTGGGGTGGGGGGGTGAACCGTTACGGTCGTTGGACAACATCCAACTTGTTTGTCCGCAACAAAGCAAACGAGACAAATCAAGCAAACGCGTTGTTGTCGAACATCAAAGCCAATTTAGGTTTTCACAGATATTTATTGCAAAAGGACACACCTTTCGACATCAATGGCAGCTTCGTCTTCAATGACCCTAGCATGCTTGTTTTTTTTTGGTTTAAGACAATTTAGTCCCCAACCAAACGAAAGTAAGCATTTTTCTAAACATCAAAGACAAGCATTTCCATCGTGAACGTACACATTTTCATCCGCCGACCATTTGAAGTCTTCAATGAAGCCAACGCACGTTTTGGTCAACCGTCACAGACAAATTTTTGCAAACATCAGTCACTTTCGGTTTCAACAAACTTTGCATGCGCGCTTTACTACGCTTCAAAAGAATTTAGCATCGGAAACAAACCAAATGGACGTCATTTTGTATTAAACAAAAGCCAAATCTGCCAAATTGGAGACACACACGCACAGCTAGCTTAACCTCAGCTTCCCTCAGTGATAGTGTTTAGCGTGTTGCTAGCATTTTAGCAGCTAAAGGCGTAACCCGGCAGACCATATTTCTTTTCATTGACCGCGGATCAAATTTACAATTTACTGGGACATAAATTAGCGATGAATTAGTCCATTTTTATTTTGAGAAAGTTATGTTGTGACCGCAATGTTCTGAACCCCTTGATCGTCCTTCCCTTCTTTTAGCTTTATGACGATTGGTGGATGTATTTTTTAAAAGTCAAAAAGGACAAAGGGGAGAAAAAGGGAGCAGAATAAGTTCAGTCCTCCTGAAAAAAGATAAAGAAAAAAAAAACGATGGAGAAATACGCAGCCACGACTTTAGCTTAGCCCAGTAAAAAGACTTTTCAGAAGGACAAAAAAGCACCCGAGGACGTTTTCCAAAAAGTGGCCGGCAGCCTTTTGCTTTGCATCTGGAACTTGTCGCCGCCATCGCGAGCGAATCGCTAGCTAGCGCGTAAGGCCGCCGACGCGGTCAGCGACATTCCTCATTTGGATGCCATCGGATCCCATCCCATCCATCTTTATTTCCCTCGTGCTTTGACAGCAGCCGCAGCTGAAACTGAGCCCTTTGCACAACGTTTCACTTCAACGTTGCATTTAGTTGGACAATTAAAGATCCATGAGTTGACTTTTGAAAAGTATTTGAAATGGAAGGCTCCCAACGCCAGTTTCCATGCCGAATTTATCGTGAGCCAAATTCACACTTGACACTTGAATACGGACGCTCGCTCTTTCTGCCCACTTCTTCCGTTCATACCTTCGCTTTGCTTACTTGCGCTCATTTAGCAATGAGCAAAACGACGTTTTTCAAGGCTGACGAGCAAAAAAAACAACAGTAGCAGCAAAACAACAACGGATTTCTTCACAACCTCCATGCATCTGACTGCAATAAACACACCACACGACAACGTATGTACAACAATGTATAGTCCATGTATATAGATAGCATTGAATGCAGACATATTTATTGGAGGAGCGGTGCTGTTTGCGCAGGAACAGGTTTTCTTCACCAAGAGATGGACCTACTAGGATAGAAATGACATTGCTTTTTTTTTGCAAACAATCGGATGTAAATATAGCGGGCTGGATTTTGAGACCTTTGTCAGCAGGCTGTCTTTTGGCAGCCGTCTTTCGCGCGGCGTCGCCGAGCTCTTGTCGTCGCGACGCCTGCGGCGCAGGACCAAACCGCCGAGTCTCTTTCCAGTACTGTACCCGGACAACCTGTGCATGGTCATGTCTCCGCTGTGCTCGGCGCGTGTGTTTTGTGGACATTCAAGTGGACGCTACTACTGATGCCGTTTATTGGGATGGGGAGCGCGTCGCAATAAAGGCCAGGATCAACATGTCTGCCTCCCGCCTCTTCTTGCTCTTCCATTTCCACGGTATTCTCTCAACTACGGTGTATATATATATATATATATAGAGAGAGAGAGAGAGAGAGAGAGCGATGTGTATGCACATTATATCTAAAAAATATCCTTGCCACGGCCCATGCATATCGCATCGGCGATCGATCTGAAACGGTGTGCTTTGATTGGACTTTGACCCATCAGATACAACCTTAAAGCAACACAAAGGGGGTTTTTGTTGTCTTTTTTCAAATAAATGTCTTTCAAAAAGCTTTTGACGAATGATAAAAGCAAGCAACGCTCGCGTGGGCATGCATACGAGCTGCGAGTAGTCCTGGCTGGCCCACCCAAAAACAGCTAGCGTCACATTTCCTAAGACAAGCTTTCTGCATGTCGGTGCTGTAAATTAGTCCTAGGCATGCCATTCTGTCCACAACCAAGATGGCGGCTTCACGATTCGGCACGGTGAAGCTCATTTCCTGGAGAAGTGGTGACAGAAAAGCGGGAAAAGCCGTCGTCTCAAATCGACACGGCCGTTACGCCGCCGCTACTGCAGGACCCCTTCTCCAAGTCCTCCAAGACCAGGTCCTGCTCCGCAAGCCGCCGCGCGCGCCCGGAGTCGCTGGGATCCAGGCTGTTCAGCGAGACGGGATCCAGGGAGCCGCGCGCGTCATCGGCCGGCACCACCGAGTTGGGCTGCAGCCGCTGCGAGTACCTTTTCCTGCGCCGGCCCTCGGCCGCGCACAGGCCCAACTTGAAGGCCGCCCGAAAGCCTCGCCGGAAGTTCTCGTTGAAGAATCCGTAGATGATGGGGTTGACGCTGCTGTTGAAAAAGGCCAGCCAATGGGCCAAGGGGTACGCGTAGATGTTGACCACGCGGTGCTGCTGCGGCGTGAGCCGAGCGTAGTCGCTCAGCATCATGAGGGTCCACAGCGGCAGCCAGGACAGGATGAAGAGCAAGGCCACCACCAGGAGCATCTTGATCACCCGCCGCTTCTTCTTGGAGACGCGGGCGCCGCGGCCCGCCTCGCCGCCCCCGCCGGGCACCGAGGTCTTGAAGAGGGTGATGCCGATGCGCGCGTACATGACGACGATGAGCGACAGCGGGGCCAGGTAGATGTTGGCGAACAACACCGTGGTGTAAATCCTGCGCATGTCCCGGTTGGGCCAGTTCTCCCGGCACCAGTAAAAAGGCGCCGTTTGGTTGTCGTGGCCCAGCAGCACTCGGATGCTTTGCTCCCGCGTCACCTGGAGCATCACGCCCGACGGACACGTGATGGAGATGGCCAGGACCCAGATCAGGACGATGATCAGGGCGGCGGCGGAGATGCTCAGCTTCTGCTTGAACGGGTAGACGATGCATCGGAATCTGCCGAGGGAGGCGTGAAGACGGAGTGAGTGAGGGTCAAATATCTGCCTTCCGCGATATTCGACCCTGTGTTGTCGGGGGGGGCCGGCGTCTCACCCCGAGCGGGCCCCTCAAACTTAGGGATTGCCTTACCGGGGTCAAACACGGGCCGCCGCCGCGGTCACGGTCCTGAAATGAAACGCTGGACTCTGGGTTCGGTGGCTGGTGAAAAGCAAACGGACGGAGGAGGTGGCCTACCTGTCCACGGCGATGGCCACCAGGGTGAAGACGGACGCCGACACGGAGATGCCTTGCACCGTGCCGCTCAGTTTGCACACCAGGCTTCCGAAGGGCCACCCTGCGCACAGGAAGCGCCAGACAGCTGTTTCGGGGCTCCAAGAGTTGACATCCCCCTCACTTGGATTCGTCACACTGCAGATACTTGCAGTGTGACTTGCAGTGTGCCAGCGGCATAGACACTTTCAGTAAAACCGGACGCACACAAATTCACTTTGGCTCAGCCCGCCCCTTGAGTTCCCGCGAGACATCCACCTTCGCGCGTTGAGATATCGCGTGATTACAGCACCTGCCAGTTTCCGGCTTTGCGTCCTGCTCAAGGTCGTTCCGTTCTGTTCGACATCCCGTAAACCTCCTTCGTAGCACTTACTTCATCGGCCATTCCCTCAGCCACCGAGTTCCTGACAAAACGTAAGTACAACGAGGCTTTCTTGTCCTGTTTAATCAGTTGCGACTGGTGTTCGTGAGCAAGTTAGCCGCATTAGCCCGTTAGCATCGGGCCGCCGCGGTTCGTGCGATTAACCTGATACTAAAGTGGCATTTTATGTTGAGATGTGTTCATTAATGGTACGACGACCGTAGCTCCTTCCCGTTCTGAAGACGACCGCGTGTATTTTGTTTCCAAACGTGTGTCACTCGGCCCTCATTTCATGAAATGTGAGTGTAGTTAATTCGCGTGGCCCCTAGATGGTGCCATTACCCTGCCGTTGTTATCTGATTCCTTGGTCGTATCCAGGAATATTTCCAATGTTACGTTCTAACATTGAATCCTATTTTCTGACATTCGTAGACTCCACCCCGGACACAAATTCATTGCGCGTCGTGACGTACTTGGCCCGCCTAAGGTGATTCTGGTTCGGATTGACCAATCGCGCCAGCGGGACGAAAACCAGAAGAAAAGCCTCCGTCTTTGAGTCGACCAAAGTTCGAAATTCAGAACGTGGAGGCCCAAATTTCTGCATGCACGCACGCCCACGTCAGTCCCCAAAACCGGGCGCAATGATGGCGGCGACATTTGGGGTTTGGTGGACAACGTTGTCTTTTTCTCTGCCTCTCGCTCTCTTCGTATTCGTTTTTCTGTAAGTATCGTCTTAGTTTCGTTGGAGGGAATTGGATTCTTGGCATCTCTTTTGGCATCCATGTCCCAGTTCACGTCTATGTTTTTGGTCATTTTTGACCAGCGATTTCCGTTTCTACTTTGTGGCGAACAGATATTTGTGGTGCCGGAGCCAACGATTGTGGGATCCGAAAACACCGTCGGGTCGGCTCGGAACCTGACCGATGGGGGGCACCGGGAGAGTTTGATGGCGACCGGGGAAACGGTTCCACAACGGACAAAGACGACAAGGTGAGCAAAAGGGAATATTTACCTGTGATAATGTTATCGAGCAGTGTGGTCGGCATGCAGAAAATGCCCACCAGGAGGTCGCTCACGGCGAGGTTGAGGATGAACACGTTGGTGACGCTGCGCATGTTGCGTCCGCGCAGCACGATGAAACACACCACGCCGTTGCCCGCCAGGCACACCAGGAAGATGAGCAGGTAGGACACCGCGAAGACGGCCGCCGTGGACGGGCGGTGCAGGTAGAAGCTCACGTAGGTCACCTTGTTCCTGGCGCTGAGGATGTCGTCCTCGGCCGCCGCCGCCGCCGCCGCCTCCTCCTCCCGCGAAGTGTTGAAAAGCGTCAAGTTGTGCGCTTGCAGGCTCATTTTCAACCTGGAGAAGGAAGCGCATTTCATTGACGGGAAAAGGGCAGCACGGAGGATTCCAAAGAATGCCGCCCGCCCCTTTCCCGCCAATGAGCGCCCGACTCGGACGCCGGACTCCGCCCACATTGGGGAGGCCAAGGCAACAGAAAAGCTTGGTCGTTTTTTGCGTCGCACGTGCCGCTGGGAAACCTTGCCATCCAAATGGGCCCGCTTCCTGTTCACTTTGCGAGTGCGGATCAGCGCCGTCGCTGTCGGGGGCTGCGCTCGGGGCTCAGTGGATGGACGGATGCGTGGATGAAGGCAGCGACGGATGGATGGATGGATGGCGGCATCGGAACCTTCTTGACTGCGGCACGGAAAGCCCATTCAAAGGAAGCGGCGATGCCGCACTCTGCTCCGTGCCTGTGGATTTACTCACAGCAAGAACCTCTTTTCTTTCTCCTTTCTTTTTTTTTGCAGTCAAATGCATCCGCGGATGGACAGATTGATCGATATCGATATATGCGCGGGGAACGGTACGACGTTTTAGCTGGATGGCGAACGAGTGAGACATTTGCTTATCTTTGCTAATGCGCTCAGGGACTCGCCCGGGGGAAGTCCCAACATTTGCAAAATGACATTTCACGCTGGTACTGGAGATGAGCTGGCGCAGCCGTGCGAGCCGCTGCTCCTCACCAGAGTCGCGGGGGCGCCGGAATCCAACACACGGAGACCAACGACCATCCGCGCTCTCCATCACAGCCGCTTTTTTTTTTTTAGAGCCTTCCGTCAACCTGCCCCGCGCATCTTTTTGGAACGGGGGAGGAAAGCCGCGCCGGCACGGGGAGAACTCGGGCGGGAAGCAAATCCCGCGCCTCTGCACCGCGAGGCGGCGGCCGCGCTCGCCAGTTGCTGCGCTGGCGTTTTTTTCCTGCGCTGGATGACGGAAATTGGAAAAGATGTCCAAGTTGGAGACACCGAAAAGTTGCCCCCATAAAAAAGAGGAAGCGGAGCCGTTTTCTGCCAGATCAAGCCATTCATCGGGACCCGAGGCAGCCATTGACTCGTGCCACATCCTGGAGAAGTCAGGAAATTCCTGCCTCCGCTGTCGCCGATTGATTTATGAAAGAGCGGGATGTCGGCTGGCTGGGAGTCTTTGCCTCAATGAGGCCCTTCGCAAACCACAAAGAAAGAGGAATCTTGAAACGGACACATTGAGCTTTTGGCAATCGACTTTGAGCAGGCGTGCCGATCGGCAGCTTGACAAAATCTCCCTGACAACTTGCCCCGAATGGACCCAAGGATGGCTGCCTGAAAGCCAAGCGGTGCCCACTGCCAAATTTCACATTCCAATTTCCAACCTGCTCGGCCCCCCCGGGGAAAATCTCCCACAATTGCCCAAAAATCAGCCGGCCGCTTGGCCCTTCGCAAAAGGATCTGACATCCATCGTATCTGGAGCGTGCACGCGAGGGCCCTTTTGTCTGTCGCTTGCCTAACTCCCGCGTCCCGAGCGGGCGTTTGGTTTCTCTCGAGGTGAGCCCACAGCGGCTCCTCTTCCTTCATCATCCGTCCCGTTTGCTGAGCCTCTCGGCGTTTTGGAAGCGACTTTGACGCGGGGGGCTTCTTTTCTGTTGCCTCTTCGCGTTCCAATGGCTTGTTGAGCCACACAACTCGCAGAAATGCCCGTCGGTCGCGTTCAACGGTATTGGCCACCGTTCTGGACGCCGTCTGAAGACAAAAGAGCGGCCCAAAAAAAAAAAAAAGTGGGGGGTGTTTGGGTATGCTCATCAGTGGCCCGACCGAGCACACAATGAGCCCACTGTGGGGACAAATGAAGATGATGGCGGGGCTGCACGCAACCAATACTGGGTGACTTCCACAGTGCGACACTTTTCGACATCCCAAAAAATCAGTCGTAAATGAAATGGAATATTTGCTCAAAGTCCCGCCATCCCTCCATTTTCTTGTCGGCGTCTCTTGAGGAGGGTCGCGGGCTGGCCGGAGCCTCTTCCAGCTGTCTTCGGGCAATGGGCGGGGCACACCCTCAAACCAGGAGGGGGGGCGGCGGCCAGTCGCACAGAGACAAACAAACGTTCACGCTCACAATCGCTGTCAATCACAACCCGGGTGTGATTGACATCCTCAATCACACGATTGAGAGCGTTGCCAAAAATCCAAAGAAATGAACATCAAAATGAAAAAAAAACTGAAAAGAAGAAATAAGCAGAAGAAAATAAGAAAGCCAATCGATCCTATGAGAAAAATGGCCGGTGATCCAAAACAAAGTCCGTGCCTACAAATAGATGAATGCCAGAAGGAACAAATGGAATCTTTGCAAATCAAAGAAGCGGCGGCACAGAAGCGGCTGAAAAAATGGGACGAAAGAGCTCCGCGCCAATCGAAATAAAGCGCGCAAGGAGTCGCGACGCCATTGATTGTGAACGCAAGCGCATCTTGAGGTCCTCCGCCCGCCCGTCTCCGCTCTGGCGCGCGCAAAGGAAAGTTGCCGGCCACGTCCCGATGACAAAAGTCGATCGGCTCACCTTTTGGGGGACCGCACGCGTCTCCGCGGGAAGAAAAGAAGACGGGAAGCTGCGCGAAAGCTGCGTGCGTCACGGGGAAGGCGGGGGGAGGAGGGCTGGCGAGAACGTGCGCTGGGCTCGCCGCTCTGAGCGCGAGTGGCAAGCCGCCGGCCGTGACGTGGGCAGCCCGGCACGGGGGCGGGAGGGGGGACCGGGGAGCCTGCTCTAAGCCGGCCAACGCGGGGGAGGGGGGAGGGGTCCAACCGTGACAATGTGCGCGCACACCCATCGTTATCATGCAGGTCACAGCCGGTTTTCGCATTTTCTATACGTGCAACGTGTATGCGACCGCAATCCCCCCCCAAGTCTCCCTGAGAGACTTGCAAAATGAGCGCATTTCACGCGCGCAGCCAATCGCGAACAAGCGCACGCGGCCGCACATCAGAAAGGTCGCTCGCATCCGTCGCCGCCACGTGAAAGCCAAAGAAAGACTCGGCGAGTCCATGGAGGGAGGCGGAGGAACAAAAGACTCCAAACCGGTTGGAGGTTCAATTGCGGGTCGTGGCCTCTTTGGCGCTCTCCTCCCTCCCCCCTTCTCTGCCACGGTAATACTGCCCCCCCGAAAATGCTCCAAATTTAACCCAAGTTCGTCTCTGTGTGTGTGCCCTGCACTTTGCCAGCCCACCGCAGGGCAGATGTCCCCCCCCCCCCCCCGACCCCCAAATTCTGATTTCAACATTTCTGAAGGCTTCAACAACGGTACAATTGTAACGTGAGTCAGCGCCATCCGAGTTCCCGACATCTGAACCGCGTCCTCTTTGGTGCTCGCACTCCTCTTTTATTTCTGAAAATGATGCTTGAATGGGGAGGGGCAGACAAAAAAAAAACCCCCAAACATTTCGGGTCACGTTTTGATTTTATTCTTGGAAATTGACAAAAAAATGGCATTTGAAGGGGAAAAACAAACCGTTGCGACTTTGACGAGGCTTTTCCATGCGCCTTTGCTTTGCTGCGCCGTTGCCAAAATGAGACGCGGCGACTCGGGCTCCGATCCTCCCCCCCCTGGCCTGACTTTGAGAGTGCTCGGCCTTTGACTCGCCGAGGGCCCCTCAGCCGGACGGCGTCTATGAAGCTCACAGGAGATTGGGGTTCCGGCGGCGGGCCGCCTCTTTGCCGCCACCTTTCCTCTGGTCATTTTTAGGTGGAGTCGTTCCACGCTTCTCTTCCGATGAAGGAAAATGGCTATTGTTGTTCTCCTCGCCTTTGCTTTTCTTTAGCAACTGCTCGGCGGTGCCTTGTCATCCCCCAAAGTGGTCTTTCGTTGGCCTCGTTTCGCCTTGGTCTGAGTTTGTTCACAAAACTCTTCCCGGACACGCGCTGAGCTTGGAGCGGTCCTCCCATCAACCCATCACAGCATCTTGCCTCCTCCCAGCTTCTTCTTTGCCACTCCCTTATTTTTTTTGGGGGGGGGGGGGGCTTTTGGCTAGCAATCATCTCCTGGCGATCACAGGCTTGCTATTTTCCGTCTTTGGCGACAGTCAATCGCCTTTGCCGGCCCGATCACAGGCAATGTCCAGCGATGGCGGAGAAAAAGCCCCCAGAGGCAACCCCCCGCGGACCACATCATCCGCCGATCCGTCGATCACCATCATCCGTCGGTAGGACGCTCGCTCTGGTCGGCGGGCCCGGGCTCGGTTGCTTGGAACCGGCGAGACCGGTGGTGGAAATCATGCAAATGACTGGTGAGGAAAAGCAGCTCAGAGAATGGATGCGTGCGCGCCAACAGCTGGCATGCCAACGTCTCGCGTGACGTCAAGGATGATGGCACTACACTTTTTTTTTTTTTTTTTTTTTTTTAGCTGTCACAAGAAAAGCATCAGCCAAAATGTGCACCGTTAATCCATGTCTGTTTCTTTGACCTATTTTTACAGTCGCCAACGCCAGGATGTGCTCGGCGGAGATTAGGAGGCAACTTTGCTGACGGGAGCAGACTCAAAATGCACAGCGGGACTCAGCAAAAAAAAAAAAAAAAAAAGCCAAGAAAAGAGGAATGGATGCCGATTGGCCGAGACGTGGCGGCGGCCGATGCTTTGTGACATGCCGACGTCACCTTTGGCCGACGGCCAAAGTGGCCGAGGAAGCCGAGTCGGCCCTCATCTGCATGGCAAATTTTTCTGCTTCCACCTGCTCAAAATGCGCACCAGCTCAAAGCCGGCGCAGCGCCTGACACGCTTCATTCGCATCACGCTTTGCTTTTTCTTTTTTCCAGGCGACGGCGCTCGGCGACCTGAAAAGCTTTCCGAATCGCTCGACGTCACACGCGACAAACTCGCCCAATTGATAAACAATCAATCAAACGGCACGTGTGCGTGCGTGCGCAATATGAACGTGTTTCAAAAGGCGTGTGGGGAGGGGCTTTCAATCACAAGTCAATTCGCTCAATAGTGGGAGAGCATTCTTGCGCTGTGCCATTTTTAAATATGGCAGCAAAAACCACTTTTGTCGTGTGTTTGCTAGTGTTGGGGGGTTTATCCAAAAGTCGGCGTCCCCCCCCAATGCATTTTAAATGATGGCTGAGTGGCGCTTGCCCGATACGGCGCGCGTAGGTCGAGCGAGCGCGGCCCCGCAGTTTTCCCCAATTGAAAAAGCAACTTTTCAAGACCGTTTGTGTTTGCCGTCGTTTTTTGGGGCGCCGCTTGCGAGCCTGGCGCACATCATGCGCAAAATGGGCTCCTCCCACGGCTCCGCTTGTCTACGTGGATGGAAAGCGTCAGCGTAGGGCGGCCGGAAGAGAAGATTCCCCCGTAGCGGCTGCGGCCTTTGACTGACCGGGGGCCGGGATGCGGATGACAGCTTCCCGGCGGGTGGCGAGGTCTCTCGCTCTCTCTTGATTGTGGAAACGGCGCCCGGGTGAGAAGCGGGAGGCCAATTAAAATCTTCAGGCTCGAGGGGAGCGACGATTCCGTTGCCATTTGAGGCTAGCGATGGCTTTGCGAGGGTACCGTGCGACGACTTTCTCGTTGTCATCATATGAAGCGCTGAAGAGTCCTTCCAAGAGACCGATAGAAATACACACGTGTCGATCCGGCAAGTGGCGTCTTGAAATGGCTTCATGGATCAATCGGACTTTTCCACTTCCAGCTTCCGCAGAGCTTGGAAGAGATATTTGACCCGAGCCAAATCTCTCTTTGAAAACCTAAGAGAAAGGTCAAACGGAGCCACGCTCGGGCCCTATCGTCCTCCGGTGATTGGGCTGGGCCACATGCTAAGGCGCTAATGCGGCTGGCAAACTCTGGCCCCGTCTTCTCCATTACAGGGAAAAAGAGCCCATTTGAAGGCACGTGTCCAAACGGGAAACGAGTCCAATCAGCCGCAAAAACAAGAGGCGGGAAATTCTATAACGCCAACCGTGACCGAGAATAGAGCTTTCCAAATGCGCTCCCAGACACTTAATGGGAGCGGAATTGAGAGAGGCGGCCGTTTGGCGCCGCTTCCATTTGGGCCCGGGGAGGCGTGACATCACCTGCTTTCCGCGGAAGCCATTTGGACCGTTTCCGAGGTGGGAGCGAGTCGCAGCGGATCCAATGCGGCATTTCAAATATGGCGCAAAGATGGTTTTTTTGTTGTTGTTTTTTTCATCATCCAAACAACCCGTTGTCCTCTTCTTAGAGGGTCAGATCAGGGGTGGCTCATTGTCACCCACCGCATCACATTCATACTCATACTCTGTTTAGACTCATCTCCTCTTTTATTATTTATAATTTTAAATTGCTTTTGAACATATCAGGCGCTTATAAATAAAATGTATTATTATTCACTGGACATGGCCCCAACATCGATTTTTCACCAAATTAAAACCAAAACATTTCAATCGCGTATTTTTAGACGGGCAAGAGAAAGAACAGATCGACACCGTGGCTGACGAGGCATCAACTCGTTTCGTTCATCGCCGTCATCTGTTTTAGCGGTCTAGCGTCTGCTCTGGGCCGCGCCCAGACTTCATGCGCAGCGGCTCCTCTTTTCCATTATTAACGGGCTAACTGGGCACAGGTGAGCGCCGCATGGCGCCAGGCACTCCGCTGATACCGAGTCACAGGCCGATGGAGCACGTTGCCGACCGTTTGACCCGCTTGTCTGAGCCTTTCTTTCATTCTTCACACGGTGACAACACTGATCCAATTGCTTGACTGACATTGGTCTTGAAAAAGAAGTTGAATTTTGCTGACATGATCTTCTATGCGGGACTAATCAGATGGCAACAAAATTAGCCTGTGCTACCAAGGTTAGCAATCACGATTAGCATGATGGCGCTTGTGATGACCACTTCAGATCAACGAACGCCAACTATCATTCAGCTCTCGTCGTGTGCATTACACGTGTCTGTAAATTACTTATTGACGGTACGGTTTTGTTTTTTTTGTGGTTAAACAACTTCGAGAAAACTTCCTAGTTCTTTCTACGTCACGATTCCCTCGAGACGTTTAGCTCTTTGTTGCCCCCAACTGGGTAAAATGGAGTAGGGCGGCAGAATGTTGGGCTTTTTTTTTGGTCCCCGACCCCGGCGACGCATTTACAATGGCTCGACGACGTGTTGGCCGTGCGCGTTTGTATCCGGGTCACGACATCGCGCTTTGACGTCAGCGCGTGAAATCGCTCCGACTCGTTTGCTAATTGGGGCCCAATGCTCTTGACTGAGCGCCAGATGAGCCGCGGTGACATTCGCGCGGCGCGACGGGCGCGGCGGCTCCCCGTCATCTCTTTGCACTTCACTGGCAGGTCGGAGTTCGCTTCGTTAGCTGCAAATGAGTCCATTCGCGACGGATGGCCGCGTCTTTTATGAGGGAAGCTCACCGCTACTTCATGCTTTTTACACTCCAACGTACCGCCTACGATGTCAAATTGTCGAGAAACGAGTCAGAATGACTTTAGGATTATTACCACTAAGAACATGACCATGTTTTAAATCAGCATAATTTTAAGGAGCTCAAGTCAGAATATTATTCGATAAAAAGTTCTTAAATCACAGGAGAGGAAGAATAGAAGGTTACAGCAATACGATGTTTGACCGCAATCAAAATATATCCCAATTTTAATCTTAATGTTTATATGAAAAGTTACATTTGTAGTGTAAGCTTTTGTTAAAATGTTATTTTATATTTGAGCCTTATATTCTTTTTTGTTACATTTACCTCAATTATATTCTGTTGAATACTTTCTGAAATATTCTTATGTTGCTTGCATCTGATTGGCGAAGAAAAGCAGGAAGTGTGGTCGTTACCGGAAGAAGGGGCTGTTCGTTCAAGAGTTACGAGGCAGACGTTAACAAAAATAAAGAGAGCTGTGTTCAAACGAAGTCCATCTCCCCTTTTTGCCCATTCCGAACGTAGAGCAATCCATCCAAAACCTACGAAGCCCTCAATTTAAAGACGTAAACCATGTGAATGAAACGAGAATAAAAGAATTTTCTTCAAAGAACAAAACGCGAGCCAATGAATGTGCTCCTTCCTTTCCCCGATGGCCGAAGGGAGCAAAATTGGCCTCCCCTCTCCTGCAATGAGGCGAAACGAACACAAGAGGGAGCTGTGCCTTCAGTCGTTCATCGGGAATGCTTTGCCTTCGAGTCGCACGCAAGTCACTCAAGGGGCAACAGCGCGTCTCTTTCATAGCTTTTTTATTTTCAATGTACATTTCATTTGAAAAATAGAACTTCTAAAAGTAGTCACTCTATAAAGCCCTCCGTCCAAACCCCCCCAAAAAAGTTAATGATGAAAAGCCCCCTGCCCCCAAAAAAAGTTTTTTTTTTTTAAGATGCATTGATTCTTAGTGATTTTATTCTGGCTGAAAAAGCAAAACAAACAAACCAACAAAAAAAAACAGGAGGACTAGAAATCCTAATCACACGGTTACTTTGGCCGACGTTCTAACATGCTGCTGAATAGGCCACTCGCGTCGCCTTAATGACAGGCTCCTTCTTGGAATTGCCAGTGCTTTTTAACGGCATTCGAGGGGGAGTTGTGCTATTAAAAGCTAGCTTGAGAAGCGCTTGCCATCATCACCCCAAAGTTGTCAAAGTGTCGCCTGGATTACAAGGCACAGGGCACCTTTTCTTTCCGCTGACTAAAGATGCTTCAAATCACTTCTTAACCTGATATCTGGGGTGTCTTAAGACTCCAGTTTTGCGTTAAAGACTTTGAGCGTCTGGGTGATGACGGGGGCACTGCACCGTGTTTCTTGAGCCAGTCTTCAAGAAGTTGCTTTGATTTTTGGGGACTTTTTACGATTAAAAGTTGGCCTTAAAAGTGTTGGCATCACCCCGGAGATGTCCGATCCCACATTTCTTCCGGGGTGATTCTTATCTTACCGAACAGGATATTTGAGTTGTTTTGTGACTCAAAGTTAGCCGAAGCATCGGTGGGCCTCACGCTTGAGCTGCCAAATCTGCATCTTTCTTGATGTATTTCTTTGGGGTGGGTGATTTTGGGTGCTGGTTTCCAGACTTCATGCTAAATTAACTAGCGCAACTTATCGTCACATTTATTTTCAGAGCTGGGGGGGGGGGGCTGGGGGTTCTTCATAAAAGAAAAAAAAATATGTATTTAATATCCTTGATGTCAAGAGTACTTGAAAAACAAACAAAAATCACAAAAATAGAGTAAGCGACTATTTCGGGGTGAAAAACATCAGTTGTGATTTGGATTACGGTACGAGTGATGGACCTCGTCAGCCACTTGAAAGGCAACGTAGCGCATTTTTCCAACACGATATTGCTCCCAGCTGAGGAAAACGCCACATGCGTTCTCGACGCACACAATAACAAATGATTGACACTAAAAGAAATGTTTTCAATTGAATCTAGTACGAAAAACACAAATCAAAAAGGGCTGTCCGGTTCATTGTTAATTCGGCATTAATAACTATTCAATCACATGAGCACGCCTTTTCCGTCTAGAATCCCCCGCAATCAATCGACACTTGTTCATCGGAAACAAGAGGTAGACTCTAAAACATGAACATAATAATCCTTTTGACATATTTGAGGATAGAAAAGTAGAGACGGATGATCAAAAAGGAAAAGCAAGCAGGGAGGGAAAAGCACAGCGCTGCGGTCGCATCCAACAAGTCGTCGTCGCGTTAGCTTGCTCGCTGTGATTTGGCGGCGGCGATGACGGCGGTCGTCGTTTGGGTGTCGCCACCGCCGGGGAGTGGCGGCTCGGCGGACCTACAGAGATGTCTCGGATCCTCGACCGGGCCAGAAGAAAGGGTGGCCGTCGTCCGGGTCCATGTCTATTCTAATCTGAGGCGGCGGCTTCAGCGGACTCGTCTCGGGGCTGAAACACAACGACGGCGATTGGTCAAGCAAAAAAAAAAAAAAAATTTTTTTTTAATCCTTGCCGTCCCACGTGCAAGTCCAAAGGCCGCATTTTGAATCGGATGCGGAATTTGAATTACGGCCGTGCGTTTGGATCAATCGCAACTCTGCCCAACTGGACGTCGTCGGGCCTTTCAAAAGGATTGGCGAGTTACGACATTGGTCCCTCTCGGGCTTGATCTGATTCGCTAAACAAGAGCGGCAACAAGAATTGGTTCCTCAGCACAAAGCGGGAAAAAAGGCGCAGTGCAAAGCAATTTTGCCTTCCTGGACACCGGGATTAGGTGTGGGGAGGGCGGCGATGGTGTGACATCACCGGAGCCCGCGCATGTGGACGCGCGCCAAAGCTCCGCACGCCGCATGTCAGGAAAACAACGCGGCAACTATTTTGAGGCCCGGTCAGCAGCTGTCTCCACACCAATATGGGGAAAAAGACGTGTTTGTTGAGGCCGCGCGTGACCCGCCAGCGCAGCTGCCTTTCGCGCCGTCATCCTGAAAGGCGATGGGGGCCGCGTGGGTGCTCGCACTTCAATACGGGTAAACTCGGAAAAAGTCGGATGATGGGGCAATGGGATGAAATAAGAAATGACGGAACGTTAAAAGTTTCATCGGACTGTATTCACTCAAACCGAGAAATACACAAATGTTTTGGTTTTTTTTCTCCCTTCTACGTATGGCTGGAGTATCATCGCAAAACTCAGTGGCGGCCCTCTCGCAGTGCAGGGGCCCCGCAGGGCTCGTTTCCGGGCTCCGAAGAGTTCCACGCTCAGCGTTCCTCCCACATCCCCAAAACACGTGCGGCAGCTGGCTCCAACGCTCCCAATTGCGTGCCCTGCGGCCGGCCGGCCGGCGACCAGTTGAGGGTTTCCCGCCAGGGATCGGATCGGGGATGGATGTCGTTGATATTTTGCGAGTACATGAAATCTTTTGAAAGAAATGTCTCGGAACGACGAAAAGTCTGTCGGATTTTGTCCTCCGCGTGTCTGCGCCGCAAGACGGGGTTGTTGGCGTCTCACCTGGACAAGCAGTGGGCCGGGTAGTAGCGAAGCCGCTCAGCACGAGGTGTGTCGCTCCAGAAAGGCAGCCGACTTCTCTGCTGCCGAGGGGAGACAAAGTTCAGATTTAGGCCCTTGGAAAACTCCAAACAAGAACCATTTGACATGCTCACAGAGATTTCTTTCAAATGCGGCGCGCATCATAAAGCGCAGCAGTTATCGCTGTCATTAAAACTTTGGGCGTTGAAAGCCAAGCGCCGCACGTGACAGAAGAAGGTGTAAACAAACAATGGGAGCGACTCGCAAGGAGACGGCAAAAGAAGTCGAGACACACAAAGGGGGAAAAAAAGGAACATCTGTTAGTGTCGCACGGCGCAAAATCCAAACGGCGGACATCATGCGGTGCCTCGCAAACAAAGAGTTGAGCAAGCGAGTGGAAGAAGACGACGGCGATGACGACGAAGGAAGCCGAGTGCAGGCGCAGGCGCAGGCGTCGCCGGCCAGCCGGCTGGGCGTCTTCTACTCACTGTCGGAGGCCTGAGCGCCTAAGAAGGGTTCCTGCTCCAGCATGTCCATGGGAATTTTAATGCTGGCAACATTGTCATTGTACGGATAGTCGGACTGTTGGAGAGACGCACAGAGTCAAAGACCACACACCACCACACACACACACACACACACACACACACTCAAGGTCAGATCTTGTAACGGGCCTTGGCGACAGTGGTGGGGCCCGGAGTCGCCGCCCACCAAGGAGGCCTTTCCCACGAATGCCCTGCATTCACTGCCGGCCATTTGTCCGTCAACGGGAGAGCCGCGGCGGCCATTTTTGACCACTTGGACTCCTTGATGACGCCCGATAGAAAATGGAAGTCCTGGAGCTGGACAAACTTGGTAGCGCATTTCTACCTGTTGCCATGCTTTGGCCAAATCCTCGTGTCCCAATCCAGATTCGGAGAAAAAGCGCTTTTTGACCAAGCATGCGCTTCAAGTGTCTAAACGACGTTTCCCTGCCAAACGGGCCACGCGTCGGGAAACTCAAGCCCCAAAGCCAGCCGGCTTGATGAGGCAAGTCGAAAGAGGGTTAAAAAAAAAAAAAAAATGTCGCAAGAATCCAGACCTGAAAAGACAGCGCGAGTCGGCCATTTTGGATTCCAAAGTTGCCGACTTTGCAGCGGCCTCGGGATTTGGTCCGATGCAGAGACCTGGGCGCACTTACGTCATCGGCGTCGCTGTCTTCAGCGTTGTGCTTCTTCTTCTTCTTCTCGTCCTCCTTCTTCTTCTTGTCCTTCTCGGGGATGACGTCATCCAGGAAGCTGAGGTCCTGCTGCGAGAACACGTAGTCCATGGCCTTCCTCACCGCCACCAGCGCCAGGATCTACAAAGAGGGCGACAGCGTCCCAATCAGATGGCAAAAAAACTAACCAAAAAGATGCCGCTAGAGGCGGGGAAAGCGACGACTGTTCCCAAGGAAACACAGTTTTTTTGTTTGTTTTTTAACTGCCTCCTCAAATCAAACTCTTGCGGTTTTGCCCCCTCACTGACTAACATGCGCACGTTTTTGGTGGGGGAAGGCAGACCGCTCTCTGGGTGGTGACCAGAGAGCTGAAAATCAAATGACCAGCGCCATGACAGTTTCCCCGATCGGCAAGACGAGCCCCGTTTCCCTCCGGCGATTTGAATCCGAACCGCGTTGGACTCTCACCATGACGGGGAAAATGATGGCGGCCACGGTGGACTTGAGGATCCAAAGCAGGGCCAAGCAGAGCGCCTGGATGAAGGTGAACAGGTGCACCTTCCTCAGCGGCACGTGGCGCAGGTAAATCAGGTCGGGCTGGTGCTTGGCCGGCATCAGCAGCAGCTTCAGGCGGGCCATGAACTGCGTGCACAAAAAGGGGGATCTCAAGTCCGGCGCGCCGAACGGACGCGAGGCGGCGAGGGAAAGTCCACCTGAACGCCGTTGAGCGAGGCAACGCCCATGTACAGGAAGACGCCGTACAGCACCGGCATGGGGATGAACTGCCGGGAGGACAGAGACAAATGCGCCTTCAAACGACGGCCAACGCTGCCCGAGGACGGACTCGAGGAGAAACCGGCGCCGGTACTCACCTTCAAAATGGGAGCCATGAAGACCGACAGTCCGGTCAGGATGAACACGCATATGCCCGTCACCCGCTGCTCCCTGCAACGACGCCACACGCGCGCGCGCCGGTGTTCATTTCAACAAGTCCGCCAGTCCAAAGGGACCCAAAGTGTACACGGGGCACTCGCCCAACACCCCAACAGGCGGCTTTTGTCAATCAACTGGAGGGACGGCGACTTGGTGATTGCGCAACAGCTTTGTCGGCACGCGCCGCCGCCGCCGCCGCCTTTTGGCCTCGTTTCGGGCAGAGCGGGAGGCGAAACCAAATCGGGACTCGGCCGCAGCCTGGCGTGCCGACGGCAAATGAGCGCAGGCAGGCAGGCAGGCGGTCGGAAGCCCACCTGACTCCCAAGAACTTGGGCTGCTCGCCGGGCGCCGACGTTTCCGTTTCCATCTTCAAGCTGTCGATGTGAGCGATGGAGATGACGGTGGCGGCCACGTACCACGGCAGGCCCATGAAGGAGCACACCACCATCAGCACGGCCACCCAGAACAGATCCAGGTGGTAGCCCGCCCCTTTCTGGATGGACACCACAAACATCAAACGCTCAGCCGATCCAACGGCTCCTCCTCCTCCTCCTCCTCCAGTTCAACGACATCCCGGCGGGATTTGCAGCCTAACGATTGGTTTCACGCCGGGCCGTTCATTTGGAGCTGAATGGCAATCCGGGGTTCCCACTCGCTTTTGATTGATGGGCCTTTTAAGGACTTTTGAGGACTACTTTGGCCATTTTGAAGGACTTTTGAGGACTACTTTAGCCATTTTGAAGGACTTTTTCTCCATTCAGCAGGGGGTGCATGGTGGATTTAATGAACAGAAAGCCACGTCTCACCGAGCTGATGTTCAAATCATTGCTGAAGGAAGGGCACAGCTTGAGTTTGAGGGCCAATCAGCTAACCCTTGATTTGAAATATTTTAAGTCAAATTGGCCTGAAGTGATCACGTGATCATCATCAGAACTGATCGGAGATGGCGGGAACCAGGAAGGCATGAAGCCCGACACCGCAGGTACATTTTGAAGGATTTTCAATTGATTTGAGAAGCTTTCCCTGAAAATGAAGGACAACTCATTTTCCAACTTCTTTTTTGATGGATGGATTTGCATGAACTTTAAGGACCCGAATGTAGTCGCGGCTCCGCCCCCAATTGCATTTGAGGCGCTTCCATGGCAACGACAAAGACGTTTGAGTTTGGCGACGGGGCCGCTCACCTTCAGCTTGTGCTCCTTCCTGTTGACGATGACGGCCGTGATCTGCTGGTCCATAAAGATCAAGATGGTGACCAGCAGGGCGGGCAGGGCCGACGCCAGGTACACCCACCACGGGTTGCCCCCGAACGGCGGCACGAACCAGCCTCGCAGGGGACTCGTCGGCTAAGGGCGCAGGGGGAAAAAGTGTTGGGAGCGCAAAGCCAAAAGCTCCAGACGCTGCCGGCCGGGTGAGACTTGCCAAGCCCGACAAATGCGAGGAGTCAAGCCTCCTCGCTGCCCATCTTTCAAACCCGCCTCAAACGTTGTCCTTACCGCACTGGATGCGGCGAGGCCCTCCCAAGGCGAGCGCTGCTCACCTTAAATTCCGTGGGCACGATGAGTTTGGGCGTGTCCACGCCGACCAGCGCGTCCACGCCGCAGAAGATGAGGATGGTCAGGATGATGGCAAAGTCGCTGATCAGCTTCCTGACCTGCGCGGGCGCCCCGACGCACGGTCAGGGCCCAAAATCGGCGAGACCCGGCGGCGGGCGAACGGGCGGGCGGACTCACGGCGGTGGGGAAGAAGGGGCTGCTCTTGAACTTCTTCAGGGCCATGGAGCAGGCGTAGGTGCCGAAGAAGAGGATGATGGACATGAGCGCGATGTCGGGGACAAAGTCGCACGCCTTGCCCACCAACTCGCCGTTGTACTTCAAGCAGTCGCTGCGGCTCAGGGACGACCAGCTGGCGTTGGCGGGCTGCACGCGGCGAGAATGGCCTTGAGCGGTCCGCGCGCCTCCAAAGCGTGACGTGCGCACGCGCTTCTCTCGCGGCGGGGGGAAAAAAAAACCCTACCAGGTCCGTGTTGTTCCAGAACCAGACGGAGGTGCCTTCCGAGGGGTCGTCCGCAAACTCCGAGTTGTTTTCTGCCGGCGAAGGGAAGAAAGGCGGAGGAAAAGAGCGGCTGGGACGCCGAGCGCGGGGGCGGCCGGGGGCTCACCGAGGACGGCGGGCGTCATGCAGAGGCAGTCGTACTCCGTCACGCGCTCCGCCCGGAAGTCCGAGTTGATGGGGTAGTGGTGGGCCAGCTTGATCATCTTCTTGAAGGCGTCGTAGATGAAGATGAAGCTGATCAGCGCCGAGAAGCCTTCCTCGGTGAAGCGCGTGAAGTACTTGACCAGGTAGCTGGCGTCGGTGGCCACCAGCAGCAGGCACAGGAACGCCGACCACAGGCCGATCCACAGACGGAACTCCAGGTAGTTGAATTCGTTGTCCCTGGGCGGGGAAGCCGGCGCCAGAGGAGAAACGCCAAAATGAGCTTCCCGCCGACGCGCGACGGAGAGCCGAGAAACGTTTTAGGCCAGAAAAGTCGTTCTGCCGCGGGGAGAGACAAAACTGGCATTTTTTTTCGAGAGAGAGACGAGTAGCGACGCTACGGCAAAACGACAGCGCGGGAAATAGCCTTTGCGGTTAGCGGATCCAAGCTGCGGTCTTACGCTCAAAATTGCCAGCGGAACCAAACGACACTGACTTGCTGAAATTGAAGAGGAGGCGCTCAAAGACCAGGACGGGACCCGTGCTGCTGAGGATGGTGAGCGGCTGGCCGGCCAGCAGGCAGAAGACGCCGCCGGCGACGGCCGTGCCCAGGAAGCTCTCCAAGACGCCCTGCCAAAGCACACGCACGGCGCCCCGCTCCGACATCCACTCCGGGGCCAACGCTGGAGACGTGGCGCTCTGACCTGCATGTTTTCCGTGGCGTCGCCCAGCAGGCCGCCGAAGGTGATGGCGTTGGTGACGGTGCCCAGGTAGATGAACAAGATGGCCGACAGCGCCTGGATGTGGAAGGCGTCCGTCACGTCGCTCAGCAGGAAAGGCACCTTCCTTTTGATGTCCAGCACCAGGCCGCCGCAAAACCTGAACGCCGGCAAATATGCGTTGCGCCCCGCTTTCTTTCGTTCCCCTTTTCATAGTGCGTCCGCGAGACGTCCCACCTTCCCGTTTTCTCCAGCTCCTCGCCCGGGGCGTGCCCGCCCCCTCCGGGACTGCCGTCGTGGGGCGTGTCTCCGTTCATCTGGAAGTCTGCGCCCGCATACATGTTTTTCCTGCAATAGGAGGAAAAAAAAAGTTGCGCACTTGGAAATACAGTCAAACCTCGCTTTTCGTACTTAATCCGTTCCAGAAGACTGTTCGAAAACCGAAACCATGTTTCTCATTGGAATCAATGTAAAGATTTTTAATCCGTTCCAAGTCAAGAAAACAACTTTTTTAAACCACTTTTTTTACAATTTCACACCCTAAACTGTACACATGTAATAGGAGAGCAGGTCATATGTCAAATACTGTACAAACAAACTGTCATAGGTTTTATTTTCACCAATTTTAACATGAACATAGGAACATAAAAATTGAAGGAACATCTCTCTATCCGTCGTGGGGCGTGCGCCTATCCCAGCTGTACTGTAGCGTCGCTTCAGTACAGCTACACAGCGTCGCTACACGAGGAAGCGAGAGGAGTGAAGTGACGCATTCAAGTGTGCTCAGTTAGTTCGAGAACCGAAATTTGTTTGTCATCCGAGGCATAAAAAACTCCAAATTTTGGTTCGAGAACCGAGACGTTCCAAAACCGAGGTTGGACTGTAATCCGACAAAAACATGTGTGGCGTGTGTGTAAGGGGACCTTTTGTCCGAGGACGGCAGCGTTTTGGGAGGCTCGATCCGGATGGCGGGATCCCACTCGCCGGGAGGCAGCACGATCACCTCGTCCAAGAACTCGTCGATGCCAGCCAGCAGGTCCTGCCGCTCCTTGGCCTTGTACGCGATGTCGTGGAACACCTGCGCCAAAGGGAGGGAGGGACAACTTTTGTCACCGCTTGCAAAAGCAAAACTATACAAGCGGGCTCTCTGAGTGCCATTTGTTTTGGTTCGTTTTTCCACCTTGAGATGGATTTGCTTCTTTGACCCCCGAATCTCACCTCGTCCGACATCAGGGTAGCGATGGCTCGTCCGATCTCGTGATACGACTTGGCTTTCCCTTTGGGCCCGAGCAGGACAAACAAAAATCTGCAAACGTGAGACAAAACCATACCAAGAATGACAATCTTGGGAAAAAAAAACGAAAAAAAAAACGGCAAAGCATTTGGCTCGGCGGGTGAGCCGAACGCCGCTCCGTTCACGTCCGTTGACGTCGGCCGGACCTGGTGGGAACGGGAACTTCGGTCAAGGCGCCGAGCATGACGGCCTGCTGCAGACGCACAAAGGCCACGAAGGGGGCGTCCAGGTAGTCCACCTCGCCCACCAGCACGTTGGAGGCCTCCGCGTCCCTGGGCAACTTCTTCATGAACTTGTTCCTCAGCTAGCAAAACAAAGCAAAAAAGACAAGCTGCGAGGGACGCTCATCAGGGGGGGACCACTTCCCGTCGCCCTCTCGCTAAAAATAACAGGAAGCGGCGTCTTGCTCGAGCTCAGCGTTCCAAAAACATTCAAATGCTTCCTTGGCGCGGTGTGGCCGTGTGTGGGTCCACGCGCAGAGATAAGAACTTTGAGTACGTTGGTCCAGTAAGTGACTGGCCACTTGTGAACTTGACAAGGAGAAACAGTAGAAAGTCATCACCGTTGTTTTTAGAAAAGTGGCTTTTTTGGGGGGCGGGGGGACTGCAACTGCTCTTGAATTGCAGCTCATGACAGACAAATGAGGTTTTAGGCCCCTCCTCCCTTCATTCTGTCTACTCCATATATTTTTTTTTTCCATGTTTATTTGTTTCTTTTTTTTGCAGCCCAGCCTCTGCAAGTATCCCAACTCCTCCAGGAGCAACACGTGATGGAGCTTTTTTTCCCATTGTCACACCGTGGAAAGATACGGCACGGAGTTCTTATCTGAAAACAACGTCACAAATGACCCTTTACGATGGCCATTTGTCTCGGCGTGGGAGGAGCCAGTCCCCCGCAAACTAATAAAGGCAAAATTGCTCACTGGCTCTTATTTGTTTAGCATTTGCCCCGATGAACTTTCTAATAAACGAGTGTCATATTCAAACTGTTCGGTCCAAGGTCGGGAACCCGGTCCATTGCGCCACCACGAGAATATTAGGACACAGAGAATGTTATCAGCGTTGTTATGTCGCCAAATCGTGTGAGCTTATCTTCAAAAGCTGCGTTGGCTCCACCTCCAAAGTGACTTTTCACAAGGCAAAACGGCTAATCGGATGCTAAACGCATTTCTATAGCGTATATCCACTCGGTCAAGCCTCCGACGGGGCCAAACCGCACCGATATGTACCCGCACTTTGTAAATATCGCAACGTGTCTGCCTTGGACTCTTACTTGCAGTCCGTTTTCAACGCACCGACGGTTAGCATGTTAGCAATGTAGCCATGGTCATCAGCAGTTTTGAATTCAATAACATTTGAAAAACGGCACGCGGACCGCGTGATGCGTGACGATCCGGCTTAGACCGGGTGCTTCTAATGTCGCAGATGCGCACGAGTCGGCATTTGAAAAAAAGGGGAGGTTTGCAATGTTGTGGGCGTGAACGCGGCCACGGAAAAGGACGATCCGTAGTGCCTGGACCCCAGGTTCATCACGCATCGTGTGCATTTTAGCGGTCCGCCCCAAACATACGTTCGCACTCACCTGGTCTTTCTCCGGCTTGTCAGAGATGTCGTTGAGGCTGCTGGAGGTCAGGTTCCGCTGGGTGCTGGCGGTGGGACTATCTGTTCAAAACACAGGCGGACCATGAGGAGTTGACCTGTCGCAACTTCCATCGAGGGCGATGAGGAGGATGGGGGAGGGACATGGGATGGAATATGACAAAACCGACCCAAAAAAAAAAACACCACGGAAGAACCACCACCAAGACTTCATGCAGACCTGACTACTTACTCATAAGGACAGTTGTTGTGCTCTAGCGATGTCTGGAGAATTATTTTCATTCATCTCCAACACGGGAGATCCTATACAGCTAGCGTCCAAGGTATTATTTTGAAAAACAACCAACACCTTTCCAATATCTGGCAAAAAATTCAAATTGGTTGTACAGTTCTTGTCTGATTTAGCGGTTAGCATTTGCATTGCTATTCGCCAGAGGTAAGGTGAAACGTATCCCGTTTGAGACGCGCAGTGTTGTCACATCCAATCCACCGGGTTGGCGCTGGAGCGGAGCGGGCTGATGATCGACAGTGTGCCGACTTGAAGCTTTTCAGCCGGCCTCCGCACGTTGTCGTGACACTCGGCACCTGTGTCACACCGCAGCATTGTGGCCAACGACCCATTTGTCGGTTTGACAGCCGGGAGGGGGGGTTTCCTCACGGATTTTGACTGTTAAGATGCCAGGATGCACCGTAAAAGGCGGATTGTAACAATCTAACTAGTCAGCAAGCTAGATGTTAAAATGTATCGCATGCTCAAATATTAGAAAAATCACTCATTGGACACGACGTTCGGTACGTCAAATAAAATTCAAACCAAAAGATTTTGTCGACCTCCGCCAAGGCCAAATGAACCTGAAACAGGTTGCTAACTAGCCAACTAGCAGCCATTCGTTACCTCCATAGGTAAGTGACTAACAGCTCACTGGATGGCAAGCTAGTTATCTAACTGGCTGTGAAACTAAACTAGCGACAACTACATACGCAAATTATTCAGATTGATCTGAAGAGAAATGAACAAATACTGACGAGTAACTCACCAGCTAACTAGTACATACCAGTAAGCTAGATACCCGACAAAGGCTGTCCACTCAAAAGCGTGTCTGAACAAAAAGATAGGAATTTAACAGCTAAGGTGCTGACGAGCTAACGCGCAAACATTTGGCAAACTCTCCAAGCACCAAGTGGCACGTGGCTAACACCCACCAGTCGGACCGCCGAGCTCACCGGAATCAAAACCTAGCCTGACACTTTGACAGTGGGCGGAGGTCGCGTTAGTCTAGTTGAGTGTCCAATGGGTGCGAATCAGCATGGCAACCCTACTCAGCCCAATGGTGCGCGCGCGCCGGAGGTCGCGTAGACAACTTAAAAGCGGAGCTCTGGACGGGGTCCGCGCTCTCTGCGATCCGACTTGTGTTTGTTGTGTGACTTACTGAGCCAATCCATGCTGGCGCTCCTCGCACTCTGAAAGTCCTCCGTTGAGATGCCGCTCGACAGGCACGTCACGGAGGTCTCCAGAGGACTACGGGCTTCATTAGGTAGGTATGCGCGGTTTTTTTTTTTAGTAGCAGGTTAGCGATCCGGTCCAACAGAGATGACGGACGGGAGGGAAGGGGACGGGGGGGGGGGGGGGGGGGGGGGGGGGGGGAGATCGGGAAAAGAGAAGCCACACACCCAGAAAGTGAAAAGTGAGCCCACCAAAAGTACTCGAAGAGTCACACCCAAATCAAATCAATGACATGCTACGGTGGAACCTCCCAAGTCACCGTTAACATTGGGGGGGGGGAATGGTGGAGGTTCTCTGTTTTTACGTCCTCGTATTATTAAGAACAATAAACTAGCTAACTAATCAATATCCACAAGGTTAGAGCGAACAAATCGTCTGACAAACTAACTTTGTACGCTCATCATTTTTGTCCCCCTTTGCAATCATCGGTGTTTTTATTCGTTTTTAGGAAGCACCAAATGCTAGCAAACTAACAAATAGCCGAGGAAATCAACCAATCAGTAGCTTTCAATCATCAAAGATGAATAAGTGACTAGCTTATAGCCCCTAGCTAGTTACCAACCCAAGTTATGAACGAAACCAAAACAAATGAACAAACTAAACAACATTGAACAACTAACCAACGACAACAGCTAAGCAACAACCACTGAGCTATCCATTGATCGAATTAGCTGCGACCAAATAGCCACCAGTCAACTCCAAAGTAGAGAACAAACAAGCTAACAAACAACAAAAAGGCAATATTATTATTATTTTGAATGGGAATACAATAGAAATCAATCAATGTATTCTTCTTATTCTCATTCTCGTCGTTATTATTGTAATGTATTCAATTAGAATGAGCATTTCTTCCCTCTCCCTTCTGTCTATTGTCACCCCGCCCCACTGGCTGGAGGTGGCTGAGAGATTCCACCGCACTCGACGTGTGGTTCAAACAAGTCTTTGGAAAGAAGCGAGGGGGCGACAACGGCGGCCGGAGGACGTCCCGGCGGCGGCGGCCACGGAGTCGTCGACGCGCAAATGACGGCGATCCGTCCGCAGCTTTCCAAAGACTTGGCGACTGCGCACAGATTCAACGACGCGGGTTATTCGGATCGGCGGCGGCGTGCGGCGCTCGCGGGCGCGTTGTCACTTTTCACCTGGCCAACATCCGACCAAACGCTCCAAAAAGTTGGATTTTCACTCCAACGAGTCTCAAAGACAGATTGAGCACATTCCTTCGAGTGCGGAGCTTCACGCTCGGCATCGACATGAAGCCAGCTCAACGACTGTCTGCAAGACGCAGGGGGGGGGCACTTGCATTTCTCCGCCCCGCGAAATCAAACGGTTTTCCGAGGGTCGATGAGATGGGAGTCGGACACGGCCAGGGGAAAAAAAGCGACAGCTCATCCCACCTATTCCACTACGATTGAGCCAAGCAGTCAAAGCTACTCAGTGGCAACAGTCGGAAAGACGCTCACGCTGGTACCCGGACTCGCAAGGGACCTGATCCAGATCTCAGCACCACCCCCACACACACATTTTGGGGAATTGTAGTCGCGAGAGTTGGCTCGCTAGACGGCGCTAGAAGAATTCATTTTGTGAACTGAGTTAGTTAGTTAGTGAGTGAGTGAGTGAGCGGACCAGCAACCGACTGTTCAAGACAACCTATAACAGAGCCAATTGTTTGATGACCTGAGCTGCGACGGCAGTCAAGATTTGAGGCCATTAAAGCCGCGGGTCACCGTACCGCCGTCGTCGAGCTCATCCGAGAAAAGGTCGCAAGCTAGCGTTTCCTTTTGGACCGCGGCGAAGCGTGCCCGCGTGCACTTCCGTCCGGTGATCCCGAGTGACTTTTAAGTGAGGTCAAGAGGAGCCGGGCCCGCCCGCCGGAGACTTGCGGCCCGAGCGAGCGTTACCGTTGTCCTGGTTGGAAAAGAGCCTACTTGCGCCGGAGACCGTGCGGCCCATGTCGGCCAGCGAGCGCAGGTTGGACTTCTTGGTCTGGTGGCGGTGCCTGCGCAGCAGCGTCGACGTCACCTTCTCCTTCAGCTCGGGCTTCAGCTGGCCGCTCTGCACCCGCTCGTCCGTGATCAGCTCTGAAAAAGAAGAAGAAGAAAAAAAAAAACAAGGACCCATCACAATACGCGAGGGCTGACCTTATTCACGTTCAGTCTGAATGGTAGGATGGTAACCGCCCAAAATATGGCAGAGAATACACGCAATTTGTTATTTTTCAAGAACAAAAAAGAATATCCCAAGAATAAATGTGTCATTCTGCGGGAAGAAAAGGTTTTCCACAACATTTTTGTCATTTGAGGAGAAAAATGTGATCTCTACATCTCCTTTTTTTTTTTAATCAACAAAAGATGGGTTTCTCGATGACTGGGAACAAGCAGTACAAAAAAAAAAGAAGAGTTCTAAGGTATCATGACATGAGAGAAATCATGATCAGTAGAAATTGGAGAAATACCGATTTGAAGGGTTTTTTCCTTGTAATGTGAGGGCTTTATAGTCCACCCCCCAAAAAGTGTGTGATTTCTCAAGGAAAAGAAAATAAATGTGTGCTATTTCAACAAGTAAAAGAAGATCCCATTTTGAAAGGGACTTCAGTTTTTCTACTGGCCAAAAGAAAGAGCCGACTATGGTTTGGCTTTTTGGATCGTTCCAAGGACGAACGTCGTCGTGGCCTTCAAAAGAAAACAGGTTGCAAATCATCGCAGCACCAAAGGCAAGATGAGAAGCAAAATCCATCCCAGGACCCAGGTTGGAAGGTGCAATAGGAGTCCTTCATCAACATTTTGAGACTTAGATTGCGAGAACAAAGTACCCCCCCCCCCCAAAAAAAAACAAAACAAAACAAAACAAAGCAAAGCAAAACAACCCACCCCCCCCTTCCTCCCTGAATGAACGTCAATGACGATTTGGTGCCGATGAAAAGGAGTTTTCGTCGCCTTTTGCTGTGTTCACCGCAAGCAGGACAAAGAGGAGCGCGGACGGCAAAGTGTGACTTGCGAGGCGTGCGAGGCGTGCGAGGCGTGCGTGCCGCGTCCCCGCAGCCTTGGGGACACGACGCGTCCATCCAAAGACGCTCCGCTCGCCTCTGTTCAAACAACAACGCTGACGGATCGGAGAGGAGCCTCCCTCGGGGGCCAATGGGCTGAAAGCGAGAGAGAGAGAGAGAGAGAGAGAGAGAGAGAGGCCCTCGCGGTGCGCTCCATTAGCTGGCATGAATCCCAGCCCCCCCCCCCCCCCGTCGGCCTTCCTGCTTTCTCGCTCCCCGGTGGCGTGAGAGGACGTCATCTTGCCTTCGGGGCGCAAAGTTTCGTGCCGGGCGGTCCGACGGAGGACCGGAGCGAGACCTCGGCCGGCCTCTTCCAACAAAGAGAGGAGGCGTGCGGCCAATGCCGAAAGATTGCATGCGCGTCGCCGACTCACCGAGCAGCTGAGGCAAGGTGGCCGCCTCCAAGTCCAGCAGGATGCCGCCTTTCTCGATGCAGGCGCGCAGCTCAAACAGGCTGTGCAGGGACAAGGTGGCCACGTGAGGTTTGCTCCAGCGCTCGCCGCCTTTCTCCACCTTTTCCTCAAACTTGATCCACCTGCAAAAACGTGACCATCGTGAATCGGGCGGCCGGATACATCCGAGATGGACGCGCGCAGCAGCGACAATTGTTGCAATGAATTCCACAATGCTTTCATCAGTTAAAACGTGTTTAAAGTGGGCCGGGCGGGGGGGATAAAAAACTCTCCTAAAATAATGCTCTCTCTATTACGGCTGCAGCCGTCGTAGAGGGGCGGAGGGGGGCTTCACGGTACTGTATTTTCCTTTTCAAGCTCATTGAATAGTTTTGAAATGGGGGGGGGGGTGCAACATCAGATGAATCCTATGACAGCGGACCCTCCCCCATTTTTTCTTTGGAAGGCAACCCCAAGTGGCTTCCTCGTATGCGCTCCACTTTGGCCGTGAGTTACAAGTTGCATGTGGAGCCCGGCCAGGCAGCCAGCGGCAGCCAACAACTTTGACGAGGCCTACTCTGCCCACCCCCCTCCCCTGCCCTCCCCTCGCAGCGTTTTTATGCAAGGCGAAAACTGACACTTCCCACTCTCAAAGAAAGGACCGCTCGACGACGAGGAAAGAATCAACAAAATGAGACCATTGTTGTTCAAGTCGAGTGGCTTTCGCAAAGGGTTTCCTACTCACGCTTCTTTGAATTTTGGACACAACAACAACATGAGAACATTGTCAGCAAGTGTTCCGTGGTGCATGTGTGGGTATGCACACACACACACACACACACACATATATGTTCTCTCCGGGCTGGCGTGGGTTTTCTCCGGGTGCGCCGGTTTCCTCCCACGTTCCAAAAACATTCACGGCAAACTGTGTTCAACACTCTAAATTGTCCCTAGGTGTGAGTGTGAGTGCGTGTAGTTGTTTGTCTCTGTGTGCCCTGCGATTGACTGGCAACCGGTTCAGGGTGTCCCCCGCCTACTGCCCGAAGACAGCTGGGATTGGCGCCTGCACGCCCAGCGACCCTTGTGAGGATCTCTCTCTCTCTCTCTCTCTCTCTCTCTCTCTCTCTCTATCGTTTTTCACTTGGTAGTTGACTCCAAGCTAACTTGACTTGAGTGAAGTTGTGACGGCTTTTATTTTTGTTACTGTTGCTCCAATGCTCACATTGCCTATTTGACATGCCGATGCGGTGCCCTCCTGAGAATGGAGCCAAATGATGAAACTCGCCGTGCTTACGGACATTTTCACAATAAAAAGCGTGATGGCTGGCTGTGATGTCAGTCGTGCTGAACAACAATGACCTCCCCCCCCCTCTCACTATTGCAATTGATGTATAGCGAGCGAAAAGCCTGCATTTTGTACAATTGGAGCCTTTGCGATTGTAAAATTGCTTTTGGCTTGAGCGCAATGTCCAGCCCGACTTTTGATGCGGCGCTGGAGCAACCGCCCCCCCCCCCCCCCGTCGCCCTTACCTGGCCGTCTCCTTCCACTCCATCTCCTGGCCGTCCACCGACAGCAGCTCGTCCAGCTCGGTGAAGAGCTGCGGGGGCGGCGGGCCGTCATCGTCCTCCCCGAGGATGAAGCGGATCCTCTCGGCGGCCGGCGACACTGCGGAGACGGGGAAGATGCTGCGCGTCAGAGGGCGGCGGGGGGCCTCCGGATCGGCCTCGGGGGGAGGGGGCGGCATCAATGCCGCGGCCTCGCCCTTCTCCTCCTCTGCGTCCTCCCGGTTGTTATTATTGTGGGACATCTTGGGCACCCCCCCCCACCCCTCTTGTCTCCCGCGGGCGCTTTGATTCTTCAGGTGCGGCTCACAAGCGGAGCCCTCATGTGGAAGCGACGGAGCCTCTCGGACGCTTTGCGCAACAGGTAGGAGGAGGGAGCAGTGTAGCCCCCCTCGCCGTTGGCCATTGGCTTGGCCGGCTGCCCCCGGGAGCCCCTCAGTGACAATTAGGAGAGCGGCCCATTCTCCGGGCCTCTCCTCCTCCTCCTCCCCCTCCCCCTCCTCCCCCCGCCTCGCTCTCATCTGAATACTGAGCAAAGGCACGAGGTGAAAACTCAAAAGGGCGTCGGATGCAAATCATCGTTTTCGGGAAATCCAACGGCAGCGATAAAAAACGGTCGCAAGAAACTTCGACGGACGCTTCCAGAAAAGGCCAGCCGATGAAACCTCCTTTTTTAGCTCTCATTTCGCGCCCCGACAGGTCACATGGCGGCAGTGGCGGAGGCCCTTTGGCCGGACATCAAGTGTTTGTGAACGGCTTGGAAAGTCGCTCAGCGCAGCCACATTTCTTCTTTTCAAAGCTGATCAAACTGCGTTGCTCGAGATGGCCAACAAACACAAACGGCATTTGCGACGCTACGATTTTCTCTCCAGACACAATTTGGCTCTTTTGTTTTCTTCCTGAGAGATTTCGATCGATTCCTGATATTTCGCAATTTCGTACGTCACGTTAGCCGAGCGGTTAGCATGGCTTCCCCCGGTGATCTTTTTGTGTTTTTGTCATTTTCGGGACGTCGGCATAGCTAAGTGAACGTCGCAAGTTCACTTAGGGGGGGGGCGACTAACTGGTACTGTCATGTTTGATTCGACGGGCTCAGGTCTGATTCTAAATTCACCGGGATCCGTCCTCGGCATCCATGAGAAAGGGAGGCAGCCAAGAGCCACGGTGTTAATTGTCCCAATCCAACAGTTGCTAAGAGCGGGCAGGGTGGGGGGGGGGGGGGGGGGGGTCGTGGGGTCTGAGGAGGGTGAGATCCAGGGCAGGGTGAAAGCAAAGAGCGCTGAGAGCACCGAGAGGCGGAGGGGATGGAAATGAAAATCCCATGGCTCCGACGCCATTTCAAAGGCGTGTGTGCGCGCTCTCGCCCGGAGCCACCGAGCGCACACAAAGAGCACTTTGTCCCCGGCAGCGCGGCATCATGGGATAGAGAGACGCGGGGGAGAATGGCCCCGGCCCCCCCCGCCGATGCCAAAAGCTCCCGTTTGCTCTTGACATGCGTATCCGACGCCGAGGGCCGACCGGGGCTCCGCCGGCTGTCGGCCAACGGGGGAAAAAATTCACAATGCGCGCTCGGATGGCCGTGACGTTTGCTCTTTGCGAGCACCTGGCAAATGCTTTGGAGCCATGAACGTTCATCCAATCGCGCTTCAATTACGAAAAAAAAAAAAAAACAATGAAAATTCGATCATTTGTCCACGGGCACAAATTTGACTGCAGTTGATGACGCGCTGCACGTCGAAACAAGCCGAGAGTGGTTCGGTTGGAACGCCATACTTGATGGTTTCCAATGGACAGACCATCGACAAATATTTCATTTGAATCAATGAGATCAGAATTCATTTAGAAGAAAAAAAAAGTCAACTTCAGCTTACAAAAACATTTTGCTCACGTAATGGCGATCAAACAGCTCGGGATTTGAGCAGAATAAAGTCGACGTATTTCCACAGGGTTCCCACTCTTCCACTTGCTTTTGATTGATGGCCCTTTTAAGGACTTTTGAGGGCTCATTTGGGCATTCTTAAGGACCTTTTCTCCATTCAGCAGGGGATTCACGGTGGATTGAATGCCCGCTCAGCAATACGCGGGCTGAACAGAAAGCCACGAATCACTGAGCTGGTGTTCAAATCATTGCTGCCAAAGGAAGGGCACAGCTTGAGTTTGAGGGCCAATCAGCTAACCCTTATTTGACATACTCTAGGTCAAATTTTCATTTTCCTCCAGGTAGGAAAATGAAAAATACTTTAATTCATTTATAAATAAAGTACACTAAGAAAAATTTACAATTAGAAAATATAAAACTTCCATTTATTTTCAAATAAAAATACATTTTTAACTCATACACTCCCAAAGACGTTTTTAAACGTCTTTTCAGACTTGGTCTAGAATTGGCTGGGACTGAATGAGTTAAGGATTTTTATTGATTTTAGAAAAAAAATGAAGGACAATTAAGAACATACTTTTACAACGTCTATTTTGATGGATTTTTATGAACTTTAAGGACCCGTGGGAACCCTGTTCCGTTTTCGGCAGAGCCAGCAAAATGTTTACAGGGAGAAGGCCAAGGAGCCTAATTGCAAGTTGGATCACTATCCGATGATACCTTTGCTTTCATTTTTTTATTTGATTTTTTTTCATGTCCTCTCTTGTGACAGCGTTGAGACTCACTGTTGGTCTTTCCCCAAAGTAAATTCTATGCGGGTCAAACCACTTTGGGCTTGGACAATCAAATGCCAAGCGAAAAGGACACGTGGCAACCTTTGCCTTGATCTCATCAATTTGGAAGCCGTCGTCGTCATCCGACAACAAATAGTCACAGACTGGCTGGAGGCAGAAGAGTGCCTGAAAGTTGCAACACTGCCAGACAGCGACAAAATAATAAATAAAAAAATGACATATCGTATTTTTTTTTTCAGGCTGGGGAGAATAATCCTTGTAAGAAGGGAAAACGGACAATATCAACGATTTCATCGTTTTGGGTTTTTTTTTTTTAAAAGGGCATCCATCATATGTGCAAAACTATCAACCTCCCAATCATTGCATTTCTTGCTCAGTCTGGATGCCCCTTAAAATAAGAGCGCTAAATGAAAAAAGGTGGCCCGGACAACACGGACAACCCGTACGACCAGCGCGCAGTGCAGCTCGATGTTTGTTGACTGCTAACAAGACGTCGTGACTTTCCACGCGCATCTTTCCTCGTCTTGTTGGCGGAAAAACAAAAAGCTACGTCACCACCACCATCGTATTCTTCGAAAGAGGAACATGCACGTTACATCAGAAAATCGGTACACAGAGAGAACACACACACACACTCACTATATTAATCGCACGATCAATTAATCGATCGCTAAAGAGAGCTCGCTACAGTGGAGAGTTAGCGAGCTAGCTACATAGCGAGAGAGCGAGAAAGCGGGATAGACAAAAGATTGTATGAGAGAAAAACAAAGTTTATCAGAGTTGGATGACACGAGTAATGCTTTCATTTATGAGCATAAAATAGTCACGCTAAAAGAATTAGTTTGCATTTTTTGGGGGAAATATGAGAAAGTCATTTCATCTCATCAAAGGAATGTAATCCAAAAAGAAGAGAGTTGTTGAAATTCGACAAGAATAAAGGTCGAATATTGTTGGGCTCATAGCACAAGCGACTGAGGAATCCGAACTTCCTGTTAGCAAATCAATTCCAAAAAATGTTTTCTTTTTTTCTCATGTTCTAAAAAGAGGGAAATATGACTTTGGGCAACTACGCTATTTGACTAACGTTCGCATACCGCACATAGGCTCATTTTACGTTGGTGGTGTTGTTTTGATTTTTGGGGGGCGGTTTTTTGTTCATGACTGGCTTTTCTGGACACAAATCAGTCCCAAAGAAATCAACGCACCAAAGTCAGCGTCAGCAAACAGATGGCTGGCCTGTAATCTATTCTGTGATTGGATTTCTGTCCTGAAGAAAATCCCTCAATGCGCGCACGCGCGCGCACACTCAGGCGCGTCTACAAAGATGTCGCCATTCAAGTCAAGTCCGGTCGTTGTTACGGCACGTTGCGCAATCAGACAGCGTTGGCTACGACAATGCCGTCGCGAAAGCCGATGGAAAGCTCAAGCTGAAAATTGGCCCGATAGCATCGGAATGTTAGCGTCGGCGAATCAGTTTTGCAGATGTACGAGGGAGTTTTGAAAATCATCAGGATGCGCAAAACTCACCCAGGGGCTTGAGGATGCCCTTGCCGGCCTCCTCGCCGGCCTCGTTGTCCGAGGCGTTTTCCGACGTCCGCTCCTTCCTGTCCTTGTGGCCGGGCAATCGCCGCCGGTGGCGCCGTCGGCGCCGGTAGCTCTTGGGCACCCGGACGCCGATGTAAACGGTGTGGTGACCTGAAGGCGGAGAGGGAAAGCGGTGACCTCGCGGACCACAATCCGTCGTAAAAAAGGGGGAGCGTCGTGAGGACAATTTGCGATTTCAAGCATATTTCCAAGAATTCGGAAGGAGGGACTCGTTTTTGTTTTGAATTTCCCAGCGATGCAAGATGGCGGGATTTGACGAAAAGAACGTTTTCCAGAACCGAAAAGTTGGTCATTCTATTTGGAAAAAGATTTTAGATGGCATTTCACAGGAAGACCAGCCGTCCACAGAAGTCGAGTCACGCCTTACGGCGACTTCTGGCACAAATGCCGAGAGGCAATGGGAGTCAAAGACGGACGGGGCCCAAATCACCCGGGCGGGCCCTCGAGCGAGGAACCTTCGCACGCGGCTCTCAACAAAGGCCGGCGCGGGCCGGCCGAGTTTACGCTACACTGTCGGCGCAAATATCCGGAGGGGAAAGACAAGTCGCGCGTCTTCGTGAAGCGAAAGGGTGGCCGTTCACGCTGGTGAAAGCGCAAAGAACAAAGCTGTTTGCCCAAAGCACGCCACCCGAATGCCAGCGTGCTGACCAATAATATTTACTCTCGACGCGACAGACATGAAGACAGCGGTGATTGTCAGCGGTGTTTGGGCAAACACATCTTGGACGGAGAACGGCGCCGGCCCCCCCCCCCCGCTCCAGCCTAACTCGCGCGTGCGTTTGAACGCCAACCTGCCGACTCATCGTATTTACGACGACGGCAACCGCCAAATCCGCTTCCATAGGATGCCGATCTGAGCGCGATCACTTTCCCCCCCCCCCCGGCCCGTTTGACATGGTGACCTCTCGACTCCAATACGCGGCTCGTCGGACCGAGCCGATCAGTTGAATCGGGTGCGCTGAAGGAGGGAGGGGAGCATGAGAGTGCCTTAAGCAGAGCTGCCAACGCCAACCGCTTTAACCCAAAGACCAACTTTGGATCCGCCGAGATGACAATTGAAAATGAGCAGTCCGTCGAGTGACGGGCCTCTCTCCGAAGGAAAAAAACCAAATCAATATCTACAGAAAACAAAAAGCCCTGTGTGAGATGGCCATGAAAGGAGCCACGCGCCTCACCGGAACCCGCGCCGCCTGCTCCCAAAAACAACAAACGACGGCCGTCTTTGGGCGCACAACGACTTTCATTATGCGCGGCCAGAACAATGCGGTGGCGTGGCAGCGGGCTCCGTCGATATACGACGGGGCTTGAATGCCGTCTCGTCCGTACGAGGCCCCCCCCCCCCCCCCCCCGGACTTTGATAACGAGAGCTTTTGGGCCCTTCCGTTCGGCTTCTGGTTTGCTGTCATTTTGCACGGCGAGGCGACGACTTTGGTCTTGGATCTCGTGCGCGTGATCGGCTGGCTGGCCACGCAACTCTGCTTTGGTTGGCAAGATGGTGATGTTTCAGGCCAGCACGGCCCGCACTCGGAGGCGGGCGCGCCGCCTCGGACGACACCGCGCTCTTGTTTACGGGACAACAAGGTTCAATGGAAGTCCCGCCCGCACGGCGAGCGGCCGCACCTTCCTCGAGAGCGCCGCTTGCCATCGCAAAGGAAGACGCGGATGCTGACTCGGCGCGTCGTCCTTTGCTGGCGTGACGCCAAGATTACGCTCTGTGCTTTGCGCTTGGTTTGCAATTTGTTTTGACTCCAAATGATCTTGAGTTGGCTTGTCAGCACAAAAGCTGTTTTGTACCCAATACTGCACTTTCGCTCGGGTTTAGCGCTATTTCCCATATTCCATGACTCGGTGCATACGCGTGACAACACGGTGGTTGAACAAAAAAGAATGTCCCAAAAAAAAACCGCGATCTGCGCATGCCACTCTGCAGCCAGGCTTAATCCGACTGTCGCGCTTGCGCGGGCGAGAAAGGTCACGAAACAAAACATCACCGAAACATTTTCATTCGGTGAGCTAAACGCACGGAAGACGGCTGGAAATCTGGAGCGCCTTTTGCAGACTCTCAGATCCTTCGCTCAGGCTAGCTGGTGACAGCTCACGCTAGCTAGCTCGCGCGTACGTCAACGAAAAGGGCGGCGACAAGAAGTACTTTTTTTTTTTTTTTTTTTTTTAACTGTACTTTGAACCGGAACTTGGGCCGCAACTGAAGAGCTCTGGCGAGACCACAAGGACGGTGAAGAACGCAAATTGAGAAGCGGCCGCAGACGCTTTTCACTCGCGAGCGGTCGAGGAGGCGAGGGGAGCACGTCGCCGCGTCGGAAAGGAGGATTCGCAGGACGCCGCGGCAGCTTTGTGGCACCGCTTCCTCTTCTTTCTCTCATTCGGAGAGCTGAATGAAACCCGAGCGCTGTCGGATGCTCGCCGGATGTCCGGGCGGCGGCAGCGGCCGGCGGCCCGTCACCCACGGCAACCGGGCCCCGGGGACCACGTCGGAACGCCGCGGCGCATGCTAACGACGGAGCCGACGCTGCCAACGCGGGCCTTCTTTGCCGGACGTTGAAGGCATCGTGGCAACTCGCTTGAGAGACTTTCTCGCTTTTCCCGTTGCAACGTTCGGTCTGGGAAAACTCGATTGGGATGAAAAATCGGCAGCTTTGTCGTCCAAGCGTCTCTTAATCTTCCCGGCGACCAAGCGCGCTCTCACGATGGCAGACGGCAGATTGAAATGAAAGAAATGTTTCGATTGCGAGCAAAGCTCAGCGCCGCACGAGTTACCTTGACCTTCCACACATTCCCCGGGGGCGGAAATTCCACTTTGCGGGGGGGTCTGCTGAGACAGAACGGGCCCCGCCAAGGTTTGTCACGTCACAAATGTCACGCCGTCTCTTTGTGGCTTTTTGTTTTCACCCAATATCAGTCAAAGTGAGATCAACGTGCGGAGATTCCCGCCTGACACGCGCGGGGGGGGGGGGGGGGGCGCCAGGGGGCTCAAGCTGAGGTGACAGCTGACAAAACTCCAGCATGGCAACCAACTGCGTCGCACTTTTGGGACTTGACTTTCTTGGGATTTGAGTCGCCGTGCGCCGTCTTTGCGCCCGGTCGCCTGTGTTGTCCCATCACCCCGGGCCATGACTTGGACACACACGGGTGGCGTCGGGACAGGGGGTGTGAACAAAGGCGGCGCGGAACGTACCTTCCACCTCCTCCTGGTTGCAGACGTGCTTGACGAGGGACGCCCCGCGGTCCAGCACGGCCTCGTCCTCCATCCTGTAGTAGTAAAAGAGGAAGAAAGAGTGCTCACACCTCTCCTCCAGCGACAGCGTGGAGCCATAGCGTCTGGGCTCGTTCACCTGCAGCAGGTTGGGACTGGGACTAGGGCTCAGTCGGGTGCTGCTGGTGGCGCTCATGTCGCCCGAGCCCGCCCCCCCCCCGCCCCCCAAAGCCCAACGTCACCGCCTCCGCCCCCCACCCCAATTCAGGGGACCTCAAAAAGCTGAAGAATGCGCGCGGCGCCCGCGTACGAGGGCAAAATTGCTGCGCGCCGCAGCTTGTGGCGCCGCGTTAATCCGCTGGCCGGGAGGTGAAGGCAAGGACAGGAAGCGTCTGCTAATTGGGTTAGCTGGCGCCTTCATGTAAACAAACCGCGGACGTTTGAACTCGTGGCGATGTCGACATCGTGACGGGGAACCTCAGGGATGCGTACCGGAGCCACGCGCTCTGGACGGAAACCATCCAATCGAATCAGAATGAAGGACAATTAAGAACATACGTTTACAACTTTTTTTTGGGTGTGGATTTTTATGAACTTTAAGGACCTGTGGGAACCCTGCAGCAAAACATACTTGCCCCCCCCCCCCATCCTCCCCCTCAAACAAGTGGGGCATCACATGTCTGTCTACTCATCCGCCCTTACAGGATTACGCCGGCTTTGCTTAAACGACAATCGAGTCGTAACACCCAAGACCACACACACACACACACACACACACACACACACACACTCCGCTTGGTTAATTCATGGCGAAAAAAAGAGAAAGAAACGAGTGAGTCAATGGGCCCAATGGTTTCACACGCATCATCAATGCGGCCACACGGGAAAGGAACACGCATCAACCACTCGGGTCGGACCGGCGACGTCGGCTTGGATGTCGGACTCGCGGTCGACGTGCCGCGGGAAAGTCGACTGGCCTCGACTGGGGCCTTCAAGTGGACGGCGCCTTCCGTCTCTTGATGGCGCTCAAGGCTTCAAGTGGCTTCTTTTGATGACGCCGACACTTGCTCGGGGCCCGAGCTGTGGTTTGCGCCACGGACGGGTTTCACCCGATGGTGTCTTTCAACCCAATGAACACAATTGCTTTGAATCCGACCCGCTCTGACGCTCGTTGCGCTAAGCGTCATTTGTAGGGAGGGGGTCGCTTGCACATTCGTCTTCAGCAAATCTCATCTTGTGCTCAATAGGAAGAAAATTGGGATCAGAAATTCTTGTCCACTCCTCGCAGAGGAGCACATGTCGTCGGGGACGTCCCGTACGTCTACTCACGGTGGACGTTTCCTCCTAATCTCCACCGAGCGGATGTCCCGCTTTCACCCGCACTGAACGTCGCAGCTCGAGTGGCCTCAACAAGCTGCCGCTAATCCACACACACACACACACACACACACACACACACACACACACACACACATGCAAGGAGAGCGGATGTGGCAATAGCGGCCGACCCAGGTTCGCCGGCAGCGTCATTGCCATCTGTTGATCAAATTGGGGTACAACAAGGCCGGCTGGGCTCCAACTCCACACGGAAAAAGGCCCAAAAGCCTTGCGGTGAGATTGCCTTGCATATTGGCATCCGCCTCAACGGGGAGCAAAAGGAGCCTCGCCTGCTCCCCGTTGAGGAGAAGCGGCTCAGATGAGGGATAGCGTTTAGCGTGATCGCTGCTGGTCAAAATATACTGGCTTCAAAAAAAAACAAAAAAACTGTTATTGTGAGGGCAAGGCCAAATCCAAGACGAAAACTAGCGTACAGAAGAGCAGCTCCACCTTTTATTTCTTGGACTTTCTCTTTTGCGGTTGGCACGTCCACCTCACAGCGCAGAGGCGCAGGGCTTCGATTGCTCCGGCCTTCCCGTGTCGAGCGTGCGCGTTCTTCCCCGTGCCTGCGTGCTTTTCTCCGGCGACCGGCTTTTCCTCCCACATTCCCAAAACACGCACGGTAGGTCGGTTAAAGGCTCCAAATTGTCCCTGGGTGCGAGGGTGAGCGCAAATGCTTGTTTGTCCAGGTGTGCCCTGTGATTGGCTGGCCATCAGCTCAGGGTGAAAAATCAGCTGGGATCGACCCCGGCGCGCTCGCGTCGCTCGTGAGGAGAAACAGATCGCGTAATTATTTTTTGCTCTTCTTTTGATCCCCAAAAAGTGGGCGGGCTAGGACGGCGCATTTCCAATCAATGCATTGAGAAATCATTTTGATCAATGAAATATGTTAAGAGCACACGTGCACATGTGTTGTGCATGTTTGAATGGCTAGTTTTCCTCTCACGTCGCTCCGACGCGTACCCCCAGTCACTCAGATGATCATTTAGGATTAGGCGAGTTTTGCTTCGGAAGGATGCGCCACTAAAACAATTTGCGGATTCCGCGCAATTAGAATTCTGCAGCCCGCGGCGCGGAGGGCAAGGTGCAGAATATTGCGTTGACGTGACATTTTCATCCGGGCCACGTCACGCCGAGGGGCGCGACGCCGTGGCGCGCCGGTTAAATCCGCTCCGCTTCAACTCTCGTTGACGTAACCAAAACAAAAGCGCGATCCAGCGTGAACTGAACGCGTCCGTCCGTGACATGGAGTGACGCGCCCAAGACCATGACGCGTAGCAATGTTTACGGAAGGAAATTATTTTTTAATTGGCTTATATCGACAGTGGAGCTCGAGTTATTTGGGGGAAATGAGGCGACGCTTTTGTGGCTCGTCATTTCATGGAGACGTCCGGTAAAAATGACGCCACGGAATGGCGACGTCTATCCAAGACAACATATGACAGTTTGTTTGTACAGTATTTCACATATTACCTGCTCTCCTATTACATTTGTACAGATTATGGTGTGAAATTGTAAAAAAAAGTGCCTTAAAAAAGTAGTTTTCTTGACTTGGAACGGATTAAAAAAATGTACATTGATTCCAATGGGAAACATGGTTTCGGTTTTTGAACAATTCGGTTTTTGAACAGTCTTCTGGAACGGATTAAGTACGAAAACCGAGGTTTGACTGTATCATGAAATCAATGGAGCCGCAGAATCAAGATTTGCTCTCCGCAGAATCAGGATCGCTCCCAGCGGCGTCAACGCTCCAAAATTTCGGTGGATGCCCTCTTTGTATTTATTTATTTATCTATTTGATGCCGTAATCTCTTTAGGCAATCACATACAATCCCTTTGCATGTCCTCCGCAAGCTCTTTGGCGTGATTTCAACTAGAGGGGGGCGGGGGCGGGGGGGGACAATAATAAGACAAGCGCAGGTTTCATAAGGCCAAAAGCGATCCGGTGGAAATGACGTGACGTTTGAAAAGCGCAGACTCGTGGAAGCAGCTGTGCAGGAAATCACTCTTGCGAAATACATTCCAGTGGAAAATATCCGCGTGCTCTCAGATTTTCCGAGGCCCTGCGCTGGAAACGAGCGTACGGACGATGAAAAAGCGGAAGCCTTCGCCGGTCGCTTGCGCCCTCCCCGCACGCCGCGCTGCAGAAAGATGACCGCTTTGTCGCGGTCGTGTGTCGCTGATCGCCTGCGGCGCTCCACGCTTTGGAGCTCAGTCAACCTGCCCGACTCGTGCGAGCGGACTGAGTTGTTTCCGAGTAGTGGGAAATGTCCGCGTTTCAAGTCAGTCCAGCCACAAAGGATTCATTCTGGGAGTGTTTTGGGCAAGGCGTTTTACAAACTTGTCGACGAAAAAGGAAATGACTGGAACAATAAGCAATAAGCGGCCTCCCACATACGCGTGGATTTGCACACGTTGTTTTCTCCATCGCTACATATGATCAATCGTAGCCAATTTACAGGCTGCTCCAGTGCCCTTGCCCTTCAGAGAAAACAAATAAGTGGATTGCTTTTGTGCGTGTGTGTTTTGAGCTTTCGCAACAGTGGTTTTGTGATGCCGCAGAATTTCCAAAGGGAATGCGGTGCTTGACGCTAGTTCAGTTGACAGCGACTGCTCGGTTATTTCCGATGAGGGACAAACATGCCCGCCATTGTGTTTTCAAGCACAAATTTCGCCCCGGCAACTTGTACCGATGTTCCGCTCCAACCCGTTGATACTTCAACCGACTTGCGCCGGACCAGCTCACCTTGCCGTGCGCTTGCAATCATTCACCGATTAGAAAAAAAATCAATAAATAAATCATCCCCCACTCGCGTGTCACGAACCGTAGCGACGGCGCCAGTTACGGGGCTCACTTACTTCTTGCTCATCTTATTGAGCGGCGTGGGATGATGTTAGAGGTCCACGTGCTGAACGGGACCCGGGCTGATGTTCAAATCTAAAGTCACACACACACACATAGGCAGCGTTACATCAACTTTTAAAGTGACTCATCTAAACTCTTGGAGTTGCAGTTTCGAGTCAGTCGTCGTCATGTGGCGTGCCTGTTAAGCCACATGAGAGGGCTCAAAGATGCCAAAACCACGTCGACTGCTGCTGACAATTGGCAATTTCTCCATTGGGAGACAAATCAAGCTTTTCTTTTCTTATCTTATAAACGCTCTCAAACGTGAAGATGCAGTGGCATGAAATTCAGCTGCACAATCGTCACGTGGACATGCCGCACAGTCCACAATAATCTGCTGACCGACACCATTTTCGACATACCGTATTGTGACCTGCAAAAAGTGAGCCAATTTTTGTATTGGGACGCGTTCGAAACCCAAAGGAGTGTCCAGTGGGCGTTGCGCACCCTCTTGTGTGGCAGAAGAAGACCATGCCAGCATCAAGAAACTTTGGGAAGAAATACTTCAGCTACAGCATTGGCTGGTTGGCATGAGCAAAATAACAAATATGCAAGGGGAGCATTTTGATTTGGGTGCTTTTCCGTTTCCAAAATGAAATGTTGTCGTTATTTATGAATGTGCTTCTTTTTTTTTGTTGAAAGAAAGAAATATATGCAGCGGGGGCACTCTGACCCGTGGAAGCAACTCCAACAGATGACTTGACATCGACATGCACCGCGTACGTCGAGTGCGCACTTGAAAAATGTCTCGGAAAGCAGAGGAATGAGCGCGCTCTCGCGTGCGTCAATGACTTACAGCGGGAAGTTGATCTTTGCCTCCTCGGCTGGACGTGCGCGGCTCTCGCTGTCAGTCCCGCCGTGGCCGTGGAGGTGAGCAAGTGAGCGCGGGGAAGGAGCGGCGCTCCGGTTTCTAAGTGACGCTCGGGACGACCGCTGGCCAGGCCACTCCTCCTCCTCCTCCTCCTCCTCCTCCCGCAGCTGGGGGAGGACGAAGAAGAGGAGAGGGCACATGCCGTTGCCGCTGCGTCGTCGTCGCCTTCATCGTCATCACGTGCCCTGCCGGACAAAGAGTTCTGAAAAGACAAATTGGGAAAAAAATGGAGCGGAGACTCGTGCGCGAGGTGTAGCCGATGCTTTGGCCCAAAGTCGACTGAGAGAGGCCCCGGCTCACGCGCAAACCCAAGGAGGAGAATTCAAAGAAGAAGGATGCGGATGAAAATGAAAACGGCAGTTGACTGGCAACCGGGCCAGGGTGCACGCCGCCACGCGCCCACTTTCCAGTTCACTCCAGGCAAGAAACGTCCGTTGAATTTTGACTGGGGCAAGTCAAGCAACTATTTCCTGTTTTGCCGTTGTGAAAAATTGGCTTTCCCGCATTTCCCATCGGAGAAATCCGAGTTTGCGGGAGGAACGCTCCCTTGTCTTTGCTGCCACTCAGTCCATTTTCTCATCCGCTTCTCCCCTGGACGGTCGCGGGCGCGGCGGAGCCCTTTCACAGACACCCTGGGGCAATAGGCGGGGGGTGGGGGGGGGGACTCCCTCAACTTTTGCACTCTCAATCACACCTGCTGCGGGACAAGAGCATTTTGGTGCATGTTTTCGTAATGTGGGAGGAAAGCGGACTACCTGGAGAAAAGCCACGCAGGCACGGGGGAGAACATGCAAACTCCACTAACCCTAACCCTAAGCCTAACCCGCAACCCTGCGCTGTGAGCCCGACGCGCTAACCGCACGTGCTCACCAGTCATCGTCAAGAGAATGTCAAGAAATAGCAAGTGTAGCTCCTCTCGGTTTCCGTCTGAAGGATTCTGGGACCGCTCGCGGCTCCCTGCAAGGCGTCTTCTGTATTTTCAATGGAAGGCGCCCTCTGCTGGTGTGACGTTGTACGAGCTGCATCGTCACCGCAGACATTTTTGGGGACCGACGGACCGTGACAAATGTTCCTGGTTTCCATTTTCTCGCTGTCTGGGTTGGTTTGAAAGGCTGAGAACAACCAATGGCGTTATGTCATGCATTCAAATGCAAAGTCTGCTTCGAATCACATCTGGAATGTTATCGTCCGGTGACGCACACGCGTGGGCGGCATGCCGTCCTGGTGGTTAGCACGTGTCGCTCGCAGTTCGGAGGTTCGCTCAAATCTCCCCTGCGACCTCGAGCGCCCTTCGCATCACCGGGTATTCCGGAAGCTGCGCCTTTTCAGGACAATAAGCAAAGCCAAAAAAACAAACCCCCCGCTCCCAAATACGCGCGCCGTCGAGATGTGCCCTGCGATTGGTCGCGTTCCTCTGAAGCCACTTTGGCGTTGCTTGGAGGCCACTTTCCCAGCGTGGGCCCTTGAGATGTTTTGCCGCGTTCCGGACACGTCTGCCCACTCGGTTCAACTTTATTCCGACTTAGCCCTTTGCAAAATAGTCGATTCGACGGTGGCAGTGATAATAAAGCGCCATCTTCGGCAGTACGTTACGGGTTCCGATTGTTCCGTGACCGCGCTTGTTCTTGGGTGACTGAAGAAGGCTCCAATCGCCCTTCCGTCGAGCACCGGGCAAAAGTGCTTCTCATCGTTTGGCGTTCCCCCCCCCCACTGGTGCCAATGTGATGTTGTGATTCACAACACATAATATTGTTTATTATAACAGCGGGATGCCAAATTAGCACTGGCGAGGCTCATCCCACATCCAAAGAAGTGTGTAAGGCTAAACAGATGCAGCGCCAAGGCCCCAGAAGTCCCCGGGGCAGAGGAACAGAAGGCGGCCAATAACATTCAGGGATGAAGTGCCTTCCAAGTTCACCGTGGCGGCTTTATTTGCAATACCCCTTCAAAGGTCTCCAATCTGGCCCCGGTTGTGTCTCCTTCAAAGGGAGGAGGCCCTTTGGACGGACGGGAAGGCCCGCGCGGCGGCGGCTCCACGGCGCTTTCTTGTCAGGAATGTCTCATTACGGAACATTTGGACTCGGGACTATTTGTGCTGGCTTTCGGCAGGCTTTGGGGAAATTGTTCGCAGAAACGGCATTCCGTTTTCCCCGAAAGTGCGCACATTGACATGAGCGGACATCCGACAAGTGCCTCCTGCAAAGGGGGAACTTCGGCCCCCTTTAAACCGGGAGGATCGGGAGTAGACCCGCAAAAAGGTCTCGGGAAGAAAGAGCAAGGCCGCCCTTTAGGCTGGGAAGCCAGTTTGACCTGGCGACGTGACATTTGCTCCACATGACTGTCACGCAACTAAGTCTCCAAGAAGCCGATTAAAACTGCCATTTTGTTTCAGAGAAGAAACGTAAACAGAAGTTCGGCAGCTCCTGGAGCCGCTTTCAACATTTAGCAACATCCAATTGGCGCACGCAATCACACCAGTGGGAAATTTGAGCATTCAATCGACCTACCGTGCATGTTTTCTTCGAAAATACCCGGAGAAATCCCACGCGGGCACAGCTGGGCCTGGGCCGGAACTGAACCCCGCACCTCCGTACTGTGAGGCGGACATGCTAACCGGTCGTCCACCGTGCCGCCCTAAAGAGAAGGACCCAAAAAATAAAAAATGGTTTTACAAAATGTCGCTTCTGTGTGTACTGTAAGATTCGTGTTGGATGTGTGCCTTTAAGGGAGGCCCTCTTAAACGCCACACGGAAACGGAATCGAACCATGGACGTTTGCACTGCGAGGCGGATGCGCTCACCGCCGTGAAAGCTATTTCGAATTGTTCTTCTGATCATTAGGGGGGGAAAAAAGTCACCTTAATAGAGTTCAATATCGACCACCGCAACAGGGGCGGCGGCGTTTGTATTCGTCCAATTTGGCGTGTGACATTTTGGACTCTTTGCAGGTGAGTTGAATCCTGATCGCGTATTGATTGGGCAACGTGGCAACGTGGCAACATGGCAACGTGGCAACATGGCAACGTGGCAACATGGCAACGTGGCAACATGGCAGCGTGGCAACATGGCAACGTGGCAACATGGCAACATGGCAACATGGCAACATGGCAACATGGCCCTTGCTCCACCTGAAAATGCGCGGCAGCGGTGCCACGCGGGAAGTCACGTCGCTTCGGTTCGGGAATCCAACATCGAAGTGGGACCTCTTCCTCTGGAAGTAGAATCACTGCCGGCGTCACGTGAGGACGCGCGAAATTAGCGTCCGGTTAGCAGACAGCAGTGTGGATGTTTGACCATCCCAGAGGGCGAAAGCTCGGAAGGAGTCGTGACCGACTTTGGTGTCACATCGGCGGGCTTGATGCGCGCGGTGTTCGGTGGCCGCGGTTCTGCGGGACCCAAGCTAACCAGTCACCTCGCTCCGTAGCCGGCCGCTCGTGACGTGACCGGAGAGGAGGCTCGCTTCTTCGACGGGGATGGCTGACGGGGATTTGCCCACCGCGGGGCTTCCTCCGCGGCCACCCGCCACCGGGAGCCGCGGTTCCTCGGATGAGAACGGACACCGCTGCCGCGACGACAGCCCGGACGAGATCCTGTCGCCCACCTCGGTCATTTACTTCAAGGAGGCGTTGAGCTCCGCCAACGTGCACTTCGGGAAGGCCGGCGCCTCCCCGCTCTGTCCCAAGTATGACTTCCACATCGAGAGGGCGGAATCCAAGCGGAAAAGTGAGTACTTGATGTCGCGTGGCCATTTTCGAATCGCTCGCTTTGGTACGCAAATTGACGTGACTTGTTTCAATGCTCATGGCGGTCACGAGACTGTGAGTGCCAGACATACGCTAGCTAGCCGGCAGCTAACCAAACAAGCTAACGTCCGGTTGTTGTGGTTATTATTTTTGTCATATATATAAAGCATTTATCGGGGGGGGGGGGGGTTGGTGTTATTTGTAAATAAGAAAAGAGAATAAAATGTCACAGCTAATCCAGCCGCAAGGGAACGTCGACGAGTTTGGCGGATCACGTGACGCTGTCCCGTGCCAGACTCTGCGTGTCAAGTTTCCTTTTTGAAAGCTTTTGCTTCATGAACTCACATCATCTTCTCTATTATGTGGTTAGATCACATATATCGATTTGATCTATTATTTTCACTCACAAAGAAACCGCAACATATTTGCTTAGCTAAGAGAATGAGCATTTGGGCTGCTGATTCCCTACTATACTTTCTATTTGGTGGATGTAGCTCAGTCATCGCTGTCATGAAAACTACTTTACTATCGATTATCCCATTAATTGTTGATTGGGAGCAAAGTGATATTGCCTGATTAAACACAGTCATGTACATGTTGAGGTGCCGTTGTTATTGTTGGTACCTTTGGGGCTGCCATCCACGTGTCCTAACATTGTAGTATCTGCGACTTTGCAAGTGTATGCCGTTAAGAGGCGGGACCTGGCCGAGTGAGTGACGTGGGCATCAGCAAATGTAGGAAGTGGCTGGCTCTCCGCTGGCCAGTTTGCGCGTCGAATCGGCGGAAGCTCGTCAATCGGCTGCTCGTCATTAATTGTGCTCATCATGACACGTTTGTCTTCAATCAAGACATTGGAGGTGCATCGGCCACTTTGTCTCGTGGGTGTTCCAATGCATTCCAACAAACGATCGTAAACTGTAATAAATGATCGAACATTGATTTGTTAGCCTCTGCGTTGGTGCTTGGAGATGCGCTGTTGTGGTCCACACTGCACTTGATCTTCTCTTTTTATTTTGAAGTGTGAAATGGCCCCCAACTTTGGACATTCTGTGCTTTAAAGACACAAATTAGTTTGGAGAAACGTGACACGGGAAAGGTTTCCAGGCAAACACGTCATTGTTTTTATGTAATTGAATTATTCCCATTTTTGGAAGAAGTAGCCCTAATTGTGAGTGATTCCAAACACACTTTTTTGCTCGACGGGCCTTCAGCGCCATCTTGTGACATCTTGGCTCGTTTCAAAAAGAGATCAGGCGTGTTTTTCAGCTATCGAAGGATGATTGGTTTTAAGAAAAATGTGGTGAATTTGCCGACGGTCAACACTATTGCTGCCTAATGAGCATCGGTGTGGCCTTGCATGGGGTTGATCGTTTTTGGCCTCATTTGCGCCGATTGGTCGTTGATTCGCGATTTCCCTCATGGGAAGAAGCCACGTGCCGCTCGCTGGCATGACGAGCTTGATGTTGGCCGCAGCGGGGCCCGCCATCATTCCCCGCCCCCCGCGCCCCCCCCCCCCCCCCTTTCTCTCTGGCTCTCTCTTTCTTGCACCATCTGCTCACGTGACGCCGCGTCGGCTGCTCCCCAGCCCTCCTCCGCCACAGCGGTCGGCCATCTTGGTCAACACCCAGTGTGCGTCCGGCGCCGCCAGCCCCGATCAGACTTGATAGGAAGGAGGGCGGTGGGTGATTGTTCGATTGTCTCTTTCCCCGTCAATCCCTCGCCTGCACAAAAAGAAAGAAGAGGGAGGGAAGCGGGCTGTGGAAGCGCAGCGTCTCCATCGGTCGCGGGGAGGAGGAGGAGAGAGCGAGAGAGCGACAGACACCTGCTCCACGCATCCTTTTTGTCCCCTCACTGGGAATTTGGGTGGAGCAAGCGCACGGCCTGTGCGTCGTTTTTGTTGTTTTTTTTTGCCGAGTCATCATCACCGCCGCCATCATGTCGGATCTGACGCCGCAGAGCGAGACGCCGACGCCCACCACTGACAAAATCACGCAGGCCGCCAGGGAGACCATCTACTTGTGCAACTTCCGCGTCTCGGTGGATGGCGAATGGCTGTGCCTGCGCGAGCTCAACGACATCTCCCTCACGCCGGATCCCGAGCCGGCCCATGAAGGTAGGATTTGGCCCCCCACCCCTCAAAGAAGATGAACAAGATGGAGGTGGCGTCGCCGCGGATTTGACACACCGCGACACGTGTACGTTGCTCTTTTGTCACGTAGGCCAGGCCAAAAAACTGTCCGGGACGCGACGCTTGTCGCCGACTCGCTCTTTCCTGGTGTGTGGCCACGCCTTCCCGCAAATTCCTCATCGAATCCTTCCTCAACGGAGGCCACGTCCGCCAATGTCACCATTCACAACGGCCAATTGCGTCTTTTGTTTTACTGTGGTCGAAACCCCCCCCCCCAAAATGTCCACCGTGGATCCAAGACTTGAATTCTTTAGAACATGAACGACGAGGCTAACGCGTTGGTTCCGAAATCGGGCTCCAGTTACTTTGCAAACTCACACTTTGTTACTCTTGAGCGATCGGCTGTGCTGACAATCGGCTCACGGCAAACAAAGTGCCACTGAGCATTTCCGACCGAGCCGTCGTGCCACGATGCCACGATGCCACGTACCGCCTCTTGGGTGCAGCAGTGAGCGAGTGACATGCGACCACACTCGGATAGGAATCCCCGATGGATTTTTCCACCCACGGTTTTCCTTCACGCGTGAGCCTGATACGAGACGCCTGAAAATCCCCTTGAAATAATTTGGGCCATCTTGTGGAAGAGCATTTCATTCTTCTGCCGCTCACGCTACAGCGCGAGCCTCGAGAGATGGACGTAGCGTCGAGATTTGCGGTTTTGGTGCTCCAAGGTAGCGCCGCTTTGGAGACGCTCTCTCGTTCGGCAGCGTTCCAAAGCAGGTCAAAACTTTGGCGCTGACCGTATGGCCGTGCGCCATCTTGCGCTCTCTGTCCGGGGAGGACCCTCGCTGACTTGCTGATGTTCACAAACGGTCCTCTGGGGCCCTGTCATGGCAATTTGACATCTAAGGGGGCAAAAAATAGAAGTCACTGTTTGTACCTTTGAATGCTGAGCGGTTATTTTGTGCATGAGCAAATTTGCCTGCTGAAAATGCTGATTGTGCTGAGCTTCGCCACCTCCAAACAAGATTAGACGCGGACCCTTGACAGATCTGCCAACGGTGTCTCTCCATTTTTCTTTCTTAACTAAATCTCCTCATTTTTCTCCTCATGAATGAATGCCCAATCCAACGCCGGGCCACTTTGGGCGCCGGCGCAGTCATGGCCTTTGTTTCCCGTTGTGTGTGTGTGTGTGGCGCAGATCCCAAGGACCCCATCACCATCGAGCGGCTCAACCTGATGAACATGGCCAAGCTGAGCATCAAGGGCCTGATCGAGTCGGCGCTCAACCTGGGCCGCACGCTGGACTCGGACTACGCGCCCCTGCAGCAGTTTTTCGTGGTCATGGAGCACTGCCTCAAGCACGGCTTGAAAAGTAACCTCGACCGCGCACGCCTTCTGTCGCCCCTCCGAAGCTCGGGTCTTTAACTCATTCAGTGCCGGCCAATTCTAGACCAAGTCTGAAAAGACGTTTAGAAACGTCATTGGGAGCGAATGAGTTCAAAGCCCCGCAACGTTGTTGCTCTTTGTTTATCCCGCCGGTGGCATTTTGCATCCTTTGCCACGGAAATCCGAGTCGGGCAAGATCCCTTCCGTGATGCGACGCAGGCCGATTGGTTCTTTTCCTCCGCAGCCAAGAAGTCCTTCCTGGGCCAGAACAAGTCCTTCTGGGGGGCCTTGGAGCTGGTGGAGAAGCTGACGCCCGAGGCCGGCGAGATCACGGCCAGCGTCAAAGACCTGCCCGGCCTCAAGTCAGTTGACGTTCCTCCGTCCCGTGTCCAAAGTTGCGCTTTTCCACAGCGCTCCGGAAGACGCTTTCTGTCACCACGTTGAAATGCCAAATGCGCGATTGAGGTGTGAAATGCGCAAAACTCTTTGCTCTGTGGTCCACGTCTCCATTTGGTTTCAACGAGGTGAATGAAACCGCGGAACCTACCGTAGGAGTTGGAAAAAAAAACGAAAGTCGTTCTGTCGGATGAGCCAAATGCGGAGCGCCGGCTGGAGAAATGCGGACGCGGTCGCGTGCGTCGCCGCTCTAAGGCTGCGCTTTGCCACTGGCAGGACGCCGTTGGGAAGAGGCCGCGCTTGGTTACGGCTCGCCCTGATGCAGAAGAAGTTGTCCGACTACATGAAAACCATCGTCAACAGGAAGGACCTGCTGAGGTCGGCGTCCCGCTGCGCGTTTGGCCGCCTGGCCGTGCGCCGCGTCTCTCCAGCCGAAACCTTTTTTTTGTGTGTGCGTGCGCAGTGAATTCTACGAGGCCAACGCCCTGATGATGGAGGAGGAGGGAGCCGTCATCGCCGGGCTGCTCGTCGGCCTCAACGTCATCGACGCCAACCTGTGCATGAAAGGAGAGGACCTGGACTCTCAGGTGGGTCCGCTTCCCAAAGTGTCGACGAGAAACCTCCACGGGGGGGGGCCGAGCGGTTCCAAAGTTTCCCGAATGCGCCTGAGGTTGTGGGGGGGAAAAGGACCGAAATATTACTTGGTCGTCCTGACTTGGATGTTTTGATTTTGGCTTTTGAATGTTCCCACGAGCTCACCATTTTTTTTTTGCCATCGTTGGTTTCAACAGGTCGGCGTCATCGATTTCTCCATGTACCTCAAAGACGGCGGCCACAGTAGCAAGAGCGCAGAAGGGTGAGTCGGCAGCGAGGCTGCTTTCCAAGTCTTGGAAGCGGACGGAGCGCTCCTATTTTCCAGTTATGGCAAGAGAGAGCCTTGATGTTGTTTTGTGTCAAGCAGTGACGGTCAGATCACCGCCATCCTCGATCAGAAGAATTACGTGGAGGAGCTCAACAGACATTTGAGGTTTGTCACGCAAGAGCCCGATCTTCCTTTCAGAAAGCCGCCAAATCGCAACACTCAAGCGTGCGCGTGTGCATGTGTGTGCAGCGCTTCAGTCAATAACCTTCAGGCCAAAGTGGATGCGCTGGAGAAGTCCAATACGAAGCTCACCGAAGAGGTGAGATGACTGCGTCCTTGCCGTTCCCGCTCTTGTCTCAAGCAGAAACCAAACCTGGCAAAGGAGGTCTTTTCAGACACTTTTACAGCTCGGTGGAAGTGGCCATTAGTTTGGATGGCCAAGGGGGGTTTTGTTGTAACATTCTGCATTCTTTGGGGTGCATTTGCTCATTTTGGTCAGTCAAGCAGGGTTCCCACGGGTCCTTAAAGTTCATAAAAATCCACAAAAAAAGAAGTTGTACAATGAGGTTCTTAATTGTCCTTCATTTTCAGGGAAAGCTTCTCAAATCCATAAAAATCCTTGAAAATGTATTTTTATTTGCGTTATATATTTTCTAAATGTAAATGATTCTTAGTGTACTTTATTTATAAATGAATTTAAGTATTTTTCATTTTCCTACCTGGAGGAAAATGAAAATTTGACCGAGAGTATGTCAAATAAGGGGTTAGCTGATTGGCCCTCAAACTCAAGCTGTGCCCTTCCTTTGGCAGCAATGATTTGAACACCAGCTCAGTGATTCGTGGCTTTCTGTTCAGCCCGCGTATTGCTGAGCGGGCATTCAATCCACCGTGAATCCCCTGCTGAATGGAGAAAAGGTCCTTAAGAATGCCCAAATGAGCCCTCAAAAGTCCTTAAAAGGGCCATCAATAAAAAGCAAGTGGAAGAGTGGGAACTCTGTGAAGGACTCAAGAAACTCTTTTTGGGAGGTGTTTGCCGTTGGAAAAAAAAATCCTAGGCGTCAAATGTTACACTGCGCTTTTCAAGATGGATTTTCTGTGTACTGATTCCAAAGCTGCCCTCTTTTTTCTCTCTCTCTCTCAAACATCCGCTTGCCATAATAATACTAATCTGATTGCACTTAGTGATATTTTCGAAGGAAGGGATTATTAGTCTCATTTATTTTCTGAAAGGTCTCCGCTATCAATTGCAAGTCTGTATTGTGCAAGCTTTTCAAGGTCCAACTCCTAGAGTGAAAATATCTGCAAGGCCTAATGGGGTTGGAGAGGAAGAGAGTCATTCAGCCTCCAAAATACACTTCAGGGCACACAAAAGCGTCCCCGATGACAATTTGCTGTTGAGCAGTGTGATTTTAAAAAAAAATGTTTTTTTTATCCCCTTGAATGTTGTCATGTGTTTTGTGCAGCTGGCAGTGGCCAACAACAGGATCATCACGCTCCAAGAAGACGTGGAGCGGGTGAAAGAGGAGAGCTCGTATCAGCTGGAGTCCGGCAGGAAGGTGAGCCGCGACCTTCGGCCACTTGCACATCCTCTTATTATCATTATTATGATTTTAATTTACCCCCCACCCCCGGCCCCCCTCCCGTTGTTTTTGTGCATTTTCTGTCGGCGCAGGCGCTGAGAAGTGACTCGGCCGCGTCCGATGGAGCGGCGCTCGGCGAAACGCGCCGGCAGCTCAGGGAGGAGACGCTCCTTCGCCTGGTGAGCCTCCTGCGCCGCTCGCCGGCCCCTTCTGTCATCCGGCCCGCCCGCCGAGCGTTTGCAGACATGATTTTCATTGCGTCACTTCGCTGTATTGTCCTGGAAATTGGGAGAGTTCAAATCTCTCGGATCTTGCCCGGCAGCTTGATTTCTTGTCGAGAGGAATCCGTCCGGGCCCCAATTGATCAGCGTTCAACTGGGAAATTTGAAACCGAGATGGCAACGATTTCAAGAATGTCCCCAATCCTTTTCTTTGAGCGTGTCGGGTTTGGAGACATCTTCATTTCTTGGCGCCGCGCGATGGGTCCCCGCTTTCATCGTGTCTTCCGGCGCAGGACGTGGAGAAGGAGCTGGAGGTGCAGATCGGCATGAAGCAGGAGATGGAGCTGTCCATGAAGATGCTGGAGAAGGACGTGTGCGACAAGCAGGACGCGCTGGCGGAGCTGCGCCAGCAGCTGGACGACCTGCGCGTCATCAACCAGCAGCTCGGCCACAAGTCGCAGGTGCGTCGCCGGCGTTTGACCGAGTGACGCCGCCGCCGATGTGTTTGCGAGTCAGCCGAGCGAGACGGCCCGCCTTTCAAATTGTTTCAGCCAAACGTCTGTTGCGCGCGCTTGTTCACAAGGAAGACCACCTCGGTGTTTGCCTGTGAAGGTGCTGATGGGGATTCCTCCTCCTCCTCTTCTTCTTCTTTGTCTTGTTCCTCCTCAGAGCGCCGACGCCAGCTCCAAGCAGAAGAGCGACGCCGTGGCCCGGCTGGAGGACAAAATCAGCCAGATGTCGGGCACCGTCAAACAGCTGGAGAGCAGGTGAGCAGCGCTCCGCTCCGCTCCGCACCGCACCTGCGCCAGCACCTGATCCATGTGCTGAAAACTCTCCTGTTGTCTCCCTTCACCGCCTGCTCCTTTTTTTGTTTTTTTTTCCCCCCTCCACCACCTGCCTCCCCCCCTCCCCCCTTCACTTTTAAACGACGCGCTTAGCGAGAAACATTTGGTGAAGCAGGCCAGGAGCCTCAACTCGGCCGCAGGGAAGCTCCTGCAGCTCCAGCAGTAGCCCCACGCAATCGGAGAAATAACCAAATTGGGGAGCCCCCCCCCCCTTTCTTTCTTTCTTTCTTTCTTTCTTTCCTTCCTTCCTTCCACCGACTTCCAGTAAAGCGGACTACTCGATGCATCTTGAAGGAAATCATCATCATGGCGTTAGCCCCCCGTGCTTCGTTCTTGTTGTCAGAAGTGCGCCAGTGGCAGAAAGCCCGGCCGGCCCTTCCTGGCTTCTCCTGCTGTAATGTTAACATTTGTCCGTGTACGCGTTGGGCGAATAAAACCATGGAGCGAAAAGCAGCCGACTTCCTTAACGTACTCGATTCTTTGTGACTTGGCTTATGTTTGGCGCCGAGGCTGAAGAGCTGATTTCAAAAAATGGTTCCCAAAAATCCCTCATCAATGAACGTCAATCGAGTTTTGTCACCAAATAGGATCCATTTTTAGGGAAGAACGGGTAGAAAATGAAAATGAAATCACCGAAAAGTCTAACAAAAAGCTTTTTTTTTTTTTCTTTTAATGTGAGCATCGTTGTTGTTCTCCTTGCTGCAAATGCCACCAAAGCATTTTCAGCATTCCTCTCTTTATTTGACCGATGGCATTCCGCATTTCCTTGGGGGGACTGGAAATATTCCCATAATTCCGCTCGGTTCATTATTCCGGTCCCACATCCTTGGTTTCCAAAGTTGCGCAATTCCGGGGAATTCCCCCCCATTCCCTTCATTGAGCGCCTTTCTTTTCAGTTGTTTTCATTTCCTTGAAAGTTGATTTTTGCATCCCTCCATCACCGCCGCCGCCAACCCCCACCCAACCAGATGCAAGCAGGCTGAGCGCGAGAAGGAGGCGGCGCTGGAGGCCAACCGCCTCTTCAAGCGCGAGTTTGGGGACAAGATCGAGGGCCTGGAGGCGGAGCTGGAGCGGCTGCGGAGACGCGGGTAAGAGAGACGGCGGCGCCCGACGCTCGCCGAACCGCGGGTGGATTTGCCCGACATGTCAAATTGGGCGCCTCCCGCTAGGTCCGCCCCGGAGACGGAGCTCAGGGAGGAGCGAGAGCACCGCTTGCCCGGCGCGCGGCCCCTGGACCTCCCCCGAGTACAGCCGCACTCGAAAAAAGCGCAGCGCAACGTACCGTGCCGTGCGGCGGCGTCTCGCGTTTGTTGCTTGACGAGGCTTTTTGCGTTGCAGCCTCCCTCGGGATCTCCGGCGGTGACGAAGGACGTCCGAGTGGCGGCGGAAGACAAAAGCGGCCTCAACTCCAGCTTGTGTGTAGTCTCCGCGACATGATAAAGTGCCTTTCAACATGCCCACTTATGCACTATTTGCGTCTCCTTAAGGTCCTTCTGCCCGTCCGATGATGACGACGAAGAGGTTGGTGTTTGGGGGGGGTTTCTATGTACTTTTTTTTGTGTGTGTGTCTTAAAGATTGCATATGCAGTCAAAGCTCAGTTTTGGAACGTCTCGATTCTCAACCAATTCAGTTTTCTTTTTTATGCCTCGGATGACGAACAAATTTCGGTTCTCGAACAAACTGAGCGCACTTGAATGCACCATTTGACTCCTCTCGCCTTCCTTACACGAGGGAGGAAGTGACGCTTCCTCGTGTTGTTCACATTTTTATTTCAAAAAGAGCCTGGTTTCGGTTTTCCAACAATTTCGGTTTTTGAACGGATTATGGACGGAAACCTAACTTTGACTGTACAGTATATATATTAGTGCACCTTTAAAATTTTAGATGTTTTTTTTAGGCATTTATATTGTTTGGGGGTTTTTTTGTATGATGTACTTTTTGATGCCATTTTCAAGTGGAATGATCACTTATTTATTTAAATATTTGATGTACTTGATTTTAGATTTTGGGCTGTGGGGCTGATTTCTGTTCATTTTTCCATTTTCCTCTCCCACCATTGAAAAAGCAAACATGGCGAGCTTTCGCCCAGCGCCCTCGTTTTGGTCACCCCCCCACAAGATTTGTCCAGAAATGCTCTGTTGCGATGATGAGGATAAGGAAGCGTCAAGCGGGAACGCGCGTGGTGCCGCTGTTGTATTGACTGTCCGTTTCTGTGCAGGAGGAGCCCTCGGCGGACATTGGCCAAGCTTCCGTGTGCGGCATATGCCAGCGGGAAGACTCTCTCCTCAAGACAAAGGTACCGACCGACGTGACAATCATGACCGGATGCATCGACTCCATCGATTGATTTCTTCATTGAAAAGGTTTTGCCCAAAGACGCGTTTCCAAATATTGATCTTCTTTCATTTGGAAAACGGGGACCTCGCCACAAGGAAGGTTTCAACTTGTCTCAATGATCTGCTTCCATGGCAGCAGATGATGTTTTCTGCTTTTGACTCATTCATTATGATTCGGTCTATGACATCTACCCATGCTGATTGGGTATAAAAAAAAACTAAAAAGTTCAAATGCAGCTGCATCCCAGGAAGATTGCATCATCTTTGTCTGTATTTGTGACGACTGAACCGCGAATCCGCAAGGGTTAATTCTTGACTTCCAAAGCCCGTCCAATCTTCTCTGCTGATGCCATTTTGTATGTTTCCAGAGACGCTGCAAGAACTGCGGCGGCGTGTTCTGCGAGGGCTGCGCGGCCCACGAGCTGCCGTTGCCGTCCTCCATCTTGCCCGAGGTGGTGTGCGCCGCCTGCTACGCGCTCTTACTTCAGCAATACGCTTCCACGTCGCCGGCGTGAACCACAAAACGCCGGCGCTCGCCTGCTACGACTGGAACTGCAACGTGCACTTTTTTTTTTTCTTCTTCATCTCCTCTTCATGGACAGCTGCAGCCAAACCTCGTGATATATTCCAGAGCCGTCACAAACCTTCAAACAACCGCTGCGTGGCCACAAACGGGGCGGCGACACATCTCAATAGACAAAAGCAAATCCGCATCTATTTCAACGCAGTTTTGCTCGTTGAATGCCAACACTGTCTGTGAAATGCCATCGGCGGGCTAACGGCATATAAGCAGAGGTTTGCCGGGAATCGGAAACTTTCAACCGGCGCCCACTTGAACCTGCACGCAGCCGTTACGTTGACCGCGCTTGCATTCCGCCGCACGTGTTGGGTCGGGCTCGGTGCCACCAGGCACGTTGTCGGCACAACCGACTACGACATTCAAGGCGTGCGACTCGCAATGCAATTTTTGATATCTTGTGGAAGATTTGCCGTGGAACGAGGGAACACTGTATCGCCCCCCCCTCCCCAAAAAAGTGCCATTTTGTGTCATGAGGACATTCACAGAGAGATGCGACCGCTAACTGGAAGGAGGTGCGCTTCTATGCCTTTTTGGAGCTGCTTCCTTTGAATTTTCTCTGAAAACGTGCCTCTTTAACCCAGAATAAAAAAAGTTTGGACTTAATTAAAAGCTTGCAGCGCTAAATTGCAGGAATGAATAGATTTGATCTGAAAAATGGAGCTATTTTTCGGTATGTCTTGGTTGTTTTGTTCAAAAGAAATCTCCACCAAAGTCATTATTCTCTGCTGGGGAAAAAAAAATTAAATTGTTTGCAATCCATTGTTTTGTTTATTAATTCGTGCTCAAATTTGCAGTTTTTTTTTTTTTTCAAACTTTTGAAAAGACTTTAAAACATGCATTGTCACATTTGTGGATTCATTTTTGTTTTCTTAAACCCAAATTTGGAGACTCATGCTAAAAATAAATAAATAAAAGTCAAATGATTTGGAGACGGACGCCCAGACAAGGATGCAATGAGCACTTTGCAAGAACTCGGGACGCGGATGTGTTGACACCAGGAGTGGTTTATTGTTTGCTGCCGTACTTTAAGAAAAAAGAGGAGAAGAGAACACGTCAGCATCAAGAGGAGGAAAATGGCCCATGGAAAAAGAGAAGGCAACCAAAGTTGTTCACCTGCTTTCGCTTCCCCTCCCGTTCACCTTTCGTCGTCAGGCGCCGAATTGAGGAACAGCTCAATGTATCGATCACCTAAAAAAAAATAAAAATAAATACCACCCCAACATTCAGCACATGCAAGGAGCTGCTCCACCCGCACTGGTTCCACTCCAAGCGTGAGGCGACAAATGAACATTCGCCGTGACGAAAGCGTGAGCAATCCGAAGGGGCCCGGTTCCCGTCGCTCGTCAACGCGGAGGCGCTTTACCTCGTTTAGCGCGCGGCAGCAGATGAATTGGTGCCGCCGGTTTTGGGATAAGAAATGCGCACGGCTCGCAACAACAAGGGAGCGGGCTTGACTTGCTTTTCCTCACCTATGTACATTCTGTCTTTGGACATGGCCGCCACGGCGTCCCGGTGGTCGGCAAAGTAAACGTCGGCCTCGCCGCTCGGCCTGCCGTCGGGCCCCAGGTCCAGGCGGATCCTGGACACCGCCAGCGGGGCGAAGAACTGGAGGGCAACATAATCAATCGGCTGGAAGAATAATGAAGCCGGCCCGAGCTAAACGGGGGCAATTACCTTCACGACATCCTCTCCAGACACGTGGAAGGGGAGTCCTCTCAAGTGGACTTGGTGCGAGCGGTTGGGCGGCGCAGGAGGAACCGACGCCGCGGCTGAGACCGAGTAGAGCACACGGTGAGTCATTTCGAGCTCAAGATTCGACAAACGTAGAAAGGCGTTACGTGAAATGACAGGCAAATGATTCTCTTTTCTTTAGCATTATAAGGTTTGACTCCAATAATGAAGGATGACGGCTGAATCGTGGATTTTTAAAAATGAGCCGTTACACGCTCCCTAAAGAAAATAAACGGGTGACTTTTCTTGTTTGATAAAAGAACATGAAAAATGCGGGTTGTGGAATGGACGGCTTGTTTCTTTGGTGGAAAAGCCAAATTGAAATGACAAGGAAAATAAGGAGGGATGGAGAGGATGTCCTCTCCCTTTTGTCTTGGGAGGCACACAGTCCACTTTTGGCTGCTACAGGGGTTGCCTTACTTAGCTTCCTGACAATTGAATGTTACTTTGTATTTTATTTTTTTGCTGCAACGTGCCCGTCGGCCAATTTATCGTGCTGCAATTGTGACACGATCCCGAGCATCACGTCCATTTGCGATCTGGACAGCAAAGTGTCAAAAAGGAATCGAAAGGTTGTCACCGGCTTTGTCGGGCGCGAGGCCAACTCTCTTCCCGCTCGGTGTTTCGGGAGCGCTCTGCGAAGGCTTCCTCCATTTCGAATGAACCTCTCGGCTGCTGCTGGGAAACACTTCGATGTATCTGTCGCAGGAAGAGACGAGAACAGAGAGACACCGCCACCTCAAGAAGTTGGAGTGCATTTTCACTATTGGAAAAAATGTCCCGTCCGCTCGGATTCCAACAGAAAACGTCCCGCGTTCTCTGGGCGCGGGTCGGCTCGGAAGGCCTGACCTGTTCCCGATGAGCTCCCTGTCTCTGAGCAGAGCCGCGTCGGCCGCTTCCCGCGAGGAAAAGCGCACCAAAGCCTCCCCCGTCCTTCTCCCTCTGTTGTTGATCACCATGGTGACGCCTTTCTCTGCCAGCTCCAACCCTGAGAAGACACCGGACGCGCTTGTCACCCGCGTGCCGAGGAGGGAGGGGGGGGCGCGGGGACGCTCGGTCGGCCGCCCCCTACCGCAAAAGAAGTGCCGGATGTCGTCCTCGGTGCAGGCGAAGGGGAGACCTCGGAGCCGCACCGCCTGCGAGTCGGGGGTGAGCGAGGACGCTTTCTTCAGGAGGCCCTCAGCGTCGCCGTTTGTCACCTCGTACACTGAGGAGGGGGGAAAAAATGAGGCGAAAAGCACTCGGACCACATTCTCCAAGCCTTTGACAAGGTTGTGTCCCGTGAGCGTAGAAGGGAAACCCAATTGTTCTTTTTTTTTTTTTCTTTCCCCTCCATCGAACCTTCCACGTAGCGAGGACCGAGGTACTGCCGGTGCTTCTCCAGCGCTTTGCTCACATCCTCCTCATGCTCCATCTCCACAAAGGCACGTCCCGACGGCCTCCCTTGGTGGTCCGCGGTCAGGTGCACGCCCGACAGGCCGTCGCGGATCCGACAGTCTGGATACACAATCGGGACTCGCGTCACTTTTCTGCATATCGTATCGAATGGCCGCCTTGTGCCTCCATTTGGGCCAGGAAAATCGCTAGCTTTGGCTTTTTTTCCCCTCTGACGTTACCTGAGAAGAAGTGCACGAGGTCCAGGGCCGTGCATGACCACGGGAGGCCGATCACTTGCACAATGTACACCTCCTTCCGCTTGGCGGGCGCCGTGTCGGACTGGTAGGCCGGAAGGGGGGGGTATTCTTCCTCACATGGCACCTGGAACCAGAGGAGGAGGGACAAAATAATGAACAAGCGGCAGAAATCTGTACTCAGAAGTACATATACAGTTGTGGTTGTTGTTTTTTTTTAAAAAAGGTCAAATTCCTGATACAACTCCTAAGAAAATTACACTTCTCAGGCAAAGTCAAGCATGAACTCTGAATGCCTTTGACAGCAATCCCGAGGAGGAGCGCCGCCAAGGTCAAAAGAGGTCAACTACGTTTTTTTTTTGGGTGGGAATGTGCAGAAAAGTCGGGTCAAAGCACTTACTATGGCCAGCAGATGGCGGCATTGGTCTCTTTTGGATGAGATCGCCGCGTATCACAACAAAACAAGGCAGAGCCTTGGAAATGCCACTCTTACAAGCAGCTTGTAATCCATGAAAATGTTTGCCATATTCAATGTACAACAAAGCGTCTTGCAAAAGAGAGAAAAGACGACGGGCATGATTTGAATTTTGAAGCGGACTGTAAGGCGCACACAGCCACAACAAGATGCACAGCACGCCACTAAATCCTGCTACTACTAGAAAATATCTTCAGATGTTTGAGGGGTCACTCAGGCTCATTTTCTGTGGTATTCGGATCCAAAATAGGTGGCGTGAGTGAAACGAAACCATGTGCTTCTGCTGATTACAAAAAAATGGTTTGAGGTTGGAAAAAAAACCCGTGCATATGCGATGAAAAAAGAGAGTCTAATCTTTCGTTTGGTCCGTACTCTACAGCTCTATTATGGGCCCCATGCAAATGAGGTCCCGTGACACTGCTGACCTTGCTGCACAGGAGACGCCGGGTGGTCCTCTCGACGGCGACGCACTGGAAACGACCCGAGCGCCGAAGAGAAGCCGCCGTCCAAGTGGCCGCGCTTCTGGTGGTGGTGGTGGTGGTGGTGGTCCGGTGGCTCAGCGCCGCCACGCAGCCTTGGAGTAACGTCAACACGGACCTGCTGCGAGCACTCATGCTCGCCTCGATTCAGGCCGAGTATTAAACCGAGTCCAGCCTTAATATTACACGGAATATGTTCCTAAAACGCACAAGCACATGCCATTGATGAAGAGACGCCGTACGATCACTAGGCTGAACGTGCTCACGTGAATCAATGCGTCAAGGACGGCGCACCAAACCTCGCTGGGCTCGCCGGTGTCATACTTTCGATATCCAGTTCCGTATTCAAAATAAAAATACAAACAGTCGAATTACCCCCCTGCCCCAATAAAAATAAAAGCGAGGTGTTCTAAGTTGTGTATCTGGATATTATAGCTTTAATTCCCTCCCAGTCAAATTAGAAACAAGAAAGAATCCACCGTATTGCGTATCCTTCGTGCAGCGCTTACCTTTTATTTTGAATGTGTATGATCACGAAATGATACATCCGTTTCTCTTCCGGTCAGCGCATTACTTCTGGTGTGACACAAGAACACGCCGCGTTTACACCGCCACCTAGAGGCCTGGGTGCTTCGTGAAAGAGCCCAATTCGACATGGTTACGACTGATTACGTTGTTTTTGATATTGTTGCGCAAATGGTTGATGGTTGAAACTCAGTTAGGTTGGCTGACAAGAAGATAAACGACAACACAAAGTCCTACTTCGCTATTTTGGGGCTCTCCCCACCCATTTACTTTCTCTTTTGCTTTGTGGGGTTTTATTCTTGCACTATTTTTTTGGTCCATCCATCCCACGTCCAAAACAAAGGGTAACAAAAATATCAGCGCTCAAGTAAACGACTAAAGTCCATCACGTTGTCCCATCATATCCACGTATGTGTATAAATCAGAGTTGAAGAGCACAAAAACACTTCAATGCAAAGGCCCAATTAATTGCATCTTATTGAAAATGAGTTGATAGCGTTCCTCAGAACCAAGAAGTAAGCGGAGGCTCAGAGGGGACGGAGCCTTAGCCGTTGCCGGTCGCTCTCTCTGGAATGACCTCCCACTGAACACCTGGCAAGCCCCCCCCCCCCTCGCTGGCCATCTTTCAAACTTGACTCCAAACGCATTTGTATTCGTTGGCTCTTGACTCGGCATGACGAAGGCTTGATCCTAGTTTTACTGTTACTTTCAAACACGTTCTACCGTCTTCGTTATTAATTTATTGTTGATTGTTACACATGTAACCAGGTGAACCGTACTTGGACTTTAGTAGCGAAGGCTGCCTTGTTTAACAAATGTAGCACTGTCACTTTAAGAGCGCGCTTGATAAGAACACGCGGGAACATAGAGCGCGAGCGAGAATTAAACCAGGAAGTGAAGTGAGGGTGACAGACACGTGAAGGAGGGCTAGTAGCTGAACCGTGCCTGCCGCTTGTTCCCATTTGACACACTCGTGATCGTCGTTGTAACCCTGGCCAGATTCAGAGCAAAATATGGTGGTTTGGAGTTTGGAAGCTGTCGCTAGTGAGTCGTGTGAACAGCTGTATAGCAGGGGAGATCATTTGTGTCTTTCCATGTGTTCTCTATGCACCCAACACGCCGGAAAGTGTCGACAAGCCACTGCTGTTGTCTATTGTGGTGTACTTTCCTTTAATCTGTTCTATCATTTTCCTTCGAACTCTTTTAAAATTCAGTTCACATCTCAGCCTTTGTTGTTAATGCTGTACAATTTTTCATGGTTCAGTCGGGAATAAAACCCACACACAAATGATTTGGTGTTCAGTCAAGTCTTTCCAAAGTTCCGGCTACACACATATGACATGTACAGCGGTGGTTGTTTTCAAGTGTCTCGAGAAACTCAGTTGAGTTGAGTGTTCCCATGTGCCCCCAAGCAGAATGGATGCCAAATGGTGGCCCCCGCCATCATTGAGGTTGCCCGTGCCCGTTCGAGGTGGTAGAAAGCGTCCGGAGTGCCCGAGTCGACGCGCGCGGAGCAGAATGGAGGCGGGGGAACGGCGCGGTCCAAGGCGATGATGGGATTTCCGTGGCCAGCGAACGCAACACATCGGAGGGGAGAGGCCGCTTGTTGACTTGAGCCCCTGCGCGGCTTTCAAGCTAGCTCGTCCGCAGCTTACTTAGCGTCACAAGTTGTCGGGAGACAGCCCGACGGACGGCCGCGACTCCGCTGGCCAGTGAGAGAACCGCTGTCGGTGTCTGGCTGCCGTATAGGCCACGAGAGCTTGGCTTCGCTTGCGGAGTTATGTTGACGAGATAAGAGCAACGGGATAAAGTTGCTCTTCGGGGCGGGGGAGTGGAGGGGCGCCAAGAGCAGCAGCAGGAGCAGGAGGGAAGCGACATGGGGAACTGGCCGTGTTGCCTTGGCCAAAAGCGGCGAGTTTAGAATCAACGCGGGGGCCGGGGTGGGGCGGGGGCCATGGAGTGAGGAAGCGGTGACTGCTTGGAGCGGATCCACCGGAGGACCTATTCATTTCAAAATTACATTTCCAGAGAAAAGTGGGAGCTGTCAAAGTCGAGTCAGGGAAAAGGGGGGGGGGGGGCGTAAAGCTAGCAGCGAGCTAGCTGGCTCGCCGCACCGCTGGCTGCTAATCTCTCCAAGTAAGTGGTTGACTTCTCGTCATAAATCTTCGACACCCGTTCAACGCCCCGACCCCATACAAGCTGCTAAATGTCATCAGTCGAAAAAGGTGATTTCGCCGTGACGTCACTTATCACCGACGACCACGCCGATGCGTGCTTGCTTAGCGTAAAGGTTACCTGTACCTGCTTCGGCTTCCGTTGTCCTCTTTCTTACGTTTCACTCCTTTTCGTGTCCACACCGGGTCACGTTGACACTTGTGTCTGGAAGCTCGCGTTTGGCACGCCTGCCTCACACTTGTCATGTTTTGGGTGGATTCCCGCTTCCTCCCATCCCATCCCTCCGTGATCTGATCCGCTTCTCCTCAGGAGGGCGGCGGGCGTGCCAGAGGGCTATCCCAGCTGTCTTCGAGGACACCCTCAACCGGTCGCCAGCCCATTGCAGGGCACGCATACACAACCGACCGTTCGCACTCACACCTCGGGACAATTTGGGAGTGTTCCGTTAACCTGCCATGCGTGTTTTGGGGGAATATGGGAGGAAAGCGGAGTACCCGCAGAAAACCCGCACAGGCACGGGGAGAACATGCAAACTCCATACAGGAAGGCCGTACGTGGGTGTGTGTGTTCACACACACACGCGTCTACTTCCATATGTACATACACATGGTGCACGTTTGCGCACTTTGAATCATTGCAAAGTAGGTGCGAATTCAAGTTGATATACTTTTAAAAGTCCCAAACAAGGTTTTTCCCCGTATTGCTCTGTCAGTTTGCAAACGGAGACGCAGCACATCGCCAAGCGATTCTCTGGAATCACTTTGAACGAATGTCCTTGTTGCAAAGTTTGGTCCGGCCGCATGCGACGGAGGACAAACGGGAGCGGAAAGGCCTCTCTGGGATGTAGACCAAGCCGCGTCCCATTTGGAAAGCGAGCAAAGGATGGGCCTGTTTTTTGGGGGAGGGCTGAAATGATGCAACACGGCGCTGTTTGTTTTGTTGGTTTTTTTGTTTTTTTTTGCTGCCGTTGGCAAAATGGATTTCCTGTGAGTAAAAGATTGCACTCGTTGCTTCAAGCAAGAGTCGAAAGGCGTACCCAACGTATGCGTTCGGTCTCCGGCGACCCGTATCGGGCTGAGGCACGGCTTTGCACGCTCGCCAGAAGCCACTTTGCGCTCGGGCTCTTCTCTCCCAAGACTTTTTTTGGTCGTCGGCGGCTTTTGCCAGTCCAAATGTTCCGGGTCGCATCTTCACACTTGTGTTGAATGTTGCCTTGTTCCTCTTTTCTTTTCCGCAAAATGAAGTCAATGTTGCCTTCTTACTTGTTTTTTTTTTTTTTCTCGCAAAGGCAAGCGCGGCGAGCTTTTTGCACGTATTCGACCAATCTGAGGCCGTCAAATTCTGCAATGATTTCACAAGTCCGGTGATGAAAGATGAACGCCCTTTCCAAGATCAATATTTAGAGGCGATACTCTAGCAGGGATCACAAATCAATTTCTCCCCATTTTTTTAACCGCCCCCAAGGCTGCTCTGTAACGCGCGTGTGTGGGGGGGGGCTAGTTGCACCTAGTTACATAAAGCGTGCTACTTTATTGACGGCGGTGATTTGTAACAACGTTCAGGATGAGTCAACATTTGCTGTGGTTGAGCTGAAGGTCTAGTGCAGAATTTTTTGTCCTCATTTCATCTCATTTTTGTCTATTTGTTTGTTTGCCAATCGCACCGAGCGCAGGCGGAGAGTTGCCGATGGCCTCTCGGCAAGCCGCGGACGCGCACCAGCGCAAGGGGAGCGCCCGTCGGGAGTGGAGCCGGGCCGCCGTTCTCAGGCTCCACCTCTATCACAGCGTCCGGGCAGAGTCCCAGCGCGAGTTCCTGGCCTACCCGGCCGGCCGCTACATGGCGGAGGAGCTGTGCGTCGCCGCCGCCGAAGCATGCGGTGAGTGGCGCCGCCGGTGGCCGGATCCTTAGTTTGCACGCGCGTCTCCGCGAGGGCCCAACGGCGGATGGCATTCAAAGTAGCGCAACGCGGGCCGCGCATTTGGCAAAAGAGAAGAAGATTGAATTGAAAGTGGACGCCGTGCCTCGGCTTTGTGGGCCCGCAGGTATCTCGCCGCTCTACTTCGGCCTCTTCGGCCTCTTCAGGGAGCGAGACGGCCTGTGGTTGTCGCCCGGCCACCTTTTCCAGCTGGACCAGTCGGCCTCCGAAGACGTGTTTTTTCGAATCAGGTAGGCCACGGCGCTCGTCGGCGGGCGGCTTCCGAGCGGGGGGCCCCCCCCCGTGTCTCACGTTGCCCCGCTCGCAGGTACTACTACCCCGGCTGGTACAGCGCCGGCGCGTCCCGGGCTTATCGCTACGGCGCGGCCAAGGGCTCGGAAAGTCCCGTGCTGGATGATGATGTCATGTCCTACCTCTTTCATCAGGTGAGTGCGCTCGGCCTCTTCAATTCCCTCTCCAACGGCCAACCACAAAATGTGTCTTTGTGCGTTGGAGTAACCGTCACGTCGAAAAAAATGATTTCGCCCGTCCATGGCGTTTTGCGTTGTGTCAGCATTAAGCTCGTGGCTGTTTGAAAAGAAAAAACAAATTGTTGGGGTTGGGGGGCCACCATTGGGCACTGGCCATTTGTTTTTTGTTTTTTTTTGCGCCTTTGTCCGTAAACGCCGAGAGTAAGCGCTTACAGACACCCGCCCACCCGCCCCTTCTAGTGGAGGAGCGATTTCATCGGCGGCTCGGTGGAGCTCTCCGACTCGCACGAGACGCAGGAGGAGTGCCTCGGTCTGGCCGTGCTGGACATGACGCGGACCGCCAAGGAGAAAGAGATGGCGCCGCTGGACGTCTACCGCGCCACCAGGTGAGCCCTTGCCCGGTGGGTGGGGGTTGGGGGGGGGGTTGGTCCCGGCTGCCGCCGCGCTCTCCGCGTTAACGGGCGCCTCCTCGGCTTGCCACGCAGCTACAAGTCGTTCCTGCCCAAGGGCCTGCGGGCGCAGATCGAGCGGCGCGGCTTCCTGACGCGCAAGCGCATCCGCTTGCGCTTCAAGCGCTTCGTGGAGCGCTTCGGCCAGTTCGCCGCCAGCGCCCGCGACCTCAAGCTCAAGTACCTGATCAGCATGGAGGCGCTGGACAAGGCCTTCTACACGGAGAGCTTCCGGGTCCGCGAGCCGTCCGGCGGCGCCCGGCTGGTCCTGCTGGTGGCCGCCGACACCGGCGTCCAATGGTGTCGCCCCGCCGCCAAAGACTCTCCCCAGGTCGGCACGCCTCGCTGCTCCTCAGTCGTGCGTTGTTTTGCCACTGCCTCGCTTGACTTTTCCCATCTCGTCAGGGCCAGATTTGAATCGTCGGCTGTCAAGCAATTCATTCCGCTTTTTTTTTTCCTCTGTAATGTCGAAAAAAGCCCTTTTGAAAACAATTCTTTTTTTCAAAAAAAATTTCTCTAAAAATTCCCCCCAAAATTCAACATCATTTTCTGAATCTGAATAAGCTTGACTTTGTTTATTTATTTGTTTAATTTCTCGACTTCCCCCCCAAATGTTTGTCAACTTGCGAAAGTTGGGCTTTGCAGATTCCGCTATGCCAGTCGACTACACGGCTGTCAGCTACGGTATATCCGCTTCGCTGCCAGCCTTTTTGCGACCCCCCCCCACTCCATGATTTGGACTCCCCCTCTCGGCTTGAGCGCCGTAGCTTTGTTTGCAGGAGCCGCAGACGGTGTGCGACTTTCCGGAAGTGGTGGACATTAGTGTGAAACAGGCCAGCAAGGAGGCCGCCTCCGAGAGCCGCCTGGTCACCATCAGCAAGCGGGATGGCAAGAACCTGGTAATGGCGCCGCGCCGCCCGCGGAGCCCACCGCTGGTCAAATCGACCTTCGTTGCTCGGCTACTCATAGTCCCCAGGGTTCCCACGGGTCCTTCAAGTTCATAAAAATCCACACAAAAAAGAAGTTGTCAAATGAGGTTCTTAATTGTCCTTCATTTTCAGGGAAAGTTTCTCAAATCCTTAAAAATCCTTAAAAAAGTTATTTTTATTCGAAAATTAGTTTTATATTTTCTAATTAAATTTTTTTTCTAAGTGTATTTTATTTGAAAATGAATTCAAGTATTTTATAAGTAATACATTTGACCTACAGTCTGTCAAATCAAGGGTTAGCTGATTGGCCCTCAAACTCAAGATGTGCCCTTCCTTTGGCAGCAATGATTTGAACATCAGCTCAGTGAAATGTGGCTTTCTGTTCAGCCCGCATACTGCTGAGCGGGCATTCAATCCACCGTGAATCCCCTGCCGAATGGAGAAAAGGTCCTTAAAAATGGCTAAATTAGACCTCAAAAGTCCTTAAAAGGTCCATAAATAAGAGGCAAGAGGAAGAGTGGGAACCCTGGTCCCGCCTCGCCCTTTTGTGAGGATGAAGTAGCACCCGCCGAGAAATGGGGCGATGGCATTTTGCGCTCCTGTCCAGCGGATGCCGTTTGAAAAGCAAAAGCAAGTCAACGAGTCATCCTCATCCCGTGAGCATGCGGGAGTCACGGCCCGACGTAACGCCGCTCCGCACGCATCGAAGGCGACGTGAGATGCGGTCACCTCGGCGGACGAACGCGATTGGGCCGAGCCTGAGGCCAAAAGTCGCGCGTCTCGAGTTTGATCCCGTCGCCGTTTGATTTCCCAGGAGCTGGAGTTCCCCGGTCTGTCCGAAGCGCTCTCCTTCGTGTCCCTGATCGACGGTCACTACCGGCTGACGGCGGACGCGCATCATTACCTTTGCAAAGAAGTGGCGCCCCCCCGGCTGCTGGAGGCCATCGCCTGCCGCTGCCACGGCCCCGTCTCGTAAGTCCGCCGGTGACTCCGAGCCGCCCCCGTTCCCGCTTACGCGAGCGCCGCTGACGACGGGCCCGCCCGCGTCCCTCCCGGCAGGACGGAGTTTGCCGTCAAGCGACTGCAGAGATGCGCCGACGAGCGGGGCTGGTACCTTTTAAGGTGCAGCCCCAAGGACTTTGACAAGTACTTTCTGACTTTCCCCGTGGAGGTACGCAACGCGGCGAGCGTCTGAAAATCTCGTCCCACGCCGCCGAGGCGTGAACCCCCAAACGCCGGATTGATTTTTGCACGCGCCCTCTGCCAGGCGTGCGGCTCGGTGGAGTTCAAACACTGCCAGATAACCAGATCGTCCGGAGGCGAGTTCAACCTCAGCGGAACCAAGAGGAACTTTGGCAGCCTGAAGGATCTGCTGAGCTGCTACCAAAAGGAAGCCGTGCGCTCCAATAACTTTGTTTTCCAGTTCAGCAAGTGCTGCGCTCCGAGAGCCAAGGGTGAGTCCCGCGCATGCCGGACGAACCGCGTCGGCTACCCTATACCAACATTTTCGAGAGCGAGACTAACACATCCGTGAAGACGCTTAAAAAAAAACGGAAAAGACTAAAAGCGATGCTGAAATACACACGGAAGCTAACGTAGCGATGTGGAAATGAAGGTAGCGCCTTTTGAGACGCCCCAGGATGCTTTACGCAGAAACGACGAAAAAAGGTGGGGGCGGTAGAGCGTGTCCATGCGGGACTCCGTGTTCAGGTTAAAAAAAAGGAAAGAGTGAGAGAGAGACCGCTGCAGACAGTTTTTTAAACCCGGGAGTCATCTCAAACCAACATTAGACAGGAAATGATCGAGTAGGGTTTGAATTGACCCAAGGAAGGAGATAAAAACTGAAATCAGCCCAAACGCACTTATCAGCTTGTGATCTGTTGATTGCCGCAGGGCGTTTGTCACTTTGTTCCCTCATGGCCACAAAGACGGTCGAGGTCCATACGATATATTTGTGTCCGTTTTTTTTATTTTTAGAAAAGTCCTGTCTCGTGGTGTGTCGGAGAAACAAGGCGTCCGACGTGCCTCCCTCACCGTCACCGCATCGACCCAGTGTCAGCCAGATGGTCTTTCACACCATCAAGAAGGAAGACCTGGAGTTTGTAAGTTGCATCCAAAAAATAGCTAGCTAGCTAGCTATCTATCTAGCTATCTTGCTATCTAGTTATCTAGCTAGCCATCTGGCTATCTCTAGCTATCTAGCTAGCTATCTCTCTCTATCTCTCTCTAGCTAGCTATCTAGCTATCTATCTAGCTATCTAGTTATCTAGCTAGCTGTCTAGCTATCTCTAGCCATCTAGCTAGCTATCTCTCTCTATCTATCTCTAGCTATCTATCTAACTATCTAGCTATCTCTCTCTATCTATCTCTAGCTAGCTATCTAGCTATCTATCTCTCAAATGTCTCTCTAATTTGTTGTCTTTTGTTGTGACCTTCCTCAGACGGAGAGCCTCGGCAGAGGGACCTTCACCAAGATCTTCAAAGGCGTGCGCAAGGAGCTCGGAGACTACGGCCTCGTGCACCAAACCGAAGTGGTCGTCAAAGTCTTGGACCAGGCCCACAGGAACTACTCCGAGGTGACGCCTACCGACAAGGGCCTTTTCCTGTCCCAAAAAAAATAAAATAAATAAAAATACACAAAGGTTTGGAACACAAGGGATGGCACGAGAAGCTCCTTTTTATTTTTCGGGCGGGTGGGCGATTGATGGGACTTACTTTTATATTGCGGTTGAAATGAGTGCCATCCGTGGTGGTCATGGACGCGTTTTGCTTCTCCCGACAGTCCTTCTTTGAAGCGGCCAGCATGATGAGCCAGCTCTCCCACAAGCACTTGCTTCTCAACTACGGCGTGTGTGTTTGTGGCGAAGAGAGTAAGTCTGGGAGCAACTCCTGTCACCCCCATCAAAGCTCTTGTCATCTGTTGAAAAGCGCCTCGTAGCTTTTCAGCATGCCGTTTGCCGGCAAGCCGCCGTGACTTTGTGCCACCCGTCGTCTCTCTTCAGACATGATGGTGCAGGAGTACGGCAAGTTTGGCTCGCTGGACACCTACTTGAAGAAGAACAACAACTCTGTCAACATCGTGTGGAAGCTGGAGGTGGCCAAGCAGCTGGCCTGGGCCATGAACTTCCTGGTAGGTCGTCTTCAACGGAAAAACGCGGGTGCCGGATGCAAAACGGAATACTCAAAGCGCGACGGCAAGACACGTTTGGAAACAAAGCCTCTTTTCCGTTTGAGCCGAATGAAGGCTGCGTTTTTCTCCACGCTGCTGCGGTCGTCAAGCAATGCTTCCCCAAAAAGCAGCGAAAGAAAAAATCAGCAGATGTGAGGAGGTTTTTTTGTTCTTGTTGTTTTTGCTGACCAATGTCTAGGAAGAGAAGGGCCTGGTCCACGGAAACGTGTGCGCCAAAAACGTGCTGCTGATCCGAGAGGAGGACTGGCGGGTGGGGAACCCCCCCTTTGTCAAGCTCAGCGACCCCGGCGTCAGCATCGCCGTCTTGCCCGGAGACAGTGAGTCTGCGCCTGACTTGGGGGCTTTTTGTTTGGTTCGGCACAAACTCGAAACGGCCAGCAAAGTTGGTTTCAGCGGGCAAAAAAAGCGGACTTGACGGGGGCCCGCTCACCCAAATGCATGACCGGAGGGGGCGTCTTTGTGTGCGGACAGTTTTGATGGAGAGGATCCCCTGGGTGCCCCCCGAGTGCATCGAGGACCCCGCCCAGCTCAGCCCGGCGGCCGACAAGTGGGGCTACGGCGTCACTCTCTGGGAACTCTGCAGCGGCGGCGAAAGGCCGCTGGCGGCGCTGGACGACTCCAAGGTGAGGGTCCGAAGGAAGCGCGCGGCCATCGATTGGGGGGGGGGGGGGGCGTCAAACCTGAGCAAGGTAACCCGGATACCCCGCCCCCCAGAAACGCCTGTTCTACGAGGAGCGGCGCAGGCTGCCGGCGCCCAAGTGGACCGAGCTGGCCAACCTGATCGGCAGCTGCACGGACTACGAGCCCACCTTCCGGCCCAGCTTCCGCGCCGTCATCCGGGACCTGAACGGCCTCTTCACGCCAGGTTGCTCGCCGCGCTCGAGTCGTCGCGGTCGCCGTCGTCGCCGTCGGAGATGGCCCAACCCCCCTTTTTGTTGGCTCCGCCGCCGAGCAGATTACGAGCTGATCGGAGACGGCGACATCCTTCCCGCCCGGACGGCGGCCTGCGCCCGGACGGCGGGAGGCTTGGAGAGTCGGGAGCCGGCGCAGTTTGAGGAGAGACACCTGCGATTTTTACAGCAGCTCGGAAAGGTGCCGCTCGCGACCGCCCGACTCGCCCGGCTCCAAAGGGAGTCGTGCGTTTGACCGAAAATCTGCGGCAAAAATAGATGAGCCCCTTCCTGAAGTGTCGCTGAAATCGTTGACAAATACTGTGAGCGTTTTGAAATCCCGCTCAGAAAAACAGGATATGCCCCCACCACTCAAACCCAACAAAAATGGACCCAAAACATGACTTTTAACCGTCGTGACTAAGAAGAAAAGAACCAAACCAAAATTCCATGAGCAAATGTGCGACATTAACACCAAAATTGCAACCAAACACACAAGGCGAAATAGGACCCAAAATCAGCACTCCAAGAAAAATCCTGAAGAAAATACGAAGCAAAATCACAATTGAAAAACAGACAAAAATCGCACCAAACACGATCCCCATTTTGACCTCCGGAACACGAAAAAAAGGACCCAAAAATCATGCATCCGGAAAACCTGGACTCACCCCCACTCACCCATTTGCTGATTTGCATACTTTTTCTTCTTCGACTTCATCATTTTGCTGCTGTCAATTGGGAATTTCGCCATTGTGAGACAAAGGCTTTATTCTCATGACTTATTTAACTTCAAACTCTTGACCAAGAACAAGACTCCTCGACTTCCTTGCAAAAAAACGTGACAAACAAAAGAAAATAAGCGTGAGCTAAATCCCCCCCCGCCTAAAAAAAAAAAGCCCCCACCGCCGTCGGCGCGCTTGTCTTCATCTGTCGCATTTGCATTTCAGGGCAACTTTGGCAGCGTGGAGATGTGCCGCTACGACCCGCTGCAGGACAACACGGGCGAGGTGGTGGCCGTCAAGAAGCTGCAGCACGGCACCGCCGAGCACATCCGCGACTTTGAGCGCGAGATCGACATCCTCAAGTCTCTGCGGCACAACAACATCGTCAAGTACAAAGGCGTCTGCTACAGCGCCGGTGAGCCATCGCGATGCCGCCGGAACGCCATCGCGGTCGTAGCGGCCCAGCAAAAAAATCGAACCCAAAGACACGAGCGTCGCTCACGGTCCCAACCTAGAGACAAAAATCCAGACCGAAAAGCGCGTTGGCGAGCCTCGACCAAAAATGCCCCCCCCCCCCCGAAATCATGAGCGCAATTCCAGACCTCAACTACGAATCCGCCCTCCGTGAGCCGTCACCTTAACCGCGGTCCCAAAGAATCCTCGGAGCTCAGTTGTCTGGAGAGAGAGCCGGTCTCCCCAGCTCTCGCCGGGGGAACGCCTCGGGATCCCCCCGGCGAGAGCTGCAACGGGTGGCCGGGGTGAGGGAAGTCCGGCCTTCCCTGCGAGAGCCGACAATGGAAGGAGCACCTTTGGCAAGCAGCGCTCACGGCATGACCAGAAACTAGGCCAGGGGTGTCCAACTCATTTTTGTGGCGGGACACATTTGAGTTACCGTTTCCCTCGTAGGGCCGTTAGGACTGAAACCGTACGATAATTACAATATGTCTCTAATTTATTACAGTGGAGTATTTTCAATTTTGGTCGAGATTTTAGCAAGCATCGCGGAAGTCGACGTGTTTGATTTGCTTTTGCGGGCCACGTAAAATGATGTGGCGGGCCAGATCTGGGCCCCGGGCCTTGACTTTGACACCTGTGAACTAGGCTCATTCATACGAGCAAAGGAAATCACAACAAAACAAAACAGGACCCCAAATGGCGCTGACATTTTATAGCCGTAAATGCCAAACAAAAAGAGGAGAACCAAACCAAACTCATGAGCCAAACTTTGGGGCCCAAATTCCTCATCAGAATCAAAGTCCAAAAAAAACAATCCGTGACCAAAGTGAGGAATTCAAAACAATCTCGCAGCCGCCGCAAGACCTCAGAATCAAAATTCTGCCGGCGTGGCTCAGTGGGACCGCGGTCGGATGCCGCTTCGAAACGGGCCGAGGGGCGGGAAGGGCTTGGGGCGCCGCCCCCCCGTTTCCCGTCAGCCCAAACCCAAAGCTGACGGCCGAGTTTTGCCTCCCGGTCCAGGCCGCCGCAATCTGCGCCTGGTCATGGAATACCTTCCCTTCGGAAGCCTGCGAGACTACCTGATCAAGAACAAGGAGAGGATGGACCGCCACAAGCTGATGCGCTACACCTCCCAGATCTGCAAGGTGCGCCGGCACGGAAAGAAAAACAAAGCAAACAATGTCGGGAGCTCCTTTTTGAGTGTGGCCTCTTGCGCGCAGGGCATGGAGTACCTGTCCGGCAAGCGCTACATTCACCGCGACCTGGCCACGCGCAACATCCTGGTGGAGAGCGAGCGCCGCGTCAAGATCGGCGACTTTGGCCTGAGCAAGGTTCTGCCTCAGGACAAGGAGTACTACTTGGTCAAAGAGCCGGGGGAGAGCCCCATCTTTTGGTAGGGAGCCTTGCCCAAGTCCCTCCCGTCCGGCCGACTGACGCCGCCTCTCCTCCTCCTCCTCCTCCTCCTCCTCTTCCTCCTCCTCAGGTACGCCCCCGAGTCGCTGACGGAGAGCAGGTTCTCCGTGGCGTCGGACGTGTGGAGCTTCGGCGTGGTGCTCTACGAGCTCTTCACCCACAGCGAGAAGAATTGCAGCCCGCCGGCCGTAAGGCGCCTTACACCCTAACGGCTCATTTAGAAAAGAAAAAAAAACACCACCACCACCAACTTGTAAAATGCTACACCACACGACCTCCATTGACGTCTCGGTACTCTAAATTCAACCCGTTTCTGGAATGGCAACATTTCCGACCTGTTTGACGTCATTTGAACATCCAGCAAGTGCTTTCTTCTCATGACCGAAAACAATTTGAAACCGGACGTAATCCGAAAAGCACGTACGCGATCTGACAAGATTGTCAGTCTGTTGTCCTCCTCTTTTGATTTTTGTGTGTGTGTGCGCGTGTGCTTTTTCCCCCGCTCAGATTTTCATGTCCATGATGGGCAACGACAAGCAGGGCCAACTGATCGTCTACCACCTGATGGAGCTGCTCAGGTCGGGCAGCAGGCTACCGCAGCCCCTCCGCTGTCCCGCCGAGGTAAACTCGGCAAACGGCATGCCGCCGGCGCGGCTTCAAAAGCGCCTGAAATAAAGGCTGCGAATTAAAAATTCAATCCAATTAATAAAAGCAAATGTCATTTATGCCTTTACACTTCACCTCTGTGATCTTTTGATATGAAGTGTAAATTCCCTGTGTCGTAGGGAAAAGTGTCCTTTTTCCATTTTCGGAAAACGTTTCCAAAAAGCAACCATTTGAAGTCTTTGTGTCCAAATTGCAGGCGTGAATTTGACTCGCTCGTCTGTGCAGATTTACGAGCTCATGGTGGAGTGCTGGGCCAACGACTTGAGCCTGCGTCCGTCTTTCAGCGAGCTGACTCTGCGCATCGATCTGCTCAGGGACGCCGAGTGACCGCCCGCCCGCCCGCCCGACGAGGCCGCTCTCACCCCAAGTGCCACGGCTCTTTTCCACTTGATGCCTACCAGGGAAAAAAAACTCTACCAAAAACATCCAACCACATTCAGCCTGATGTTGATTTTCAAATGTATTAGAGACTGTCAGTAGGGGGGGTTTGTTTTTTGTTTTTTTGGCCACATCTCATAATGGAGATGCTTGCTTCTGCGTGCGTGTGGGAATCCGTGGATATGAGTGTGGGCGTGTGTTAGCCACCCATAAACCGCTAGCGGGGCTAGCTGTCGCCATGATGTTTCTCTCCCTGGAAAAAGACTGTTTTCTATGTCAGTGTATATAAACTATACCCACAGTATATATTTGTGTACATACGTCCGCATTTCTTTTTTTTGATTAAAGCCCCCGGCACTGAGCCCACAAAGAATGTCTGAACATGTTGAAGACAAATCATACAGCTTCAGTCCAAAAACTCTTCGTCCAGACCCCTCCATAAAGATCAAGAAGAGAAGCGGCGGCCGCACTCGAAAAAGACGTCGTTAGTCAGACAAGACTCAAGAAAGCGTTGCCGCGGACGGCTAGCGCGAGCGAGGTGTAAACAGGTTCAAACAACCGCTGATATCATGCTACATAAGTTGACGACTGAGGTGAAAATGCTCGTTTGGCTAACGTTCGTTTTGCTTGCTAATGGCGCCAATTAGCCTGGTGCTTAGCTTCCAGAGGCTACCGAGCGACGAGCGGGACAGCGAACTGGACAAGCGACAAAACGCCCCGGGCACCGTGTGCTGCGTTGTGTCAAACAAACAAACAACACCCCCCCCCCCCCCCACACACACACACACACACACACACACACACACACTCACTCTCTCTCTTACAAAGCAGTGTAAACCTGCGTTCACTTGGCACAATTTCCCCCACAGAAGAGGCGCTCAAGTTGTCCATTTCTTCAACACGTGTCTTCACATCTGTTAAAAAGGCCCAATCTCGGCCCCGGAGGACCGCATGAGGTCCCTCGCGTCTAAAGGCACCGATGTCAACTCAAATGAACAGTCCACAGAAAGGCACATCTTAAATATGGGTCTCGTTTAATTATTTGGTTTTCTTAGCATAAACAAACCCCCGAAAAACAACCCTGGGCTGTTAGACAGTAAACCATCGCGTACGTGGCTGAGTCCACTTCAATTGGGGTCAAATATCTTCTCAGACGAGAGACTACTTGGTCATTGTCAGCTGTGAATATGGAACAAACAAAAGAAAAAGAACTCAGCAGGGCTGAAATGAAACTTTTCAAATTAACATTGAGATGTTAAAATACAACAACATTAACAAGGCTACAGGGACACATTACAACAACAAAAAGAAAAGAAAAGGGGGGTCTGGTCAAGGCAACAACAATCGAGGCACGAGGAATTTTCTTTCTTCTTGTGTTTGAGAAATCTTGTAAAATTCTGTTCCGGTGCTGATGATTGATGATGATGATGATGATGATGATTTCATTTTTGGGGTGGAGGGGAAAGCAAAAGTTGCACCTTTGGTCCACTGAAAAGGGTTGCAAACAACCCGGGCTGGTTACTGATGTGAATGGAAACAGAAGAAAAACAAATCATGTCGGCTCAGTCTTAGCGTCCAACTGAATTGATGGAAGAAGACGTTTTCCGCAACCAATGTGAACTCTGATCATTTGCGGCCTTTTTTTTCCCCTTTCCCCGAGAATCGCACGGCAGGGTGCGGACGTTGGGACCAAGCGAAGGGGGGGGGGGAAGAAAAGCCCTAGGAGGAGGCCCGCTTCTCCTCGTAGGGGGACTCGTAAGCCTCCATGGGGGGGCAGGTGCACACCAGGTGCTGGTCGCCGTAGATGTCGTCGATCCGCGAGATGGTCGGCCAGAACTTGGTCTCGGGCCGAATGAAAGGCTGTGCGGAGGGGGGAGGGGGGGACACGTTCATTTTGCTTCCGTTTTGGGTCTTTGAGGGAATGTGCATTTCTGCAACTGATTGGAGTGGAACTTTGGCAGCGTTGTCCACTTACCAGGGGGAAGGCGGCAAACTCTCTGGAGTAAGGTCGGTCCCAAGTGGAGGACAAGACGCAAGCCAGCGAGTGGGGGGACATCTGAGAGACAAACAAAGCCCGGGGCGGCGGGCGCACCGGTTGGCAAAGCGGGGTCAGATTTCATCCCTTAAACGGCGGCCACGCCCATCACCTTGAGCGGGTTGACGCGAGAGTCCATCCTGCCCTCCTCGATGTCGGCGATCTCCTGCCGGATGCCCAGCAGCGCGTCGCAGAAGCGGTCCATTTCCGCTTTGTCCTCCGACTCGGTGGGCTCGATCATGAGCGTACCCGCCACGGGCCACGACATGGTGGGCGCGTGAAACCCTGGCACACAAACCAAGAGAGAAATGAGGAGAGAAGAAACCATTTGGGGGCATCGGCGTGTCAAAGCGACAGCCGCTCCGTCCCTCGGCCATCCAAAAGCGACGTCGACGTGTCAAATGTCAACCCACCGTAATCTTGGAGCCGCTTGGCCACGTCCACCGCCTCCACGTTGGCCGATTTCTTGAAGGGCCTCACGTCCACGATGAACTCGTGGGCCACAAAGCCTGCACACGCACAAATTGTTCAATCAATCAAATAGAAATGCGTGACTTTTTTTTTTTATTCCGGGGGGGGGAAAAAAATGATATATGATGACAATGATTCAATTCTAATAGCAAATATTCATCGTAAAACCTTCTCAGTCTGAAAGATTGAAAAGGCGAATGTCGCTGGTCACGAGGAGAATCAAGTGGGCCTTTCGTTTAGTCCCAAAGCTGTCGTCGGGTTAACGTATTTACACTTCGGAATGCGCTCTTGGCCGACGTCAAGTCAAATCAAATCAAAGACTGCTTTGGTGCCACCCCGTGGACAACTTGAGGCCAATTGGCAGCGGCGGGACCCGGTCTCCAAAGCCCCGCCCCCCCCACCGGGCGTTTCTGGAGGAAGTTCAACGCGTTGGAAACAACCAACCTCGGCAAACGCGCCGCACGGCCAAACGTACCTTTGGCGCCTCTGTAGAGGATCTTGTAGTGGCCCTCCAGCCTTTTGGCCATGTAGTTGGCGTTGAGGATGGCCATCTCGGTGGCGTGAAGCAGACCCTTGGCGCCCATCATCTTCAAGAAGAAAAACAAAACAGTGAGTGGCGTGAGCTCAGGCGACGCCTCGCGCTTTGCGGCGGGGGCGCTGGCTGCCCACCTTGATGTAGGCCCAGGAGATGGGCAGGATGGCGCTGGAGCCCCACGGCGCGGCGCTGATGGTGCCCAGGGACCTGCTGCTGTTGACCGAGCCCATGGAGACCACCGGGTGGCTCGGCAGGAAAGGGGCCAGGTGGGCCTTCCTGCTCGGGGCCAAAGCGACAGAATGAAAAAGATCCTCGGCACAAACAAAGCGCTTTTTTACGAGGAAGCGCGGACGATGCCAAAAAGCCGACGAGCGCGGGCGGGAAGGCGAGGCTCAAAGGGCCGAGCGCGACGGGTACGTACACTCCGATGGGCCCCATGCCGGGTCCTCCGCCTCCGTGCGGTATGCAGAAGGTTTTGTGCAGGTTGAGGTGCGACACGTCGGAGCCGTAATCTCCGGGGCGACACAGGCCCACCTGGGCGTTCATGTTGGCGCCGTCCAGGTACACCTGGCCGCCGGCGCGGTGGATGAGCTGGCACACGTCCTGGATCTGCTCCTCAAACACGCCGAAGGTGGACGGGTACGTGATCATCATGGCCGCCAGGTTGGCTCTGTGCTTGTCCACCTGGAGGAAGAGGCGGGGCCCCGCGCAGACGATTTGCATCGGCTCACTCGCCACTTGGGAGACGTTATGTAGTCATGCCGAAAGCCAAGGCAAATATTGGCTCCCACTTGGCAAACCAAATTGGAAGAAAACCAAAACATGTTTTGCCAGAAAAGCCTTCCGTAGCCAATGGCGAATCCGTTGTGAAAGAGAAACAATCGGTCCGGTCGGGAAAAAGCATTTTGTTGTCAGTGGCTCAATGATCGCTTGGGAAATGGAAAAATGAGGAAAATTGATCAACATATTGGAGGAGGGACGGGGGGAGGGGGGGGGGGGACAAACCCTTCCATCCCTTTTCCCAATCGCTAACCCGAATGAGAAATAGTCCCAAAACACGGAGGTCACTCCCTCCGTTGCCACCCGCGCACCACCATGCTGTGTTTCTATCGTCAAAGCTCCCCCCCCCCCCCCCCCTGCACGGTTGATGCCACAAGATGGTGCCAAAGCACTACTTTTTCATTTGGGCTTTGGCCAGGAGCTCCTTGTCGCTTGTTACCCCATTTCCAAAGAAATGTGTTGCCAAAAAGGACATTTTGATTGAAAAGTGGGGGTGCAAGAAAGGCTGTACGTTTAAAGCTTCGGAATTGCCCCCCCCCCCCAAAAAAAAGAGAGAGAGAGGGCACAGTACCAGGGCCTTGAGGTGTGCCATGTCGATGTTGCCGTCTTTGTCCACCTCCACCACCTGCACCTTCATGCCGGCCATCTGAGCGCTGGCCGGGTTGGTGCCGTGCGCCGACTTGGGGATCAAACACACCTGCGGCGCAAAAGCCAAAGACAGCCCCCGTCAAACCGAGGTCCTGACTCGCAATCCGGCAGAAAAAAAAACACCAAAAAAAACCGGGCCCGATCCCGATCTTTAGTTTGTGCCACTCTACAAACTCTCCCTCGAACATTTGGATTCCTGGAAATGTCGACACGACAATATGAATGGACGCCGAAAATGTCAAGACCCGACTTCAGGAAAACGGAGCTTCAAGTTTTCTCCATTTTTCATATCATGCATCAAACGTGCGCTACGGACGTCTGCGTCGAAAGTAGGCAAGCCATCCATTTTTGCCATTCCCATTCCGATCTTTCGGTGTTTTTGGTAGCGGTCGCCCTCCGAAAATAATGGCCCGAGTATTTTGGATTTTCTTTCATTTTTTTTTTAGAAAACAGCAAAAACGGAAGCAACTCCTGATGCTATTGGATGATCATTTCATTTCAGGATTGGAATCTGTTTGTGAGCAAGGAATTTAGTGGAAGGTGGCCTGAGGAGATGTTTTTCCCCCCCCCCCATGATCCGAACAGGCTGACCGTCCCCTCAAAAACCTGCTGGAGAAGGCTTTGATCCAACTGAAGTGGTTTTGCTCTTTCGTCCTGCGACTTGACAAATTCCCGCAGTCGTTTGCTTTTGTGACCTGAATGTTGACGCGTTCTGCCGGTCACTAATTGATCCGCTGCCTTATTAGGGCGACGTTGCGCAACCCAGCTGGGGCACTTAGACCTGCGGGTTGGGCAACGTGCGCAAATAACGCGCCGCCGTCTCTGCAAAATGGAAACGCCAAATATGGAATCTCGTCCATTTGGACTTTGACTCTGTCTATCTAAGACACGCACACACCGAGCATGATTTAAAAAAAAAAAAAAAAAAATGGTGTTAGAGTACAGGCGCTAAAAGTCCAGTCAGCCGTTCTTAATCTCAGGGCACGTCTTATCTGCCACTTGTTCTCAAGTGATGACCAATCGGCGAACGCGTCGGAACTGTGACTCGTAACAAGCGTTTTCAAGACAATTGGATAGGAAAGAAAAAAAACCCCGCAGACCTTACAAATCACCAGAATCAAGTCGTAATCGCGACCAGGAAAAAACGTGCAAGGAGCCCAAAGGCTCAAGACGAATGTCCACGTGGCGGCCATGAGAATAAAGTTGCCAGATGTGTGGTTGGTCCATCACTCACGCTTCTCGAGCTCTCGCCCTTCGAGTTGAGGTAGGCCTTAATGGCCGCCAGGCCGGCATATTCTCCCTGCGCGCCGCTGCAAGACAAAAAGCAACCGGGCCGTCACGCCCGAGCTCGCAAAGGCCGCCTGGGCGCCAAATGCAAAACGCGAGGATGGAGAAGGCGGGCGTGGCTTGGCTCACCTGTTCGGCTGGAAGGAGATCTTGTCGTAGCCCGTCACCTCGCAGAGGTCCTTCTCCAGCTGCCTGAAGAGCTTCTGGTAGCCCTCGGCCTGCTCCAGCGGCACAAACGGGTGGATGTTGGCAAACTCCCTCCAGGTGATCGGCTACGGCAAAGCAGAGAGCGCCAGCTCGTTTGAATATTCCCGCACAAAAAAAAATACACATTGGGTGCGACTCAAGCGACTCACCGTGAGCTCCGAGGAGCTGTTCAGCTTCATGGTGCAAGAGCCCTAAACGCTCCCCACAATTGGTGGCGTTATTGGCATGACGGTGGTGGGGGGGGGGAATTCTTTTTTCTTTTTCCTTAAAAAATGAGTTCTCACCAGTGGGATCATGCTGTGCACCAGCGAGATGTCTTTGTTCTCCAAGCGCTTCATGTAGCGCACAATGTTGGTCTCCGAGTGGTAACTGAGGGTGAGCCAAAGCAGGGCGGTTAGCCGCGCGCTAATGCCAGCGCGCTATTAGCAAAGGCTGGCCGGGGGGGGGCGCGTTCCAACCCGAGAGATGATTTACGGCCCCAGTAAAGATACAAGTCAGGAAACGGCCCAAACAAACTCGCGGCCCGAACGTTGGAGTGATAAAAGCGATCACATCGGCGGCCGACGGCATCGCGTTTGATCACCGCGCGCGTTATCGGGTCAGAGTTAGCGTGAAATGCTAGTTTGCCCTAAGACACGCTTGACTCCACGACCGACTGAAAATGGCGGGGGCCCCCGTTCGAGATGAAGCCGAGCGGCTCCCGGTGCACGACGACGACGACAAATGTTGTCCAATCGGGCGCGTGAGGTCAAGGCTTCAGTTGAGGCGCTGGTGGCACGAGCGCCGTTATTCCACAACAGGCCACCCGAGCGACTAAACGCTCGTCAAAGGCCGAGGAACGACAATACCGAAGGACGGCGCGGAACGCTCGGTCACGTCACGACGGACCCCCCACCTGTTGAAGACCTGGTGCGCCAGGTACTTGCTGGTCCTCTTGAAAGGACTTCCCGTGATGCCCTTCATCCGCTCGCCCATCTTTTCGGCAATCAGCTCCTATCGCCGCAAAAGCCGTCCGCACCGCGCTTGAATGATCGCAAAGCCACAAGCGAGCGCGGGCAGAAAACGAGCGGCGGCGGCGGCGGCGGCAACGTACGGCGGAGGATTCGCAGCCAAAGACCCACAGCAAGTCGTCCAGGTCCCTTTCAGTCACCGTCTCGTCCAGCGACACGCCCAGCTGGGATCAGAAAGAAGAAACGGACAAATGGAGGCGCAATTTGACCCAGCGAGTCTCCAGCTTGGATTTCGCAGCCTTTGTCGGGTTCGGGTTAGGCGGGGAATTGGCGTTCTGCTTTCACAGCCCCCGGTCGAACACCGACAAGCAACCCGGGAGGAATGTGGAAAAGGATGGCAACCGCAAAGACTTGGATGACAACCGTCCTCCTCCTCCTCGCCATCTCCTCGGACCGACGGAAGGCCCGTCCCGGGAGCCCGGTTCGGCCCTCGCGGCCACAAGGTGGAGGTTGTTTGGGCTCATCGTCCGTCTGGGAACGACACACTGATCCGAGGGTGAGACCCCAACACCGGGCGAAAGGACCGCCTCTCAATCGGGTCACTTTCCAGGACCAACGCGAGACATGTGGTCATTTCCGAGGACGCGGGCAAAAGGACGATGGGCTCGAGCCCATTTGGATCATGCGCAACGGATGCAGACGATCCGATGGATAAACTCCTTCCGGAGAGCGAGACAAAAAGGAAGAATTTGTCAGAAAGGTCCTCACCGCTCCGTCGGCGTAGACCCTGAGGTTGATGCTCCTCTGCGCCGCTCTCTCCAGGATGTCCTTGGCCGCCACGCCGCAGGTGATCTTGAGCGTGTCGAAGAAGGCCTCGCTGTGCAGCCCGTGTCCGGCTCTCTTCAGACCTGCGCCGTCACCGCCGCTTAGAAGTCATCCGGCTTTCGCCCCCCCCCCCCGCAAAGACCTTTTTACCCTCGGCCAGGATAAGCGTGGCGTTGTGCGTCCTCTCGGCGATGTGCCGGAGTCCTTGCGGGCCGTGGTAGAGCGCGAACATGGCGGCCATGTTGGCGAGCAGAGCCTGGCGGCGGCGGGGGGGGGGAGGGGAGAGGAGCCCGTTGGACGTGGCCGGCATGGGGCGTGGGAAGCTCCCGGGTCCTACCTGAGCCGTGCAGATGTTGCTGGTGGCCTTGTCTCGTCGGATGTGCTGCTCCCTGGTCTGCAGCGCCAGCCGGAACACCTCCTTTCCCGCCGCATCCCTCGAAACAGCAAGAGAGAATTGCAAAGGACCCGCCCTGACCTTTGGAACGCGCCCAAAGGGCCACATTTGCAAAGGGGGGGGGGGGTCTTTGCGTCCCACCTGGTGACGCCCACCATCCTGCCGGGCATCATTCGGACCAGGTTCTCTTTGACGGAGAAGAAGGCGGCGTGCGGACCCCCGTAGCACAGAGGAACCCCGAACCTCTGGGAGCTCCCCAGCGCAATGTCCACACCGAACTCGCCGGGGGGGCGCAGCATGCACAGCGCCAGCAGATCTGTCGCGCAGCAGGCCAAGGCCTGCAAGGCCAAAATCCGTTTCTGTGAGACGAGGACAAAACGACACCCACGCGGCAGTCGCAGCGAGACGAGCTACCGAACGGCAGCCGCAAGAGACGGTGAGGGGGGGGCACAAGATTAACACCGGACTGGGCGGGACCTTTACGAGCTGCGAGTCGGACGCGCTTCTACGTGGCATTTTCCCAGCGGGGGGGCGGTCTTACCCCTCCCTTGTGCGCCCGGTCCACGAGGGCCGTGAAGTCCTCCACCCTGCCGTCGGTGTCGGGGTACTGGAAGAGGACGCCGCTGACGTCCTTGCCGCCAAAGTCCATCTCGTGAGGCATCTTCAGCACCGTCTTGACGCCGATGTAGCTGCAACGTCCGAGCGGCGCCATTGAGAAGGCCGTCTCGGGGGCGCTCGGCGGGCATTTGAGAGCGCGACCCTACTTGGCTCTGGTCTGCACCACCGCGATGGTCTGAGGGTGACAGCGAGGGTCCACGTAGAAGATTCTTCGTTTGTTCTGTCTGGGATGAGAAGGCAAGGAAAGCCGGGACGGTTACGCCCATTGCGGGGGTCCCTTCCTTCCTCCTGGTTTTTCTCCGCACCTGTGGCAGAGCTGCATGGCCTCGGCGGCGGCCGTGCCCTCGTCCAGCAGCGACGCGTTGGCCATGGGCAGCCCCGTGATGTCGCAGATCATGGTCTGGTAGTTGAGCAGAGATTCCAGGCGGCCTTGGGACACCTCGGGCTGGTACGGCGTGTACTGAGTCACCCTGAGGGGGACAAATATCAAGGAAAGACTTGGAACGGAGGAGGAGGAGGAGCCCCGTCACCAGGGGCGGTCAAGCTCAAGCCGCAGGTCGGTGGGCGCCACTCACCAGCCGGCGTTCTCCAGGAGGTTGCGCTGGATGGGCGGCGGCACGGAGCAGTTGTAGTAGCCCATGCCGATGTAGGAACGCCACACCTTGTTCCTGGATGCGATCTTGTACAGCGACTCCAACACTTCGTTCTCGCCTGCAGCGTTGCCAGCACCAATGAAAAGAGCGGCGACGCAAAGATGAGGCACGTTTCTGGAGCGCGGGGGGGGTAGTGAAGCAGTTGCTTCAGTTTCAATAAGCTTTCATGACCCCCCTCATGCATTTTGGCTCCAATCGCACTTTTTCGAGAAGCAACTCTTTGCCGACCTTGTGACGTAGACCCGCACTTGTTTTTCCCAACCCCCCTTTCCCAAAGTTTCCACTGTCAGGGCCAAAGAAGAACCAAGCGACAAAGAACAAAGAGCGCGTTTGAGCTCCAAGATGGGACGCCACCTTAGACTCAAGACTGACGCAAGAGCGCTTGCGCAGAGGACCGCGGGTCCCAAAAGCAAGCCGCGACGGGGCAACCGCTGGTCGCCTTCGTCGCGCTGTCGCTTACGTCTGCGCGACCATTTCCCACAATGGCGCCGACCAAAACAAAATGGTGGCGCTAGGCGCTACGCTACGGTTTAGCCGGAGCGGAGCGAGAACCTCTGCCGCCCGCCAGAGAAGAGGAGCTAGCGGCGACCGGCTAGCGTGGTCTGGCGGCGGCCCTTGGACCGCGGCGACCCCAGATGAACTCTTTCCCCTCCCACAAGTCACCACGTGGCCACCGCGCCCCACCAAGCCTCTACTCGACGGCAAACTATTCCAATGAGCAGCAGCGCTCGCGGCTGCGGAACAAACAGGATTAAAAAGCGGCACAAGCAGTTTCCAACGTAGGCCACAGAGAAGTTGGCAACCGAGGACCTATTTTGTTTGCAAACATCCCGAGAAGAGCCGGAACCCCCCCCCCCCCTCCCTCCCTCGCCCCATTTAGCGAGAGCAACGGCTGAGATTCCTCCGGTCGCCTGGCAACGCCGAGGAATGGGACAATGGCGCGCCATCGGAACCGCTAGCGGGGAAAGCCAAAGCCCCCCGCAAAAAAAGCGGATCCGCGCGGCGGCTTCGACGGCAACTATGCTCCGAATATCGTCGACGCGTGTGGTGGTGCCGTGACGCTTCAACGGGGACTTAATCCAACTCTTAACGCCGTCGTGCGGAGGGGGGAACAAAAGGGGGCGCTTCATGCAAATTCCTGCAAAGTTTGGCTCCATTGAGAACCTGCCATTCATGGCTGACAGTGATAGAGTCCGACCGCCGAGGGCAAAACTCACCCGATAATCACAATCGCTGTGGGGGGGGGGCAAAAAAAACAAGTCATCAGTGTGAGTTTCTACGAAAAATGGGGCCGCAAATCTGCAAATAAGCAGGGCTGGCCCAATTTTTGCCACCCCGAGTCCGAGTCCCGATCCGGCCTTTGTCACCAAATCATGGACTCCGACATCAAACGAAGCGACGACGCTTCTTTTTGCACAGCCCGATTCTTTGGGAGCGGCCGAAAAGTCCCCAAAGCGGCAGAATGACTCGAACGCAGCAAGCGCCCCACGAACATCCCAATCCGGATTGACGGAATAATGTGACCGGCGCGATTCGCTGACGTCCTCCCCACCAATGTTGGAATTGTGCGCGGGTCACGACAGACTCCAGAACGCGTTTGCTCCGATCAACCAATCAGATTGCGGGAAGACGCAGACGTCGTCATGGGACCCCGTGAGGCCAAATTGGAAATTTGATGCGATGAGACCCGTTGCCGGCGCAAACGTCATTGGGGTGGCCCGGACCGGGCCGGCACCGTCGATTGCCAAGGCTGCGGGCGGCCCACCTGAAGCGGGGCGGCGCCGAGGCCGCGTGGGACTCAAAGAATAGCATTTCATGGAACTCCTGTTGAGGATTTTGCGGGAAAATGTCAGCGGGGTGGGGGGGGGGGGGGGTCGCCGGTCGGTGGGGGCCCGATTCAGAGCCACGCCTTGTTATTGCCTTTTCTTCAAAAAGCTGAAGCGGCAGAAAAGGGCCGGCAGCGAGCCTCCCCGGGCCCGACCAATAGAACGCCGTTGCCCCCCCACCCCCCCTCGCCAGGTGACGCCAACAAACGTAGTTAATGATTCCCAATTCTCTATTTATGGTCCATACAAAAAACAAAAAAAAAAGCTGTTGTGAGCTTATCAGTAAATCATCAAGCCCGAACGCGGTGAGCTATTAGGTCCGCAATTGCGCAACTCCAAAATAGGCGCCGCCGCAAAGTGCCGATCATTTGAGGGAAGAAAGAACAAAAGGCGGGAGAAACGACAAGCGGTTGAGAGCGAGGCCTGCGAAGCGCAAATTCCGGGGCACGAATCAAAGTCTGATGGCCACGATTGCCGTTTTGGCTCAAGCGATTCCCATCACGTGGGTGGCGGGCGGGGTACACCCTGAACCAGTCGCCCACGGCGGGGCGCGCACACACACAACCAAGCGTCGGCGCTCACTATCGCAGACAATTTGGAGCGTGTTTTTGGACTGTGTGGGAGGGAAGGCCAGTGGTGACATCATTCTGCCTCGCAGGCGTGCTGAACATTCGTCTTCGCTGAATAAATAGGATGGGCCGCGATCTGTTATTTGTCGTGTGATCCGACGCTCATTTGCATCCTTAACGGCTGTGCTCGTGAGAAATATTTCAATCGACCGAGAGCGAAATCTCTTTTGGAATCCAAAATGCTGTCGAGCTTGAAGTGGCTTTTGGTGCCTTCGTTTTTGTTTGGGTGTTTTCTCTGGGAAGCAGGCCGTCTTCGCTGCGTTGGACATCTTGGAACGCCGCACCTTGACATCCTCCAGTTGATTATCATGATATCGTTTTATTTCTTCGTATGGTTTGGTGTCCTTTGGCATCGAGCGGGCGCTACGCGGCTTTTCTTTTGACCTTCTTTGGTGATAGCTAATCTATTGACCCTCACAAAGAAAGTCAAATTAACACCGACAGCGTTTTTCAAATCTAGTCCCTAAATGTAAACATTGTTTGGAGGGGAAATTCACTCTGCTGTAAAGCAACCCGAACATTGTCATCTGGTTCAATGCGACCTGTACTTTTGGGGAGCAAACTCCCACCGAACGACGTCAATACATTCGGAAATGAAAAGCAACCAAACAAATCGCATCCTTTTTTTTTTCCAATGTTGAACTATTTCTTGACACACTGCTTCAAAAATGGCATCATCATCATCATCATCATCATGATGGTGATCAGCATCCCTGCAAAGGCTCACTTTACCCCCCCCCCCCCCCCTCCCCCCCTTTTGGAATGCCCCAGTGATGAAACTGGTTTGAGCTGGGTTGAAATCATGTCATTGTTGCTTTTCAAGTCTCAATGGGGGTCAGCTTGCAGTGTGACAAGATCACAGTGCGTTGGGGGCTGGGGGGGGGGGGGGGGCGACCGCATCCACCCATGTCACCTTGTTCGGAGCCCCCCCCCCCCCCCCAACGCATGTGATGTAATGTGACCGCTGGAACCAGATTGAACTGGACTTGGGACCCGAGCGAGAAACTTGGTGCTTATTCCGTTCCGTTGGCGCGACCGCCACGTCAACTTACACACGGGGTCGTCCAGCTTCATGCTCTGCCTCAGGCGGATGGACGACGGCACGGTGTTCTCGATCAGCTGCTCGATGGACTGAAAAAGCAAAACAACGCACTTGAGGAGGAGGAGGAGGAGGAGGAAGAGGAGGAAGAAGAGGAGAAAGTGCGTCGCGTGTCTTTCTTACCTCCAGTCCGAGCGCGTCCAGCATGTCCCGCTTCTCGCGCTCACCTGGCCCGATGTGGCGCTCGGCGAAGTCGTCGTGGCGGGGCAGGATCCGCTCGATGCGCCGAGAGCACGCGGGCGCCGAGCTCCGGAGGCCGCGCGTTGCCAGGGACGCCGCCCCCGGCAAGGCGCTCCGGCGGCCGCCGGTACGGGCGGCGGCGACCGCGACCGCGGCCGCGCGGGTCCGGTTGGCCGCTTCGGCCGCGAAGATGCCCCACGACTTGGCGCAGCGTTGCATCGCTTTGGTTTTGGAAGCAAAAAGTTGCAGAATGCCGGCAGGAGTGTGAAGCGATGCCCGCCGAAGACAAGAGAAGAGAAGAGCCGCCGCTGCCGCTGCTGCCTGCTGCCTGCTGCCGCCGCTGGTTGTGCCGGAGTCCTCCCGAGAGTTGATGCAAGTGGCGGCGGTCGCGCCGCGGCGAACCAATCGCGGCTCAGACGGGGCTGGTGACGTCACGTCGAGCACGAGTTAAACGGCCGCTCAACTTTTTCCGGGTCCTTTCGTCATTCCGTTCCCAAACAAGTGCGCTAGCGTGACATTCGGTCGGCGGCCACTCCTTGGAGTCCGGGCGGACGCGCGCGCACGCACGCACGCACGGGAAGGCGGCCATTTTGCTTTGACCTCGGCTCTCCCCAAAATGGTCAGGCACACCAATGACTCAATGACTCTTTTGGACACATCAGAACCACCGGGAAACCGCTTTTGGTCCGAGATTTAATTTAAGGTGTGCGACTGCTCTGTGCTTAAGCGTGAGGCTGGCGGGATTGCTTGCGTTGAACCGTCTCACTTCACAAAGCCCGAGGAGAACAATTCAAATACTTCTAAATGCGTGGCCGTGAAAACAAAAGCTTCCCCGGCTCAAAAACCGCTGAGCTCCCCATGGACGGCGAGCGAAAAAGGGGGGGTTGGGGGGAGTCGGAGGCGCGAGCTCAACTTCAAAGAGGGACATGGCTCGGACTCGGCCGACACACCTCTCTGGAGACTCCCAAACGTTTGGCCGGCGCGGCTGGGATCTCGCCGGCAGCGTTTCCAGCGCCTCGGCTCCCCGATTTCACCGCCGCGTTTCCGAAATCCGCACCTCGGGGCGAAAACATCCCCAAACCTCCTCGGTGACTCTTCACCACCTGGATTGTTGAACTGCGTCTGAAGTGGGAGCCAGCAAAACTGGTCTCTGTTCAGTCGGGTGGTCAACCGAGGCCCTTTTCTGCTTTTTCGCTCTTTTTGCTTTGCTTCCTCCGCGATCCACATGTGTCCATCGCTTTTCCAGGCAACATGGCCGCCTTTTGAGGTCAAGTCAAGAAAAGGCTGGAACACACAGAGGACCAATGCTTTTCCACTTCTGCCGAGTCATCGGCAGGCGCCCGAGTCGTAGGCGTAGCTCGTGCCATGACAAAAAAGCCACAAAGCTTTATTCCACGCCTTTTATGTCGCGCTCGCTCGTTTCCTGTTGCACAGCCATGGCAGATCATATAAAAAAAAAAACCTTCAACTCGACCGGATTCTTTCCGGGTCCGGGCCCGCTTCTCGTCTTCCTTTCCACAGGTTCCCAGCGACGATTCCTACAAGTAGCAAGAGTCCAAGATCCCGGTTGGAGACAAACTTCTTCCAGCAGTCCTCCGGCTTGTCCACGTCCAGAGTGGATATCTGGCCAAAAGAAATACAGCGCCACCTTGACTCGCGAGCAGCTTTTTGGGTTTTCGCTTGGCGTCGCAAGTGACGTGGAGAAAAAGAGCGACAACAAATGGAGCAATGAAGGGATCAGGCTTTTTTTGTATGTTTCTATCCAACACGGCGGCCATTTTGTTCCTTCGCTCAATGCGTCCGCTTTTTTTCCCCCCAATGGCTTTTCATTCCAATTTCAAGGTGGCAAACGAGTTCGCCGGCCCGGCGAATTCGGCGAGGCGAGGTAGCGCCGCGTGGCGTTTGCCGCTCACCTGGCGCGCGAGGTGAAGGGTGACGGCGGCGAGGGCGGCGTAGTACGGGCCGCTCTGGCCGGCCTGGAGCCCCGCCGCCGCCAGGCCCGCCGCCATGGCCGCCGCGAAGCCGCTCAGCCAAGGTTTGGTCCGCTGGCCCAAACGGAGCGCCGTCGAGCCGATGCCCGCTTTGATGTCATCCTCCTTGTCCTACGCGGGCACAAAGACAGCGTCGTCACGTGAACAAGAGTCCGCCGGTTCGGGACGAGAAAGGCTTTATTTCTTGAGGCAAAGAAGTTGTTTTTGGAATGGAATGTTGCGGTTTGACTCGGACAAAGCTGCTGCTTTCGCCAGGAAACGGATCGCGCGCGCGCAGCCTCGAAGACTCCTCTTGATTTCCGGCGTCTCACCTGATGCGCATAAATGGTGTCGTAGATGAGCGTCCACATGACTCCGGAGAAGTAGAGGGGGAGACACACGGACCAATCGCAGGCGCCTCTGACGGCGGCCCAGCCCAGCAGCGCCCCCCAGTTGAAGGTCAGACCTCAAGACGGGCAACCGAATGACACCCCCGGGAGAAGGCAAGCGGCGGAGCGGAGGCCCGCGCGCCAAACGCCACTCACCCAGAACCAGCTGGGGCCAGTGGGTGAGCCTCTTCATCAGCGGATACGTCACCACCAGCGACAAGGAGGCGGCGCCCAGAGCGATGCTGAAAAGACGGCAAGAGACGCACACCGAAAATGAAGGCTTCCCAAAAGTTGACTTGGACAAGAATAAAAGTGCCTGAAAGAAAGGATTCAAAGTCATCATCTGCAGTCCTCTTGAAATTGGCAAACCAGGATTACTTGAAGCACGTTGACAAGAAATCTTTCAAAAATGTACAATGTACAATGACAAGACAGTGGGGGGGTTGGACCTTTTGAAATGAAAATATATGAATTTTTTCCTTTTATGATAACTTTTTTAATATATATATTTATTAAAAAATATTTTTTATATTTAAAAAATATATATATATATTATTTTTTTAGAGAGAGAATATTAAAAACTGATATGGTATGTATAAAAAAATATCTATAATTTAAAAAAAAAAACATTTTGGGGGAGGGTGGACATTTTTTTTCACCCCCCACGACATAAAAAGATTATGAGACAGAAGTCACAATATTACTTGGTGGAGTTAGACATTCATAATAGTACAAAAAGAGAGGAAGCAAAGGTGTAGTCCACACTTTTGGGGGTTTACACACTTACAGTCTTACACTTGACAAATGCTCGATATATTTGAAAAAAACACAAAGAGTACAATTCATAAAAAACGAAAAACACGGTTCTGAAAACAAGCCTAAAAAGGTACGAATTTGAAAACTCAACGTGAATTCAAAGCTCCCCGTCGTGAAAAAAAGTCAAGCGATTCCAAGGCTGAGGCGCGTACCTGTAATAGTTGAGACAGAGGAGGACGCCGAGAGCGAGCGACAGCTGCCCCCCCAGGAACACCAGCGCCTGCGCACGGGAAACGTCGCCGCACGCGATGGGCCGCGTGGCTGTCCGACCCACCTGCGTGGAGTCCAAAAACAAAAACACACAAAAAAAAACCAAATGCGGCGTCACGTGGCGCCGGGTGAAAAGCCAGGACCTGACTGCACCTTCTTGTCCAACTCTTTGTCCCACATGTCGTTGACGGTGCAGCCGGCGCCGCGCATCAGCACGGCGCCGGCGCCGAACAGGGCCAGCGTCCCCAAGTCCGGAAGGCAACCCGGCTCGGCGGCCAGCGCGATGCTCCAGCTGCACGGGAGGTACAGCAGCCACGTGCCTGCCGCAGCCCACAAATTGCAAGATCAACCAAACTCTGCGTAAAAAGTTAACATTTCAAACGCGGTGCCGAGGGGAAAGAAAAAAAGAAAAGGATCCCCCTGTCCTCTCAAAAAGAAACATTGCTTTCATGGAAGCTTGGAGAAATGATTCCCGAGGAGTTTTGATGCCTCTTCTAGTCGCAATGTCATTGCGGCGGATACGACGAGATGTAAGAAAGGACGAGAGATCAAATGCTCGGCGTTCGATTGCGGCCGCCGAGCGTTGCCGTACGCACGCACCTATCGGTTTGTCCAGCCTCATCAAACGGAGATACGGCCGGACGGGCCCCGGGGCCGCGTTCACGATGGCCGCGGCGGACACGCTGAACCTTCTCCTGCCGCGGACCTCAGACCGCAAGAGGCTTCTGCGGATGCCGGGACGGAAAGTGGCGGTCCGTGGTTCTTCCTCTTTGAGGGGCGTTTGGAGTCCCGAGCAGCAGGCGGGATGGCGGCGGAACCCCCTGAGGGCGATCAGCGTACCCCGGCAGGTGAGTTGGGTTGGGAGCATGGCGCCTCTGGAAAGGATTAGGGGGGGGGGGGGATTTTGTCATTCACGGTGGGGGCACATCAACGGGTTTAGGATGAACATGCAACAGCAGCCAAGGGTTGAACGAGTTAGCGGCCTAATTTGGTGGTACAGTATCGATTTCACGCAAAGACGGACGATACTGGTCAATGGTGCCCTCTTGTGGCCATTCTACTATCGTGAAGGAAAAGGTGAACAAGGGCGACAGAACGTTTTGAAGTGATGAGGATTGGTATGTTTAGAAGGTGATCATCACATAAAAGGGTGTGGCAGTACTTTCTATGAATGATATGCTTTTAATTTGACGTGCATTATTTGGGGGGAGGGCGGACCGGTGACCTCACAGTGCAGTGGTACTGGGCGCACGCGATAAGCAGATCGGAAAATGGATGGATATTTTGGGCTACGATTAAATACCCACGCAGTCATTTAAAAATCTGGTGGGTTGGTTTGCCTTTTTTTCCCTCCTTGGTTTCAGTTTTTTCCCCCCCAGACACTTTTTCACAATAAGCCCGTTTACTCACAAATCATACCGTACGGGACGTGTGAAGGGGGAAATGGGCAGAAACGTGAGCTTATTTTGCTGAACGCCGGGTCCGTTTTTGTGTTCCGATTTACGTACTTGCTCGGAACCATATTGCACGTTAGGGCACCGCGTCGTAAAGCGAGGACCGATACAGGGTCATTTTAACACGAAACAGTCGCAGTGAGTTCAAGGGGACGCAATGACGAGATAAAAAAACAAACAAACAAAAAAACACAGACCTCGATCGACGGTAAAAAAAGAAAATACAGGGGTCGCGCCATGCCCATATTTACCTGACACCGTTTGAGTCACCGGTCGCTTCCTTGTCGGATGGTCACGTCGAAATTTTCCCGGACGGAAACAACTGTCGAGCGACGATGTTAAAAACTAGAACCAGGTCATAACGTCGTCTAAAATTCGTAATAAATGAACACATAACAATAAAATATACAAGAATAAAAACTTCGTACAAGTAACGAAATAATATTTTGCGCTCATGTTCAAAAATGACCTTTTGCGGTCAGTTCCTTTTTGGTGTCGTCGGTCCCCAAAAAGGTGCGGACAAAAACAATGCTTTCAATTGGACGTAAAATCGGTCGTCAAACTGAGTGCAAGTCCAAATTGGTCTTGAAATAGTCGCACTGACCAATGTAAAATAAATTAACACAACGGTTTTTTGTATCAGTTTAAGAGGTCGTCGTTATGCATGATCGCTATGTACGTGTGTTTACACACACGCACACAAATAACAAGTCAAACCAATTCTTGGCCTCCAAATGAAATAACTTGGTGCTTGAAAATGATGGCATTCTCTCCGGGCCTGCGTGGGTTTTCTCCGGGTACTCCGGTTTCCTCCCACGTTCCCAAAACATACACGACAGGCTGATTGAACACTCTAAATTGTCCCTACTCAACTCAACTGTATTTATTGAGCACTTCCAAACAGCCATCGCTGCATACAAAGTGCTGTACACGGAGCAACTAACTTATACAACAGTAAAGCAATAATTAGGCGTGAGCGTAAGCGTGGATGGTTGTTCGTGTGTGTGTGCCCTGCGATGCGCTGGCAACCGGTTCAGGGTGTGCCCCGCCTACTGCCCGAAGACGGCTGGGATAGCCCACCGGCACCCCCCAGCGACCCTTGTGAGGATAAGCGGATCGGAAAATGGATGGAAATTGATCCAATCAACCTACCATGCATGTTTTGCGGAATGTGGGGGGAAACCGTTGGAAAACATGCAAATTCCTCACAGGAAGGCCGCTGCCCAGATTCGAACCCCTGACCTCTGAACCGTGAGGCCGATGACGTGCTAACATAATGTGGTGCCCCAAAGGCATGGATACTAAGTGGAATTAATAGTCACACACATTTTTGTACATACGACGGATAGCATTTGTTGTTGTGATTGACGTCACAATAGTTCCACGATGATAATCATGTCTGATTGAATTTTTGCGATACATTCGCCAAAGACGGTTCGCAAAGGATGAAAAACTCGGCTTTTCACATTACAATTATAAAAGGAAACGTGACGAAATACGTGCTTTGAAGCAAGCGCACTTCCGTCTATTTACCTTCAGTATAAGAAAAGCAGGGCGCTTTGGCATGAGAACACAACACGGCGGCGTGCGGGCAAGTCCTCTTACTGCGAAGGAGCCGCGACCCGGACCGGAAGCTGACTCGTGACATGCGCCGGTCGATTCTTGCTCGCGCGAAAAATGGCGGAAATGTGTGCCGTTTTAGCAGCGTCTTCTCTTCGAGGTGTTGCGGTATAAATCTCGAAGCCCGGGCTCTTTCCAGGTGAGTATGAGTCATTTATTCACACAGAAGGGAGCTGCGATGCGTCTGAATCGCCCGACGGCCTTTGTCTTCCATTTACTGGCAGAACGCCTCGGTTGGAAGTTGTACTCGTCCACTTTATCGTCACTTTTGCTATTGTCGCTTGGCATTGTGGCCCCGATTTGTCAATTAAAACACGGGAAAGCATTTTTTTTTTTACCGTGGCTCCAATGTATTGGATTGACTACTACGTGCCTGTCCCGTCGTTCCAGCCAATATGCAAAAACACTAAACCCAAATCAGCATCAAAGCCTCTCCACACATGCATTGTTGTGATGCGTTCACTGGCTTCCACTTGTGGCCATTGTAGCATCACTTAATGAAGTTATGAGAAGAAAAAATAAGGTTTGCCAAACGTGTCAGTTAAAAGTAGGGCAAGGCAAACGATCCAAAAATGTTTTTCATTCCCTTTCCCCCACCAGTACTGTAAAAGCCGAGAGCGTTTTGACGTAACGCGGATGGTTCCTGACGTCACATTGTTGTTCCTCGGACCAGAGTTGACCCCAAGCGCGGACGGGGATTTTGTAACGGATGGACGGTGGTCGGAGTGAGGGCGGCACCGCGCACAATAGAAACGAAAATGACCACGATGAATAATCCACAGACAAAAATCAAATCATAAAGGCTGTGCGCGCGCATCGTCAACTTGTTTCTCTTGCCGCTTCCTGATCCCCACCATCTTGGGCAATAGAAATATGGATAATGACAAACCATAACGCGCCAAGTAAAACACAAAGCTCAGTCATGCACTAGGCCGCGTCTCTCGTAATTGACATTGTTTGTGTGCTTCTGAATGCCCGTCTAGGTTGTGCCACTGCCATGCTCTCCTACAACGGTATGCAAAAAGAGGACGACGACGGCGTGCGCAACCACGACGCCTCGCGAGAACAGCCCCGCCAGTCGTTCCAGTGCAGCCGTTGTCCGCTGGAGTTCAAGTCTGAGGTTTCCCTGCCGGAACACCTCGCCCACGTCCACGGCTCCGATCTCGTTTTGAATCAAGATTGTCCCAAAAGCGCCCCGGGAAGCCCGCTCGGCGGTCTTCAAGCCGATCCCTCTGAGGTTTTGAACCACGTCGAAGATGGCAAGAAAGAAGACGCAACCCCAAAAAGCAAGGCTGAAATCGCGGCGGCGCCAGCCGAGCATCGCGAAGAAGAAAAAGACGATGAAGACCAAGAGAGATGTTTAATTTCTACCTCACGGGGGACTCCCACCTTGCACCGGGATCTGAAGACGTACAAGAAACCCCTCCAAAGCTCCGCCGTCGGCAAGTATTCCGCAGGTGCCGACGGCCAACCGGACACGGAGTCAGAAGACCAGTCCGACGGCCAATCGGATGACGGCTCAAACGAGGTGGCCCCCGCCACCATCGACCTCTCGAACAGCCATACTTTCTTGCGGGAAGACCACCTCTACGTGGATCGGGTGCGCCCCGTCGTCCAGCCGCCCGGCCAGGAGCGCAGGAGAGCCGCCGACGCGGCGGACAAGACCAGCCAGGAAGCCGGCGACAAGAAGGAGCTCTCCTTCGAAGTGAGCGAAGACGACGAAGACAAGCGGGTCACTCCGCCCACCTTCAAGTGTAAGCACTGCGGCCACAAAGGCGACAGCCTCAAGCACATGTCTGCCCATTACCACAAAAGCCACCCGTACGTACGCTACAACTCCAACTACGTGCAGGACCAGAACGATGACAGCGCCACCTTCCGCTGTCTGGCGTGTCCCGTCGAGTTCTCGAAGGAAAGTGACCTCAGGAAGCACTACGGCGACCAGCACGCGGGGGCCCCGGACATTTTCCGCCTGGGACGGGACCAAATCCACCTGCTGTTCAAATGTTTCACCTGCGCGTTTACCGCCAAGACTTTGGACGCGCTCAAAGAGCACTACCGAGACGGGCACCCCCCGGCCAAGGCGCTCAACGGATTGATGTTCCTCCAATACGTGTCGCCGCCACGCCCCGAAGCCCCGTCGGCCGCCGACACCCCCGCTTGCGAAAACCCGGAGCCCGGCGTGGCCTCGTACCAATGCCAGCGCTGCCCGTTTCGTCACCGGTCCGTCATCGTCTTGCAAGTCCACTACCAAAAAAACCACCCGGCCGAGGCCATCACCATCGACAAGATCAAACGGCAGAGTAAGAGGCCGGGAAGTCCGCGCGCCGACCAGCAAAGGCGAACCCAGGTGGACGAGTTGAAGTTACGCCTGGAAGCTCAGACGCAGTTTTCCGAACGTGACTCTGAAGCGCAAAGGAAATTGGGGAAAGACGCGACGATGCCAAAAGTCAAGGCGGAAGCGGCGATTTCCGGAGAAGACGGAGGCGGCTCCCGAGCACGGGCGAGCGCCAAAGACCAAGTTCCAAAGTCGGAATCTCCCGGACCCCAAAAAGTCCCCGAAAGCCTTGCCCCGGAGAGAGTGGATTCCCCGGAGCGGCAAAAGCAAGGAGTCAACTCTGAGCAGACCGTCAAAGCTCACCATCGGCCGTCCGCAGCCACCGTCATCGCCAAGAAATCCAAGTGGGCCGCTTCCAACGTTTACGCCCGTCCCGAGAATTTGTTTTTCTGCTTCAAATGCAACTACGGCAACCCCACCGTCAAAGGCGTGATGGTCCACCAGTTCCGGACGCACGACAAGCTGCGCAGCAGCAGCGAAGACATCGCGGCCTACAGCGGGGAGATTCGCCGCAGGTTGCAAAAGTCGGCGGCTGGAGCGGAGAACGGGTCCTCCTTTTCTCCCTTGCTGCCTCTTCCCATCTTGAACGAGGGCGACGAGCACACCTTTTTCTGCCACTTCTGCCACTACCGGCGCAGCACCGTCTCCAAGGTGGTGCAGCACTACGCCAGGAGACACAACGGCTTGGTGGCCACGCCCAAACAGATCCAATCGTACACCTTTCGCACTCTGGAGCTCTTGCAGAAATCGGACGGCCCCCGGGAGAAGGCGACGGACGGCCCGGCGGGGCCCGGCAAAGTCAAGAGCCTCCAGTGCAAAGGCTGCCCTTACAAACGCACAACGCCAAGCTTCTGCGCGTGCACGGGCGCAAGTGCCGGCGAGGGGGCGGCTCCGGTTCGGGCGTTTTGAAAGTCTACCTGACGCAAGGGAACGCGGCGTCGGGGTACCGCTGCGATTTGTGCGCTTTCTCCCACCAGAAATCCACCGTCTTGTACAAGCACTACCGCCGCGAGCACCCCGAGAGCCGCTCCGCTCTGGATTTGATCACCGCCCGCTCGCGGGAAGGCCACAAAAAGGCAAGCCGGATCCAACCGGAGGCGCCCGACGGGCACGGAAGCGATGGCGCCGGGACGTTTGGGTGCCGAGCGTGTTCTTTCCAGGGAGCTCGCCGGTGGCGATCAGGGACCACTACCGGGCCGTGCACCCCTGGTGCCTGAAGGAAGACGGCTCGGCGCCCGGCGACCAGAGCAAAAACGCTGGCCGGGACCCCTCGGGCCGCTTCGACGACTACCAGATCCCTCTGGAGTCCCCGAGCGTGTCGCCGGAGCGCGTCAAAGCGGGCCCGTCTCCGGACCGGGACGACAGCGACGGCGCTTCCAAAGAGTCGCAACGCGGCGTCGACACGGAGGACGAAAGCCACGTGCACGTCTTCAAGTGTCCCTACTGCACCTACGTCAACACCAAGCATCAGGGGGTCCTCACCCACTGCCAAATGAGGCACGCGGCCCTCCAGTCGCTAGCCGACAACCTCTTTGTGGACCAGGCGCACCTCCGCGGCTGGGAGAAGAAGCGCAAGGCCGGCCGGCAGGAAGGCCACGCCTCGCACTTCCGAGGCTACATGTGTCAACTCTGCCCGCTCACCCACGAGAGCGAAAAGAAGCTGGAGAGGCACCGCCAGCGGGACCACGGCGACACCCCGCCGGATGCCGCGACGGCCGCCACCAAAAGCGCCGCGCACAAAATCAAAATGACGCTGTTCCGCTGCCAGCAGTGCGCCTACAGCTGCAGCAACAAGGTGGCGTTTGGCCGCCACGTGCGCTTGAAGCACAAGGGCGCCGCCATTCAGCTGTGGCGCTACCAGTGCGTCCTCTGCCCCAATTCCTACTTCAAGAAGAAGCGGCTGGGCAGCCACTACAAGAGCAAGCACGGCCAGGACGCCTACCGGCAGCACTTTTTCCCGCTCTACGAGGAGACCCCCGCCAAGGGCCGGGCCGAGCCCGCCAGCAAGAGCAAGAGGCTGGTCTACAAGTGCCCGCGCTGCCCCTACGTCAACTCGCGGCCGCACGGCATGACCACGCACTGCCAGATGATGCATCCCGAGCTCCCCGTCCGGGTGGAAGAGTTCCAACGGGACGAGATCGTCATCAGCAGCAACTACCAAGCGGGCAGCAACAACAAGCGGGGCTACCTGTGCAGCCTTGTGCCAGGGCATTTGCATGTCGCTCAAGAAACTGGGCATCCACCGCGCCAGGAGGCACGCCGCCTCGGAAGACGGCGATTCCCGGCCGTCGGCGGACGCCGAGCCCGACCCAAAAGCCCCCCGAAAGACGGCCGATGGCTCCTCGTACCCGTGCCTGCTGTGCTCTTACTCGTCGCTGATCAGGAAACGTTTGGCGGCGCATTACACCAAACGGCACGGAAAGAAAGCCTTCCGCAAACACTTTGCCTCCGCTCTACCTCCGCAAGGCCGACGGCACGCCGCCGCCGCCGCCGGCGCCTGCTCCGGAAGCCGAGGCCGAGGCCGAGCCGCCCGAAACCCCCCCCGAAGGAGAGGAAATGCTCTACGAGTGCCAGCTGTGCGAGTACGGGACCTGCGCGCGCCGCTACCTGACCTACCACTACAACAAGACCCACCAATTGGACCCGGGGACCAGAGACCGGCTGCTGATGGCCTACAACAAACGCAAAAGGCCTCTCCCTCGGGATGCCGCGCCGGACTATGAGCCGGGCCCGCACGACGTCCCGCCGACGGCCTCGGCGCGATGCAAAAAGTGCCCCGACTTGTCCTTCGACTCGCCGCAGCTCCTGATCGCCCACTACCGCGCCAGCCACGGCGCCGGCCGGCGAGCCGACTTTACCGTCATCCACCCGGCGGGCCGCAACACGGGCGTGTATCGCTGCGCTTGCTGCCACAAGACGCTCAACGGGATCAGGAAGCTGGGCCGCCACCTGGATCGGCACCGGGAGAAGAGCTTGACCAAGGGCCAGGCCAAAAAGAGCAAGGCCAAGTCGCGGGTGAGTCGTCCCCGGACGATTGCAGATTTGAGATGAGGGCCGGGACGGCATCCTGAGCTTGTTTGTTATTGTCCCGCCTCCCGCTGAAAACAGAACCCCGCGGACACGCGGCCCAAGAGCTTTCGGGCTGGAAGGCGCCACCGGAAGAAGGGTCCCCCTTGACCGGCGGCTTGGTGGCCTCGCCCGAAAAGGCCGCCCAGTCGCCGAGCGAGACGCACGCCTGCACCCAGTGCCAGCGGACGTTCAAATCGCGCAACGGCGTGCGAACGCACGAGCGCAGCCACGAGGCGCTGGCGGCCATCAAGAAGCTGCCCGCGTCGCTGTCGCAGCTCAAGTAAGCAGCGCCGCTCCTTCTTTCGCCGGCTCGTCCTTTCACGCACACTCGAGTCAGCGGGCTTCGATGTTGACGGTGGTTCCCCATTGTCTGAGACATTCTCTGAGTACGTCATCCGTTGGAGCCTTCTCCTTGATGTATTCATGGAGCTTGGATGACAGTGGCTCTCACACTCACTAGTCCCCGGCCTCCTTCCTTTCAGCTTGCGTACAGTCTCAGGGTGCTGGATTTGGGATGGAACCCTCCATGCATGGCTAGGAGCTTTCGGGTCTTAACGTCTGTGCTCTGAATCTCGGAATCTCTTCTTATTCTTGCCATTGAGCTGGCTTCCTAGGACTTGCCTCACCCGCTGGAGGTATTTGGCCGTAGCCGCTTTCCTTGTTGCCAGTTCGAGGTTGCCATTGGCTTGTGGTATACCGAGGCACTTGTAGCTGTCCTCAATGTCTGCTATTGTTCCTTCAGGGAGTGAGACCCCTTCAGTGCGGACTACCTTGCCTCTCTTAGTCACCATCCGACTACATTTCTCAAGCCCGAACGACATCCCGATGTCACTGCTGTAGATCCTGGTTGTGTGGATCAGGGAGTCGATGTCCCTTTCGCTCTTAGCATACAGCTTTATGTCATCCATGTAGAGGAGGTGACTGATCGTAGCTCCGTTTCTGAGGCGGTATCCATAGCCTGTCTTGGCGATTACTTGGCTTCGGGGGTTCAGTCCTATGCAGAACAGCAGTGAGGAGAGTGCATCACCTTGGTATATGCCACATTTGATGGACACTTGGGTAAGTGGCTTGCCATTGGCTTCAAGTGTGGTTTTCCACATCCTCATCGAGTTCGCAACGAAGGCTCTTCGGGTCCTGTTCACCTTATACAACTCCAAGCATTCAGTGATCCATGTATGTGGCATCGAGTCATAGGCTTTCTTGTAATCAATCCAGGCTGTGCACAGGTTGCTATGTCGGGACCTGCAGTCTTGCGCGACTGTTCTGTCAACCAGGAGCTGATGTTTGGCTCCTCTGGTATCTCTACCAATGCCCTTCTGTGCTTGGCTCATGTATTGATCCATGTGTCCACTTATTTTTGCCGCAATGATGCCTGACATGATTGTGGAGAGACCGGTTATTGGCCAATAGTTGGATGGGACCGCACCCTTTGAGGGATCCTTCATGATCGGGATCGTCCGCCCTTCGGTTAGCCATCCTGGGTGAGTCCCATCCCTCAGCAACTGGTTCATTTGTGCTGCTAAGCGCTCATGGAGTGCTGTGAGTTTCTTTAGCCAGTAGGTGTGGACCATGTCCGGCCCTGGTGCTGTCCAGTTTTTCATATCTGAGACTCTTTCCTGTATGTCTGCCACTGTCATGGTCACTGGGTTCTGTTCAGGGAGGTTGCTGTGCTCCTCTCTCAGAGTCACCAGCCATCGTGCACTGCCGTTATGTGCAACCTCCTTCTCCCATATGCCTTTCCAGCACCTTCCAGTTTCCAGTCTTGGTGGGTCAGCTCTGCTGCTAGGACCCTGCCACTGAGCGTACCCTTTTGCAGGTTGTGTTGCGAACAGCCTGTTTATTCGTCTGGCCTCATTCTCTTTCGTGTACCACTTTAGGCGACCGGACAAGGCTTGGAGCCTTTGTTTGGCAGTTTCGAGTGCTTCAGGTATGGTCATCTGGATGTACCTCTCGGGTATCGGCCTTTTCATCACACCTCTCTGGGCCTCCGTCAATTGACTCGCATCTTTCCGAGCCGCCTTGACCTTAGCCTCCAACCGTCTTTTCCATGGTGGGTAACGTATCTCATGGCTCCCATGGTTGCTCTTCTAGCCAAGCATCTCTAGGATCACTGATGCTGAAGCGTCTATCAGCTCATTGGTTTCCGTGATCGTTACGGTAGGGATCGCCCTCAGTGCTGCATTCACACTTTCCATGAGACTTTCAGGTGGTACTTCACATAGCCGTTGTAATCGGTTTCTAGGTTGCCCAGCTTTCATTCTCGCCATGATCTTAGCTTTCAGGTCAGTTGCTGCCTCGCTCAGCATTTCGTTCATTGGGGCTGGCCTCCCAATCTCTGGTATGACCTGGCAGCCTGGGGCCCTCCACCATGGAACCTGCGTTGTACCTCATCAATCTCAAGTTGTGATCTATCTATCTATCTATCTATCTATCTATCACGATTTTAAAAGTGATTTCAACAAAATGTCAGTATAATAAGCCTCTGAATGTATTTAAAAAAATAATTTTGTGATAACACTCACCATTAATGGTGTTCCGTTCCTCACGATTGCTAAAATTATCGGAATGAAAGTCATCTTACCGGGTCCATACGCGAAGTTACTGCTGGCTCGCTTGCACCCTGCTCAGTAGCTTGCACGCTTCCTTTCTGCTGTCTCTCGCACAGTGTTTTGATGCGAACGTAGCCTGGGGCGTGTCAAAGTGCCGCTCTGCATTCGACCGTTTCATCGATGGTATTTTGACATTGCAAATCAGACACACCACAAAGGCGAATCCTTCGGTCCATTTGTCCTGAAGGCTACCTACGAAAGTGGAACGAGCGTGTTTCCTTTTCTCTCTGACCCCGACAGCCTGAACAAGTATCTTCTCCATAAGCCCGGAACGATCCGCCCTTTCCAGTGCTCCATCTGCTTCTATCGCACCAACGTGATGGGCCTGTGGAACAACCATTTGCTGAAAAAGCACCTCGGTAGGTCCATGGCTTTAGTTCATAGAATTCCCATGTTTTCCAAAGGGGCCTACTTTTTAATATCTTGTATCCACAAAGTTGGTCTCTGGAACACCTTCCCAGCTGTCAAAGGTGAAATGATGCGAGCCAGTCGCTTTCTTGCCTCTGTATTGAAGTGTGTGTGTGTGTGTGTGTTTCTTCAGATACCGTTCTTGAAACTTGTGACGACAAACGGGAGAACAGCACGACTGCGAGCGCGGACACAGATACTCCTCCTTTAGGTTCCGTAGTCATTAGTTTGGCCAAAACGAATGAAGGATGTAGCAGAGGCAAGTAGCGGCATGACCACCCCCCCTTCCTAAGCCTAGCCATAAATGCCAGCCATTGAGCAATCCCAACCCCTCGCTGCCCTCCTCACGCACGTGTCCCATCCTACCTTGCGCAGACTGGTACCTGGAGCCCCCCGAGGTTCGCCGACAGCTCAACCACTTCAGCCTGATGGCGCAGAACAGAGCTGCGACGGCGCCGGCCGCCCGGCAGATCGGCGGCGGCGGCGGCCCGTTCCGCTGCGAGAACTGCTCCTTCTTTAGCGAGGATCTGCCCGGCATGCGGCGACACTACCTCAGCAGACATGGCAGGAAGCTGTTTGCGTGCAAGGACTGCCACTTCTTCACCGGCTTGAAGTCAGTCAGCAAGCGGCGTTGGCGACCTTCTCCGCTACTCGGCGCTCTTCTATTATGACCGCGAATACAAAGTCTATCCGACGCGCCAAAATCGTTGTCACGCGTATTGCAATAGTCTCTCGACTCAGTGAGCAATCGCGTTCAAGCAAAGACAAAATGTCGTTCCTTCTTATTCTGTGCTAGCATTTAGCAAAAACACGCGGCGCTTGTCACGCGGGTAAACCGACGGCAGATTTCCACGCGGATTTTCCCCCGCCCCGCGTAGCAATGCGGTTGGGCTAGCGATTGCTAGCGAGTGGCCCTTGTGTGTTCCTTAGGAGAGCCATGAGGGTGCACGTGGACACGGAGCATTGCGGGCCGCGGAAAGAAGCCCCTCCGCCGGAGGGCCTGCGCTGCCCTTTCTGCCTCTACCAAAGCAACGACAAGAACCGCATGATCGACCACGTCCTGCTGCATCGCGGTACGTCCCCGTCGCCGTCCCCCTTTGCCAGATCCGGTTTGACCGTTGCCTTCGTCGGGGCCTCCCGATTGCGAAACGGCAGAGGAGCGCGTGGTCCCCATGGAGGTGCGGCGGGCCAAGCTGTCGCGGTACCTGCGGGGCCTGGTCTTCCGCTGCCACCTGTGCACCTACACCAGCGCCAGCGCCGACAACCTGCGCGCTCACGCCGCCAAGCACCGGTGCGTCAAGCCCTACCGATGCCGCCTCTGCTACTTCGACTGCGCCAGGCTGGGCGACCTGGAGGCCCACCTCTGCGCCGAGCATCAGGTGACTGGGCGCTACCGTTCGCCGCTTCGCCGTTCCCTGCCCGCATTTTCTCACCGTCCAATTTTTCATCCTTCATTTCACGACTCTGCAACAAAGCCATTCCACACGTCCGCAGAGTTCAAGGCCAAATGATCCCTCAAAGCTGCGAGCGGCTGTTCGGGCCCCTTGCCGTTTTGGTGCCTTGTTCACACCCTCAGAAGTCGTGTTGTTTGCTTGGCGAATGGCGCGCCGCGCCGGTCGCAGCTTGTCGCCCAAATTTTGCTCTCGCGACATGATAGCGGCATGAAAACGCTTCTGAACAAACGGGAGGTAAATCTGGTCAGCCTGCTCGGAGGGGAAACCTCAGCGAATCAAACGTAGTTCCCGTAGTCCGGGCACATCCAGCCGCCGCCCCGCCCATTTTGCGGCTCCCCCGGCCGCAACGCGCCCAAGTCAGATGAGAACCATCCTGACGACGAGCCGGAAAACGGGCGGGGCGGCGGACCCACTTTGGACACCCCTGCTCTAGCCAGTAGGTGGCGCTGCCGCTCCTACTAGAGCTACGGCCAGGTCAAGCCGCATTGGATTTGGTTTGCCCACTCTGGGCGGTGCGACTAGAGCCATTTTGTTGAGTCGTGGATGAAAAGTCATCGGAGTTGTGTTCAAATCCCCCCCCGCCGTCAACATTGCGATTTGTTTTCCTGCACGCAGGTGATGAGGAACCACGAGCTCGTGGGGCAGGTCAGCCTGGAGCAACTGGAGCAGGTGGAGCTCAACGAAGAAGAGCTGGAGCGGGCGGAGGAACAGGTGCCCGACCTTAAGAACGCCCAAGACTTTTTCAGCCGTGCGAAGGAGGCGGACGGCGGGGAGCCCGCGCGGGAACTCAGCGGCAACCCCGAGAACCGCCTCGGCGAGACGCCCGCTCCGAAACGGGAGCATCAAAATGATGCGGCCCCGCCGGACGCAACGGACGGCGATAATGCTCGTATTCCTCTGCTGGAGAACCGAGATAAAAAAGAGGAGGCGGACGACGACCGTGACGAGGAGGAGGGCGGAGCCAAGAAACGGGAGGAAAAAGCGCACGGCTCCAAACTGCAAATGCTGAACGCGGAGGAGGACATCCTGCGGCACACCGCCCCGGAGCCGGACGAGGCGGGCGCCACGCCCAGTTTCTCAAGCGGGGAGGAGCCCCGCGCGGGCTTCTCGCAAAGCTCCGGAAAAGTGGCCAAAAAGACGCTCAAGAGGGAAATCTCTGCCCCGCTTCTGGGCCCCTTCTCGGGGCCGCCCCGAGATGACAAAGCCCACAAAAGGAAGATCTGCCAAATGGAAGAGGAGGAGGACGACGGACGGGACTGCGAAGGGCAGAAGCGGCTCAAGGTGGAGGACTTTTCTCAACTCAAAGGTAAAAATGAGCCCAAAAAGGCTTCAAGCGCAAAACCGCAAATCAAAAAGTCGAGATTCAATCACACTCTGAAGGAAGAAGGGATCGGCGCAAATCCTTAACGCTCACACGCAATGCCAAAGATCTTGAACGGGCTCACCACTCTTGCGTCGAGGTTCGTCTCACTTCTCATTTCTTTTACGCAACATCTATTTGAACACGCGTGTTGCCGCAACACCAACGGCCATCTATTCTTTATCCTCTGCCAAAAGCGCCTCCGACGACTGCGGCCTACCAAATGTGACTGTTCTTTGCGTGTTTTTGTCTGTATTACGCCATGTATAGCTGAGATGTCCTTTCTTTTTTCTTTTGTCTTTTGGTGTGGTTGCAGGTGTCGACATGACGTTCTCTTGCAGCCTATGTGGGCGCAACCTCCGAAGCAAAGAAGAGATGCAGCGCCACGCCTCTCGCCACGGAATGTAGGCTACAAATATTTCCACGACATAACACCATCAACATCACTCACATTTCTGACTCCCTGCCGTGGGGGGGAAAAAAAAAAAAAAAGAAGCTTTTCTACATTTTAACCATTTTCTGAAGGACTGAGATTTTTTTATAAGACTGTTTGGTTTGGATAGTTTAAATAAAGCTTTGGAAACCAGCTGTTAAATGCCTGATACTTTTTTTCTTTTAGTGCTTTTTCCATGTGTAGGACTACTGTATAAAAAAGACAAAAAGTGCTCCGTATTTTTCTTTGTTATTGATGGACCAAAACCTGAACTCATGTCGCATTCAAGTGCTGCAGGACTTTGTGCCTTCCTGGTGTCTCGTCTCACAAACAAGTTTGTTGTGTTTTTTGGGGGCATTGTTCTCCGAGGACATTTACTTGGTTTTATCTGAGTTGATTTATATGTTCAGTCATTGAATAAATGTAAATGTTTTGTACGTCTGATTACTTTGAATTGTCTTTCACGATTTGTTTTGGCTCCTTCCGGTCTACGTTATGATCAGTGTGTTTTTCCGTTGGATTTTGATTTCAGAACCGTATGATCCATCTTCTCTAGGCATGAGCCCTCCCTGCAGGACCATCAACGGGATGAATTTCGAAACGATACAAAGCAAAGCGCGCTTCGCGGAATGGCGAAAAATCCGAGGATTTCTGAACGTTGCGTGTAGTTGTTGGGAACGTTTCTAAAGGCGACAACGGATACGGTTGTACAGGCATTTGAAAATGCGGGTTTGACGAACTCGGGCTTCCCAGAGAACACTCTTTTACCGGTTCATCGAAAAGCAGCGTTTTCGTCAGCGCGCTCCGTGTACCCTGAGCGTGACCGCGCGGTTCTCCGACAGGAGCTGGAAATTCCAACTTCTTCACGCCTCGTTTGGAGCGCGCACTATGACGACACACTTGCGGTGTTCGAAAGAAAAGCGACGCCGCTTCCGGGTGCGCACTTTCCTCATCATAATCGGCGGAAAAGCGCGCAGGGCGAGCGAAGAGTGGAGTCGTCGTTTTGCGCCAATAGTGTAAGTATGAGCAACCGTTCGTGTCGGTGTCCGCGCGCCGTCTGCGAGGCGCGGGGGGAGCTCGAGATGCCGAACGAGGTCGGCCGGACGCGGGCGGAAGGGCTCCGCGGAACGCGGAGGAGGTTCCCGTTCGCTCGTCTCGATGGACGAACGCACCGCGACGTTTGGCGAGCCTTTTGTTTCCTGGTACGGACGACCGGGATCGAATAGATGCCGCTCCGCTTTTCACAGTTGTCGACATTTCGCTTTGTTCTTGCTGGTCGTCATCCTGTCAAGGAACCGTTTCTTCAAAAGAAAGAGACGCGGGTGTGTTGTGACTTTTTGTAACGCGTCGACCGTTTGTCAAGGCCCCCTTTCGACCTGAAACTAACTTTCCGTGTCCAACTTGCGAACATTTTGTTCTTGAGCTTTGCGAATCGTGTCTGTCAGGCGGCGCCTCTGTGAACGCGCAGCGCCGAAGAACTTGTTGAGCTGTTGATTGAACGGGACCGTCCAACTCCCCAAATGCCCACGAGAACACTTGCGAGGAGCTGCCGCGGGCAACGAGCCAGGCCCAGATACTCGCACGCAGGCTTCAAGCCAACTTCAGCTCCAGAGCAGGCCGCGCCCCTTAAAGGCACACGTTGGAAACGCCCATTTAGGGGAAAATGCCCCTCTTCCCCCTCGTGTGGGCTCTCTGGTCGCCGGTGGGCTTCCGTTCGCTCTCCCTCTGGTGCTCATTGTTTTGGCGATGTTCCTCGTCACTGGGAAAGTCGATTCCTTTGGACAATCAATCGGATTCTGATTCGGATCCCACATTATGTGTGAACTTGAAATGCTTTCAACATCCCAAATAATCCATCTGTGGGAATTGTGGAACCCCACATTTTGGAGTGTCGTGTCATTTTTTTTTTTTTCCTGGCCTATTTTCTACGTTGTCCTGCAGACATTTTCGACGTGAGGAATGTCACGTGCGAGCAAAGCGTCCCGGGATGCGGCCCCGTCCTCGTCAAGGGTCATCTGGGTGGTCTTTGTCCTCTTGCTGCTGGACCTGCTCGGCTTCACCCTCATCCTCCCTCTGCTGCCGTCCATCCTGGACCACTACGCGTCCACCGGGGTGGGTGGTGCTTTCTGGCTCCATCTTTCTCGCGCTCCTGTCCGTTTGCTCTGCCGCGCTCCGCGTTGTTTGTGCGTGTCCTGACCGTGTGTTGTGTGACAGGATGCCACCTATCAGTCACTGCAGAGCGCCGTGGACGTCTTCAGAGAGGCGCTCGGGATTCCCATGGAAAAGAAGTACAACAGCGTCCTGTTTGGAGGTACAGTATTCAAATCAACAAGCCCGCCGGCTCTTCTTCTCCCGTGTTGGGTCAGGGTTACGTTGATCAGGATTGCTAGCCATCCATTTGTGAAAGTCCCGTTGGAAGAAAAACACTGGGAGGATCTCGTGGGATGCGATGGCGACTGGCAAGTTGTCGCGGAATCTTTGCCTCAACGTGTCCTTGTGCTCTTCAGGTCTGATCGGCGCCGTGTTCTCCCTGCTGCAGTTTTTGTCGTCCCCCATCACCGGAGCTCTGTCGGATCGCTACGGCAGGCGACCTTTACTCCTCCTGACGACCGTGAGTGGCGCGCCGCGGCTGCCGAATCGGGCGCCGTTTTTGTTTCGGGATTGAGTCCAAGCCGCTGTCGGGTTCTGTCGTTGTCCCGCATGCGCATCGGGAGTGACGGGTGCCCTTGTGCGCGCCAGGTGGGGATGATGGGCGCCTACGCGCTGTGGGCCCTGTCCCGGAGCTTCGCCGTCTTCCTTTTGTTCCGGGTGATGGGCGGAGTGTGCAAGGGCAACGTGGGCCTCTGCACCGCCGTGGTGGCCGACATGGCCGACCCCAAAGCGCGCCACCGCGGGATGGTAAGCGCCTCGACGGCACCGCGACGGAACGGCGAGTCGACTTTGTCCGCCTCTGTCCTCCAGGCCATGATCGGCGTGGCTTTCTCGGTGGGCTTCACGGCGGGACCTCTGATGGGGGCGTGGTTGGCCGTCAGCTACAAAAGCGCCGAGCACGTCTTCTTCCAGACGCCGGCGTTGCTGGCGTTGGCCTTCAGCGCCGCGGACCTCCTTTTCATTTGGCTCATGCTGCCCGAAACGCTGTTGCCGTCTGCCAAGGTCGGTTGAGGAAACTTACTCACTGGTCCTTAAAGTTCCATAAAAAATATATTTTTTTAAGTTTTATATTTTCTAAATGTACATTTTTCTTAGTGTACTTTATTTGAAAATGATTTCAAGTATTTTTCCTGAATGAAAAGTAAAATTTGACATACAGTATATCAAATAAAGCATATTGCTGAATCCACGGCTAAATGGAGAAAGGGTCCTTAAAAATGGCTAAAGTAGCCCTCCAAAGTCCTTAAAAGGTCTCTCAATAAGAAGCAAGTGGAAGAGTGTGGGAACCCTGGAATGGGCTTTTTCTTCCCCTTGCGTTGCAGGGCTCCCAGTCTGGCTCCGGGGACCTTCGAGACCTGCTCAGCCCGCAGGCCTTGTTCAACTTCTCTGCTGTGACCAGAACCAAAGACCCGCCCTCGGAAGAAAGTAAGCGCGTGTTTTCGCCGCCGACGTTCGTTGCGGAGGTTTGGCCTCAAGTGCTCCCTCGTGCAATTCCGCAAGCACAAATTGCGTTGAAACTCCGCCGACAGGAATGGAGCGGCTGAAAGCGTCGGGTCGGGTTTATTTCTGCTACCTCTTCCTCTTCTCCGGCCTGGAGTTCACGCTGAGTTTCCTCACGCACCAACGCTTCCACTTCACGAGGTTGCGCCACCGCCGGATCGATGGATTGATGGATTGATTGTTGTCTTTGCCGGTTTGTTGACAGTTGACTCCTTTTCTACTTGGACAGCATGCAGCAAGGAAAGATGTTCTTCTTTGTGGGCGTGGCCATGGCGTCCATCCAAGGCGGATACGCGCGCAGGATCAAACCCGGACACCACGTCAAAGCCGTCCGCACGGTAGAAGGAGCTCGGAGTGGGAAAAAAAAAACGCCTTTTGCTGGCTTTCGGGGGCTCCTCGGTTCACCGTCGGCCATTTTCTTTGGGCGCCGTCTGTGCTTTCCAGGCCATCGCCGCGCTGATCCCGGCCTTTCTTCTGATCGGACTCTCGTGGAACGTCACCATGCTTTACGCCGGCTTGGCGCTCTACTCCTTTGGTGAGCGTCGCTCGCCGTTCTCTTCCCGTTTATTTAGGACGTCGTGAGACACGGACGACGAGACCGAAATCTCCCATGTTCAAAACGTGATCTCGCAAAACCAAACTAAAAAAACCCAAAAACCTAACAAGTGGGAAAAACAACATGGAAGAAGACACACGAGAGGAGGGAATGATGCAAATGAAACAAAACCTGAAAAGCAATGACGAAAGCGGTCATGTCGAGCGTTGTCAGCTTTTTGATTTTCGGTTCAGGATGAATGCAACCGACGTTTTGTTTTTCTTCCTTGTAGCGGCAGCGGTGGTGGTCCCGTGCTTATCCACGCTTGTCTCTGAACACGGTCAGTGTTTCTTTTTTTTTTTTAAAGTAGGGGTAGAGACACCCGCCGATGGTTTCACCGCTTCCTTCCGCCAGGCTCGGCCAGTCAGAAAGGCACAGTGATGGGCATCCTGCGCAGTCTGGGCGCGCTGGCCAGAGCTCTGGGGCCAGTTGTGTCATCCACCGGTAAATTCAAGCTTGTGCGCGCGTGTGTGTGTGTGTGTGTGTGTCGCGAATGTGTTTTCTAGTCCTCTTTTCTTGTTCTTTTGAAGTTTACTGGCTGGCCGGCGCTCAGGTCTGCTTCCTTGTCACGTCGGCCTCCTTTGTGATCCCGCTGATTCTGCTGAGCGGCGCCTGACCGCGGCTCACCTGCGCTCATTTTGACACTGCGGACGTCTTCACGTTGACGTGTGCTCCTTGGTCATGGAGCTTCGCAAGACCCGAGAACAACAAGAGCAAGAGTGTGTGCGTGTGTGTGTGTCAAGCTTTTATACTGTACTTTTATACTGTACTTACCTTTTTGTCACTGTAAAGAACAAGCATTCACTGTTGAGGTGCCTTAAAAGAGGTCTATTTTATTATCAATAAAACAAATGAAAGAACACTTTTGAGGTGAACGTTCCACTTTGTCATGGGAAACCATTCAAGAATGTGGAATTCATTTTTTTTTTTAAAGAAAGAATTTTTCACACTACAGTATTTTAAAGCAATGCTATCTCGATCGGGCCAAGGAGAAATGGGAATGATTTGATTTCGGGTTTGTGCAAGGTGAGTGCAGTACTCGGCCGCCGCCTCCGCGCGTCGCTCTCCGCTGGCCCGACGCGACGCCGTCGCTCTGACGCGCTTTAGCAGCCTGGCGCGCGTGTCAGCTAGCCGGCCCAGCCCAGCGCGTCGCACGTCGCTGCGCTAACTTTTTCATTTCGATCACGAAGACAATGACAACAGCCCGGAGGACCCCTTTCAATCACACACCGACGTGACGGCGTCAAAAGGGGACAGCTCGAAGATGGAGAAGGTACGGAAAGGGAAGGCAAACGCCTTGAGCTAGCGGGCTGGCTTTTAGCTCGCCGTGGCGTCGCCAACTTTGAGGTGGGCAAAGGAAAGCCGACCAAATAAGTGCTTTCCGCGAATCATTCGGTCCGTTCAAACGTCTCCTCGTTCGTTGGATTTGAACTCGCGTCCAAAGTGTCCTCGTCGCGTGGATGAGATGACGGTCCGTCGGTTCAAACAAGTCGCTATTGACGGTCGCGCCGATGAAAAACAAATGTCACTTGACTTTAAAATGGCTGCCAACGTTTCCTCGGAGGCTTCGTTTTGGCGTTCAAATGGATGCGTGTTTCTTTGCCGCTTCTCCAGGAGGGCAGAGTGACACCTGCTGAGCCGACCTGTCACTCGGGGGGGAGAACCGAGTCAGCTGAGCGACAGGGCAGCGGCTCCAACCGTCATGTGATCCGCCCGAACCTCCCCCGCTTGACCCAGCACAGGCCAAACGGGTAAGACGCGCACCCGGTCCAGGTGCCTCCGCGCTCCTTTAAGCACAAGTACACACGCGGGAGTTCAAACTGAAACTCCCACAAGACAAGAGAGACTCATTTGTCGCTTGTACGTTACTCAAACTCAAAAGTCAAAGTACAGGAGGGAACGAAGCCGTCGAATGGGATTCAAGTAAAAAAAAAAAAAATATATATATATATATATATACACACATATACTGTATACGTGTATATATGTGTGTGTGGTGTGTGTGTGTGTGCAACAGTCACACGACTTCCTGTTCTGTGTGTCTCCATTTTGGATCAAAGCAAGCATTCGGGCGGGGGCCTGAAGTGGAGCCCACCGTCGGACGTTATCGGCATGGACTTGTCCTGGAGAGCAAAGGTTAGTTGCCCCCCCCCCCCTTAAGTGGGAAACTACACCACCCGGTTTGCACTTTGTATGCAAGCGATGGCTGTTTGAAAGTGCTCGAGAAATACACTTTGCTCGACTGGGGGGGCTTGTGGGAGATGGCTCATTTCAACGAGACACACAAGGGGCTGTCGAATGTGCTTCAATTATTTGGGGGGGAAAGCGTGTCAGGAGGACATCTGGCTGTGTTTTCAATTGGGAGCCAATCATCTTTGTATCTTTTCACTCCCAAGTCATTCCAGCCTCCCTCGGCGACAACAAAGAGCAAGGACCCCCGTGCAGCGAACGACTCGGCGGACGCGCAGAGACGAGGTAACGCCGTAGTTCTTGGTCCTGATGTCAGCCCTCCTCGTATGTCGGCGCTCAAACGGAGCCAATTTAAGCATCCAAACCCCAGAAAAAGATGCTTGCAAATACTACACCGGGTTCACTTTGCCTCCATTTCATGGTTTCTTCCACTTGCTGATCCAACTATTTTATTTTAGAGCCGTTAAAAAAAAAAAAAATGTCTACACTTGACACTTCTATGGTCGTCGTATCATGAGAAGATTGGGGTGTTACCCTTCTTTGCGGTTAGACACGCAGGAAGCCATTTTAAAGGTTTTTTGGGGGCAAATGGGCGTGATTCTTACCACGAGAGTTTATTTGTCTTTTTCTTTTTAAATCTTCCGACATTTTTGTGCCTCAAAGAAAGAGAAAAATGGCGGACGGGGGTTGAAGTCATTTGTGGAACGTTACCGATGGATGTTTGGATCCCCGCTCCAGCAACAGGTTGGAGGGACTCCAGATCGCCCGCTCAGGCCGACGTGGCCCAGTTTGAGGTGAAAATGTCGGACTTTCCGCAACTGGACGCCGGCCCCTCGCGCGCTCACAAAGTGACGGCCGAGAGACGCCAGCCCGCCTCGGGCTCCAACTCTCCCTGGCCAGATGCGCATCAGCAGGTAGCGTTCCACAAATGCCTTTTCTCCGCCGCGGACTCTTGATGTCTTTTTGTCGCAGAAGGTCGCAGGAGGATCCCGGATTCCGCCCGACTCCCAACAAAGTGACAACGGCGCCGCCGCAAAGCAGCCGCCCCCGCCGACTTTGTGGGCCAACGTCGCTTCTCAACCGCCGAAAAAACCCCTGCGGATGGTCAGTGGCCGTCGTCCCGTCTCCAAAGTGAACTTGCGGCACGTGCTGTTTTTTTTTTTTCCACGCTCGGTTACGTTCCGGCCTCGCCGCACGAAATGACATTGCAATGCCAGACTCGGTGAAGACGATGCCATCGGGTGGCACGCCTGCCTTGGTTTGGCATTTGGGAGCGAGGCGCTAACATCGCGCGCCTTTTCCATACTTGACCGACGTGTGATTTCTTGACTCGTCGATCGCCGCCTCTTTAACTCTGCTCGTTTGCAGCCAAAGGAAACGGCCGCGCAGCCGCCGGAGGAGGCGACGGCGGCGGCGGCCAGGAAAAAGCGCAAGAAAAAGAAGGCGGCGAAAGAAGCCGATGACGGCGCGGAGGCGGAGCAATCCGCGGTCCAACAGGAGCCGCCAAGGTTTGAGGTGATGTCGTCGTCCATTTCCAGGAACTTTGCTCGTCCAAACCACACGTGGGTCACGTGTTTATGTGCTAGGCGAACCCGCGCACGTGTGTTTTTAACGGAAGCTTGTCGTCCAGGATGAAGAGGAGTTTCCCGGTCTGGCCCCGGCTCCCGCTCGGTCTGTTGGACCGGCAGGCAGTAGGATGACGGTGGGGGGGGCCGACGCAGATGCCGCTCAGCGGGCTTTCTCTCACACCTCACCCATCCACATTTCTGTTGTTCTTCTTCCAAAGGAAAGCCAACAAGACGCGGCCCAGGCGCCGCCCTCGGAGGCAGCAAAGAAAGGACAGGTGAGGCTTTCCCCTTTGGCAAAAGAGGCCCATCCATTCAAAGGCGTTAGATTCACTCTGGGTATCCCCCCCAAAAAAGGAGCACCTTGTATCAAATGCATTTCTTTTGTCATTGAAGAATTCCCAGAAGATCTCCGGGAAGAAGAGCAAAGCTCCCGTGCAGCTGGACATCGGCAACATGCTGTCCGTCCTGGAGGACAAGCACAAGTCTCACAAAGTCAAGCACAACATCGTCGCAGGTGAAATTGGCGCCTCCGAGTCAAGCGCAAGCCGTCCCGCGGCAAGGTCGGGAGTGAGTTTCCGTATCGCCCCCCAGTGGGCGGAGGACTTCCCGTCATCCACAAGCAAGCGGCGCTCCAGAAGCGGGCGCCCCGGCAGCAGGACAAAGTCGCCCACAACCCGCTGGATTCCACCAGTCCGCTGGTGAAGAAAGGCAAGCAGAGGGAGGTGCCCAAAGCCAAGAAACCCACCGCGCTCAAAAAGGTCCTTCCTCGCCACATCAGGCGCTTTTCAGACGGCCTCGCATGCGTCCAAATACTATAATAGTGGCCAATAACGGCAAGTCCCGCGCGTCTGGAGATGGCAGCGTGACCCGCGTTAGCGAGCGCGACGCTACAACGCGTCGTGATTTCACAACAGCTGAACATTGAACATCAAATAACCACAAAAATACGACGGAACACATCAAGCGCGGACACGTGCGCCTTCCAAGTGGTTCGAGATGCAGAGACTTGCTCGGTCAGCTTGACTGGTTTTCCGAACCGTTACATCGTAGATGCTTAAAAAAAAAGCCGCACGGTGACTAGAAACGGCAGCGTTGTGCGATTTTGCAGTCATTTCTCCGCCGGACCATTGTGAGCGCTCTTGTGTTTGATGATCCTCAGGTCATCCTCAAAGAAAGGGAGGAGCGGAAGCAGCGACGTTTGCTGGAGGAAAAGGCGCCGACGCCTCCACACGATTCCGCGGTTGCCGCTCATGCGGATGAAGACGAGAGCTGCGACGCCGAGCTCACAGGTCAGGGCCCGTCCGTGGGCCATACTCTTCCCGTTTGGGTCCCCCCCCTTTCTTTTTTGTACCAAGCACGGCCCCTTAAAAGTGTGACACCAGTTTGAAACAATCACCACCAAATTGCGTGGGCAGGACACAGGAAAAAGTCTCAAGGACCGAAATGAAATGGAACGGCAAGTTTATGAGGAACAGAAATTTGCGTCTCCAAACATTCAAACAGAGTCTGCGTTTGTTCGCTAGGAATAGACTTGAAAGATGTCACGCTTCATGCCGATTTAAAAAAACAAAACCACAAGCTCTGCCGTGAGGGTTGGGGTTAGCGGCACAATTTGCGAGCGGCCGCTTGTGACCCTCGCGTCATCGATGTGAACATCGGAGCCATGGAATCGCACACGACGGCCACTTTTCTTTTCAGCCGAGGCCGTCGGCGCCGTCGTGGCCGAAGACGAGCGGCCACCGAATGAAAGCGGCGACGAGCGGTCCGCCCGCGCGCAAGCCGACGAGCGGCCCGGCCTCCCGCGGGACTCGGCCGTCGCGGTCCCGGACGGACCCAAAATCCACAGCAGGAAGTTCAGAGAGTGAGGAAAAAGCCGCTCCCCCCCCCCCCCCGTCCCCACCCAACCCCCTCCCCGGCCGTGGCTCTGTAACGTGCCTTTGCGGCGCTCAGGTACTGCAGCCAGATGCTCAGCAAAGACGTGGACCAGTGCGCCGGCTCGCTGCTGAAGGAGCTGGTGCGCTTCCAGGACCGCCTCTACCAGAAGGACCCCATGAAGGCCCGCATGAAGCGCCGAGTGGTGATGGGCCTGCGCGAGGTCCTCAAGCACCTCAAGCTCCACAAGCTCAAGTGCGTCATCATCTCGCCCAACTGCGAGCGCGTCCAGTCCAAAGGTACCCAGCACCCCTTCTCTTAAAAACCTTGCAAGACGTCGTCTCGATGCTGCGTTTGCATCTGATGGCGCGAGCGGCCCCCCGCACACCTTTTTCAGGGGGTCTGGACGAGGCGCTGCACCAAATCATCGAGACGTGCCGGCAACAGGAGGTGCCGTTCGTCTTCGCCCTCTCCCGCAGGGCGCTGGGGCGCTGCGTCAACAAGATGGTGCCCGTCAGCCTGGTGGGCATCTTCAACTACGACGGCGCGCAGGTGAGTCGCCCGCTCCGGCAAATGGCGGCCATCCCGACGCTCCCGGAGATCATCATTTCCTTTACCAAGAAGTCAGCGGGCGTGTGAGCGTTGATGGGGGGGGAAAAGCCCTTGAAGAATAGAAGCGGCGGCAATCTCGAGATCGGCGATACGTTGCGCGGGAAGGCGCCTCTTGGGTGCGCGTATGTCGCATTTTGGAGGATGAGCGCTTGCCACCCACCCCACAGGACTACTATCATCAGATGATCGAGTTGTCTTCCGAGGCCAGGCGGGCATACGAGGAGATGCTGGCGAGCGCCGAGTGCGCCGTTCTCGACCTCTCTGAAGAGCGCGGCGCCGCCGCCGAGCCGGACTCTCCCGAGCCGGGATACGGTACGTCGCTCGGAGGGAGATGCGCCGTGCTACTCGCCGCCGTTCGCTTTAGTCAACAAAGGAGCCGGAAAAACATTGGCCTCCACAAAATCAAACCGAAAAGGGGGAGCGTGCTTGAAAAGCGGCAAGTCAAAGACATTCAATTGCGGCGTAAACGCGCCTCGTGTCTTTGTCAATTCATACGTCAACTTTGGGCTTTGTTTTCAATGTCGCTGTTGGCATTTTACCGTTGGGCCGGAGGCCGGCTGAAGATTGCCGTCGACTTGATGACACGCTACTTTTTTTTAAATCAAACTAGTAGAAACAAACAAGAATCCAAACCGGCACGGTCTGCAAATGTGACGGCTGAACTGAATTTCAGCTTCTGTCGGCTTTTGATTGCGCATGTCCACCTGGCCAATGCTTTGGTTTTTGCTGTTCTCTACCAAGGAGCTGAACAGCAACCTTGAATCTTTCTGGTGCTAGGCCAGCTGTGGAGGAAGCTGCTGGAGAAGCAGTCGGATGAGTCGGTGAACTTTGATGCGTGGCCGAATGAAGATGAAAATGAAGATGAAGATGACGAGACTTGACGGTGATGACTGCGGTGAGGTTCTCCCCAAAGTGAGAGAGGATTTCTTGGACCGGGCACGGCGGTCTTGCTCTGTGGTTGGAAGGGCGGGCGGGGGGGGGGGGGGGGGAAGCTATTCTCATTCATTAGCATCGAGTCAGGGTCCCGCAGTGCTTGGGTCGCCGGAGTCCCATCGCTGACGGGAACTTGGACACCCAAGTCAAGCTTTTGTGATCTGCGTTCCGTTCCAGTTTCCCGGCGCGCGAGGCCAGAGACATTTGGGGTCCGGACGCGGTTGGCCGAAAGGCGACCCCAAAGCCCAAATCTTGACTTGAGCTAAGCTGACTTTTTGGAGACGCCTCGTCGACCGGTTCTTTGCTCCTGATCAGCCGCAATGACTCGATTGATGTTTCTTGGAACATGTTGCGCAAGTCCAACAATGCCTTCCACACGCAAGAATAGTTTTGGTTTAGTTTTTTGGGGAAAAAGAAGTTGAGGAAGACGAGCCAACCCGAGATCCCTCACGGTGCGTGAGTGCAATCAGGAAATATTCTTTGTTTCGGTTGACCCAGCCACCGATTGTTTTTTTTTTTTTGGCGCCTCAAAGCGTCAGGGTTTTCCCCTCCGGGCACAAACGTCATCCATTTTTCAAGTGTATTTCCTCCCGAAATGCCAGAAGCGACGAGGTCGCGACACCTTTCTGCCATCCACACACGCACAAACCAGAGCATTATTTGCCGCCGCTTTTCCCGCTCTTGGCAACGAGGAGACCGCCGCGTGTCTTTGAATCGTTATTTTGAGTTGACGAGTGTTCCGATGTAAACTTTGACCTTGGGCGGACCAAAGCGGTGGTTTAACCCCCAAGTAATCCTGCAAAAGGAAGCGAATGACAAAATGGATTGACTTGGACCGCAAAAGGAGACATTTTATTTGTTGTTTCAAACAAAAAAGGAAAAAAAAACTACAAACGGATGATGTATGTAATGACTGACAATACCGAATGGAATAGAGAAGAAAAGATCCACAAGCTATTTTCAATGATTCCTATGAAAATAAATTCTATTTTGGAATGAGGTCATGGTTTTTTTTCTTCCTTTGTTTCTTACTCTTCTTCCCACAAATGAATTGCCAACTTGCCCAAAACCACATCAACCGCATTTAGGACTTTTGAACAGATGATACAGTCAATATATGTCAACAGTCCGTAGCGCCACTCGCCAAGTTGACAGCACAAGTTGGAGGGGACGTGGTCTGCCACAACTTGACACACCAAAGTCTGTGAGCCACAGGCGGCAAATTGGAAAAGGACTTTGGACATTTTGCACTCAAGTTGCCATATTGGGTGAATTCCATGGTCAGACTCTGTCTCGCAAGGGGAATGCGCCCGCATAACCCAGTCAGATGGCGGCTGTGAAATGGCTCCGCCTTTTTCGCCTATGGTGTCTTTTGTGGGAGGGGCTACGGTGTCGAGGTTTGATGATCATTTCAAGGTTTCGCCGCCGCCACAACAGGATTCCATGTTGAGTTTGGGCGGCAGAAGACTTGGTACCCCCCAAAAAATACAAATCCTTGGAATTGGATCCTTCATGCCGTTTTCCCCAGAGGCGACGTCGGGATGGCGTCGACGTATCCGCCGTCGATGACACGGGCCGCCCGAGGAGGGCGCGCGGGCGGCAGCTTCTTGCGGCGCTCCGACCGGACGCTCTCTTTGTGAAACGAGAGCGTTTTGCCGCGGTCCCCCGGGAGCCTCTCCGCTCTGGGAACGTCCGCGCTGTCGAGGAGGAAGACGTTGTCGGACGTCACGTCCTTGACTCTGCTGTAGTCCAACTCGAACGCCGCGTGCGTCTCAAAGTCGGCGTCGCCGCTGCGGGTGGACAAATGGTCGCCGCCGTCCTCCGGCTTGGCGTTGTTCTTTTGCCGGTCGTCCCGGCCGAAGCCGGCGGGAATGGCCCGGCTCCTCTGCTGAACTTCGACGTCCGACACGATGAGGGGCTCGATGGCGTGGTCCTTCTGCGCCGCCGCGGGAGGGAAGTCCCGGCGGACGATCAGCGCGCCGGCAAAGTCTTCCGGTCGAGCGCTCTGGAAGAAAACGGCCTTGTTCATTCGCTCGTGCATCGGGAGGAGGGGCGGGGCTTGATTTGGACACGCCACCTTGACAAGCTGGAAGTCAAGCCCTCGAATCTTCGGACCCGGAACAGGCGGGAGCAGAAACTGCATCACACTGAGGGAAAACCACCACCATCACCATCAGCATCGCCATCGCCACCGCTTCGAGTATCTGTCGTTGCTTTGACACCACTTAAGGATTTTCACCGCGTTTTTATGTCCTGCGCAAGAGGTCCAAATGCGGGATGGGACGGCGGTGAAGAATTGTCAACATTTGCTCGGAGGCGGAATGCCGCCAGAGGATGTCACAAAGAGGGACGCACCTTTTCCTCTTTGTGACCGCCACGCAGACCGCCGCCAGAAACAAAAAGCCGGAGAGAGCCGAAAGCGACGTCCAAAAGGGTCCGTCCCTCCCGATGCCTGCGGGGACATCCGGTTAATGTTTGACCGGAGTCTGGAGTCAAAGCGAAGACGGACTTGCGCACGGTCGGGGATCTCGGCGTAGGAGGCGTGGCTCCAGGAGCTCCAGGAGCCGTGGTCCAGGCGGCAGCGCACCTGCACCGCAAACGCTGCCCCGGGATGGACGCCGTAGAGTGTGAAGTGGGTTTGCGCGCCGGCCTTGTACTCCTCCAAAACCCAACCCGCCGCACCGCAACCGGCCATCCCGGAGGAGACAAAAATGGACATGAACATTTAGTACAGTAAAGAGATGTCCCGAGTTCCCAGTGAGGAAGCGGATCATATTATCAGACTAGACGAGACTAAGGCTTTACTGGACAAAGACATGTTTAGAACGGGGAATAGTTTCAATGACATGACACGAAACAAGTCAGCCCCAGGCTGAAGGTTGACAACCTCGGCGAGCTCGATGGGACTCATACTAAACTACAGCACGTAGGAGGTCTTGAAGTACGCTAAGCCGTGGGAGACGAGACGATACTCTGAGATGTTCCTCGAGACTACGACCAACGAGACAGCGGTTGGTTTGATGAACGCTGCACGAGATTCTCGGTTAGACTTGACAAAGAAAGACGGCACCCAGAGCTGAACCCAACCTGAGAACCGCGCTGCGTACCGAGCCGGGAATTTGTTCTTATTTTGGTGGACCTTTATGGCTCGTGTTGTTGGCCAACATCCAATGCAGCGTTTCCCAACCGGTGAGCTGCGAGGACCCAGCATGTACGCCACAGAAAGGTATCTATCCCATTTCACTTCATTTGGGGACGGACGGAGACTCGTTTACTACATTAAAACAAAATCAGTTCATCTGTCGATGCCAGCAAAGTATATTGACAGGCGGGACAGTGAAATGCTCCAGTCCACCACGACTGGTAACAAACCCAAAAAGGTCCTCTTTGGGTGATCATTTCCTTTCCGCGGTGGGCCGCGCGTTTTTTTTCCCCCCGATATGAAATCATCTGCTGGGTTGGCTCGAGACGGTTCGGAAACACGGCGCGAACGGCTTCCCGTTGCGCTTCGAGAGCGTCACCTTCCAGTCGGCGGCGTCTCCCGCTTGTCGTCGTCGTCGTCTGGCTCGGATCTGATATTCCGGCGTGACCCAGCCGGACTTGGCGTCCACCTTGGGGGGATGCTCCCAGCTCACGCGCAGGCTGGGACTATCCGCTCGGTCCTCCGCCGTCAGCGTGACGTGTTGGGGGGCGTCGGGCTTCACTGAAACGATGCGGCAGAACCGAGGACCACTCTTGTCGTCCGGTCATTTGGGAATTCGCTCCGCAACAAAATGATTTTGGATTTCGGATCGGCGACGTGTTTCTCACACCCTGCAAAATACGAGCCTCATTCGGCTCGATTTTGCTTGCGTGTCACGGTGAGCTAACCGCGCCACCTATTTGCAAATTTGCTTGGGACAAACATTTTCGAGATGCTTTCCTCATACTCACTAAGGAGTCAAATGAGTGCATTGAGCTCATTGTCTTTTTTTTTCTCCAAGCTCACCAATTTCCATGACGTCGACCTTTAAGATGTCCGAAGTGGCATTCCCGAGGATGTTGGAGGCCACCACCGTCAAGTAGTAGTCCACCCAAATGGAGGTGTGGCTTTTGTCAAAGAAGCAGCTGTTGCTGCCGGCTGAGCGGTAGTCGGGACACTCGTGCGTTCCCTCCAGTCTAGACGGGCCAAAAGGTTGAGCGGTGACAGAATGTATGCATGGGGGGGCGGCAGATTCAAAAGAAGCAATATTGGAGTCACGAGTAAAATGGTGCCCCCCCCCATCTTATCGCTTGTGGTTGGGGTCTGCTGCCGTCTGACCGTTCTCTCCGGTAGTAGAGGCGGTGCGCGGTGGGGAGTCCTCCGTCGACGCCCGGCTCCCAGCGGCAGGTGAAGGTCTCCTTCTCGGGCGAGCGGCAGCCGAGCAGGACCGGCCTCCCCGGCGGTGACCTGTCTGCAAAACACGAAGCTCACTTTTCCCACCGTTCATGTCGCCTGAAAACCACCCCCACCGTCCGCTAGAGGGGGATCTTTTCCTGAGTGCGAGTCCCAACTAAACCCCTGAGCTCATGCGCTTGCGCAAGCGTGCACTCGATCCCTCTCGCGAGTGAGAGGTGGTCTTGCCTTGTTTCCAATTTTGCGCCCGCATTCAAAAGCGGCGTCAAAGAAAGTCAGCCGCCTCCATTTCAAGTGCCGCCAAATTTCGGATGCTCTTTGTCGGCTTTTCCGGACTTTTTTTTTTTGGCTTTCCAGCAGAATCCCGGAGATGTTCTGCTCGAGCGGGGCTCCCTTGGAAGAAGGTTGCGATCAACGCCAACCAACTGACCGTTGCAATGGGCAGCCGAAAGCAGCAACAGTGCGATGGTGGCCGCGCACGCGTCCCTCTTCATCCTGTCGCCTGGTGGCACCAAAAAGAAGGAGGGAAAAAAAAAAAAGGTGTGGTTCACAGAACAACCTGCGGCGTGGCTTGTTGCGCTGTTTAGAGCACAAACAACATTTGAGAGGTGAGGCGCCAAGGGCAAACGGGTGCCTTTGTTTTGGACACTGCGGCAGAGGTGACAAAAGCACTCACGGGCCGGAATGAAAGGCAGATATTTTCTTTCGGATATCCGCAGAAGGCAACTTTTTTTGTTTTTTTATGTGAGATGGCAAAAGTCGTCTTTCCCGCCAGTTTTGTCACGACACAGCCAAATGCAAACAACGCAATGTTTTGCAAATCGTCTTCAAGCTCTATTTCATCGAGTACACTATCGAATGTTCAAACTCCTCAACTTGGATCGTTTTTAGCAAAGAGTCACGACCTTTCCATTTTAATCTGAAAAAAGCGGCACCGTTGTATTTTGTCGACAATTTATTCACAAAGGTATTGTCAATATTTTTGGATATCAAGCGACCCGATTAAACCTGAAATGTATTTCAATTCAAAGAATTCCTTTTTTTAATGCATCTTTTTTTTGAAAACATGACGTTCTTGAAACTATTTGGGATTGTGATGATTTCAATCTCACCTCACTGCACTCTCTCAAGAAGAGAATGATTTCCCCATTGATTTTTGTAACCAAAACATTGTTTTTAGGTTGAACCCCTCCCCCCCCCAAAAAAAGAGATACAACTATCTATTTCCAAATGTAAGAAGTGAAAAGAAGTCACCCGAAAACGAAATCGAATACTCACGACGACGAAGACGACGACCAAGACTTGCCCGCAAGCGACAGATGCTCGCTCACGCCAAAAGCGTGCGCGGATGTGAGCGGACCACTCGCGCGCCTCGTCACGCGCGCGCACTCTCTCTTTAGCGCTCTGGCGCCCCCTCCCGCCCACACTCAGTACTGAAATGCTGCCATCGCCCTCTTCAAAAAGGATTTTCCACACCATTGACAGGCCGTCATGAAAATCGTCGCGTCACCAAGACGAGCTGCTTTCTATGTCTACCAATCCCCTTTTTCACACGCGACTGCACGCGAGCCACTCTGATTGGCCGAGAAAGAAGGCGGCGAGTTGTTCTTTTCCCCCCAGTATGATTTTTATTTCTTTTCCATTGGTCCAACCGGCCGCTCCTCCATCTCCCCTCGGGGCCGACGGAGCAGGAAACGCACCAGGAGCAGCAGCGCGCGGTCATTGAGGCCGAGCACGCGGCCGTCCTCCACGCGCTCGTAGAGGGGCACGCTCTCGGTGCCCCACAGGAGGTTGTTGCGGGCGTTGGCGACGTCCGTCCGCGCCGACAACGCCAGGGTGTTGAGCTGGTAGCAGAAGAAGGAGAAGTGGCGGCCGTCGCTGATGACCGCTTGCGACACAAACGCTCTGCTCACGTCCTCGTGATTCCAGAAGCCTAAAGGGTGGAAAAAGGAACCGCTCATGACGTGGCCGTTTTCAATCGATGGATCCAAACGCCCCCGTTGAAATCAAAATCTGCAATGTGGTGTTCGTTTGGACGCCGGACCTTGGTAGGAGGCCTGCGCGGCGGTCCACGCAAACAGGCTGGCGATGGCGTTGGCCCTGAGGAACACCTCCACTTGGTCCGACTGCTGGCGCCGGGCCAGCCGATCCCGGTGGTAGCGATCGGGCACCAGGTGGAACTGCGTGTGACCGTAGCACGCCGGGTCGGGCGCCTTGGAACCTGTCGGGAGCGCCGCCACGCGCGCGCGCGCATCTGATGACACCCCAAGACGCTTTGCGCGGCGCCGCAGCGGAAGCCAGGGCTCACCTGTGAAGATGGTGTTGGCGTACTGCCTCTTGAACAGCGGCAGCCGCTCGGGAGCGTACGGGACTTGGGGGACGTCGGCGTCGGAAGAAGCCTCGATCGGGACCAACTGCGTTTGGCGGACGCGCGCTCAGTCAACAACAGCGTTTTGCGCACAATTCACATGGCGGAAAACAGGCACAGGCTCCGGCTCCGGGGCCGCCGTCCCGCCCGTTTTCCGCAACGCGCCCGAGTCGGGCGAGCGGCTCATCGGCCGGCTCGGAGGCGGCACGAGAACCATCCGGATGATTTGAATCGGGTGCGTTGCTCCCGGGAGCGCCGGAAAATGGGCGGGACGGTGGCCCGCGAGGACCGACTCTGGACACCCCCTGCTTTGATCAGTTCTCATCCGAAAACGGTGTTGCGGAGCGAGCGAGCGATCAAGTGAGGCCTAACCTGAGGCAACTGCTGCGTGATTCGAATCTGACAGAGCGGGCGGTCGTCAATCTGGAACCTGATGGGCTCCAGGTTCCCCCTCCTGTGGCCCCTCGGGACGATCCTCTCCCCTCTTCTCCAGTAGAAGCCCACTTGGGGATTCACATCTGACAATACACACAACAGCGGCATTTGCACTACTCGCAGAAAGTCTGACATGTTGGGCTTCCGTCTGAACGCCCTAAGCCTTTGGAACGCTCTCGGAACTTTGGAATGCGCATGTCAAACGTTTCTGTTCTATTTGCCGTTCTCCAATCGGGAGCCGAATGACTTCGGCTCCTTGTTCGAGACCCCAAATGTGTGCACATTGTACTGAAAAATGGGACGTGGAACAAGTTTTTTAAAAAAAGACTCGACTCCGGTTAACCATGCGTTCGTAGACAATGGGACATTTGATACCCATGCTGGAGTGGAGAAGCAGCGGGTTGTATTTGGCCAGGCCGTACGTTAAGGCTTTGACCAAGTTCCTCAGGAAGGGTCCCTCGATGAGCTCTTGTCGTCTGTACACGAAGGGCCGCCGACGTTTCATCAGGTGCCAGTGGTCGTGGAGAATCACGCCAGTCACCGCCGAGCGGATTTCCTCCAACGCCTCATCGCCAATGTCGAGGTTTTCTGTTGCCGCGACGGGGGTCGGGCTGGGGGAACCCCCCTCCTCCGTCTCCGTCTCCTTCTCCCCGGCGGCACGACGCCCCCCATCGGGGCTGAGTTGTTCCGGCAAGCCGGGGATGTACGCGGTCTTGGTGAAGTGCTGGTACCATTGATCCGCGTTGCGCGCGAACGTCTGCGGGTAGACGACGTACTTTTCGCGCTCGATGCGAGTGAGGAGCCGCAGTTTGTCCTGCACCGGGGACGCTTTGATCCGCTCCACTTGCTCTTCGACCTGACGCGCCCGGGCCGATTTGCTTTTGGCCGTGAGAGAGGGCTTCAGGGGCGGGTACACGGCCTCCTTGACTGCCGTCGCCTCGCTGTGGACAAGCCTGTGGCTTGTTACCAAGTTGAGGGGGAAGCGAAAGGGCAGCCTTGTGCGGGCCGCCATGTTGTTTTCTTCTTCTTCTTCTTCTTTTTGTGCTGCTTCTCCGTCTTCTTCTTCTTCTTCTTCTTCTTCTTCTTCTTCTTCTCCTCCTTCTTCTTCGTTTCCCTTTCACGAAAAGTGAGATGAGGACAGTTCACACTAGACACAGCGCCCCCTAAAATACCATCCAACCCATTTTGATTTATGAAGCGCTTTCACAACAGCGGCGCTTTCCATAACATTGATCAGAATAGGACAATACAAGGTCACACACGGACAATAAGACAATCGTAACAGCCATTCCCACATACGCCTGGTGATGGATGAAAGGGGAGAGAGTGTGAGCGTGAATGGTTGTTCGTCTGTGTGTGACTTGCGATGGGCTGGCGACCGGTTCAGGGTATCTCCCGCCTACTGCCCGGTGACGGCTGGTATAGGCTCCAGCACCCCCCGCGACCCTGGTGAGGATAAGCAGATCGGAAAATGGATGGATAGTTAACATCGAAGACCTGAGCTGATCCTGAATTAAACCTTGCAGGCACCGCCGGAAATGTTATTTTTCCGTCAAATAAAATGTTGTATTTCAATACTTTGGTACGCGTTATAATGTCATACGTGATACATCTTTCCTCAAATCTGGCTAAATATTTCAAAAGAAAAAAAAAACCCTACGTTTGTGACAAATATAGAGCCCCAAACGAGTGCGAAACTCAAGTGAACGAGGTGCCTTGAAGGCAACCCAAATGCAGCGACGAGCTTTCCCCGAGGAAACTCGAAATCTCCCGCGTGGTTCTGTTTGAGGACAGGACACCGCGCTTTGACGTGGGGACAAGGACGACAATGGCGCCTCTGGCCATGTTTTATCGGCAGATTCTCCGAACCTGCTTGCTTCCGAGTCGAACGGCGGCCCTATTCGGCGGTTTGCAACTGGTTTGCGGAGTCCAGGTAGCTAGTCTCTTTTGTCATATTTCCATCTTGCTCTTTTTGAAATCATAATCCGATATTGTTGGCGCGTGTTTGAACGTTATTTTTGATTTCCACTCCCTTTCTTCAGAGAGCTCTGGGCACCGGAAGTGACGAAGTACTACTGGCGGAAAAGGCCAGTGAGAAATATGGCCGCCCGGCTGCCACTATCTTCTCCAAAGTGATTGACAAAAGCCTCCCTGCAGATATCATATATGAGGACGACAAGGTACGCGCGTGCTTGTAAATAAACAATGAAATCTGCGTGTAATTCAGTGTGTGCTTGTGCCCTCCACTCCCAGTGTCTGGCTTTTCGAGACATCAGTCCACAGGCTCCAGTTCATTTCCTGGTTATCCCAAAGATGCTCATTCCCAGGATAAGTCAAGCCAAAGATGACGACGCTGAGGTGAGATGGAGAGAGAGAGAGAGAGGCATTTTTTTGACTGTCCATTATGAAGTTCCCACACAATACTAATTGCCCTAAAGTCATCATTCTCAAAGAAAAAGCCCCCCCCCCTTTTTTTAGGCCTTGCAGGCTTGATTCATGCCCCGCTCCATGTGCGAAGAAAACCATGAACTATGACTTTCCGCTGTCCCCGTGCAGCTCCTGGGCCATTTACTGGTAGTGGCCAAAAAGGTGGCGAAGCAGGAAGCGCTCACAGAAGGTTATCGAGTGGGTGAGTGGCCCGTCCGCATTGGGGAAGAGTCCAAGAGTCGTTTTGATCGAGTTGTCGTGCTCTGCAGTCATCAACGATGGCAAACACGGCGCTCAGTCCGTCTACCATCTTCACCTTCACGTGTTGGGAGGCAGACAGATGACATGGCCTCCGGGATGAACGCATGCATGAAGACATACGGTACTTGCGTAGATTAGTACGAGGTGCTGACAACATGCAATGTGAATACATTTCCTCGACTTGTAACAGCAAAAATAAACATTTATAACCACATTTTTTTATGTACCATACATCTCGTTTGTCGTTCTTTGAATAAGCTACCTTTTGGTCTCTTTGCTCCGCGAAGGTATTCGGCCGTTGTCTTGGGAAATGCTTTTGGGCGCTTGCGTATGCGACGTGCTCTTTCTGTTGAACGTTCTGTAAAATGCTTTGTTGCCGTTGCAGTGCAATAAATCGAGATGTAGAAGATAGCTTCCAAAATCAAAGAGAAAAATGCCTTCTGTCATCTCAAGGGGCAAAATTGTCCAAAATGTTTCCCTTCTCCATCCTATAGTCAAGTTGGCAGTGAGCAGCCACCTGGACAATCATTGACACGCAAGCTCTGTGCAATGTGGGGTCACTTGTGCTGTGATTCTTGGACTTGTTTGTGTGTGTGTGTGTGTGTGTGTGTGTGTGTGTGCGTGTGCGCGCATGCACATGTCTGGGTAAGGTTAATGTGCGTAGCTGGAAACTAGGCTAAACTTTCCCGCCCGTTCCCTTTAAAAAAGAAGAAAACAGAGCAAACAGCACGCGGGCAAATAGCTTTAGTAGGATCGAAATTTCCAAAACGACTTTCTTTTCTTGAACGACCGACATGTGATGTGGTCGACTGTAAGCGTTTCCCGAACCTTCATGTAGTCTTGTCGATAGTTCTGGAAATCCAGTGAATGACCGTTTGAGAATTTGGAGCCCTCACGCCCGCTTTAAAATGATTCCGACACACTTTGTCAACCATCCTGGAAATGTCTTTGAACAAAAAGGGGAATGGAGAGCAAACGCTACTCGACGTCACGTCGCAGTGTAACGCGAGGGCCTTCGAGGGGCGGGCCCAGTCTTGTGTTGCGTGAGCCACGGCCGGCAGCATCTCCTGCATTTTTCTAGTTCAATCAATTCAAAGGTGTGTGCGTTTGTGTTTAATGAAGGAAAAAGCAGAAAATCGATCTCACATCTGGGTCAAAAATGACGTGTCAACACTGCCTTTTGCGTCCTGGTGTCATGTCAGTAGTGTCAACTTGAGTCAGCTGATGAACACAAACAAGCCTGCTGGCAGGTCTTTGTCACCTTGGTGAGTCACGACCTTGGCAGATGATTTTTTTCTTTCCTCTCCCCCACCGCACCCCCACCGCAGAGGGTGCCGCGGTCCTGCCGGGCAAGTGGGCAGGACCGAGGGAACGGCGTGCCCCCGCGCGCGGCCAAAAACGGAGGCCTTGGGAAGCAGCCGCTCAGGCCGGCCCAAGCTTCTCCACGAGTCGGAGCCATTCCCCGCAAGGAGGTAAGATGGCTCCCCCATGCACTTTGTCTTCTTCCGTGTCCGGACGTTGATGCTTTCAACGCGTGCTTCGTCCTTCCTCTGCCGGTCCGCGTCGTGAGTTTGAAAACCCCAAAACAAAACACAAAATAAGGTGTCATGTGACAATCAGGTTTCTTGCTTCTATTTGAAGAAAAATCTTTTTTTTTTTCCCCCACAAGAAAACAGACTTTGAAAACGTAAAGTTGGCTTTTGAATCAAAGAAAGAAACATTACATGTGAAATGTATCCATAAAAATATTGAAAAAGTTGTCTTTGTCTGTTCAAGAAGCAATTCCTATTTTTTAAAAGCAAAGTGTCAAGAATAAAATGTGATATTCTGCAGACAATTCCAGAGTAGTCCTATTATTCCCCTCCATTGAAAGCATACTTTTTTCCTTTTGCTGAGCTAAAATGGACTCATTAAAAAAAACACGATATCATGCGTTCATTCCAACAATATGGACATTTTTTTCCAAACACAAAGACTCTGGCAAAAGTCCAACTCAATGTTGACCCGCTTCCACAAATGTTACGAGAGCAACTTGATTTGGGCCCGCTTGTCCTTCTCGCCCCACAAGTGCAATCGAAAGAAAGATGAGTTGAGGTCAGTGTGGCGAGAAGAGCGCCTGCTTGCTTGCTTGCTTGCTTGCTTGGACTGGACGCGAGACTTCCAAATCCCATCGTCCAGACTTTGCTGGTCTTGCTTAAGATGTTTTCGGTCGAAGGAAAATGGAGCAAAGTTCAGTGGAATGGACGACAACACACACGAACAGACAACAGGTCAGACGGAGTTAATGACGTGTCATTCAAGTTTTTGTCCACTAGGTGGAGCAGGAGTTTCATGACTGCAGTGTCTCATGAACAGCTCCGTTTTTTTTTAGAATGCACCTATATTAAAAAAAAGGGGGCGGGGGGGGCGGGTATCAAGAAAAGAACTTTCGCCAAGAATGTCATCATAGATGTCATCATAGAAAAAAAAGCTGTCTCTTTCTCAAGGTTTTTTTTCCAATAGTCTTTATTTTTTCAGCAAAGAAAAAAAGATCTTTTTCAATAAAAATCCCCCAAAATTTAAAGGACTAAAATATTCCTCTTTTTTTATTTTTCGTCAAGTCGGCTTTATTGTCAAATCTGCTCTGTGTGCAACATACAGCACAGATGATATTTCTTTCCTCTCAACCAGAGTGCAAACATGCAGTGCATCGAAAACTAAGGGCAGCAAAAGTCAACTGTATAAAAAAAAAAAGTCATCCGAGTCTGTCTTTATTGTCCTGAGCTGAACTTGAAGCCGTTGGCATCGTGTTTCTGTCTTTGCAGGACATTTAAAGACAACTTGACACCTTTCGGCTCTTCGTTTGTGTTTGGTGTGAAACGTGAGGCGCGAGTTCAGCATCGTTCTTTAGGTGAAGGGTCAAAAAACAAAACAACGTGTGTCACAATGGCGTCCGGGCGTCCAAATGCCGAGATTTCCTCATGGACGCGGTCGCTGTTGCAATGCGACGGCTATAAAACGAAGGCCGAGCCTTCTGGCGGCTTTTCATCTCGGCCTCGGTCCGCGCCGCGGCTCGCAACGACACGAGATGGCCGACGGCGCCTCGGGTAGCGGGCTCGCGGGCGCACGTGGACACGGCGGCGACAGGTACGCGCGCAGACCGCGCAGCTTTCTTTCTCCAGACTCGGAAGCCCAAATGAAATGTGACGAGCGCCAGCTCCAGCGGCGGCGGACCTTGCGACCTGCCGCAGGTTGCCGCGCGTTCTCCCAAAACGAGCTTGGGAATTGTTTCGTGGCGCAAAAAGTTGACGTTTTCTGGACAGTCAAAGACCGTTCTTGCGTATTGGATGGAAGCGCTTGAAGTCGCTGTGTTGAATTTCCCCAAACTAACTTAGTTTGCCTCGGGATCCCCCGGGAAGAGCCGCCACAAGTGGAGAGGCAAGTCCGGGCTTTTCCGTTCATTTCCACATGGAAAGCGGCTTTGCCCATTTACCCGTTCAGGGTTCCCACGGGTCCTTCAAGTTCATAAAAATCCATAAAAAAAGAAGGTGTCAAAATGAGGTTCTAAATTGTCCTTCATTTTCACGGAGAGCTTCTAAAATCAATAAAAATCCTTCAATATTTTTATTTGACAATAAATGGTAGTTTTATATTTTCTAAATGTACATTTTTCTTAGTGTACTTTATTTATAATTGAATTAAAGTATTTTTCATTTTCCTGAAAATTTGACATACAGTATGCCAAATAAAGGGTTAAGTGATTGCCCCTAAAAATCAAGCTGCGCCCTTCCTTTGGCAGCAATGATTTCAACACCAGCTCAGTGAGATGCGGCTTTCTGTTCAGCCCGCGTATTGCTGATTGGGCATTAAATCCACTGTGAATCCCCTGCTGAATGGAGAAAAAGTCCTTAAAAAATGGCTAAATGAGCCCTCAAAAGTCCTTAAAAGGTCCACCAATAAAAAGCAAGTGGAAGAGTGGGAACCCTGCCGTTGCGCTGCTGCCAAGGCCTGATTTTATTCTGAGGTTTGCAAATGAAGCTGACTCGGAGATGACCGCCTGACAACGTAGACGACGCACAACACGTTTGACACAAATTATTCTCCGCTTCTCTCTGTTCACGTCATCCGTGAAGATCCAAGGAAAAAAAACAAAAAACAAAGTAAGGAATAGAAGGCCCCGATCCGTGATCCCAATCGTCCCGTCACGCACACAAGGAAGTGAAAAATCAAGCGCTGATTTTTGCCTCTGTTGTGTATTTGTGGCAGCAGCATGGCCGAGTCCCCCGCCGCCATCGGCGATTGCAGCGGGAAGGACGCACGGCGGAGCGAAGCCTCAGCCTCAGCCTCCGCCGCACCGCAACAGCCACGAGGAGGTACTGTTTTTTACAATCAATCACATTTGTCTGACAGCAATTTGTAACAACTGCCATAGTTGATTGAAGAGGGCGGGATGAGGTCAGCATCGTCTCCAGCAAGATGCATGCGCCACTTTGTCATGACTGACGCTCCAGTTCTTTTTTTGTGGGGGGGGGGGGGGGGGAGCGCTGCCACGGATGACTCTCGTAACTACTTCCTCGCCGCGATAGTAGGATCATTTCAGAAGCAAGAAGCCTGCAGGATCCTTGGGAAGCAGCATGCGTCTGACAGAGGGAAAAAAACAAAACAACCCGAGGCCACTTTGTGTTGAGCAAACAAAATGTCTTGGAAGCTTCCAAAACCAGACGGGCAGGTACGCGCGCACAGTCAGCAGGCTGCCAGTATCGTGTCAAGTGACACGGAGACCTCGCCTCCCATCGGCGTGGCCTCCACGTCACAGCCGCAGCACACACGCCTGCCTCACTCGCTCACTCGCTCACTCGCTCGCACGCAGCGGTCCCGAGCGCGACCGGTCACCATGGCGGGTCATCGCAGCTGCCCCTGTTGCCCCGCAGAGCCCCCCGCCGCCATCCCGCTGAGGCCCCCGGAGGCCTCCCTGGCCCCGGCCGAGCGGCTGTGGAGCGCCGACGCGGAGGGGGCGGTGCGCCTGAAGATGGAGGAGGCGGGCCCGGCCGCCGACGCGCCGCGAACGGTGCACCAAATGTTCCTGGAGACGGTGGAGGCCTTCGGGGAGCGCCCGGCCGTGGCGAGCAAGAAGGACGGCCAGTGGCAGACGCTGACCTGGAGCCAGTACTACCGAGAGTGCCGGACGGCCGCCAAGAGCTTCATCAAGGTCTGCGCTTTCTGGGCTCGCCTTCTGATTCTCGCCTTTGACGCCACGCGTGGGTTAGGCTTTGCCAAATCGCCGGACACAAAAGCGCATCGAGTAGCCAAAGGCGGACGCTTACCGCGCTGCAGAAAACGTCGTTCACGTCTGCAAACGTGTCCGCCAACGGCCGCGCGTTGGCTTATCCCGAGACTTTGGCGTTCACTCCGATGTGTACGCGACCCACCGTGCGCTCTTTGACATGAAGCTTTTTTCCTGACAATTGGAGTTGGGCCCCCAATTGAAAAACAAGCCAAAAGGCGGTCGTCTCCATCGTCTCTTTGATGTTTCCCAAATACGCCGACGTTTGGTTGATTTAAGGTGTGATGCTTTGGCAAGAACGCGGGCTCTTTGCAAACACACCGCCAAGACTCGTCTCGGTAGGATCAAAACAAAAGATGGAGTGGCAAAATGGCAACACATTCAGAGTGTCCTTGCGTTTTTTTCCTTTTCTATTTCATCTTCAGTCAGGATAAAAAGTCGCCTTCGTAGGAACATGATTTGAAAAAAATCATGTTTTTTGGTCAACTTTTCTTTTGACGGCGGCGCGGACACCCGCAGCGGCTCCTCTTGTTTTATGTTGAGGGGGAAGAAATGTCATCTGTGCTGTATGTTACACATACGTACAGCACATTTGACAATCAAGTTGTATTCAATTCAATTCAACATGAAGTCATTTGACTTGTCACAGCAAAAAAAAGTGGATTCTTGGAGAACAAGAGAGTTGGAATCTTCACCAAAAACATTCTGACAGGAAAGTGAAAGATGAACAGCGAGACAGCATTTTGTCCCCCCCCCCCCAAAAACGCCTTCCGTCATTGAGCTTGAGCGCGTGTGTCGCTGAGGCCTTTTGGCGCCGTGCGTGCACACGCGCTGTAACGCGTGGCAAAGTGTCCGCAGTAAAAATGCGCGTATGTGTGTGTGTGTGTGTGTGCGTCTAGCTGGGTCTGGAGCGCCACCACGGGGTGGGCATCCTGGGCTTCAACGCCCCCGAGTGGTTCATCGCCAACGTGGGCTGCATCCTAGCCGGGTAAGTAGCGCATGCCGTGCGGGCGACCGTCCCATCTCTGTCCCGCCGAGCCAAAAAGACGCTTTGTACTGTTATCGCTACGTGTTCGATACTGCGGGTATGCTAACGCAGGTCAACAGCAAGCCAAACTCCATTTCTTCATGAGCCAGGAAACGGAGCGTCTTGCTCCTTTATGACGGTCTTCTTGACGGCGTACAGAGGACAACTGTGACATCAGCTCAATGGAATGTAGAGAGAAACTGAAATGAACAGATTGAAAACATTGTGTCCATAAATACAACACAAATCGTCTGGTGTTAAACAAAAGACATAAATGCAGCTCAGAGTGTGACAAACAACGATAAACAATGCGTTTTTGCGATTCTTTCGCATGCTAATTAGCTCGCTAGCACCGACCTAGCATCGTCGCTACGTGGTTAGCATCGATTTAGCATCATCGCTACGTCGCTAGCAGTACTCTGAGGGAAAACGATCTCCGAAACACATTTCTAAATCATTCTAAACGCAAGCAGACTTCAAGCCATTGCTTTCAAAGGTGAAACGAAAGGAATAGAACTCAGGAGGACCAGTTGCAACGATCACTGTCAACGGCTCGTCTGATGAAACATGGCGTCGGCTACCCACAATGCACCGCGATGACTGAATGATTATTCGAAACACAATTACTATTCATGAAATGGCCCCAAACTTTAAATGTGGGCAGAACACGCTTTCTCACGGAGGCCGCTTTTATCCTGCCGGCCGCAAATCGAGACGCGCTCAATGGCACTAAAGGGAGAGTGTTTGGTGCCATCTTTCAAACTCGACTCCAAACTCATTTGTATTCTTTGACTTGATTTGAGTTGGAGCGTGTTTGTGCTTTCTCCTGTCATTGTTGTTCATTTCTTGTTGTTGATATGATCTTTGCTTCATGTCCAGCACTTTGTACACAGCGGCTGTTGTTGAGTTGAGCAAGTCGGTTTTTGTGGACTGGCATTGTTTTTTTGTTCTCCTCCAGCCCGTGCCACTTTTATCACTGACGTGTGGCAAGACAAGACAGATGACTATCCCTATGATGATGACGGGCTTAGATGACGTGATTTTCATTTTCTGCATTGTTTGCGTGCCTCGAGCTGCACCAAGTCGTCCGATTCCAACAAACAAATGATTGATTTTGGCGGGGGAGGGCGGGAAATCGAAAAACGGTTGCGAAAATGGGGCTCATCTAGAATCGACGGTCGTTCTCAACACATTTGCTCCGCTTTGCTAAACGACAGGGAATTGTCAATGCGAATCCCAATCGAAGCGTCGTGGGCCGCTAATGCTAACGCGACACAACGGACCATGGCGTAAATGGTCCGAGTTTGGATGTCAATGAATCGTAATTTCATGAGAAGGGGGTGGAACAACATCTGAACGTCACCAATTGAAAAGAGTGAAGAAAAACCATGACGTGAACCCCGTCGCTTTTACCGGGGGCAAATTGTCACCTAATGAGCAAAAGTGCTGCGTTGGGTATAAAAACCCGAGAGGCCGGTCGAGCGACGGAGATGCTGGCTCATCAGGGCGAGGAGCCACAAAACTCAACGTGAACGAGACAATGGCTTTCTTTTCCTGCGTCCGATGCGGAGCCGTGAGCTCGCGCCCGCACTCCATGTCCCGTGTCCATTGCAGCGGCCTGGCGACGGGCATCTACACCACCAACTTCCCTGAGGCCTGCTGCCAAGTGGCCAGCAGCGCGCGGGCCAACGTCATCGTGGTGGAGGACCAGCAGCAGATGGACAAGATCCTGCAGGTCAGCGCCCGACTCCGCTCTCGCACTGTGTGTGTGTGTGTGTGTGTGTGTGTGTGTGTGTGTGTGTGTGTGTGTGTGTGTGTGTGTCATCTGGAGCGTGCAAGGCCAGTCTCTTGAAAGAAAGAAAGAAAGAAAGAAATCCAAATCAAGCAAAAGATTTTTCCCGGCAGGTGAAAGACGAGCTGCAGCATCTGAAAGCCATCGTGCAGTACAAAGGAGAACTCAAGCAGAGGCTCGCCTCCCTCTACACGGTACGCGAGCGCGAGCGCGAGCGCGTGCACGCTGCGCTCGAGGGATACTCCGCGCATACTGGTGGTTGGAAAAGTACTGAAAAGAAATGTGCAATTGTAGGAAGGCAAATGTGTTTACAAGATGGAAAAAAAATGGCCGCTATCAATGAATCTTGTTTATTGGAGGGCTGGCAGGGGGCCAAGTCCAAAGTCCAACTTGTTTCTGGCCACACAAAGTGTCTTCTTTCTTTTCAGTGGGCGGAATTCATGAGGCTGGGCGAGGATGTGCCGGAAACGGAGCTGGACCGGTCCATCGCCCGCCTCCGCGCCAACCAGTGCTGCAGCCTCATCTTCACGTCGGGATCCACCGGAACCCCCAAAGCCGTCATGCTGAGCCACGACAACGTGAGTCGCAAAACGACCACGGACGACCATTTGCGCGCGCGGCGGGATATGGGGAGTGGGGGGGGGGGGCATCGGTGTCTTCCACTTCCGTTCAGAACACAGCGTCTGCGTTTCATTTCTAATTTGACATCAAATAGCAAATACATGAAAGTGGTGCTTTTACCTCCCCCCCGCCCCCCCCCCAAAAAAGAGGATCAATAGGAAGATGAAGTCATTTTCAATCACCGACCACAAAAAGGTGATCGTGAACTACAGCATCAAGCAATTTGACAAGGCAAACGCAAAGATTTGCCGGGGGCAAAAAGAAATGAAGTCAACTGAGGACACCGTGGAAAAAGTTCAGGAATAAAAGGTGGCAGTGGACAATGAAAAAGGTCAACATTGTATCACAAAAATGTTTAGGAGGTTCATGAGGATACATTGAAAATTGAATGCAAACAAAGCGCTGCAAATGAAGAAACCGAAAGGGCCCTAACATGGAGCCCGGGGGAACCCCGACACTCCCACTCCAGGTGACCTGGACGGCGCAGCGAGCCGGGGACGCGGTGGACCTGCGCTATGGCGAGGAGGTGGTGATCAGCTACTTGCCGCTCAGCCACGTGGCGGCTCAGCTCAACGACTTGTACATCACCATGAGGTTCGCCGCCACCACCTACTTTGCCCAACCCGACGCCCTCAAGGTGAGCGCGCGGCCTCGCGTCACCGCTCTCCTCCTCCTCCTCCTCTTTTGAGGTCATTTGATGTGATTTTTTGGGGCCCCAATGAAAGGGGTCCCTGGGGGCCACGTTGAAGGAGGTGAGGCCCACCGCCTTCCTGGGCGTCCCTCGCGTTTGGGAGAAGATGCAGGAGAAAATGCAAGCGGCGGGAGCCAAGGCCAGCCCCTTCAAGAAGAGCGCGGCCGACTGGTCCAAGGCCATCGGGCTCATGTACAACTACAGCGCCATGCACAAGTGAGCCAGCTGAGCCCACACTTTTCCTTTTCGTTCTTGAGGAACGGAGCAATTGCAATTCAAAAGGCCTTGAGCGTTCCACCTCGCGTCAACCTGAATCTGAGGTCGGGATCCGGCGTTTCAGGGAGAACCGCGTGCCGTGGGGCTTCACGCTGGCCAACCAGCTGGTGTTCAAGAAGGTGCGAGCGGCGCTGGGCCTGGACCGCTGCCGCATCTTGTTCACGGGCTCGGCGCCCATCTCCAAGGAGACCCTGGAGTACTTCATGAGCCTCAACATGCCCCTCATGGAGCTTTACGGCATGAGCGAAAGCTCCGGCCCGCACACCGTCTCCACCAACCACGACTTCCACATCAGCAGGTCAGCGCGCCGCGAGGGGCTTGCAGCGATACAAAGCCAATTCAGTGCAGCACTCGGTCAATGGGAAGCCATTGATCGCCGTGTCCAACGCTAACTGATAGCGGCGGTTGGGGGGGGTCCGACTTTTCTGCGCCACAAACAGTCGCTGGTTGTGGAGCCTACGCGCTGGGGGCTAACGCCTCATGGCCGCACGTGTTTCTAGCTGCGGCAAGGTGATGGAAGGCTGCAAGGTGAAGCTGGACAAACCGGACGCGGAGGGCAACGGGGAGATCTGCTTCTGGGGCCGCAACGTCTTCATGGGCTACCTCCACATGGAGGACAAGACCAAAGAGGCCTTGGACCAGGAGGGCTGGCTCCACTCCGGAGACATCGGCAAGTTCCAGCGGGGCTTCCTCTTCATCACTGGAAGGATTAAAGGTCGGGACCACCTGTTGTGCATCACTCGGACACCCCCCGTTTCCATCACTTAGCCCATTTGACGAGCGTTCTCTTCATAAGCCACTCGCAGATCTCCTCTGCGCCTGCGTGAGAATTGAGGTGGAAAAACAAGAAGCGCTCGCGTGCAATGACACCTCGCTCGAGGCCGAACTCGGACGCTTGAAAGCGTTGTTTCGAAGGCTCCAAGCCTCGCGTGACAAAACGCCACAAAGCGCTCGCGTGGAATTTACGGCTCGAATGTCGGTGGCCAAACATTGTCGACTTCCGTTTCTTTGTCACAATTCGCCCGCTCAAAACCATCCGGACGGATGAAGACCGGGCACTCGAATTATCCATTTCTTCAACACGCGCGTTCACGTTTACGTCGATTTTCTCGACATCGCGAGCGCACGCGGGCCAAGTACGGTAAACGAGCCGGCGGACGGCGAAACAATCGAGAGGCACCGCATGCCAGCAGCCTGACAGAAATTCTCCGGACGAGGATTTCATTTGGTCGCCGTTTAAATGGAGAAACGTTTCCACCGTTCAACGTGATCGCGCCGCGTCACATCGCCAATGGATTCGCCGCGCGTCGCGCTGCCTCGGCTCACTTGTGTTTATGAGAAGACAATGAATCGGTATTGATGAGAAGGAGGAACCGACGAGAGCGGCGGTACGGGCGTGGACAAAAGCTCCCAGTCATTCGGCATTTTTTTCCGGAATACGGGACACCCCAAAAACGCCATGTACTGAAGCCGCGAGAAATAAAGCGCCATGCAGAGAGGGAGCGCTGTATACCACGGGTGTCAAAGTCAAGGCCCGGGGGCCAGATCCGGCCCGCCGTGCCATTTTATGTGGCCCGCGGGAGCAAATCATCGGCGTCAACTTTCACCGTCCTTGCTGAAATCTGTACCCAAAGGTCAAACTGTCACGGGGAATAAATAACGTTGAGATTTTGTATCGGCCCTCCGACGGAAGCCGTATCTCCAAAGTGTCCCGTGACAAAAAATGAGTTTGGCACCCCTGCTGTAGACCGTTAAAAGAAAAAAAATGGGGGTAGACGGTATTTGCTGGCAAATTGTCAAACGTTGGGGCTTCACCGTATCACAAGAAGCATTTTTTTGACATTCCGAAATGCGCTGGTCAACGCGCAGAGCTCATTATTACCGCCGGCGGCGAGAACGTGGCACCGGTGCCCATCGAGGACGCGGTGAAGGCGGAGGTGCCCATCGTCAGCAGCGCCATGCTGATCGGAGACCGCAAGAAGTTCCTCTCCATGTTGGTCACGCTCAAAGTAAGGGTTTGGAGCGCCCGTAGCGCTCGTATTGCCCGGGGCGCCCGTAGCGCCCCTGCCTTGTTTTGCAAAGCCTTGACCAGGACCCTTCGCCCAGTGCGTGGCAGACCAAGACGGCAAACCCACGGAGCGGCTGAGCCCCGAAGTCGTCGGCTTCTGCCGGGACCGCGGCCTGCGCGCCGCCACCGTGTCGGAGGTGGTCGCCAGCGAGGAGCCCGCCGTGTATGAGGCCATCCGGGAGGGCGTCCAGCGCTACAACGCCAAGGCCGTCTCCAACGCGCAGAAGGTGCAGAAGTTTGTCATCTTGCCAAGAGACTTCTCCATCGCCGGAGGCGAGCTCGGTGAGTCGGTGGCTGGAAAGCACCGTGCCTTTTGCTGCAGTCACGACGTACGCTAGCATGCACCGAGACACGCACGTCATTTAAAAAAAATACAGATTGATTGATGGGAGTTTTTGGGTTTTTTTTCGAAATTAAATGAGATTTTTTTATTTTATTTTCAATGTTATCTTTTTCATAATTGCCTCTCGTCATTTGGTCATTATTTGACAAAATAATTGCATTTTTCACCTGATCAGAGACCATTTTCTTTCCTAATTTGAGAATTTTACAATTATTTTATGAGGTTTTCATTAATTTATTTCATAATTTGTCATTATTCTGAGATTTTTGGGATATTTTTAATGATCATCTTTTTGATGATTATTTTTATTTTATTATTGTCTCTATTTCTCTGAAAACGTCCTCATTTTCAGAAACTTTTTCGAATCCTTTTACAAAGTTGTCATGATTTGAAGGACATTGAGCGCGTCATTTGATGAGGAAAATGTTTCAAATCATGAAAAGCATCCAACAAATATCCCAACTCTAAAAGAATCATGAGCATGTTTTGTAAATAAAGATTGGATTTTATTCAGGGAAGTAAAATCAAAATGTTATGAAAATAAGTTTTTAAAAAAACAACAATATTCTCTCTCTATATATATATATATAGATATCTATCTATAAATGACTAACATTCCAATAAATATGACATGAGTATTCATCATATTACAAGAATAAGAAACAAAGCAATTTGAATGGTGAGGAGCTTTGTGTTTTTGATGGACATTGTCCCAATTGGAGAGCAGCCAGCCACCCACGGGCCCGCCATCTCGGTCACTTGTCCCGTGACAAAGCGGGCCACATGCCACGGATGTTTTTGGACAATTCCAAAGCACATTTTTACCTGTCGTTGGCACGGACACATGCTGGAAACGGAATGTGGTTGTACTTACAGGACCCACCATGAAACTGCGGAGGCCAATTGTCGCCCAAATGTACCAGGAGAAAATCGACGAGCTGTACACCGAGCAGACGCAACCAAAATAAGCCACCGAGATCCATTCGACCTACGCTATCTGCTTTTAAATGCAGTTTTACTTTGACGAGAAAAACTCCCCATTGTGGCCAAAGCTTGCCATCATACTACAGGTCACGTAACTGACCGACACTTTGGGCGGGGGCCCCCCTCTTTCATTTGGTATTGCAATGAACAGAAGCACATTTACGAGTGTCATAAAAGAGGATCGGCTCATAAAGTGAGACAATATTTTTTACTGCAAGAATAAAATTGAAACCGTTGAATGAAGTTGGATTTCTGTTGAGGGGGAATCAAAATTCCACAGAACCAAAGATGAAATCTTGTCAAGATATAGTCGCAATATTCCAAAAATCAATGTGATGACGTCGATATAAGAGCAGAGTGTCTTTCTTTTTTTTGGGGGGGGGGTCAATGTTGTCCCATGAAAAGACAGAATCAAATATTTACCCAAATGTACTCACATTTTATGAGATGTCCTGTATGTATTCGGCGTGCACGGTACGGGGAAAATAAAGATGCCATGTGCGATGTAGGTGTTGAATATAGCGAGAGTTGACAGGTACCTTAAGGAAAAATTACATTTTTATCATCTAATGATTTTATGATTTGAATCCTTTTGATTTTTTTCTCAATGCACTGAAATAATCAAGCTCAGTGTATCATGAATTGTAATGCCCCCGATAATGCCGACTCTTGGATTTGGGCTTGGATCTGAACGGTCAAAGTCCACTCAAAGCATCAAAATGATTGCACATCTTTGCCAGATGCACATTGCAAGGGCCCAGACGGCGATCACGATTTCCTCTCTTGGCTCTATTGTGCATCCCTTCACTGTATGTTTGAATGCCTTGCCCGTTTCATCTTCCTTGTGAATAATTGACAATGTCATGCTCCTTAACGCGCCCCGAAGCGAGGAAGCCTCTCGTGGTGGGGTGGGGGTGGGGTGCGGCGATTCTTTGAGAACGAGGTCACGAGGGAACGCATGTCATCGAGGCGTAGCGTCTCGGGTTGCGGCTTGCGGGCGTGGCATTCTTCTTCTTGGTTGCTCCGGACTTTGAACAGATCAGATCGCATCGCCGGACAAATTGTCGTCTTTCAGGTTTTCTCCAGATTGCGGACTGGCGCCATCGTGGCATCTTGCCCGCGCAACCGTTTTAACAGCGTGCACCATCAATGAACCCTCCATCCGGACAGCACGCCGTCACGCTCGACAGATGCGCGGATATGCGCACGCTCGACTCGAAGCGTATTGGCAGACCTCCGTCCTCACGAGAGTAACTCGAGGCTAGGAAAGAGCTTTAGAAAGGAGAGCCCCTTTGCAATCACCTCATCGCGTGTACGCTGCATATTGCAAGCATCTGTTGTCATTTGGAATTGACCATCACAATTAAAAGATGAAATCCTTACTACAAATGGTGTTTTTCTTTGTCTGCCGTAATCACTTAGATCGAGATCAGGGGGGCGCCCATTACGTACTGAACGATCCAGAGTCACCCCTGATCATTTTGGGGGCGATTTTAATAGAGCACATCTTAACCGTGAACTTCCCAGATATCAGCCGCACATCGACTGTTTCACCAGAGAAGGCAACATTCTAGACCACCGCTATACAACAATCAAAAATTCATACCGATCGATCGCCCGCGCAGCATCGGGTCTTTCTGACCACAATTTAATACACTTGATACCTACATACAGACAGAAACTCCAATGTGTTCAACCGGTTGTTAAGACTGTGAAAAAATGGACCGATGAAGCAAAGCTAGCTCTACCAGAATGCTTAGACTGCACCGATTGGGGCGTCTTTGAAACTTCAACGGGCACACTGGATGAATACACGGACACTGTGACATCATACATCAGTTTCTGTGAGGACATGTGTGGACCAACAAAGTCCTTCCGCTCCTTCAACAATAACAAGCCACGGTTGACTCCTAAACTCAGGAAAGAGAAAGAGGCCGCATTTAGAAGTGGAGCTCGGGCAGTGTACAAACACGCCCGAAACCAATTGACAAAGGAAATTAACAGCGCTAAGAGAAGCTATACAGAGAGGCTGAAAAACCAGTTCTCTGCTAACGACTCTGCATCTGTGTGGAATGGCCTGAAAGCAATCACAAACTACAGAACGCCATCACCCCCCAAACAGTGAACAATAAGGGTCTCGCTGATGAGCTAAACATGTTTTTCTGCCGATTTGAAAAGGACACCGCCATTTCGCACATACGCCCACCTCTACCAGAAACTACTCTATCGAATCAACCCTGTGTTCTTCCATCACGGTTTGGTTTGGGGGCCGCCTATAAAAAATCATTGGCACCGCCCTACCCACACTTGAGGACTTGCACACTTCAAGAATCAAAACAAGGGCACGGAAAATCCTACCGGATCCACCGCACCCTGCCCACCACCTTTTCCAGCTACTCCCCTACAATGATCTGGAAAAAGTCATCCATGCCTTCATAACCTCCCGTCTAGACTATTGTAACTCCCTCTATCTTGGTCTCCCTCTGACACTGGTGGCACGGCTTCAGATGGTCCAAAATGCAGCAGCAGCTCTGTTGCTCACCAACACAAAAAAGCATGAACACATCACACCTGTCCTAGCCTCCTTGCACTGGCTTCCAGTCCAGTCACGAATACAATTTAAAACACTGCTGTTGGTTTTTAAAGCTCTTCGTGGCCTGGCACCCACCTACATAGCTGATATCATTCACCCCCATGTAGCCCCCAGGTCCCTCAGATCCTCCAGCCAAGGCCTCCTCCATGTCCCACGGTCCCGGCTTAAACAAAAAGGTGATAGAGCCTTTTCTGTTGCTGGCCCTCAGCTATGGAACCAACTGCCACTTGATATCAGAAATGCCCCCTCAATAACACTTTTCAAAACTAAGCTCAAGACGCACCTTTTTACATTGGCCTTCCCTGTGCCCTAATTGTCTTACCCTGCTGTCTGTAATTAAGTGTTGTGTTATTATCATCTTAGCTTAAATCACTGTGCTGTATGTGTATTTATTTACTTATCTATTCTATTTTTAACCTGTTTTAGCTTATGCACTATGTACAGCACTTTGGTCAGTGCAAGCTGTGGTTAAATGTGCTTTAAAAATAAACTTTACTTACTTACTTACTTACTTACTCAGGCAGGCGCTACCGATCCATGCGCACCAAATCCAGCAGACACTTACACAGCTTCTTCCCTCTAGCCATTAACTCCCTAAACAGTCACTGATTTATACTCCACCGCACCAGACACTTGAAAGCGCTCAAGGACATCTGCATAATTGCACACTTCTTGTAAACAAATACTGCTACTGGTCACTTTAAAACGGTTCAATGATTTTCTGCACCAACTGTTCTCGTCTTGTATTCTACCACTGATCATTTTAGCTCTGTTTAATACTTTGCACTTTGTCTCACAGTCGTCACTGGGTGGTACTACCGCACTACGGTTCACTACATTACGAAATGTCCTTTCATACTTATTTGTCATGTCCTTGTTTATGATGATACTAATGCAGCGTGTTATACCGGAGTCCAATTCCTTGTGTGTTCTACATACTTGGCCAATAAAGATGATTCTGATATTTTGGTGTTGATGCACACTGCACCCGAATCATCCCATCAGTCTCACTTTCATAAAAAGTATTGAAATAATAAAGCAGGTCACCTTTAACTTCTGCGTCACCGGAAGTTGTTAGCACTCAGCAGTCTGCGATCGCAGCTTGAGATCGGAGCTGTTGCCGTATCGTTTTTATTATTATTGTCATCGGTCAAAGTTCATTTCGTGTACGATTCAACGATGGCACCCGCAAATCATGACAATCTGGAGGCTTCGGGAAAAGCATGAAGCGGCTGCAAAAGTGCAGCGGACGCCTCCGCCATGTCAGGTCTCGCACGAAAGGCAGCCAGTGATTTTCCATCAACTCTTGTGCCGACTTGAGTTGTCACTTTCATTCATCTCACGGGCTGTCGCTCATCACGGCATGCGTGTGCAAGCGCGTGTGCGCTAACGGGTCGATCGAAAAGGAGATCTTGGCTCCAAAAACTTTGGGCAGCCCCGATTTCCGTGGTAGTCCGCAAAGGTTGAAATGAATCAACTGGCCCCTTCATTTGGGTTGTCTTTCTTCATCCATTTTCCAAACCGCTTCTCCTCAGGACGGTCGCGGGCATGTTAGAAAACAAGTTGTGCAAAAATTTAAAAAAAAAGTCCAGAAACACTGAACGTGGGCATTGAAAAGCAGAGGGAAAGCTTGAGTGTGCGTTTTTGAGTCTTCCTGACTTTTTACACGGAAACCCCAGACTTTTGGTGAGTCGTCCAGCTTATATCAGAGGGGGGGGGATTTCCCCACAGAGTAGAAGTGAAGCACAAATGCAACACAAGTGCGCCACACTGGATATTCCGTGAGCGCGGTCGTCCCGTTGATTCTGATTCTAGCTCGTGGCTTTTTACTGCCACCATGTGAATGAAAGGAATAGCGCACGTCGCCGGGCGCCATGCAAGAAACCAGACGTTTGCGTCAAATGTCGTTTAACTGGAGCACTCGTTGATACAAGCGAGGCGAGACGCACGAAGAGCGATCAACGCGAGTGGCGGCTGGTCATTTGGTGACGACGGCCACTCCTTTCTTCACCCACGCGTTGCTGTTGAGGAGCGACAGCATGAAGCGGGCCACGTCGCCTCGTCCCATCGCGCTGCCTGCCGGACGCCCGCCCTCGTCGGGCACAAAGTAGCCCTCGTGCGTCAGGAACTCCAACGCTGGGGAGGACAACCTTGACGTTAGTTTGCCTTTTCCTTTGAAATGAGACCGGAAGACGTCGCCGTCAATTCTGCCTAGCAACCAGATTTGCGAAATGCTTGGCAGAAAAACAACCGCAACAAAAATGGCCCCGAGCACCAGTCGGCCATTTGGTTTTTCTGAGGAAGTCATCCGTTTGGATTTTCTGGTCTCAGGTCATCGTTTTCCACGCCTGCCCTCGTGGCGCATCTTTACCCTTCAATCCGGTGACTGAAAATATCAATGAGGCTCGTTTTAAAACGAATAATAAATGAGAGCCATTCACGCAAAGAAAACACCGCATGAAGTCGACGCTATTAAGCCTGCGCTGTGACCAATCTTGTCCCCGGGCTTGACTCGCCTTCTTCAGTTTCCCAAACTAACGTCAAACACTCTCTCACTCTCACGCAATCGATTTCTCTCTACTTTAAGCCTTCCTTGAACAGTGTAGCGTCACCATTTAAAAAAAATAACGTTGAATCTCAATTTTTCAAGGTGTGCATGCGATTGTGTGTAGGTCTAGGGGAGTGCAATGGATTGAAATACGTTTTTATATATTTCACGATACACTTGGGGGGGGGGGCTCCTGCAAAATCTCGTTGTAACAAGTGTGCAATGACAATAAAGTAGTCATTCATTCATTCATTCCTTTTTACCCGAGGAAGGCATATTCTTGAGACCGGGCGGGCGCACCACCGTCCAGTTAATGTCGTCCACCTGCCGTAGATCCTCTTCCATCTCCCACATGTTGCTGAGCACGCTGCGGATCAGGGGCAGCAACAGGAAGCGGATCAGGTACGGCGATTGAGCGCCAGAGTCGGCTGGGAAGAGAAAAGATCCATCGTCACATTTCGGCATTTCCAGACGGCAATTGTCGTCAAATATCAGAGGAAGGAATACGATGCTCTGCCGACTGGTGAGATGCAGGAAGGATTTTGGCATCGGCGGAGCTGCATCGTCAAAGTCCGGCCCTGTGGGCCGCTTCATTTTTACTGACCCCCGGCATTTGCCAAAATATCATGTGCCCTGCAGATGAACAAGTCACCATTCACAAATTCAGCGCTTTAAAATTTTTTTTTTTTTTTTTGCAGGGTTCTGACATGCGCTAAGATGCTGCCCAAGTGCTGTCTAAATAGGAAAGCGGCAGCCCACGGCCACTGCTGTCAAGCACGTGTGCGCAAGTGATACGTCTTCGCCGACAAGCAGCTTTGCACTCTTGGCAGCAGAGGACCTCGCTTTCGTCGCGCCAAGAGTGAAAAAGTCCCAGAATCAAGCGTGTGCCGCTTGTTTTGAACCCTTCCATGCGCCCGATAACATGAAAAGCTGTCCGCCGTAGTAGCCGCTGTCCTTGAAAGGGTGAAAGTGCTCCAAGAAACATTGGAGTGGAGGAGACTGTACTCGTTTCAAGGGGTATTATTTGACAATGGAAATTCTTCTTTTACTCCCAAAAAGTTAACGAGGAAAAAGCCCCCCCCCCACAAATTCTGCCTCAGAACATGCAACAATGTGACTTGACTGACTTTCATTTTCGTATCTACCTTTATGTGTGAATTTTTTTCCAAATCTCGTTCTCATTTTTTCGTGGTATGACGCTTTTCCAATATTTCGTGAAGTGGTGCGGCAAAAAAAAATGAAGTGGCGTTCACTCACGGTCCGTGTACCAAGACGTCATGGTGATGATCCTGTTGACGCGCGCCTCCCGCATGGCCGCGATGACGGCGCTCATGGAGCGGCTGTACCCCGTCACGCTGGACAAGAAGGAGGAGGAGAAGCCCAGGCAGGAGACCACCACGTCTGCCCCCTTGAAAGGAGACTTCAGGCTGTCCGCTGAGAAGATGTCGGCCTCCACCACCTGCGGCCACGGTGGGGGGGGGGGGGGGGGGGGGGAAGGCTATGAAATCCGCAAAGCTACATTTCAAGCAAGCGGGAAAGCCAGCCCCCAAATTTCCTCCAGCCGTCAACATCTGCATCGCGCGGCTTTTCGATGAGACGAGGCCGCCCTCGCCAAACGACTCTACCATCTCCAAGTACAATATTGGCGAGTACTTTTGGAGGGGAGGGCGGTGGCTGGAACGAATCGGAATCCATCCTGTTATTTTAATCTATTTATTTTTAATTTTTTTTTTACAAAATGCACTAAGGAGTGGCACCCACATTTCGTTGTAAGCTTATACAATGACAATAAAGGCGATTCTGATTCTGATTTGCGTTCATTCCAATTTGAGATCCGAGGATTTGAAGTTCCGAGTGTGGTCACGCAAGTCATTCAAGTCTCAATCAAAACCCCCCCCTGTACTTTTCTTTGACGCTATTTCACACTCAACGCCACTTACCAATCCGAGCACCGACTATGAAAAAGAGCACCAAGTGAAAGGAAAGTCTCACGCACGTGTGGCCAAATTGGGGAAGAATTTCACTTTGACGGTTCTCGTCCTCGTACGACACTTGGAATGCTGATCACGTTCGGAATCAAACCTCTGCTGTTTGCAACTATTTTGACACGAGGATCGAGCCACCACGCGTGGTCGCGTTTCCTTGCTGCCGTTCATGCGGGCTTGAAGGCAATTTGCGCGAACGAACTCCGACCCGCCGCGTCCCGGCGTTACCTTGAGGTTGTCGTGCCTCACGGTGATCTTGTCCGGGGTCCGGACGACGGCGGTGACGGCGTGGCCCTGCCGAAGCGCCTGGCTCACGACGAACTGGCCCGTCTGTCCGCTGGCTCCCAGCACGGCGATCCTCATGCTGGCGCTTGACGCTTCGGTCGCCGAGTGCCGCCCGCGAACCGAAAGCTTCGCGTGCGTCCCCCCCCACCCCCCACCGCCCGCCCCTCTCTCGGCGAGTCACGAGGGATCGGCGAACCGACGCGAAGGCGTTTTCCGCGCGGTCACTTCCACGCTCACCGTGCGTTCATGTGATGGGGGGGGGAAAGGGAAAGAAAATGAAAGAGGGGACTTAGCGGCCGACAGAGGGCGGCATTAAATGGGGACGGCGGAAGAGAAAAGCTCACTTGTTCCGAAGGGGCCGCCCGGTGTTCGGCTTCGCCCAAGGCGCCGAATAGCTGCCTCTCCTCGCGAATTGATTCCTTCCGCATCCGCGCTCGACGAGGACGCTGTCAAAGAAACGTTGTTGGTTTTTGTTTTTTTTTTTGGGGGGGTGGGGCTTATTCGGGGCATGCAGAGGCCTTTTTCAGGAAGCAGTGGATGCGAAAAGTCTACGCGCGCCTCCAATTATGTTCTACTCCTTGAAAAGAGATTTGTTCTTCAAATGAGTTGCACGGGTTACGGGCGGATGGTGGAAAAGCCTTTGCCACGATTCCCATTGGGCTGATGTTTTGAGCTCACAAAAACCTGACATTTGTGTGTACGTCTTACATCCCACTACTTATTCCATCAAATCCATCCATCCAATCGGAGTGTTTTATACAATCATTAAATTATGTTGATTCGTTCTCTTTTTTTTTTTTAAATTGATTTTTGTCCAATCAGACTCGAGATTCCGTCGGTGGCTAAATGACTCGAAACTGGCAATGGCCTCCCGGAAGCAGAGGTGCTGGCCCATATAACCTGATACGTACATTGAACGAACGGCACCCCTGGTGAGTAGAATGTAGTTTATTTCACGTTTTGGTCCTTTTTACGGCGTTGTTGATCGTTTCTATAATCGCTCGGTGGAAAATGCCAGTCAGGTCCACTGGCCTGTATGAACTGCACACGATCTGAACAGCCCCGAACTCGGAAGGCAAGCTAACCACGCTAAGCTAGCTTGACGGTTTAACTCGCGTTACGAACGTTGGTTTGGGACCAGTAAAAAAAAAATTAAATTGCGAACGGCTAAGTCATATAACTAGGGGTGGTTTGTGAAAACTATCCGAACCGTTCGCTTTGAACGTGGCGTTTCCGTCCCCCCCCCCCCCCCCCCCAGCCACGCAAACCTTTCCCCCCGGCTCTCGGTTGAACGAGACGAAGAGACGTGCGCGCCTAAAGTAGCCCCCACGGAGCAAATCCTCGACCTCAGCGTGACTGGCATGCTGCTAGCATTTGATTGTCGAGGGGGGGGGGGGGGGGGGGGGGGAGACGTCTTTGGATTCAACGATGACGGTTTGGATGAAAGCGGGAAAAAGACAACAGCAACAAGCAAGGTTTGAAAGTGGAAAATGAGTAAGACGACGAGCACAAGTTTGGTTTCATCGCCAATCGCTCAGCGCTCGTTATTCCAGCCGAGAGTTGGCTACGCGGACGCTAACGTAGAGGGCCGACCGCATTGTTCAAAGTCGAACAAGAGCCAAGAGCGCGTTTCCGCTCGTGAGCGTGTCCGCGTCCGCCGGACTTGATGTGACAGCGCAAGTCACTTTCACTCCGCTTCCAAAAGCGATGCGGTACCCCGAAAGTGTTCCAAGTGAATGCCGACTTAGTTCAGCCATTAACTAGATTTGGGTGACAGACCGGCGGCACGTGTGGAGTTTGAAAATCGGATGATTCGACCTTGTACACGTGGAGCCCCTCATTGAGCATGTTTGGGGATTGATCAGCACATGAACGGCGTGCCACTCATGGAAACGTTGGCAGGGGAAGCGGCACGCATTCTTCTCACTAATTGAAGTGGAGAGGTTGATTTGATGAGTTCCTCGTTTTTCCATGTCATTTTTAGAGATGTCAATATTCATAAGTATTGTGAAGCTTTTTGAAAGGGACTTCAAGATCTTTCCAATATTACAAACGTTTCAAGTCGTAATACAATGAAGTCCCGTTTATTGCGGCAGATGCATAACAGGACTTGCTGCGATCGAATGAATGAAAATCGGCAATTTACTAGAAAGATGTAGAGCGCGGTTTCATGCTCCCATTTGCTCCAAAACCATTGAAAACCTATTTGTAAAACTCACTTTGGGGTTGGGGTTCCTTAGCATCCGTTCTCACTCTGTGTCTCGAATAGGGAGCCTATCGGATGGTGCGGCTTTGAGAAAACGCACCCAATTTAGATGCAAAGCACGCTTGCGTGAATCTGTTCATTTGTCGCTCCCGGTTGAAGTTTCCAGGGAAAAAAAATCCTTTCAAATCTGTGCAGAGGAGCACTGCAATATTTGATCACTTGTACTTTTCTCCTTAGCGTTGGCTTGCTTCGCCATCTAGCGAGGCACGTGTCAGCCATTTTGACTCCAAGTTGAGCGTTCCTTGCCTTGTGAAAGGCGACAGGAAAATGAGCTAAGCCGCCACAGCGCTCCAGACATGCGCACTTAATGACGGACTAAGAAAAGCGGCGATATCGATGCTGATATTGACCTACTTGCTACCACCTGTGCTTCCTTCCCGAGGTCCGGTGCGAGCGGCCTGTCTCGTCTCATTAAGCAATTAGCGCCTCTAATCCACTTGGGCCTCCGTCATGCCACGGGGGACTAAAGAGCGAAGCGGCTTTGGCTCAGCGCAGAGACGCGCGGCATACCCCCCCCCGAGGACTTGCTTGGCGTTTGGGGTTCTCCCGCTGTTCCTCCGAGATGGCCGCCCTCAACGTCTTGACCGGACCGGAGCGGGTGCAGGGTGACGCGCTGCAAATGGCCTGATCAAAGCGCCCCGCGCGTGCTGACTGGAGAGACCACGTAAGTTCTTCAATCCGCTTGCTTTTTTGTTGTTGTTGAGGGATTTAAAAAAAATATATCACATTTTTGCCTTCTACTTTTTCAACATTGTTGGCATTCATTTCACTTGATTAGTAATGTAGTGTTCATCCAATTGATGCTCGTTAATTGTGATGATTCTTCTCATTATTGTGTGAAGGCCGTGTGATGATATTCCACACCGCCAACTTTCTGATTAGGCTTATTCTAGTTGATACATTTTATTCTTCACACTCTCCTCATTGCACATTTTTCAGCTGATCTTCTCCATTTTTCCGATTGAAATAGTTACAAAAATGTTGATTTTTGGGGGGTCAAATTCAAACCGTTTGAAACTTCAAACAGTTGAGCTTATCCCAATGCCGAAAATTCCCACTTGATTCTCTCGTCAATGTCTTGGTGAAGCAGCATGTGGCTCATTGTCATGTCGGCAATTGTATGTTTGTGATCAGTTTTTGTGCTGCCTGCCGCTGCACCGTTCAATTCCTCCAAGAACAAAAGAATGGAACAACCCAGGCAACGTTTATTTCAGTACTATGTGAACTATTGCCACGTTGAATGATTGCTTATTTGGTGTGTGCGTGTTGTTGCAGTAACAGTCATGGGATGTGGCGTCACCAAGTCCAACCAGTTCCAAAGACACACGGTCAAAGGTGAGCTTGCGACGTTGCGCACACTTTGCTGCGTGCAAAGTCCAAGAGGGAACCTTCCGTCAGCCATTTTGCCCTTTTCTTGTCTCCTTTCTGCTGCGCTCTGTGCAGGCGCCACATGTGAGTCGCATCTCTTGTTCCCTTTGGTGCTTGGCAGTCATACGAGACGCTTGGCATTGGTTGGGCTTCCGAGAGGTCAATCGAAGTGATTGCCCGCCTCGAAGGACGACCGATCAGTGCGCCAAGTGACGGCTCGACCGAAGCTGGCGTCGTCGCTCATTCCGCGCTTTGGTTTTTTGCAGCGATAAGGGCCGCCGTGCTGATCCAGCAGTGGTACCGTCAGTACGTGGCCCGCATGGAGATGAGGAGGAGGTACACCTGGCACATCTTCCAGTCCATCGAGTACTCGGGAGAGCAGGCTCAGATCAAGGTGGGTGAAGGTGGGGCGGGGGGGAACCCCAAAAAGCAAGCGCTCCATCCAAAATGGCCCCGTCCGGCCGGACACTCGCTTCCCCCGTGTAGCGTCACCGAACGGGCCCTCGAATGGTCGCTTGGAGCCAAAGCGCCGGACTTGGCGTGTCTTTTCGGGAGGCCTTTCTGTGGGCCTATTGGCCGTAGACGCGCCTCCTGCTAACTTTGCTTTGGCAAAGTGAAAGGGGCTTCGGGGGCTGACTCGTCCCCATGTGTAAGAAAGCCGCTTCTCTCTTGGCAGCTCTACAACTTCCTGGGCTACCTCATGGACAACTTCACACCGTCCAGCAACGAACGTGAGCCCGAGTCGCCGCCACGTGGAGTCCGACGCGCTGACCGCAGCCCCGTAAAAAGGTTTGGGTGTCACCTTGCAGGAAACCTAATCTCGCACATCTTCCGGGAGAACGAGGTGTGTCGCGACGCCGAGTGGGAGCGCTACTTCTGCTACAAGAACATCGAGGTGCCCGACATCTACTCGGGGCCCCGCCTGCGCTTCCCTCTGACGGCGGAGCAGGCCGTCTGCCTGCTGGAAGCCTTCCGGAACAAGAAAGTACGATTCCAACCCCTTTGCTTGCATTCATCGACGGGCGGCGCGACAGCACGTACTTGTGGATGACTAAAGGTCCTCGATTCACGTCAACATAGTTCCCGGGAATGGAAAACCCAAACCCAAACCCAAACCCCGCCCATGACCGACTGTCAAAGAGGGAACGGCTTGACGTAACCTTGCGCTATTTGACAAAGCCGAAAGGCGCTGGCGGGAGTTGATTGTCGCCGCGCTCGCCGAGTTGACGTCTGAGTAGATTTGGCTCCTCCCATCTTTGCCCCCCTCCTCCCAATGCCGCCTCTTTGTCAGCAGCAGCTGCACTCGCGCTACGTCCTGCAGCTCCTCCTGGAGACCTGGAAGCTGTTGCGCATGTTGCCCAACATCAGCCGCATCTCCACCTGCCACAGCAAAGAAATCACCATTTGCGGTCGGTCGGTCCGCCTTCCGCCATCGAATCGCCGCTCGGTATTCGACCGAGCGCCGGACTCATGCGGACTCGCCCCCGTCGCTGATTTGTTTTTTCTTCTCGGCAGGTGACTTGCATGGGCAGCTGGAAGACCTGCTGTTGATTTTCTACAAGGTAATCCGCTCAAGTCGGCGACACCCGATCGATATTTCCACCACGCGTTCGCATCGAGAGCCTTTGATGCCAACAGAACGGGACGCCGTCCCTGGAGAAGCCTTACGTGTTCAACGGAGACTTTGTGGACCGAGGCAAGGACTCCATGGAGATCCTCCTCATCCTCTTCGCCTTCCTGCTGGTCTACCCCACCGAGGTGCACCTCAACCGAGGCAACCACGAGGACCACATCATCAACCTGAGGTACGCCGGCGACCGCCGTGCGCCAAGGCCGGCCGGCCGGCCGGCGACCCGTTCACGTCTTCTCTCGTTTGTGTGACGGCGGCAGGTACGGCTTCACCAAGGAAGTGTTGAGCAAATACAAGGTAGGGTTCCCCTCCTCCGTCTGAGCGCCGCCGCTGCCGCCGCCGCTGCCGCCGGTCCTCCCCACTTCCGAGCGCGAACGCCCGTTTGTTTGGGTGCCCGCGGGGCAGGGGATTGTTCATGTCCGCCGGGCTGAAACCCTTTCTCCTTCCCTTTGCTTACTCGATGCTCGGCTGAAGGACATCCTGCTCCGTCAGGACGCAACGGCGTCTACGCCGCGAAGGTTTCTAGTCATGTCCCCAGCCTTGCATTATTGGCCTTCAAAGTTGCTCCCGTTTCAGTTGGACTCGCATCACATATTTCAAATGCGGGCATTTGCGGCCTCAATCCAAATCTGAAGCGCTGCTTTATTTTTTTCCACTTGAAAATTGCTCTCCGTTTCAAAGGCAAATTTGAAAAGACAAAGCAAATGTTCTGACTGTAATTCAAGTCTTTGCTTTTTTTAAAGGACCCCCTGAAAAACTGTGATTTTATTCATTAGATTTCATGTAATTTTCCCCCCAAAATACTGGCCCGATTCATCTGTCGTCATCGTTTTCTTCTGCCCAATATGGAAACCCCGATGGGTCGGGTCGGGCCCCCCCCCCAACCCCCCCGATGACCGGGCTGTCAAAAAGTCGAGACACGAAGTGGTTGATGTTTGGCGCAGATGCACGGCAAACGGATCCTGAAGCTGCTCCAGAAGATCTTCAGCTGGTTACCGCTGGCGGCGGTGATCGACCAGAAAGTTCTGGTCCTGCACGGCGGCATCTCGGACTCCACGGACCTCGGCGTGCTGGCCAAAGTGGACCGACACGCCGTGAGTGAGCGAGCGAGCGTTCCCGCCTCGGGAGACGGGGAAAGGCTCTGAGCCGGCCGCTCGCGCCGTCTTTGTGTCCAGTACGTTTCGGCGCTTCGGCCTCCCAAGAAGAAGCAGCGGCAGCGCGGCTCGGCCGGCGCGTCCATCGACTTGGACGCGGACGACGACTGGGCCAATCACAGGCTCTTGCGGCGGCGGGCTTCCCTGGCCTGCACTAAACCCCCCGTCAGCCGCGACGGCTTCCTCAACCGCTCCCTGCGGGACTTTTCCGATCGGATCAAGGTCGGCGCCGAGGACGAGTCCAAGCCTTTGGGGAGCTTCGGCGCCGAAGGAGAAGCCCGCACCTCCCTTGACTCGGTCGGGAGCGACGGCGCCAAGGAGGAGTGGAAGCAGGTGAGTGGGGTAGGGGGAGCAAACGTTTGAATGCGCCTTTTCATTTGGCTCCGAGTCAAAAGAGGCTCGTTGTTGGCCACCCGCCGAGGGGTTCCCCCGGGACGGCCGACGTCACCCCCCCACGTCACTCGGTTTGAGGCCACAACCCGCGTGCCGTATCCCGGTGGACTCAAGCGCCCTCGTAGTCTCTGACTGACACCGGAGTGGCTTTGGCATGCGCTCGCTAATCCAGGCGTCATTAATCCTCCCCGGGCTCAAGCTGCTTCTCCGGCTCTCCGTCATCACTTGAAGGAGCCGGAAGAGTGGGGCCGTCCCATCGGCTTCGGTGCTCTGAGAGACCAACGTAAAAGAGCCGCGGCGACCGCCTGAGCTTTTGCCATCCTAGCGGCCCTCGGCGGCTCCAACTTGAACTTTGAAATGTTCTTGAAAGTCAAATGCGTTCTCCCCGCTTGGTCCTTTGCTCGGTGGGCCAGTTCCGACCCCACCCAAAAAAAATAATTTTGTCTGTATTTAATTTTGTTAATGAGGGTTTTTTTTCCCCTTCAAATGTAGGATTTCGTCATTTTGTGTGTTTTTGCGAATTCTAATCCCTTTGGCCGATAGACCCGTTCATTCGATCCCGGCTGACTTTTAGTCCCTCGTCAAACTGCGGGCTCATCGCGTGGCGTTCGCCAGAGTCCGCCCAAAGTTCAAACCCGCGGCGGCGCCGTGTTTTCCCAGATCCTGGACCTGCTGTGGAGCGACCCCATGGCGCACGACGGCTGCATACCCAACGAGCTGAGGGGCGGCGGATGCTACTGGGGCCCCGACGTCACCCGGGACTTCCTGAGCAAGCACAACATGCAGCTCATCGTGCGCTCGCACGAGTGCAAGCAGGACGGCTACGAGTTCTGCCACAACCGCAAGGTGACCGACGACTCGGACCCCGACGACTCGGACCCCGACTTGTCCTGCCATCGGGGCGGCGGGCGGCGCTCGGCCCTCTCCGCTGGCCTCGACGCCATCAAAAGCGTGAATTCCAGTGCTTCCTCCTTGGAAGTGCAGCATATTGCTCTTTTCGTTTTGCAACCTTTCTCTCGGCGGCACTTTTTCTAGGTCGTTTAGTTGGTCAGCTTGTGTGTTTTCTACATCAAGTCAAATCCGATTTCAGCCTGAATCTGATTTGACCCCCGGCGCCATTTGAATCGCTCGCGCTCTCCGACATCCTGGCAGCGCTCGGATTTCAAATTTGCCTCTCGCCTTTGAGTGGCCGGTCAAAGCAAACGTTTGGACCTGGCAAAACTTGTCTGTAGCGATCTTCACACATGAATACATTGACTCATAAGCAACTGTGGTGAACGTGTTGCTTTGTCCAAGGAATTTGTTGTAGTCATCGTAGACCACCGACCGGTCCGGGGCCCGAAACTTCAGCATCGACTGGCGACTTGACCTCAGAGCGCAGGCCGTCGAAATGCTGATTGGATCGTGTCAAAAAAGCGCAGTCCCACCTCAGCGTCGAAGGGAAGGGGGGGGGAGAAAAGTGACGTGCTTTTTCCCTTTGACGCCAAGGTCCTGACGCTCTTCTCGGCCTCCAATTACTACGACGTGGGGAGCAACCGAGGGGCCTACGTGAAGCTGGGACCCGACCTGGTGCCTTACGTGGTGCAGTACCAGGCCAGCAGCATGACCAGAGAGCTCACGGCCCAACAAAGGTAGCGGCGGCGGCGGCGGCTCGTGCCTTCGATCGGGACTTGCCCAACTTTGGGGGTGCAGGGACCCCTCACAGGGGAGATGTTTGTCGATTGATTGATTTTCTCCTCCCATAAACTCGTGCATAATCTGAAACGGCAACGCACCTGCCATGTGTTTCCCGAGGTGCCGCGGAAAATAAAACCTAACTTATTTTCAAGAGAAACAAAAATCAAAACCACGGTTCTATAATAGCAAGTGAATATTTCTTTGAGAAAGATGTACAAGATGCAAGAAGTTTTATCAGGATAAAAGTCAGAATCGAAATCGAAAAATCGAAAAACAAATCTTTACAACAACAAAGGTATGTTTTCGTACAGGAAAACCAAGCTCAAACTTTTCCAAATAAAAGTGAATAAAGTTGTCCCACAAAAATAAATTGAGATTTTTTTCCAGAAAAGTGTTGCCATGTAATTCATTTTATTGTCAGTATACAAACGTCGAAAGCAACTGAAAGCGGCTTCGTTCCAGCGGAAACGTGTTTGTAAAATGAAATCAATAGCGGTGAGGATCGAAGATACGAAGGAGAAAAATGGCCGTCTTGGCAAGAACGAGCTGTATTTTGTTGGGATTGAAAGGAATCCTCTTCCGTGGGGCTTTTCTCCCCAAAATGTGATAAGAAATGTGTCTTTTTTTAGGGGAAAATATTGAATTCCAGTTAAGTTGTAATTTTTTTTCAAGAACAAGGACATGTTTTGCCCGCAGCAAAAGTCGTAATCTTTACAAGGATGAAATGGTATTTTTCCAAGATGAAATTTCATGTTCCTAAAGTCAAAGCCTTCCGTGGCAAGAAAGTCCTGGTTCAACAAGTCATCCATCCGTCTGTTATGTGAAGCGCTTTGTCCTCCCTCACGAGGGCCAACCGGGCTCCGTTTGAAAGGAGCGCTTTGGACGCGCAGCTGATCTGATTTCTTGGTCTTGTGTGGTGTGCAGCGTCGGGCAGACGGAGCGCTCCGCCCTCAAAGTCCTTCGGGAGCAGCTGTTTTCCCACAAGTCGGACCTCATTTGGGCCTTCAAAGGTTTGGACTCCGACAACACGGGTGAGTTTGGCCTTTCCGGATCGGCTTTTGCTTTCGCAAACGTGCCGAGCTTTCCTTCCCGCTCGCGCACCTAAAGCGCAGCGTCGAGGCGTCCCAGCGGGTGTCAACTGAGCCTTTTGCCTTTTGCACTTTGCACCGTGAAGCGCGAGCCATCGCCATAAAAGATGATGGCGCTCGCCCAAAAGCACATTCGGGGACATTGTCACCGATTGACAGAAAGGCTCTTTCAAGTTTTGTTGGCCGACATCAGACGACGTTGAGCTTCATTCACGAGGAATGTTCTTACTGGCTAGCCAAGTTGAACACGTGTGCAAAATCGCCAGAGGATTCTTGACTTGGGCGGCGGCCAATCGTCTTCCCGCCACCACGCGCGTCTTCGTCAGTCAAAATTCCTTTGTTCCCATTTGCATGTTTTTTTTTTTCCTCACGGAAAATGCATTTGGAATGTCGATCCCGATTCGTTTCAATGGGCGTCAATGATACAGTCTGTGGATTTTCAGTATTAAGACCCCGCCCCTCCCAAATACTTGCCAGGGCATCACGGTACTTCAATTGGAGCTCCTAACTTGCATAAGCCTTTGACTGGCGGCCTTGTACAACTTGATGGAATTCAAACAAAGTCCCTAAATCAGATGAAAACATGAGAGAGAGCGAAAGACATTGGATGTGCCAGCAAAATGCTTTGCCAGTGTTATCTGTGTGGGCACATTGGTAGATTGGTCGGTGCAGGGCGAGCAGCGTGATTGAGGAGCATGCCGCCCCACGTCTTAGGTCTGCTTTCGGTGACGGACTGGGCGACGGCGGTGGAGAGCGTGATGCGACTGGGCCTTCCCTGGCGGATGCTGCGCTCTCAGCTGGTCAGCGGCAAGAGCGGCGACGGCCTCATCGACTACCGCCAGTGGTTCCACGAGCTGGCCATCAAAGGGGCCAACGCTGACGTAAGGGCCTTCAGACCGACTCAACCCGTACGGTGACGAACGTCTCCGTCGCTGCTCGGGAGCTTGTCGTTCCGCGCTCAAGTTCTTTCTTAATGTTGCACCAATTTTTGCACCGACTTCAAAACTCTGGAGAATCTCGGGGGACAACTGCGGAGCGGTTTTTCCCAGTGCCCAAATCTTTGTTTTCACGCTCAAATTCTCCAATGAGGAGGAGACGTGTTCCATCTTTTATCTCCCGCATGCAAGCGTTGTACCTTCAACTCACTTCAGTGGAGCATTTGCAGTCGCGCTGGATTCAATTGTCGCATCCGTTGCATTCTGTTGTTGTTGTTCTGTCACATTGGCGTATTTTCCCACGTAGCACATCGACCAGTGTCTGCTTGAGACCTTGTACCGCCATCGCTCCACCTTGGAGACCATCTTCAGGATCGTCGACACCGATAACTCAGGTCCGATACGCGCACACACATGACATCATCATCGTCGTCATCGGTGTATCATGTGATGCGAGCTGTGTATGCCAACGTGCGATGCGTTAATCCGTCCGTGACGTCCTCTGGGATCCTCCCGGTTAAGACGGCAGATGAGCCAACTGATTGACTTGTTCACCTTCTCCGTGGACACGCAAGCATTTCTTTAGGTTTTTTTTTCTCCTCTTGCTTTTCTGGGCCCGCTCAGAAACGTCAGTCACCATATTGCACCTGAAAAGAGGATCATTTCCAAGTCACTGAAACGCTTTAGTTGTCCGATATTTATCATTGGTGGCACCGTCAAAAGCGATACTCTCTCTCTGTCAAAGTCAGATTTGGGTATTGAATTGAATACAACTGGTCTCATTTATCAATTTGGCAGGATCTTGGTCTGCTGGTTTGACATGATGCTATTATGCTCTGGATCAAACAAGCCTTTTTTTTTTTTTTTCTTTCCCAGGTTTCATCTCACCCTCGGACTTCCGTCAGACCTGGAAGCTACTGAGCGTGTACCTGAAAATGGAGATCACGGAGGAGGCCATCTCAGAACTGGCGGTGGCCATCGACAGCAACCGTGACGGCGCCATCGACATTGACGAGTTCATGGAAGCCTTCCGCCTCACCGACAAGAAGAGTCGGCTGGAGAGGGGGCGCAGCATGTTTATGGCCACCGCGCACGATCTTGCCGCGCTCGACCCAGACGAACACGTATAACGCCATGTGTCTGAAGGGGGGTTGTTTGTTTGGTGTCAGGGTCTCAGTTAAGCACGCATCAAGACAAAGAACACAACCAGAGTCACAAATGGTCTTTTTAAGGCAAAAGGGGAAGCAGTCGCTCTGAGCGCACCCTGTGCCACGGCTAGGGCCGTATTTTCCATTTTTCTCTTGTCTCTAATCAGCAAGGGTGTCACCATCTTTAAAACCTTTGAGCACCGAATGTGTTCATATACATATGACAAATGTGATCTTTTGAGCATTTTGCAGTGACCCTGCCATTCGCAAATTTTCACTCATTGTGCAACTGAAAAATGGTGAAATCCAAACTGTGTGTGCACACCTACTGCATGCATTCACTGTACTCGCGCGCGTAATCGAATCACATTTGATGTTAAATCTGTTGCCTAAAAAGTCAAACGTCTCAATTTGTTCTTGAGTTGTACAAGACATAACCTGGACTGTGATCGGCTCCCGGGTCATGTCGTCGTATCTCCTTTTGATTCAAAAATGGCCACGTGTTCGTTCAACCCTGCGCGCTCATTGTGAATATTGGAAACATGTGAAAGGGAAAAAAAAGTTGAACGTGGACATGCACCGTTTGAATGATATGTTACCACATGTATGTGTATGTGTACCCTTGAGTTTATAATTATTTTTTTAGGCACTAAATGTAAAGGAAATGCACAAAAGTATGCACACGGTGCCTCAGTTAGCAGTATTTGAATGTACAGTATACGGTGGCGTCATCGCACGTTCTCGGCAATTGGAGTCCGGACGGAGCTCTTTGTCACCGTGCCAAGCAGTACGACCTGGACCACAAGAGGGAACGCAACAAACCATGTGTACATAGTACAGACTAATACTGTGGTACTTGTATGTGATCAAATTGTGTTTCATCACACAATGACGTGCTTGTTCACTTTTGTAAATGTTTACTTGAAATATATGGCATATCCAGTGGATGGAAAAAGTCTCTACGCCCTTGTCTAAAGTGTGTACTGGGTGAGAGGGAGCGACTGAACCTCCGTCATCGCACCGAGGAGACCAAGGCCCTCGGTGGGGCGCAGGTGCACGGTCCTTCCGCCAGCCAACGCAACGCAAGTTTTCTTTCCGTGGCCCATCTATGTGTATCTATAGGGGAAAAAAGAAAGTTCGCAGCCAGGAAGACCCGAGTGGCTTTCTCCACTGGACACGACACGCCATTGCATTTACATGTGAGGAGTCAGAAAGCAAATGAGTGGACGTTGCCACTTTGAGGTCATCTAATCTCTCCTGCCCATGCTCCGAAAAGTATCTTTTGCCATTTTGTCATGTGATCATAGTTCATCCATTTTTGCAGGTTCGGTCTGCATTTTTGTGCTTCGCGAGTCTCTTCCGTTCCGTCCTTAGGTTTGCGGTGTGCTCAATCAAACCTAAGGCCGAGTGTAATTTGGGTGCGACCCGGTTGTGTTTAGCCATTGAGCTTAACGGCTAACGTGGAGGGATGAGCACTTTGTGCTCGTCGACCCGGTTTGGGGAGCCTTGATCAGCCACTAAACTAATGAGGGCACGAGAAACAAGTCTGCCCTGTCGTCTCACCTGCGTTTTGTCTCTTCGTACTTGAATCGATCAACTTGTTGATTGAATTGTCTACCTTAAAAACAAAGCCGCCACAATCCGAAGGCCTGAATGTGTCTCCCTCCGGTGGACACGCCGCGCCATCGCACCCCTCAATCCGAATTTCCAGTACAATCACGGTAACGCATTAAAACCAAATTTATGAAAGCAAACTGAAATCAATCTTAGCTGATTATGGAAAGAGAGATAAAACGACGGAATAAATAATGTGTCTACAACAAATAAGAAAATAATGGTCACAAAACGTGCAATTATACACGATTCTTAGTGCCGCAAAGCATGATGGGAGCCTTGCCCGTGACGTTTCATTAAACATAAAATGACTTCCGCTCGAGCTCCTTTTTACGTAATATTCTGACACTTTTTCCAAACTCTGTGTGTTTTACAAAGTTTTTGAAGTTGTACACAATTCTATGTTTGAATTGTCTACGTGTATTATAGCATACTCGCATAATGCTGAGTGGGGAAACTGTATACCTTCCCAGCATTCATTGCGCACTCACCAAGAATGTCAATGTGTGTTTTGGGTCCATTATTTCTTGAGTCGTTGTTTTGATGGTGTCATTTTTCGCCAGTATTTTATTCAGTTTGCTGTGACTGAATGTGATCATTTCGAGATGTGACACCTTGACTGTACAAAGTGCCCCCATTCGAAACCAAAGTGCTGTGGCTCCTATGCCAAAACATTGTGACGAGATTGAACAGGGTTTGCTTGACTTTATGACGGGTTTATTTGGGCCCTGCTCATCCCTTGATTGTTAGATTTTATTTATGACGAGCAATTGTGTGACCTTTATGACATGTTTTCTTTCAAGTTGGAGTGGGTTGCTCTCTTAGGCGCACTACAGTAAATCTCCTAAGGCCCGAAAGTGTCTCCCTCTGGTGGACGCGCGACGCCATTGCACTCCTACAATCCGAACTTCCAGTACAATCACGGTACCACATTAAAAACTAAATTTATGACAGCAAACTGAAATCAATACGAAAGAAAACACGACTGAATAAGTAATATATCCAAAATAAATAATTGTCACAAAA